>OENG01000026.1:600000-1200000 GCA_900239735.1 Blumeria hordei DH14 | reverse complement strand
AATAATACCTCTACAATTAGCTATCGCCGATCCCGACACCTGGAGCAGCCAAATTCTACCAGATTCGGAAGTCGGATCGATGGGAAACAAGTCTACAGGAATCACCTTTTCTACTCCACCGAAACCTGACAAGGGCCCAAAGCAGTCTAGCGATGCAAATACGAATGGAGCACATGGGGCTCAATTCGTATTTATATAGAAGAAGAGTACCCGGAGTCTAAGGTCCGAGTTTTCCATGTTGCTACCAATCGCAGAACCCAAGCACATGATTATGTCCTGCCCTCGATAGTCCAATGGAAGAGGAGAGCTCTGTAGACGAGCCAAAGATAGGGCCTACGAAGCTATGCGAAACGATCCCGGAGGCATCAAAAGGGCGACACAGTGGATCCTAAATCATGATTGGATAGAGTAATTTCGGATGAGAAGGGCGGTCGGTATGCTGCTGAGGGAAAGGAAGAGTTTACGCCTTTCTTAAGATGATTGGGCTACATGGTGGGCACTAAAGTGTACCTGTGCTTCCTAAAGGGTACATAAGAAAAATATAGACAATGCACAGGAAGGTTTGGGGGGTTTTCACCAATAGGTACCCTCCCATGTAAATTAGAAAGTACGATAGACATCTACATGTGCCCAAAAGGCGCCAAAACAGGATAATGAAATCGAATTATAAATAAATTGTAAACGCAAGTTGCGCAAACCGTTTGGTGTCACGTGATATGACGAGTAAAATAGAGAGAACAAGTCAATAGTAAAGATTATTAAAGGCTTCTCTGTTATGTTTCTACAATAGCTATCTGGGCTGGCCCTAAACATCCTTCTGTGACCCCTTACCATACATGAGCTATTCAACATCAGACTGCACAGCCTCGGCTCTAACATTTTCTACACTACACCAGAAAATTACCTCAAAGTTCTGGTGCCTACTAGGCTATCTGAGTCACAATACAATAACCCTTGTACCCCTGTCGCCGATCATAATCTCGCCTACGGACTGTATCCACTTATGCAGACATAATTCTGCTTACATAAATTAACTAATAAATAAATGTATGGGCTAGTCATAATTAGCCATCAAGATTGTTTGTTTGTTTTTTTTGTTTTGTGTTTATTGTCCTATAAAGTCTATGACTATGTAAAAGACAGGTAGGTCCTTTCTGCCTACAGGCCGGGAGTATCTATGCCTCGGGTAGTGTACTCCATCCTATGCCCCCTTCACGACTTCTTCCCAACAGTAATACCCCCACAGGTCTTCATTCAAGTACACACTAAGAGGAGCCGTTATCCCGTCATTATCTCCCCTCTCCAGCCAACGAAACGATGGCCATTTGCGGGTGTGTAGCTGCAGGGAAAAGTCTCAAAAACCACTGGGTGCGGGGCTCTCTTATGACGAAGCCATCAAGTTTAATTGTTGGGGTATTTGCAAAAACTTGTTGACTAGAAGCCTAACAACACTTAGGGAAGCTTCTGCACATCTAAAATTTAACATTTGACGTTAACTTGAAGCGGGAATCTAGTACACAACCATTTGCAACTCATCACAAAAGGTAGAGATTGGCCACAGATATTTCTAAGATGTCAAATAATGTAAAATGGCGATAAGTAAGATCAGGATTGTCCATCACAGGCGTATACTTTCATGTAGAGAGAGGGAAACGGTCTTGTCACAGGAACAATTTTAGATAAAATACTATCATGTGAAAGACTCAATGTAACGCGTCTTCAACAAAATATCCCAAACTTTAGATGATATATGGAATTCTGTGCGCGTATCAACTGCATGTTTGTCTTGCATGAGTGGAGATAAATTGAGTTGGGATCTCGATACCAACCATCTGATACGAATTCCATCCCGACATAGCTGATCCTTGAAGAGAATACTAATGGTAAGTGTAGTGGATTCTATATATCACGTGATACCATGTATTTAATGCTAGATAGGACCACAATAAAACTTCATGCTTCTTCACTACAGTAAGATTGATGAACCTTGACATTGGGAAAAGCTCAAATCAGTAGTATGTCTTAGTCCCTATTACAGTGTGATGAAAGAACGCACTGCAATGAAAGTCTATCACAATATATAAACACCCGCAGTTTTCGTGTGTCAGGAGAGAGAAAGCATTCCATCATCATCATTATTGTTATTCTCGATTTCATTCCTGAACTCGACCCTTCACAAAAATAACAACATGTCCCTTACTAGCAAAATGGAGAGCTACATTGCCAAACATCCTCTGGAAGAAATTTTGGACATTTTTCGTGCATTATATTATACCTTCTTCACAACACCTTGCGAAACAATCTTTGAGAAACCCAAAAATTCGAAGAAATACCTAAGTCCCATAAGGAACCTTATAACACTGTTCAATAACTACATTCACCGCGCACCATTGTTGCCAGATGTCACGAATAATATTGAGTCCCGACTCATTAAGCTCAGCTACCGGATTGAGTCTACCACATTTGACTTGGCTCCGTTCGAACCGCTGGCTTCACTGATTCTATCAAATGCCACAGACATTGAGGTGTGGAAATCTCTCTTGCAGCTTCTCGATACGCTTGAGTCTATTTTAGCATCCCAGGAAGAAAGGGAGGAGAAGGTAGACAATGTCGCGGCCGAGTCGGTATTTAGACGTGCCGCTAGTACACAGGCACGTAAGGATCTGAAGTTGGAAGAATTGAAAGAGTTGCTTCGCAGGGAGCTACACGACTCTGTGTACATGAACGTCCAGGGATTCTGGAGAAAATATTTTACAAACAAAACCTGGCAGGAAAATTGCATCAACCTGGCCAAAAATTTTGTGAGGCGCTCCGGAGAAGAATATTTGATGTTTCCTGATGTCCCAAAGGAAAAGTTGGTTTATAACTGGATGAAAGCGGTTGAAACTAAAATATTCGACCAGCCTAGCAAGTCTAGCGATATCTCTGCGTCGGCATCATATCCAAAGCTGGTGGGGGATGAACACCATCTCAACAAGAGCCAGTTCAGCACAGCCAATCCCAACGAATTTGATGGGGGTCAAACAATCAGACAAGTCGACTATTTCATCAAGCGACGAGGACTACCCACGTCTAATCGACACCATTGGCGTGATGTGCTGGTGGTCGGGGAGTTTACAGAATCCAAAACGGATGTATTCATGGATAAGTTTCTCCAGCTTTCGGTACTAATGCGCGAACTCTTTTTTCGCCAGCCCCTTCGACGGTTCGCCCATGCGTTCCACCTTTTCCATAAGTCACTTCTTCTCTGGGTCTATGATCGGTCAGGGCCGTACAGCGGCTCGTACATTGATATTGGTAAATCGCCGCAGACGCTTGTCTATGTGATGGCGGCGTACATGTCGATGAGTGATGTCGAACTCGGTCTTGATCCAAACATCAAATACGAGGCTCATCAGATCTGTGTTACGTTAGATGTGCCCGGGCCAGAGAAGGAGCGAGAGTTCAAGCTTTCACCCAATCCAGTTGTGCAACAGACTTCACTTCTATCGAGGGGAACCAGCTGCTACCACACTTTGGAAAGGGACTGTGCAGTGAAGTTCGCGTGGAGAATGTGCGGGAATAACTCGGAGGCTGAGCTGCTTAAGATTGCAAAAGACGTGGATGGCATGGCAAAGCTTGCGGGATTGCGTGATTTCAAGAAGATTAATGACCTTCGAAACGGACTGATTTTCACCAAGAAGATGTTGAAAAACACGCTTCCGGGCGACACGACTATGGCCACACCGCTCGCATTCACTGACGGTATCATGTTACGTGAAAGCAAGAGTACAAGCATAGCTGGGTCGCGAAAACGAAAAAGTGCAACAAGTGATGCAGGAACTGCGACCGGTTGGTCAAGTAAGAGATCAAAGACTTTGCATGGATGTAAGAGGTTCTTTCATATGATTTGGAGTAACCTTCTAACAATTTTCTAGCATCATACATCAGAAATACCGCTACTGAGGGAATATCAACCGTCTCGTTGAATGAGATCATTGAAGAAGATGAAATATCTGTTCCAGTAGCATGGATCCAGAACAAGACTGAAGTCACGGTCAATGCAAACACAGAATCTACTGGCGAGAAACGGAAGTGCACAGAGAACGATGAATTCAGCGGATGGATCAAGAGATTACACCTTTCAACCAAAATAGGAGAAGCGTCAACTAATGATAATTCTGGAATAGGTACGTTTTCTGGTCAGGGGGAAAACTCCAGCAAAGTACCTTTCATAGCTGATGAAGGCAACGTCGAGGCAGATGTCAATAATTTGGAAGCCTATTTTGAAGTAGAGGTCAAGTTTGCAGAGATTCGGGATCGTCATTCCTCGGCTGTGGCAACAACACCATATGGAAGATCGCTCCACGAGGTCCAAACACCACTTGAACTGGTTACAGTTCTACGTGACGCCATCAAAGCGCACTGGTCATTAATGACAGATACAAAGATACTACACCGTGATATCTCTGCAAACAATATCATCATGACTGGCTCTAAAGCTAGCAAAGACTGGAAAGGATATGTCATCGACCTGGACCTAGCCGTCTTACTTACGGATGGAAAATCTCAGGTGAAAAGACAGGCTATGACCGGGACTATGGAGTTCATGGCGCTGGAAGTTTTGAAAGGCAGTTGCGAAACCACGGGTGCAGTTGTGGAGCATTCATATCGTCATGACCTGGAGTCCTTTTTTTACGTCCTTCTCTGGCAATGTTTAAGCTGCGGATGGAAAGATGGTAAAAATCCGAATAAGGAATACCTGTCAAAATGGTATACCGGGACAGCTAAAGAGATATTTGACTTCAAAAATACTGAAATAGAAAGTTCTCATTTTGTTAATCAATTGCTGCCCAGGTTCTCGGAAAAGTTTAAAAGTATTTGGGACCTCGCATTAGAATGGAGACATATCTTATTTTTGCCCCAAGGAGAATTTTTCATGGGATCCCACAAGGATAATATAGCCCTTTACACCACTAGTGTGGGGATATTTAACGAGGCCATATATTCATTGATATTGTAAGTTGACCCTGTTTAATTTATTTCAACTTAGCCATAATCCACACGAGTCAGGTAAGCTGCGTACTCTAAGTTTCATTTTAGATGTTATCTATTGTACAAATTTGTACTGACATTATTCCTATGATACAGTAATTAGCAATCTGGAAAAATGAGGACGTGTTTCTCGAATTTAGGATCTGTCATTGGGGATCTCTTCATATTAGCAAATTATTGATATTGCTAAATTAAAAGGGTCATTTTCACACAAAATCATCCTTGGTTCCCCAACGTAATTGAGTTAGGGTTGGAGTAAATGATCGCTAAGGAGCTAAAGGGTAAAGCGTTTGGGATGTTATATATCCTGTAATATTAGTCTCATATTTCTGTACAGATGAGACTGGTAGAAATGTTAGTAGGAGCACCATCGCAGCAATGAATCTTAGTCCGGTCACTTTGAAATATAATGTTTTATCTAGCCACTTCCTTGAAATATTGTCCCTTCTATTCCAACATATAACCCGTCTAAAGGAATCATAATTTAAAAGATACCTTCAATAGTTTCCAGAACGAGTCGTTCCTCGAATCGTCATTAGGTTATTAAGCTGACTGTTCAAGTGATAATAAACCATGTCAACATTTCTGGATTCATGAGTATTACGATATTACTAATGCCATGCCAACACTTAAATTTATGCCCATGGTAAGGGATAGAACTTATTCATGTGAGACTTTATGGTTCCGCAAATCACCCATGATAGTCAATTGCGGCATCAGAACTCTATGTGTTAGAAAAGAATAGATGGAATCAGACTTAAAATGCCAGCATATATCTCTGGATAGACGGTGAGGTTGCGTATGGTGGGATTTCCAACAGCTTTATGCACGTTCTAAACATTGTGACATTAACTCATAATAACTAAGTAGATCATTTTTTTATTTGGAAGAATTGATTTGATATCATTATTCTGATTTGGCGCCAATGGGCTCATGCAAGTGGCTATGAGCCTTGTATACATCTACATATCAGGAAACCTCTCGGTGGAGGGCAAGACTGAACACCCGTACGCGGTGCCCTTTACGAACCTGGGAGTGAAATATTCTCCCAGAGCCAAGTTCAGTCAAATTTCGCAATACCGAACAAGTTGGCCCATGAGGCAATGATTCAAGACTCTCCACCTAATCAAATTTCCCCGGCCGACGAGATCAATCACCACCAAAACCTCATCAAGTTTGCAGGTACGACTCAGTACATCCTCATTTCAATGATCACACCTCTCGTCGACTTTCTCTGGCCTCAATTGACCAACATGTACACGCCCACGCCGATATTTATACCCGATAGAGGAAGCAAAGCGTGGCGCACGTATCTGGGAGACAGCTCTTTGGGATGGATGTGAGAGGGATTGAGACAAGTTTACAAAATGATGTAAAGGATGACTACAATTGACGGACGTGAAATTTTGATATTTGACGAGTTTTTAGGAATTGAGTTTATTGCGTGCCAAGGCTTCGGCTACTAAGGTGCAGGCGACACTGATGACACCGCCATGGCTGGATGGAGCAGTGGTAATCGGTTCGGCCCGTCTCCCAAGCAAGGTCTGGATAGCTTGGACACATATCCCACCCGAGACAAGAGACCGCTGGTTCGAATCCAGCAAAACTGAACTACATTTCTCGCGGCGCTAGTATGCATGGATGATGAAGGCATGCTTGGATAATTAAAAGGTTTTAAATTTCCCTTTGGTTGGTACTTACGGAGGAGGGTCGACTGTTTGTGTAAGCAAACATACCTCATAGTGGTATTTACAAATGAAATGCAGAGTGTAAGTGTCTCCAACGTCAAAGATTCATCCATCATGTTAACATAGCACCAGTCAAGTGCCATAGCTTTATAGCTATATACATATGAAATGATTTAATAAAAATCCAACACAGAGCATACGCAATCTCCGTTGGCCAAACACCAGTCGGTCGGTACTACTTATTACCGAGCCGCGTGGGATCGCCAAAGTGTATCCTGACGCAGAAATAATAATAATAATAATAATAATAATAATAAAATTTTATTTTACTGTACTGTAGAACTCTATGACTATGTAGGACATGCAGGTCCTCTCTGCCTACAGGCCAAGGATACCTATGCCAGTAGTATATCCCCTCCTATGCCTCCCATACAGCTCCCCTCAAACAGTACCACCCCTCACAAGTCCTCATTCGATCATACACTTAGAGGAGCCCTTTGCCCTTCATTATCTCCCCTCTCCAACCAACGAAACGATGGCCATTTCCAGGTGTATGGCAGCCGGGAAAACTCGCAAGGGTCACTGGGCGCGGGGCTCTTCTGATACCGACAAAAGGACTATATCCGATGACATAGTGACCCTTCTTAAGCGTTCAAAGGGGCCGACCAGCTGGGCGCTGCCGGCTTGTGGGTACCTCAGGAAATTTACCCTCTGCCTTTCCAGCCTCCTTCCAACTCCCTCCCAAAGGTCGTGTACTAAAATTACTTGCTTTCATTGCTCCAACTCGTAGGCACGACTCACATTTAATTGTGCATAAATGCGCGCTTGCACAATCAAGGCCAGTCAATTTAATTACTCAGCCAGATCTATCAAGTCCTCGCGCAGATTAAATTCATAAGGCCCGCTGCTCCAATGCAGAATGACATTGGAATCCCTTAAAACTTCGTTGATAGATGCATGGGGATGAGATTGATAGCTTTTTAGCTTGCTTGGCAATTATTGATCCTTCGCACACCTTGGAGAACTCCAGCAAGAGCGGGGCCGGACTGGATTGGACTGTATAAAGTACCATGAGGGATGGGAGTTTTGTCCCATATTGGATTCACCTGTTAACATTCATCCATTCATGTTCTATTCTTGTTCACAAGCAGTAGGAAAGCCCCAAGAAATCACATCTTTGAAATTCTAATTCGGGGTTTCCTTTGATAAATGGTGGCTTCATCTGTTTCTAGAGTCTTTTCAGGTCCGATCATCCAGAGAGCCAGACTTTAGCACACGGAAGCTCTAATTCTGCCTCAAATCCCAATACCTTTCCATTCATTATCTATTCCTCTTTTGTTATCAGTCTTGCTATTCCCAGCTTCCACGAATCTTATCCACTCACCCATTGAGACCTTCGTTTAACTTCCGTCAATTTCTCCATCCCAGAAGCCCTGTATGTTATCCATTCCTGCGGCTTTTCTCTCTCTCACTGGCGTAGAACTGACCGTGGAAGCCAACTGTACGAGAAAGAACTCATGGATGAGGCGCCAGTGCTTCGGCTTTTGTCGATTGCTCTAGTTGATATGTGAGCGAGATATCACGTCTATATCATTGGCGGAGATTCGTCATAGTTATTATTGTTGGCACACTTGACCGAGGTTAGTACGCGTTCTAGTCTAGTACTTTTACTGCACCTTCACAGTATACGATAGTCGCGAGAGTTTGGATGACGTCTTGTACCTTTGGCTGTGGTCATCGCTTTTGGATTACCTGGTTAGGTGGTAAGTTGATGGTGTTGTGAGACCAAAAATACTTCGGAATCTTATTTTCAAACAAGGTCCAGTGTAAAGGCTCCTCTGAGTTCCTAGGAGACAGTTTATGCTTTTTTTTGCATCGGATTTTAATAGCGTATGCAACTGTCTAGCCATGATACAAGATCAGAGATAAAGTACATAATAGATGACTCAGTTTAAAAGAAGAGCACCTATGCCTCGGATTTCATTTGCAAGTACCACTGCGAAGTTATTGTGACTTTTCCTTCACCCCAAGTTGACCCAAATCTATGAATACCCACCCAGGGGAACGTCTCAAACGCCCTAAGTTATCCAAAGATGCCCCAATCTCCACTGAAATTTCTCCGTGCGAGACGTAGTCTGAGGTGTCTCCTTCCTAAGCAGAGCAGGTGCCCGGGATTTTCAAAACTACACTGAAGAGAACTACCAGGAAGCAAGTCATGACACCTTTAATCGCTGGCTTGTATTTTAAGTGTCAGCTGTACTCCTACAGGCGAAGTCTTGGCGCACACAAAGCTCAATTCATAAAGCTTCTTGTAAAAATTCGAAATTACACGTCCGCCGAGATTGTATCCATACTCTGTGTTATCTTGTAAACTACTCCCAATTTCTCTCACGTCCATCCCAAAGAGCTGTCTCCCAGATGTGTGCGCCACGCTTTGCTTCCTCTATCGGGTATAAATATCGGCGTGGGCAAGTATTTGGCGGCTAGCTCAGGCCAGTGAATAGTTGATGAGAGGTGTGGTCATTGAAATGAGGATGTACGTGTAAACTTGATGAGACTTGGGTAGGAGTCGAACTCGTTGGGAGCGAAAGTTTGGCATGGCGGAGTAGTTTAAATCATTGCCTAGTGGGCCAACTTCTTCGGTATTGCAAAATATGACTGAGCTAGGCTCTGGGAGAATATCTCACTCCCAGGTTCGTATAGGACAAAACTTACAGGTCTTCAGTCTTGCCCTCCTTTGCTGCCGACTGTATCTTGTTTATAGATTGTTGATTGAAAGTGGTAATAATTGGATCTGAGTAAGATAGATAAAAATAAATTTTGCTTCAAATGACGTCACTGTAACGCGTCGCGTGTAAGCATTGCTGGTTGGAGTTACGGCAACTGCTCTAGATCATCTCAACTTCAATGTTCAAACCATTCAAATCACCCCTTCTAAGGGGGGCACCTCCAGCTACATCATACGAAGATGAAAAAATCTTAGAATCGCCTCCCGGCTCAACAAAAAAGCTGAATCACAGTGATAATGTCAACGACTCCTCATTGCTAAACTCAACTAGTCCCACAATCTTTCCTCACAAAAGTAAATCTATAGTCTCTCTGAAACCCTCGCCTATAGAAAATAGTTCAGATATTGCCTTGAGGGTTCCAGAAGCATATTACATGGTTTTGTGGTTCCTAGCCCTGTTCGTCATACATTAAAACTATCCTAATTAATTGGTGATATTCAGGCGAAAATTCACAAATAAAAAGCATAAAACCTGGGACGGAGATGGAGTTCTTTCCATTTCCGGTGGATATGCTAGGCTTCAAGATATTTCAGGCACAGATATGGGGAGAGTTATGTTCAAAGACCCCTTACTTCCAGGTAGCACCTTAAATATCGGGGGAAAGGCCGTCGAGATTGATTCTATCATTACCAAAGAAGACTTTATGGCAGGGAAACCTTTTCTCAGACCCTCAAACAAACGGACATCTAGTGCTGATATAAGTCTGCCAGCACCTAAACGAATTCGGATACCTCCCACCCTACCTAGCGGAAAAGTTCCATTGGCAACGAAAAAGGTAGAACCTTCAAACTTCAAAATTCCAGCAGCAAGTTTTTATGCACATAAAAGTACAAAAACAATTACTGGGAGAACAGAACTAAAAACAACAAAAGAAATTTCACCACCAGAGGCAGGTGGGATACCCGTCCCAAGGCATGATATTTCAGGGCCTGGGGCCCTTGTAATGACACGGCCCACTAATATTGAGAGAGGAAAGCAGCTTGTAGATGTTGTCGTCGATCCATTTTTAGGCCAGCATTTACGTGCACATCAACGAGAAGGTGTCAAATTCCTTTATGAATGTGTGATGGGAATGAGAGATTTCAACGGTAATGGTGCAATTCTAGCCGACGAGATGGGGTTAGGTAAAAGTCTGACAACGATCGCCTTGATCTGGACTTTACTAAAGCAGGCCCCGATTTATGGAACTAAATGTATTATAAAAAAGGCACTAATTGTCTGTCCAGTGACTTTAATCTCTAATTGGAAGAAAGAGTTCAAAAAATGGTTAGGTAACGAGAGAATAGGCGTCTTTATAGCCGATAATCGGAAAAATAAGCTCACAGATTTCACTCATGGTAGAAGCTATAATGTTATGATAATTGGTTATGAAAAGCTTCGATCGGTACAGGAAGAACTAAAAAAAGGACATGGTATTGACATTGTAATTGCAGATGAGGGACATAGGTTGAAGACAGCTCAAAATAAATCAGCACAGGCAATCCGATCTTTAAGCACGCCAAAAAAAATTATATTATCTGGGACCCCCATACAAAACGACCTATCAGAATTCTTTGAGATGGTTGATTTTGTGAATCCAGGTCTTCTAGGAACATACAAAACCTTCACAAAAGAATTTGAAAATCCCATTATAAAAAGTAGACAGCCTGGGGCATCGCCGGATGAAGTCGAGAAAGGCATTGCTCGACAAGAAGAACTCTCTTCATTAACACAAATGTTCATTCTGCGTCGAACAGCAGAAATTCTGTCCAAATACTTACCGCCTAAGAATGAGTATGTGCTATTCTGTAAGCCAACGCAAGCTCAGATACAAGCATATGAGCATATTTTAGCTTTACCCTCCTTTGGAAATGTACTTGCTAGCTCAGAGGCTTCTTTTCAACTAATCAACTTCCTAAAAAAACTTTGCAATGCACCAAGCTTATTAGCGAAAAAGAAGGAAAAAACATCAATTTTTCCAAGCCTTGTCGAACATGTGAATATAATCCCAGATGAGCTTTTAAGACTTTCACCCATAATAGCTAGCTCTAAGCTGAGAGTTTTAGACCTGATTCTCAAGCGGCTATCTCAGAACACAACTGAAAAGGTTGTAATTGTTTCAAACTATACAACTACACTCGATCTTCTTGGCAAACACTTGGCGTCACTAGATTTACCGTTCCTGAGACTTGATGGCAGCACTCCTACGCTCAGGCGTCAAGACCTTGTTGATACATTCAATAAAACATCTGCTGCAAAGAATTTCGCGTTCCTTTTATCAGCAAAGTCTGGTGGTGCTGGGATAAATCTGATAGGAGCCTCTCGATTATTTTTATTCGATACTGATTGGAATCCAGCTACAGACTTACAGGCAATGGCCCGTATTCATCGAGATGGTCAGAAAAAACCAGTCAAAATATATCGATTCCTTTTAGGCGGAGGAATTGATGAAAAAATTTATCAGCGGCAAATAACCAAAATGGGACTAGCTGATAGCATTGTAGACGGAAAGCAGAACGAGGCAAGTTTTTCAGCCGAGGAGTTGAGAGATCTGTTCCGATTAGACCTCAATACTAGGAGTCAAACACATGATTTATTAGGATGTGCTTGCCCCAGTGATGGTTCAGATCCTCTCGCCCCTACTTGCTCCGCTTCGGCCGAAAAAGAATCTGATACCAAATCAGACTCGGAAGCTAGTGAAAATGAGCTCGTATATCCTCTCATATACAAGCCGGTCCCAGCGACAAAAGATAATGTTGCGGCCATCAATCAGAAAATTGCAGAGGAACTAGAAGCAAAACGGGCCAAAAAGATGAAAAATAATATGCAAGCTTTAATGCAGTATAGACACATTGATACTACAATATTTGGTGAAGATTCAAATGAAAATTCAGCCTCCATCCAAAATATTTTCACAGATACCAAAGAAGCTCTAGATGATGATATTCTGCACAGTATTTTGAAAGAAAAGAAGTCTAGTGTAGCTTTTGTTTTTGCAAAAAAGGATAGGATATAGAGAGAATGGCTCCATGGATAAACTATTAATATTTTATGAATGAATTATTCATTTACGATTTTGCAGAAATAAATTGCTAAGGCAAGAGTGGAATAATCTGCGAAGAGAATCTTCTCGACCATCACCATTTCTAGTGGATACTGTTTCTTATTGACTTGTATGCTTCCTGAGTGCAAGATAAATTAGGTGTATATGATGAACTTGAACTAAATGGAGTAATACTTTATCTGGCTATATTAGTAGGGAAAATACCTTTTTGAGTGCACCAAGACCTTATCTTGTTCTTTATTTGAAGTATAGTGAGCATCTCCAAGCCACATATTTAGCCTATAAGCACCGAACAATTATTTAGCAACGCGTGGGGCCCGTGCAATCTTTGCGAATATCTTAATTTTTCCTTCTACGGCGTAAAAACCCTCTCTGAACTGATGTCTGAAAACAGCTACCATCACTTTCCTTACAAAGATATTCTAAGTTTTATTTCTACTTAACTGGGCATGCAAAACTTAACATCTCCAACTTTTTATTTTTTGAACTGCTTATGTGTAATTACAGTTAAAACTTATTTATCTCGCTAATCTATCCTCTCAAGGTCCCGAATCGGTAAAATGCTAGTTCTAGTTGCATGATTCCTTCCTAATATCAAACTATAAGATCTATTCCATGGAAGTTTTACCAGCTGGTATTCAAAACTCTTCTATATATTTGTCTGTTATGATAATATAATATAACTAAGTGTTGGAAAATGGCTATGAGTTCGATGAGTAAAGCGGCTCAAAGAATATTGGCGCGATTTAAGAATAGAATAATATCAATATGGGTCGGAAGAAAATGTAGTAAACTGTAGAAAGAGAAGTGTGACGTAGAATAGATTGAATTGATTGAACTGTCTTGGAGGCTCCTAGACAGCATATATTCACGTATCTCAGCAATATAAACCCAAACCAAGTATTAACCCCGAGCCTAGTCCCATGCTCCAGTAATTACAATGAGAACAGGGTCGGCGAGTCAAACTATACCCGACGGGTATCGCATCTCTCCATGTTCCAGTCGAATCTCGTACACCAAACATGCTCAATGAGGTGACTGTTACAGACCCCAGTCGTGACTCAGGTGTGAGAACCTTTGTTCTACCAATCCTAGGGAAACTTCAAACATCCAGCCTATGAATTTTCAATACTAAATACCTCTCTGAATTTCCAACCGAAATCTGCGTTCGCTGAGTGAAATTCGGGGGCACTACCTAGAAGGAATAAAGGAACTCTACCAAATCGCCAGATTGATAGGCCGAAAGAAAAATGTTGATTTTAATTTTGAGCAGTTAGCGGTGGGAGTCCAGATAGACTGGGACTTTCCAGATGGTCACAGGGCTGTTTTCCACACTGATCAATTCGACATGGGACGATGAAAAGAAACGGATATTCGTACAAATACGTGTGTGTGTGTGTTTATTGTACTACTTGAGTCATAGACTATCAAGCACATTGAGCCCCTCTCTGGCCCAGGCCACACCTCGTATAGTGCTCCTATCTTCTTTTGTTACTTGAAAGATCATTGGTATATCGTCGTTGATGAATAGCCATTCAACTCAGTGTTTGCCCGTGGAATTCGGCCACCATTTCCACGGGGCCTTCTACCCAAAAAATCAAAATGGTAGCAATGGAAACTGCGTGTGCGGGTAAAAGGCTCTAAGAACATGCTGCCCCATCCAGTCGAGGCCTAGACACTAGGACCACATCCGTTGCGCATATCCATCTATATCTCCCTTCTTTGTAACAGTCGAGGTCAACTTGATCCAATCCACCATCGCCGTATCGGGTCCTGGGTACGCTCCGGAAACTCATCGGATGCCTTATCCTCCATGATCACGGGTTGGTGATGAGAAGGGCTGCGACCCTACCTTCTGATCTGATCGTGGTTAGCTTGACTATAGTTGTGATAGGGGGGATGTGTTGAGGGATGAAGACGTGACAGACGGCGAAAGCGATTGGGAATCCACATCGAAGTGAGGCTGTTGTTACTCAATCTCAGCTTTGTAGGGGACACCACTGACAGGTGTAGAGAATAGTCCCCCCATGCAGTACTATGGAATGAGGGCGGCAAAGGAAGCAGAGCGGATCTACAACTTTAGTTGTAAGGACAAAGCTCAAATAGAAGATATCATAGGGCAGTAATAAGCTTAAAAGATAGTTCTGATGTGAAGAATCTTTGGACAAGCTACCAAACTGCGTAGGCTCAGCTTGCGAACAGGAAACGCAGACACGTACTCTGTCCTGGCCGGAACCAGAGCTTCCTCTGACCTCCGGCAACCGAATCGACGCGAGATACCCAAAATTGATATCAATCATAAAGCTAGGTCCGCTCGACCCTAAAAATTATTGTTACATGCGGCGAAGCCGAACTCGGGTCATAAAGGAGGCACAACTTAGCCAACCAGTGCATATGCTATAGGCTCAGATGTGTATTCGATAGGCACAAAATCTTGATCCAGCTAAAATTCCCGCTACTAGGAACATGTATTTTTGGCCTGAATTCCGAGACGTCCCACACGTCATACACAGTCGTTGACTACGATTGGGCAATTATTTTGTGAATATTATCAAAGAGACGCTCTAGTTTTGAATAGACCCGTTCAATATCTCTACCAAGGACCGTGTGTCCCCACAGTTGCCTTGTATCAAGTAATGTGTGTAGCGCTTCTCTAATCAATAATGGTACACTTTCCGAAATTGATACCCTAATAACTGACTCAGTAAGGATCTTCCACCCGAAATCTATGTCACAAGTGAGTATGACGAGTGAAGTTTAGTAGATTAGCCTAGCAATAAGTGACGTGTACTGCAAAGCCACTAATCCGTAATAAATATTGTGCAGGTACAAGCACTGCCTTATGATATACTTTCTAAAAGAAAATGCCACTGATTAGATTTAAAGGTATATCAAAATTACGTACATCTATCACAATTTTATTTAAAGCAGTGAGGACGTGACTTTATCCTATTAAAAGAACAAAGTTATCTCATTTGCGTTGAGAGGATAGTAAAACTCAAAGTACATATGCTAACGGCTGTTATTACTATCGAAAATTCATCAAATTTTTAACAAAACAAGGATACTCCACTTCGAACCCAAAATTTTATAACACCCCAATTCGAGACTTACTCAAGTTAAATTTGGTACTCTAATCGTACATTCCAAGTTGAAATTCAAGTATATTACTCTTATTGAAGCATAGAATCTAGACTCTCCCCAAGAACCTCCTCAATTTTTACAATCCATCGATGAGTCTCTTTTTCCACCATCTCATCATCGTCTTCCTGTAATTCGCTTATATATGGTAACATTTCAGGTAGCATTGATAGCCACTCTTCACCAAGCCTATCAGTTAGTTCTTGTTCACATTTAACTGCCGCTAGTCTCACACTTGAGCTTTGAGACTTCAAATGTTTGAGAATAGATATATTTAGTTCCCTGTGATGGTCCGGCGAGTCTGCAGCTGAAGCAAGTTCAACTATGGTAGGAACAAGCTCTTGAATAATTGGTAAGCTTTGAGCATTTGAAATTTGTGCAACAAGAACGGGAGCAATAGCATCGAAATGAGACGGAGACTGCCAGAATTCGTCTTGATCATGCTCAAAACATCGGGTCAAAGTCTGTAAAACTCTTGACCAGAGTTCCTTAGATCTGACATCTGCTAGATCGACAGAATTTAACAGCTTTACTGAATTTTCGATTAGGTATGATGCGTAGCTAGTGACTATAGATTTGATTTTTCCAAAAAACATAGTCAAAAAGCAATAAAGACTTTGCTGTCTCAAGATTTTTGCGTCCTTAAATTTTGAGGGCAGTTTTTCGTCCGACCATTCAATTAAATCCGTGAATATAGGTCTGAAAGTTGTGTCATTGAATTTATATATGATCCTAATTGCGATATCATTGATTTCAGACTCAATTTCAAGAAGACACTCATTTGAAAATCGTTTGTCAGAATTTGTAATAACCTGACGCCGAAGATCGAACATGTCTTTAAAGATATTTGCCATGATTGAAGAGTTTTTGGTGACTGCAGTTTTCGTCTTGTGATCAATAGCGATACCAAGTATCTGGAGGTATTCATGAATTGCCTGTTGCTAGTTAGTGGAGCTCAGTAAACGGTAAACCTTACAGACCAAAGGACCAAGAGAAGTTGTATTCATCCAGTTCTGCTCCCATGAGCGAAATAAGATTTTAGGGTCCATCTGTTTAGCAACAAGAGAAAGACATTGAGCTCTACTACTTTTTGTATCATCCACATCTAATCCTGCAGCCGCACTTGAAATAGAGAGAAACTGAGAAAGATGTACCCCAGAGATCATGTAGGGTAAGTGTTGGGTAAGAGCATTAAAAAACGCATAACAGGCGTTTTGGAGCTTGTTAGCTTCAGGTATTATATGCAGACTTTCTTTCAAGTAATCCAAAGCTTTTGGTATTGCAGTAGGAAGAATAGAAATGCAGCTCTCTTTTAGTATGTCGAGTAGAGATGCAAGTGATAATAGTGCCATGATCCTTAACCTGGTATCTGGCTGACCTAAACAGTGATCACTTGCAACCGTTTCAGCTGCGATAGCTACTGTTTCAAGATCCTTCTTTCCATATTTTTTAGAAATCTTGTCCACACAAGCAATGGCAGTGTACTTGTATCTAACGTCTAATGATTCCCGGATTATAGCAGTAAGTTGGGGCATGAATCCTAGCATTGCTTCTCTTGCGACGTTATCAGTTAATCCTTCGGCATCAATTCGGGCTTCAAGCGATCGAAGTATTTTTCGTTTCAATGGTTCATTAGGTTGATTTAGTAGACTCTCCACAGATTTAACGAATTCGCTTGTTGAAAGTAGATTCATAATACTTTCTAAAGCATCACCACATGCGCTGCGCAGAAGTTTCTGTTCCGGAGACGTATCTGCTAATGCCAAAATATGCTCCAAGAGCGTTGAATAAACCTCTCTAATTCTTGCTGCCTCCATGTCGTCATTGGCTAACATTTTTCCAGTCTGCAATACTATAATATCTTGCGATAAAAGATAGGAAAGAAGGTTAAGTTCAGCAATAGCTACCTGATTTGGAGGTTTGTTTATTTCATCTACTGTATCAAGTATGAGACTTGAATAGGTAGGGTTAGGACTCAGGACATCTTTAATCAACTCAATATACTTGACGGCAGCCTGTAATTCTATATCAACGCTGAAGGTGACAAATATTTCAGCTGCAAAGGCCTTAATACTTTCAGAGCAGCCGTATTTGTCAACTAATATAGCAAGAAAGGCATGTAGAAAATCCTCTGGCCCTAGAGTGTGAATTAGAGACAAAAATAACCCCTTACGCCGGTGAAAAGGCACATGCTCGTATGCAACTACGAAACTGAGTAAGATTTTCGCAACACCTGTAACCGGGTTTTGTTTTTCTTTACGTAGCGAAGCGACAAGTGGTGGAATAACACCACGAATAGTCTGGTTGATGACGTATGAGGAATATTCGTCATTTTGCTGTAGCATCGAGCTTCCTATGAAAGTAAATATGGGCATGACGCTGTGGAGGACCAGATGGGGCGCAATCTCAGCCAAGGAAGAGATTAATAAGAGTGCGATATTTTGAGTTTGAAGGCTAGTTGTCTTTTGTATACAATCGACAAGAAGATCCGCCCTAATAGATGAACAATCTATTTTGAGCTTCTGATTTTCTTGGTAGGCTTTCAATATAGCTAGGAGGCTCCCAAGGACTAGACCTTGTAAGTAGGCAAGCTCAGATGCCGCCAGAATCTTAAAGTTCTGAATTTCGGCTAGTATATCGAATAAAGGCTTGAGAAGCTCCAGATGTTTCTCAGCTCCCGAGTCGTCTACGAGCTGTAAGATGAAAGTTGTTTTGAGGACTCCAGATTCTATCAACTTCGTATCTTCGTTAGAAGCCATTACAGATTCTTTATGGCTTGTACGTCGCCTCTTCGTCGCAGGTGGCACTTCAGTGAGCTTCAAGTAAGAGAATAAACTATTTAGGAATCGGAGCAATATTTCTGTCGAGAGTGGTACTTTGTGCAAGAAATCTGCTGCTACTTCGGAAATCAAATTTTCACTGCTTTCAATGTTATTTATTTGGGCTTCAGAGGCAGCTAAGAGAACATCGGCAATGTCACATCTACTCCCATTTTTTATCGAAGGCCATAGCACTTCTAAGCGGCCAAATGCTGCCTTGATTAGTGTTGGTCTTTGCTTTCCTAGATTTCCTTGTATTAAGCTACTTATAAAGCTGATTCCTTCTTCATTGGAAGTAATGGACATGAGGAACTGTTCTTCCATAGTCGTTAGTTCTAGCCGCTCAATTTCACACAATCCAGTAGCTTCAGATATGCTAAGGTAAGACCAATTTTGTAATGCTGGCAGTAAGACCTTGGTTCTTGTCAGACTCCCTACGCTTCGAACCTTGTTTGCAGAGGCAAGTAGTTTTAGCTTAACGGTAAGTAAGGGGGTACTGAGAATCTGGGAAGCCAAAAAAGATAATATGGCTACTCTTGAAGACTGAGAAAGACGCAACTGATCCTGATTATTTGATATTTCAAGAGAGCTTGCGCTGTTCAGAGTTTTTTGAAAAATAGTTTCTATATGATCTTTGTCTATAACACATTCCTCTAGAGCAGGAGTGATTACCTCAACCACAAGCCGTGCTGCTACATCGGTAGGCATCCAGTACATGTCATCTTTAAAATTTGGACTGTGAATGTTATGGACACCCCATTTGCGAACTTTTTCTAGCTTCTTAGTTCCAACAAAAGGTTTAGCCAGCTGACTTAAGACCAATAGGAGATTTGCTGCTCCTCGCCTAACTTTGGTGTGTGGATCACCAAGCATGGCAATAGCATATGGGACTATCGCCTGAAAGTCCAGATTGTTCGTATCAGCTGATAGGTAACGTGTCGTCATCTCAAGAGCCGATACTCGAACCGAAATTGGGTTTGGCACGCACCACGTCCGCATATAGAAACTTAGATATAGCGCATTGTCAGGCATGGAGCTCTTACACAGAATGGGAATTTGGTCAAATTTATCTCGACTCTCATCATCTGAGGCACAGATGAGAAACGCTTGATATAAATCTTGGTATAGTTGTGAGGGGTTGTTCCATAAGAAGGATATCTCATCTGTTTTATTTGGCAGACTTTTGAGGATTTTTTCAACATTCATTGGACCATCTGTAATAGTCTCATCTTGAGTAGTTTTTTCTATCTCTGTCCCGTCAAGCACCTGTGCTAGTTGCGGACGCATCGATATGTGAAGCTTGAGTTCAAGTTCGTCAACATCTATATCAATTTCTTTCAGAGCACTCTGAACAATGGACCCCATGTGTCCGGATAACTCCATCAAGGCAACTAATAGAGTCGCTGTTTTAACACGTACGTCAGTTTGAAAATTTTCAATTTGATATGCTACTAGTATCATGGACTTGACAATATTAATGGTCTGGGTTTCATTTAGTAATGCATTTTGGATTGCTGCTTGGATAAAGATTAATCCACTGGTATCCATAGATTTCTGTAGTCGGTCTATGAGAGCAAGGCAGAGGCCATTCGCAAGTTTCTCGACATTACGTTTCCTGGAAAGTTCTATCAGAGCTTTTGATATTTTTGCATCCTTCATTAAGCCTCTGACCACTTTTTTCGACAATTGCTTTTGAACTCTGTACTGAGCTAGTACTGATAGACATACCAATCCAGGCATGATTGTTTCATCCGTCCAGCCGTGGACAATAGCCTCCATCATAGTTGTTATTAGCTTTTCGTCTAATTGGCTTTTAGATGCGATAACGGTGACCAGCATATAACATCCGACACGAAAGTCTGGAACTTTTTTCATAGAGAAGCCATGATTCAGCGTTGGCAAGATCCTTATCATTATATCTTGGCAATTCTGATCCTCCACTACTTTGCGACCAGATCTAGCTTTGTCTAGTAGACCACTCACAGCTTCAGTCATAATCCCGGCCCAAAACGAGAGAAGGGCTGGATAGTGGCAACTAGTATTACATATTTGTATAACGTATGAGTCGAATGCAGACAAAAATTGAGCATGATTTATGGCTGCCTGGACGACTGTATGCCTCTTGGGTAAAGTTAAAGATCGAATGTAAGGCTGAAGGTACTTGAACTCTAGTGGTATACGATCTGGTAATATCGATAGTAAATTGGAAAATATCGGAAGAGTATGGTATGGTAGAAATGTGAGAAGAACAAAGGACGTATTATTTTCGTGTACTCTAAGGCTGCTCAATGAAAATTTCACTAGGTTGTTGGAAATAAAACTCACCGGAACCTTCGAATTAACCATTCGACAGTCTTTATTGCAGGGGCCAACCTCAGTCTACTGCCAACGAGGCCGAGAAATGACTCTAGTCGTGAATCAAGCTCAAGGTTTTGAGCCTTGGACATCAGCGATCGGTTTTTCTCTTGACTATTCTCACTAAATAAGTCCTGTTGAAACTCGAAAAATCGATTGTCAAGTAGACACAACTCTTGAAAACCTTCGTAACATATTGCATATAAGATTTCAAAACTTTGCGACGCGGCAGTCCGGGGGTCAAATAATAATGATTTAGAGTGCCTCGTTTTTTGTGCTTTCAGGTTTAGTGCATTCTCCGAGTTAGCTGCTATGACAGATAGCTGAGCTACTAAGGAAGTCGACATGATGGATATTGTTCAAAATTTGAATAACATGCTGTTGAGATCCGGATTGGTTGAAGGTTTCTCTTATCGTCAGATTGATTGGATTAATTTTTTTCAATCTAGCGTTTGCTATCATTATCACGTGAGTATATTGAAATAAACCAAACTAGCAAAATCTGACAAGACAACTACAAACTAACCTACTAATCCACTTACTTAGTTAGATAACGATCCCCTCTTCAACTTCGGGTAGCACCAATGAAAACTTTACGTATGCGCTGAGTGTCTGCGATGTCTAATAAGAATCGCTTCCGAATTTATGATAAAAAGCAACAACAAGAATTTCTAAAATTAACGACTTATCGATATCCATTCTATTATTCCACACTAATGCTCCATTTCATTCGCATCAGAAACAATCGATCAAATTGCAGCTCAAATTCCAAATGTGTACTTCATTCACCAGCCATCGGCTATCTTCAACTAAGAATTTACATTGCTACGTAAACACGCAAGAAGTAAACTAAGTTGCAGTATTCAAAGCTAAAGATGTGGCCCACGTGGAACCACTACTGTAGCAGGATTTTACAACCTGAGAGATAAAAGCTAACTGGTGGTGGTAATGACCATGCTAGATCCGCATTTATCGGAGAATTTTTAAAATTCGGACGTTTGTGGGCGCCAAGACTAAGATCACGGATAGAGCTAACTGTACCACAAAAGCAATTAGCACCACATTTGCTTGGATGGATACAAATATGGGAAAACTACATCCGCAATTGTACCCACTTACTCTGCATCAGGTTTTAATTGCGTATGCAACTATCTAGCTATAATATAGTATCAGAGATAAAGTACATAACAGATGTTTCAGTATGAAAGAAGGGCACCTATGACTCGGATTTCATTTGCAAGTACCACTGCGAAGTTATAGTGGCTTTTTCTTCACCCCAAGTCAACCCTCATCCGTGAATACCCACCCAGGGAAACGTTTCAAGACCCCGAGTTATCCAAACATCCCTCGATCATTAATTGACTTTTATCCGTGCGATGTGTAGTCTCAGTCATCTCTTTCCCAAGTTGAGTAGGTACCTAGGCCACTCAAACTATACCGAATACAACCACCAGGAGGCGGGTCACAGTACTTTCCATCGTTCGCTTGCTCTTACAGCATCTGCTGCCTAACTACTTTTTATGCAATGCAATGTGCAGCTGCAGGAATAGACTTCTCCGTAGATGATATCGAGTGGTGTTGGCAAGACGCATGGCACTGAGGCCTTAAAATTACACCTTTATTGCTCTTTTCTCCGATCTCTCGAGAACTTGTCATGCGGGTCATGAGTCTTTCGAGATCAATTAAGTGTATCATGTCTTCTAGATGCAGGACATGTGACTGACTTTAAATCTTGAAAGTCAAATTAATTCATTAAATATTCAGATCAGTCTTTTCATTAGCAAATCGAGGAGGCTGGCAATCAAACAAGACCTATATATATTGGCAGACCTTGCGTTTGAGACAGATTTATAAGGTGGTTTCAGAAAAAATCGATCACATTTCTTCAAGTTTATTTTTGTCCTAAAAAGATATTCTTAAACAGCAAAAGGGGTTGGAGCTCCTCTGTGTAGGATATTTGCGGGTGAGGGATTAGTGAGAGGCAAACAAACCTTGATAGCGGTTGATTGATTCTTACTATACTACTTGACTCACAGACTAAATAGCACGTTGGGATTTGATAGAAGTATTTGTAGATGGGAAATAAACATTTGGACGTAATAGTATCAAAAGACTCCTTTAGATTCTACATATGAAATTGATTATTTACCAGACCTAAAGAAATTGATCGGATTTTGGTCTGGAGTGTCGCAGTACGCGCTTAGAAATATCTCTTGAAGGGTGCGCTCCAACATTAGAGGTCGCAATTGACAAATTTCACGTGCCCAGCTGACAACCTAAATGTTGTTGTATAGCTCAGATGGCGTTTTGCACAAACAAATGAATCAACAACTATTCGTCATGTCATGGTGCTACACTGATTTTTATCATGCCCAGCTCTAGGATCAATAATGTACCAAAATTCTCCTCATTTAAACCGAATCTAACAACGCCAGCTTCGAGCAAATCTGAAGGCCACCTTAACAGCAACGCTAGAAATGACCCCACTGGACACCAGCAAGGCGAAAGGGGACAGAAAAATCCAAATTTTGAGGAAACATATGCACAAAAAAATGGTGTGCACCGAATTGCTTGTGGGCCGATTGCTGCTATCCAAATTTGCCAAGACAACAAACTTAGAGACCAATTTGTGAGCGATTGGAATGGCGATGAGAAGAATCTAGTGTATGGGAGCCTTCATAAGTACAGTGTCCCGAAATACCATCGATACGGTGCAGGCCGTGTTTTAGGGGCGCCTTCTGAGTCAAAAATTGATCGTGAAAACGTAGATGAAAAATGCATTATCCTCACCGACGTCAGGTTACCTAGACGCTTTACAAAAGAAAGGTATATATTTTCAAAAATCAACCACAAAATACCCACCTATGTTAAACCAGGCTCAGAAGCAACTGAAAAGTTGCAAGAATATTCCGAATCCAACTTCTTGCCATTCAAGCTACACGGGAACGATCGTGCACCAAGACAAGAGGGGGAATTTCAAGACGATGAAAAAGATGTTATGTCGAAATTTGAAAAGACGATAACATGTGATCTTACTGAACGCTACGATGATATTACATCTAAACTAGAAAATAAATCGCATGATATGGAGTCCGAAGCAGATCGAATAGATACATCTGCTCGGGAGAAAAATGTTATGTTGTGCCGACAAGTCGAAGATAATCCGCACGACATTGAGGCCTGGCTATCATTAATAAACCACCAAGATTGTCTTATCCAACAATCAGGAGATCGTTACCGTGTCACACAAGCAATGTTGCGAAGTACTTCAGACATAAAAATACACATGTACGAAAAGGCGTTGAGCAAATCAAACTCTCTAGATAATCGTGAGAGACTTTTATGTGGCTTAATGACAGAGGGCGAAAAGATTTGGGAATTGAAGGCACAAGCCAGCCGCTGGGAAAAGATATCCAAAGAAAACATTTATAGCTTGGTACTCTGGACAAAGTATCTGAACTTCAAGCAGACCACGTTTTCAGAATTTAGATTTGAAGAGCTGAAAGGCCTCTATCTCCAGCGTATTAAATTTCTCTCGCAAGCTCTACATACCCAACCAGAAAATTCCGATAGATTGATGCATGGCCTTCTATACGTACTTCTTCGGGCAACTATATTTATGCGAGAAGCTGGATACGCAGAACTAGCGACTGCAATATGGCAAAGTAATTTAGAGATAAACTTTTGCGGTGCTCAGGAAAACACAATGGGAAGCGATTGCTTAAATCTTTTTAAAGAGTTTTGGGAAAGTGAAATCCCTCGTATTGGTGAGGATGGGGCTAAAGGATGGCTACAATATTTAAAAAACCCGGATGAATCTGTCGTTCTAGACCCAATAGTTGATGAGCCGCCAGAAATTTTAGATAAGCATAAACTATTCGAGAGGTGGGCCGCAGCTGAAAGAATGCGATCAAGAGTTTCTCGAATACCCGCCAAGACGATGGACGAAGTAGCCGAGGATGATCCTTTTCGAGTTATTTTGTATTCTGACGTTGAAGAGTTTCTCGTACTTATACCAGTGGAATCAAAAAAACTTCGGTATTCATGTATCAACGCATTTTTAGCTTTTTGTGGCATGCAGCCTCTTGTGAATCTCGACGATAGCCCGCCTGATTATTGGGATGACCCTTTTATTATCGGTGACTTATCTGAGGCCGACTGCGGTCTTAAAAGGTCTGTATTGGCGAATAATAGCCAAGAACATGATGACCTAGCTCCGTGGTTATCTCTCACGGCATATTCTCATTTTGTGTCATCCCCAGAATCCATATTTCGGGGTGTTATAGCGAGTAAAGGTATGTCTCATAATTTAAGACAGTAATATTCCTGTAGAGTGAAACCAAATGGATAAGCTGCTCAATGAGGATCAGGATCTACACGAAATACTGTGTAGAATTTGTGGCTTCTTGCGGGGCTGCTAAGACTAGATGTTGCTTGATCCGCACCTATCCACAAATTTGATTTAGTGTAATCACGTACTAACTCATCGTGGTGTAGGAGCTCCTAGGTCATACCAGGAGCGCTATCCTGAAGATTGTGGTCCCGTTTCGTATAGATTTCTGCAGAACAGCCTTCAATTGCTAACTAGTAGCTGGTTAGATGACAGCCTAGCTGAGTATTACCTATCGTTCAAGTTCTACAACGACCCTCTGCAGACCAGAAAGCTGGCGCGAGATCTTTTGAAACAAAGTCCATCAAGTCTTCGTCTGTATCACGCTTATGCTCTTATTGAATGGTCCAAAGCAAACAAAGACACAGCGGATAAGGTCTTTGAGACAGCTATAAATATGAAAAATTACACTACCACTAAGAGTGACGACCTATCTATAATGCTATGGAGAAGCTGGATCTGGGCTCATCTAGAAGATAGAAATAACACAAAATCGTTGCAATGCTTACTTTGCATAGCAGATGGCGTTCCTGATACCTCCATTAGCATATCACCGGCACTTTTCTTGCGGACTAAACAGTACTTGATCGCAAATAGAGACAATTTTTTTGAAACTCCGACTCTTTCCGTTATGTATACCGAGTGTAAGTAAGCCCGAAGGGTTATCCCTATTCCAAAATATTATCCATCTAAATAGACTGGCTAGGTTTGGCAATACTCGAATATCTTTCCAACAGCCCTGGGCAGGCTCAAAGTTTGGATCTCCCAAGAAATATCGCTGGCGCGCTGACCGCCTATTCTTCTGCTGCCCAGGTACTTCTGGAGCGCCAGCAGATCAAGGCACATGAACTTCTCCTTCAATCTGCAGCGCGTCTCCTCTACCATTATTCGCAAAGTGGACCATACCGCCCAGCTCTAATACGAGAACAACTGACAAACTTTATACAATTTTTTCCTAGGAATACAATTTTTCTCGCTTTCTACAGCTGGAATGAATCTCGGCTTCGGATTGATAACCGTGTTCGCAACATTCTACTTCATACTTCACTTTTGTCCAAGCATGATAACATTACATCCCGGATCTTCTCTATCCGCCATGAACTTCGAATTGGTACCATACATTCAGTCAAGGCGGCATTTGAAAATGCCATCTCCTCTACGGCTTCTAAATCATCTGTCGGTCTATGGCGCCTTTATATCATTTATTGTGCACATCAGGAACAGCTGCGCACTCAGATTAAGTCCTTATGGCATCGTGCCCTTCGAGCTTGTCCATGGGCCAAAGAACTCTACATACTCGGCTTCGAGTTGATGAGGGGAATGGTAAAGTTTCCTGAGCTTAAGGATACATGGAAGGTAATGGAGGAAAAGGAACTTCGCGTACACATTTATCTGGATGATCAGTTAGAGGAAATAGAAACTAAAAGACAAGAAGATTTGAGCTCGAAAAAATAAAGATACCATCATGATTTTGTGAGTTTATGTTTAAAAGCACTACTCAAGCAGTATTTCGGAGTTGTTCAGACTGTAGCGGCTACTGAGTCGATAATTGCCCTTTGGCGCGTGCTTATCATCACGTGCCATACTAGTTCTAGATTTTCTAGTAAATGTATAAATAGTCGAAGTACAATCCAGATTGACAGCTACAGATAATTATAGACTACCTTCGTAAATCCGATAACTCATGCATTAATTTCCGATGCGTGACACAGACCAATGGTTATTGGGCGTCTTTACTTCTCTATTGGTTAAAGAAATTGTTTAAATTATACCGCTCTGATGATATCAATCCAATATTGAATCGACTATCACACGAAGTGTATAATCTTAGAGCTCCAAATGGTTAAAAAACTGGAAATCCTGTGCGAAAGACCTAGCTCTCAGGCTCCCGCGAATTGTTACCACGCTGTATGGGTGATCCCAGCAGATGCTGGCTGGTGGTGGGTGGAGTGAAGCTTCTACTCCCCTAAGAATTGAGTGAAATATGATGCAGAAGGCTGTAAATCGATAGAGATATTGATCAATTGCTCTTAATGTTGAAAGGGCACTTGCAGGGCATACTACATCCTTCATCCTCTCACACACACAAACATCCTTCAACCCTCTAGGAATCTTTCAAGTACGTCGTTTGACGTGCAATATGTAAAGACAGAGCAGTCTAAGGCTCTTGTGTTTCCCTCTGTTCCCTCTATCCTCGCTGCGCTGAGCGTCTTGACGCGCTCACGTTCTATCTGTATCAAATTTTGGAGCGACAGTATGACACTAAAGCATCTTCTGCAGTTCTATTATTGTAAGAACATTGGCAAACTAGTCCCCGAGCTGGCTAATGCACGGGTGTTTTTACGAGATGTATAACCCATAAAACGGTATCGTCAATGGCACTGCTGCCGGTGCATGCTCTACACAGGGCTTACAAATTGCCATTAATATCGTGCAATATAAGGTTGAGTATGATGACACCGGTAACGATGATACTCCACGTGTTCAAACCTGGGTAAGAAGCTGATTCCGAATGGAAGATCATCTGTTACGGTGAGATGTGAGGGTAGACCAAGATCGCCATCTCCGAGATGATGGAAAGCCTAGAAAGACTGACTCGGATAATGATTGTTTTAAAGTGACTGGGAAAAAGATTGCAAAGCTGTAGAATTGAAGTCCTCGTGCATCTTCCCTTTTAATTCCTCCAGTGCCAAAGATTACTAGTAGAAGCTAATCAAACTTAAATCTCGGTAGACTACTCTCATCACCTGTCAGTAGTGTCTCCAATGAAACTCAAGGTCTCATTGAAGAATCTGCAGAGCTGAGATTTAGTAACAAAGTCCTCACTTCGGTGAGGATTCCCAATCGCTTTCGCCGTCTGTATCGTCTTCATCCCTAAGCACATCCTCCTATCACCACTATCATGGAGGATAAGTCATCCGATGAGTTTCCGGAAAGTACCCAGCACCTGACACGGCGATGGTGGATTGGATCAAGTGGACCTGGAAGTTTACAAAGAAGGGAGATATAGATGAATATGCGCACCTCATGTGGCCCCGGTGTCTAGGCCTCGCGTGACTGGGGCTGCTGGTTTTTTGAGACTTTTTACCGTGCACGCAGTCTCTACTGCTACCATTTTGATTTTTTTGGTAGAAGTTTCCATGGAAAAGGTGGCTGAATTCCACGGGTAAAAACTGAGCTGAATGGCTATTCATCACAGGAAGTGTCTCAATGATCTTCCAAGGAGCACTGTACAAGGTGTAGTCTGGGTCAGTGAGGAGCCCAATTCGCTAGGTAGTCAAAGACTCGAGTAGCACAATAATCACAAATACACAAGAACTTGAATCCCAAACTTTTCACATTTCAAAGTATTTCTTGCTGACAATTAGGAGGCCATGCCACGTGATGTGTATCCCGCTCGCCTATCTGATGGAGGCCTGAGGCCCTAATATTATCACTCTTGATAGCATGACATACAACTTGGATGACGGAGTCTGAGCATTTGTCATGGGTGTATCCTTCGAATCTGAGAATAAAATCTATTTAAAGAGCAGAGTACAGCCCAACTTTTGCAAGATAGGAGTTGGCGTACAAGACGAAAATGCAAGACGCCCCATCACATCAACCTTTGCCTCTTAACCGGGTCGATTCTGACCAAAGTCTACAAGCATTGTTCAGTATGTCCTTATTCTGGTAACCACACTTTATCGTCGACTCCGCCTTTGCCTGCCACTAGGTTCCAAATATGCGCTTGCAATAATATGAAAATCTACGGGAAGATATAAATTGAGGCGCAAAAGTGGAGTGAAAGAAAAATTTGGAATGAATTCCGGAGATATTTGGAGAATTGACCAAGATGATACCGAGGGTAAATGAGATACCATGAGGGGTATAATTTCGACTCTAGCCAAGAAGCCTTTTATGGCGAGCATTGTGCGCTACACGCCTTCGATTTTAGCTGTACGCGCGGCGCTTTAAAGACCTTCATTATTGAATATCGCCGCAGATAGGAATCTAAAATTCCTCATCAGTAGCATTTAGATAGCTCGCACACCTTTCTCGTTTGGAGCGGGAGATTGTTGGTCTAAATATGGCTAGACTCAACCATATTTGGAGAAACAAGATTTTTGACAGCTTCTTCCGATGGCCACTCACAGAAATATGACTGCTGTTCTATGAAGGCTAGATTTCTTCGTTGTGGTATTTGCGAATGAAATCTAGAATATCAGTCCCACTAAAGTCAAAGGGTTCACATTACATGTACACAAATGACCGGCCACGTCCTATAGCCAGATATCCACATGAAAATCAAATAATTATAATAAAAATGTAGCTCTGTTTTCCCACGCACTTCGGGGACTTGTCCAAATTGGGATTACTTGCATGTTACAGATTTGGTCAAGTTACGTCGTCTGATGGGCCGTGACAAATTGTTGCCGACTATTTATGGTTGGAATTATTACCTGAGTGTTTGGGTAGACGCCTTACTCAAAAGCATACGTTTGACGGGGAGGCTCAGCCCTATTTCGTTGTGAGGAGACGTTGATGCGTTCCATTATAGTATGCAGATGCTCCGAAGAGACACACTTATAGTTCCGAGGTGTAAGCAGACGGAAGTTTATTGTACTAGGAGACAGTTCATAGGCGAGGTGTAGATCAGACATATGGGGGCAGTAAAAAAGGTACTAGAACAGCCTCATGTACTTGTTGGGGTTACAACAGGTCATAGATTTGGGTATTAAACCATAGTCCCTAAGTATTAGTGGACGACGGATGTAGCAAGTTTTTTATGGCTAATTACCATCTCGATTTGGCTCAATTTCCCCGGTCACGTGACGACGGCATATTTGTGCTGTGAAATTTACACGAGGTTTCTTTTGCTGCATCAGATTTTAATTGCGTATGCAACTAATTAACTATGATACAATTTCGGAGAAAAGGTACACAATAGATGGTTTAATACAAAGGAAGAGCACCCATGCCTCGGATTGCATTTGCAAGTACCACTGCGAAGTTATGGTGGCTTTTTCTTCACCCCAAGTCAACCCTCGTCCGTGAATACCCACCCAGGGGAACGTCTCAAAAACCCAGAGTTATCTAGACGTGCCCCCACCTCCACTGAACTCTCTTCTCGCGAGATGTGATCTGAGGCGCCTCCTTCCCAGGTAGAGTGGGTGCCCGGGATACTCAAAACTACACCGAAGAGAACTACTAGGAAGCAAGTCACGCCACCTTCAATCGCTGGCTTGTATTTTAAGTGTCGGCTGCTCTCTCGCAACCGAAGTCTTGCTGCACGCACATAGCTCAATTCGAAAAGTCATTGTCAAAATTCTAAAATTCACGCCCCTCGAGATTGTATCCATCCTCAGTGTCATCTTGAAAACTTGTTCTGATCCCTCTCACATCCGTCCCAAAGAACTGTCTTCCAGATTTGTGCGCCACGCTTTGTTTCCTCCGTCTGGTGTAAATATCGGCGCGGGTGTGTATTTGGCGACGAGCTGAGACTGCAGAAAGTCGAAGAGAGGTGCGTGGTCATTGAAATGAGGATGTACTCGGTCATACTTGTAGACTTGACGAGGTTTCGATAGAATTCGATTTCGTTAGAATTGAAAAATTGACGTGGTAGAGTATTTTAAATCATTGCCTCGTGGGCCAATTTCTTTGGTATTGCGAAACTCGACTGAACTTGGTACTAGGAGTTTCCGAGGTTTCTCTTTGTTGGTAAAGAAGTAGAGAGCTCGATAAATTTTCATTTCAAATTCTTCAGTTGATCTTCAGTGGTAAACAGGATTTGATATATTTTTGGTCCAAAAGTTTTGCATTTGAAAATAAAAGGGGATCGGCGGGCCTAATCCGGGATCGAACCGGAGACCTCTTACATTCGTCTACCCAAAGCAAGAATTCTACCACTGAACTATCAGGCCTCTTGGAACGTTTTACTGATAAAAATATCAATATTACTGCTTATAATTCCAAAAGATGATTATTACAGGTCTAGACTATCAGAATGAACGGTTGATTTCCTTGTGTTACACCGACACTAACCGCGTCGAAACTCGCCTCAAAAAGATTGTAATAATTTACTAAGCTTAGGTCTTTTAGATGTACAGGCTGAGGATACCCATCACTCGGTGGTACGTTCCCACTTACTGCCCATTTTATCAAAAAAAAGTGACACTGAACTGTGCCGCTATAAATGGTAAGTAAGTTTTGTAGAAGATTGAAATCATATTTAAATCATCTCCCTTAAATCTAACGATCATTCAAGTATGTCAATCTCAGGAATAGTTAGATATAGTAGGCCAAAATCATACGTTGTGATTCTTCTCATCATAATTCTCCGCATAAAGGTTAAAACAAACCTAGGCGAAGATAGAGGATAAATTCTCTCTGAAAGTGTTACTTAACATTTCTGTAAATAAGACGACAATTTGAAATATAAATTTGAATAAATATGATTAGAGCTCACCAAAATCCTCATCCAAAATTCGAAGGATCTATCACACCAAAAAAGCTAAGGGCAAGGCTCAAGTCATGGTGGACCGAAAGGGTCAAAAATTTGCGAAGGGTCATAATCCAAGGTTTATTCGAATCATAGAATGATGAACAATTAAACAAAGCAACACAAAAGTATCTCCAAGCGATATAACTGCTGGGGTAAATCACTAGAATAAATATCTGTAGCAACAAATTCAGAATCTATCTTCATAACCTTGAAGTGCACCAGAGAGGATCATATACCTGAATTATCCATGATTAAAGACGAGAATAGCAATTTTAAATAAAAGATTTCTGGCAAATGGAATACCCCCTAATCTAAATTATTTGTAGCCCATCCAGGAACAACAGAATTTGACTGGGTCTCACACAAAGAATCTAATTTGGACCATCCAAGGCTAATATACATATGATGATGAAAATACGTACTATAAATCTTCCAAGGGAAAAATAACCGGACCAGATCTAATTGACCAGACTATTGCGTGTCGTGGATACTGATCTAATAAACAGGTTCTCTAACAGATATATTCCCAGGTATTTAATATCGTATATCAGCCCCAATTTTAGAGATAAGCAAGTGAAATTATCTATAGGAAGCCTTCCAAATCTGCCAACTCTTAACCGGAGATATAAAGAGTCATATCCTTACTCAACAGCTCGGGGGGATTCTAGTAACAAAGCTAGCACCAACACTTGGAAATATTGCTGAATTCCCTAATCATTTAGATTCATTCCAGATTAGAGAATCGATCTATGGATCAACTATTGATACCTGACTTATTTTGGTGAAAAACTTATAGACAGAAAAGGTAGCTCGAAGAAAGGCGTCCAGCCTTTCCTCAAATATCAAAGGTGCACCTGACCATGTAGCCAAGTGCTAACTCCTGGAAACCATGAGTAGGTAAAGATTCTCATTCAGCATTCTGTTATGTGTGGAAAATTTCTCTAGTGACCGATATTTTGACTGGTCTTTGATGAGGATGTGGGAGAGTCCTCGCCAATCGAGCCTGGTATCCCATAGGGAAGCTCAATATCTGTTGGAAATTCTGACTTTCGAATTTAGGACTCAACCATTACCTTTTTCGTCTCAGGTTCCCGACAAGATCGACTCTCTCTACACATATCCCGAGTGCGCTAATCGCACCTACTGTTGCAAATACGTTCGGATATTTACCTACTATAGTGTACCTCAGCTCATTATGGTAGATGAGAGGTGGCTGGTCATAACTAGGTTTGACAGGCACATGAGACTAGTGGGAATCACTCCCTTAGATGTATATATGAGTCCAATGTTCCCATAAAGGTAAAATATCAATTCATCTTTACTTCATCACATATATCCATATAATATCGTACAGAGACTATTTTCCAACAATATCAACTATCTTTTTTTAACCCATGTCAAAAATAGGCTAATTCACATGATACACTTATGCAAATTACAATGACTGTCTCATCTTTCAACTTCAAACGCATTCTAAAATATTTAAAATGGAGTATCAATTACTACAACAAACTACTATGAAATGTCCAGTTATTCGTGTCATTGAGAAAACCGAGCTGATTCATTGTGTGAACTCAAAGAAGAGCAGAGAATGTCAGATGAATCTAACTATTAGTGGAACAATATTATCCCTCAATTAACTCAAATGGTTAGATGCCTGATTTGATCAAAAGTTTTCATTTGAAAATCATTTATCAGCAAGAATAGCCTAGGCCAACTTGGTTTCCAGATGTTATGATACGCAGAATATGGCAAGCAAGAACTCAAGGTTTAAAAGGTAATAAAGCTAAAGAGCAAAGCTATGTCTACAAGTTACATATATCCAAGTGTATGAGATTAAGCGAATAGTAATTAAGAAGTCGTCAGTGCTTCCATAACGCCAGACCACCGTAGGTATCCTAATCCAACTCCTTGTCTGTACACCTTATCCCTAGCCACTTAACACTAGAAAATGGCAAGTTTGAAAAAAACTAATAGAGAACTAAGCCAGATAACTGCTAAATAGCTATTCCTGGCATATTTCACACGTATCTCGGATCAATTTGGTCCTGTTCAGTGAAGGTCATAACACTTTTTAGTTGTTCTGCTTCAGGGACTGCAAAAGAAAGCATTGAGGAAAATACTAGGATGTTTTAAGATTTTTTATTTCCAACCAACAGATTGGAAGCATGTCTATGTCATCTAGGGATTCAATTAAACTACATTACACGAAAGCATGGTATGAAAGCACTTAAATCGATGCCACATCATCCAGTTTGCAGGATAGTAAATCAAGGCTCTGGAGATCTGCCTGATTATGATAATGGCTTCAATAAGAGAAAACAAGTAGCTCAAATCTGAGACCCATGCAATATAGTATTGACCTCCCAGATGTCGAATAAGTTATGTTCGGTCTCTACGCTCTACTTGGAGAAGTGGTAATTCACATAAAGTCATATTAGCTAGTCTCAGAAAGGAGGATAAGTTATTGCACGAAAAAATCCATTAAGACTCCACAGGAAAGGGCAAAACTGTTTACCACGACGATGTATACGTGCCAGGTATCTGGGAGCCTGATCTATGACGGGTGAAGTGACTTTATAAGAAAATAATTACTCGATGAAAACAACTTAATTACGCTTTCTCCCGGTATTTTAGGACTATGTAGACTGATCATGATTGATATGATCTCTTAAAATAAGTATGGATACGTTTTAAAGATAGAGAACCTGTGGTACTAAATAAAAATTACGAGTATTGATCATATCTAGCAGCCCATGTACGTATGAAAAGTCCCCATTTTTGGCCAGAAATTTTCCGTCCAGATTTTTCGATGGCTATCTTTAGCCATCAATGGTACAGCTCTGCATAATTTATAGGAATAGGGCTTTCAACTGTAGGATATAGGCAATAAGGCAAACTCCCTAGAAAGAATACCACACACTTTCAAAGAAACCAAATACTCTCCATGATTGAGAGTCGTTGAGTATTACCCTAGCAATTGAGCACGCATAGTGGCGGACTTGGAACGAGAAACTAGTCGCTTTCTCCCTGACAGCAATGCAGCTTCTAAAGATCCAGAGAGCTTGGGCAGTAAGGCTGCTTAATCAAAGTTTGAGAATGGAGTCCAGCTTGCGCTAGCTAGCATAGAATATTGTCGGTATATCACTGGTATCAAATGTACTAGCATAATAGGTTCTGAAATTTGGAGGCGTTAGTCATTGTATTCTTCTTCTTTCCTTCCAGAAGGAAGCTAAAAATACAACATGTTCTACTACTCGTAGTATATAATTGTGTATACATTTATATTCCTTCTCAATCAGTGCGATGATAATTCAACAATATTACTACTGCTACTCAGCAAGTAATGTTGTGATGGAAGTTGTGTAGAGAAGCTTAGGCTGTTAGGCTTGTGTTAAATATCACCTATGGAAGCGAGTTGGGAGATTGAAGGGTCTGAAAACTTTCGTGGAGAGTTGTTGATTTAATCCAATTAGTATCAGAGCGCTATTTAAGCTAATTACTATAGCTAAGTGTAGGACCCGAGTCTCGAAAGAGGTTTGCTGGATTCCGGCCCGCAGTGGCATAACAGGAAACGAAAAGGCTGGTGCGATAGCAGAATCAACACCCGCCTGGAGATGCAGGGAAGGAAGAATACCGAATCCCGAATACACTTCGGATCAAGGCCGCAACGTCCTGAAATTTGCAGCTCTCAGGCGGCAAATCACAATCCCCGTACAAAAACTGGCAGAATATTGGCTGCATAATTATAATAAAATGAAATAATAATAAAAAATTGGCTGCATAAGAAAAACTTCACACCCATATCACATCACATCACCCACAACCCCTAGTACAAGAGATACCAATCAGTGCAATGGCCCCAGCTGTTGCATCGTCATCGTCAACGCCCTCCAATCCTGGAGGGCAACTTCACCCAAGCCTGCTTGGCATTGTGTATGCAATGCAAAAAGCAGAACAACAACGGAAAGAAAGACTGGGTATAGCCTAGGAATTTCTAGAACTAATCGACTCCTGGGCTAAGAGCAAAGAAGAGAAGCAAGCAGCAGCAGTCGTCGCGACGTTGATGGAAAATATCACGCCTGTAATAACTGCCTTTGCAGTAGATCAGGCAGAAGTAGCCAACTTACCTAGTAAGAAACCTTCCACTATGGCAAGCACTCCCAAACCAGTCGCCCCTAGGAATATCACAGCTGTTGAGGATCACAGCCACGCCCTTCCCTCAAAGCCTCAAGACACCAGCTCGCCCTGGGTGAAAGTAGTGCGCAAAGCGGCCAAATTACCGACGCCGCCTAGCGTGCAAGTTCCGCGAAGGCCTGCTCCAGCAAGCAACCCGAAACCTCAGTCAATCCCAAAGGAGGACAAGCGCTTGTTCTTACGATTAAGGGAAGATCACCACTGGCACAAGTTATCGCCAGTCACGATCAAGAAAATTATCACCGAAAAAGCTGGGATAGCAACTTCTGCTATCACGTCCATGTACCAAGTCAGGTCGGGGATCGCTCTCGAATGTGCATCAGATGCATTGAGAGATACAGTCATGGGAATTGCACCTCTCCTACAGGAAGACAACACTGTGATTGAGGAAGCGTCCAAATGAACGTTTTAATAATCCCGCATGTACTATTGTACATCAGGACGCTTGAAGGCAGTATCCGAGTCACCAACGAAATGGTGAAGAACGAGTGCCAAGCAGTGTGCGGCGCCACACCAATCCAGGTAAGGCCCACAGAAACAAAGCTGGGGCAATACTCAACGAGTTGGATTGTTCATTTCCAACAAGACCCAGAAAACACAAAATTTCGGCTATTTGACGAGAGTGAACCAGCCATTCCCTTCTCGCGCCGAAGACCAATCGAGCAATGCCAACGCTGCTGGGGATTTCACACAACGCGTTCCTGTACCAGGAGCCAGCGATGTGGACGATGCGGAGGAACCCATGAGACATCAGAGTGCCAGGCCAAGGTGCTAAAGTGCTCGAATTGCGCGGGACCTCACCACTCGAATGAGGGTAGCTGTATGGCCAGGCCAAGACGACAAAACGGGATAATTCTGTCCCGCACCCCCGCAGAATTACATATCATAAGAGAACGCAGACATCGTGATTATCACGCTGCTCTAGCGTACTCGGAAAGGAAGGGCAAAGCGGTTGAAACCGTCATTGCCCAGGACTCAACAATGTCGTGTTAATGTTAGGAAACCCCTCAACAAAAGCACCAAAAGACAAGTACAACACCGTCCACTTTCACCAAGTGAATGTCGGAAGGGGTGGGGAAAATACGGATATAGCATTGCAGCAGGCATTGGATGCAGGTGCACAAGTAGTAATGGTACAGGAACCATGGACAAGAAAGAAAAAGGAGGGTTTTATAACAAAAAGTCACCCAGGCTTCAATAGCCATATCCCATTCGGAGGAACAGACATCCGGCCCCGCACGATTACTTTCACGCGCAAAGGTAGTCATGCGACTCAACCATTTCCACCGTTGTCAGGCCCGACATCTGACTACTGCTTTGTAAAGATGGGCAGACTGACCTTTGTCAACGTATACCGTGCCCCAGGCACTAGTGGAACCTTGGAGCCCTTACTCCGGTGGGAAATTAGAGGTCTAGTGGTTGTTGGAGGCGATTTTAATTCTGTGTCACAGCATTGGAAACCGCTAGCGACAAATCAGTACGGTAATGGTAACCAGATTATAGAATGGGCAACAGCCCATGACATGGACCTAGCCAGCATTGTTGGAGAGCCAACGCATAGGGATGGGAACGTCCTAGATCTAACGTGGAGCAACACGGCCGCTATAGCATCAGTGTCCAACCGCTACCACTGTACCTCAGATCACTCGATCATTGAAGGTACCGTGCTTAACCCTACAGTGTTAGATCTCTCTGGAATTGTAAAGAACATTCGTTTCAGCGACGCCAACTTTAAGGAATTTAGCCGATGCGTTAGCCAATGGACCAAATCTGGCCCTCTCGACAGTGTCGTCAACATCGAAAACTTCACAAATAATATCCTACAAGCACTTGGAGATGCGCTCAAGATTGCAGGGAAAATCCCAGCCATCGAAAGCGGAAAAACTGGGCTATGTTGGACCGATGAGTGTCACGCAGAATGGCAAGAGTACAAGGCAGCGAGAGACAACCCTGACCTCGCGAAAGTGGCCCGCAAGAGCTTTAGAGTCGTGGTGCGAAAAGCCAAGCGAGAGTACTGAAAGAGGCAAGTAGAGGTAGTGACTACTGACGCACAGGTATTCAAGCTCATGAGGTGGACTAAGCCTCGACCAGCTGCTGAGCCCCTCCCCTGCAGATTGACGAAAACCGGTGGCTATCTGACCCGCGAGAGCGAGCTAGTGCGCTACGAGACATTCTCTTGGCTAGGCTTAGCGGCGAGAATGACATCTCTATCTGGGAGAACGGACAGGAGGAGCGTAGTCCATGGGATACGGAATTATCACTGGACGATGTGACAAGCGCCACTGTCTCTGTCAACGACACGGCACCGGGAGCGGACAAGATAACGGTACGGTTACTTAAAGCCTGTTGGTCCCATCTAGGACCTCTCGTGAAAGATCTTTACCAGGCTTGTCTGAAAATCGGCTACTTTCCCACGGCCTTCAGAGTGGCAGAAGTTGTGCTTCTTCCAAAGCCGGGAAGCAATCTGTCAACTGCCAAGGGTTGGCGACCAATCTCGCTGTTGTCGAGTTTAGGCAAAGGACTCGAGCGTCTAGTTGGTAAGAGAATGGCATGGCTGACGATAAGTCATCAAGTTTTTCACCCACAACTATTCGGCTCCGTACCAGGACGATCTGCAGTCGACCTTGCATCCTGTGTAATCCATGATGCTGAGGCGGCCATGAGAAGTGGTAAGTGTACGGCTATGGTCACACTCGACATTCAAGGTGCATTTGACGCAGTCCTTCACAACCGACTGCTCAAACGCCTTCGAGATTAAAGCTGGCCACGATTTCTGTGCTGATTTATTCAGAAATTTCTTTGCCAACGAAAGGTTCAGGTCAAATACCGTGGTGGAATCACAGAATAGAAGATACTGGATTGTGGAGTACCTCAGGGCTCGCCACTATCACCACTTCTTTTCATGCTCTACATCGCTGTGCTTTTCGAGGATCATGGTCTAACGAGCAGGTTTGGCTATGCTGATGATATAGCTATTTTCAGAATTGGAAATACCGCGGCGGATGCTATCTCCGCAGCTCAAGACGACCTCGACAGTTTTATTCTTCTCGCAAGAGAACACAGGATTGATTTTGACCCAGCAAAGTCAGAACTTCTAGTGACCGGAGGAGGGCCTAGAAAGAAAATCAACGCGGCTGATCTTTCCATCTTGGTGAAAGATCGCCGGTTCGAACCGTCACCTCATATCTGGTGGCTAGAAGTCTGGCTTGATACCTAGCTGAACTTCAAGCAGCATGTACAGGAATGGACTGGAAAAGCTAATCATCCAGTCCATTTCTTTCGATATATAAACGGAGTTCAACGCGGTGTAGCACCCGGACCTCTGATTCGTGCGGTAAATAAATGCGTTCTGAGCACAGCTTTATACGGGGCAGAAGCGTGGTGGCCAGGTCTCACTCGAATAACCACACTGCGAGATAAAGAAGTCGGCACTGGAGTAGGCTGGCATATATCTCTACTGGACAAAACGATAATGAAAGCTATCAGAGTAGCACTCCCAATGGCGCTCTTCATCGTGAAGCGGGAATACCTGTAAGAGTTTAATGAATTCAGATGTACTTGAAAGACAATAACTCGTTAGGAATTATGTACATATATATCAGTCCTATCTATGGGACTGCATCTTCAATCAAATATCTTTGAACTTGTCTCACATTCTCAGTGTCCCATTATCTCTTCCTGCTTATTCGCCATAATCCCTAGCCTACACACCATTCTATATCTGCTCATAACCTAGTCATAACACATTGGCCCCCTGAGAATCATCCTTTCTCCCTGGCTCTCTTCCTTGCCCCCTTGAGAATAATCCTTTCTCCCTGGCACTCTTCCTTGTCCCCTTGAGAATCATCCTTTCTCCCTGGCACGACTCTTCTCCTGTATCATACTCCCCATCTGGTATGTACCCCCTCGGAGACGGAGTGGTCCTGGTGACCAGTCCCAATCCGGGCAAAGCCCGTCACAATACCCCCGGCATCGATAATTCTTCAGCAAAAGATGCTGCGGTCTGCAGCTCGTATGCGTAGAATGGATATCTGGCACCCTCTAGCCCTTCGGGCGGCTGAGGATCCGAAAGAGACAATAAGACGCTTAGGTCTTAGATCGGGACAAAGAGATCGTTTGTTCAGACAAACAGAACGGTACATGACACGCCTACAAATGAGTGTGCGTCGAGTTCCGACAGCCGAAGGCCCGGGAAAGCTATACTTCCCACGCGGCACCCCAGCATCGATTCCATGTAGTCGAGAAAATGAAGCTAGGTCTGGATGCATAAAGAGGTGGTTAGGCTCCCGTCCAGCTAACACAGTCTTCGCTTTCTCTGATGGATCATCATCTGGTCCCGGAAAATCAGCCTGGGGGTATGTAGAATACCAAGGAGGCAAGCTAGTTGCAAGTGGCTCCGGCCCACTTCCTGGAGCAGAGGTATTTGACGCAGAAGTTGTGGTTGCCATGAAAGTCTTGAAGGCTGCAGTAGAGGTAGGAGAAGACTTACTGATCTGCATTCTTCTTGACAACCAAGCGGCCACCCAGGCGCTCGAAAGAGGAAGATCTAACTCCTCTCAGTCAGCGGTGGACAAGTTTTCGTCGCTGAGACACAATAAGCGTGTGGAAATACGCTGGATACCCGGTCATGTGGGGATTCAAGGCAATGAAGAGGCCGATAAGCTGGCCAAATCAGCCTTGGGAGCTCCCAATAACCGGTCACTAACCTCAGCTGCGCCCAGTGGAGAAGATCAAGATCTAACCTTTGCGGCACTAGGGAGGTGGATTAAACTGCGCAGCCAGGAACTCGTGGAAGAATGGTGGCAGAAGTATCGACCGAAACGATACAAAGATCTGGACCTATTCGTGCGTTGCAAAAGACCACCGGAACTAGCTGTTGTAATTAAGGCAGCAACATGACTGCAGTAGACAAATAGTTCATATTAGAATAATATGCACTGGCGCCATGAGATATGATTAACCCATATCATCACTCACTGGCATGATTAGTAATTAGCCAATAGATGCCTGACAGCATACATTGGCTTCAGGATCTCCAACAACTTTCCCATTTGGGTTAGATAAGGAAGTATGTTGGAATTTACACTATTGTGCGGAAAACCCCACTTTCATGTATATAGAGGGACTTCTCGCTACACTGATTGAAAATATAGCAATTTCTTTACAATTAACTATCCTTTAAATATCAGTAAACTTCTTCGTATAGAAAACACATTCATCATATCTCTAAATGAACCACAAGGCTAGTATGTAACTCTTCCAATATCTGGAACTATTTCAATTCTAGCTTTACCAAGATGGGCGTACCATCGTCTTATTGCGGCAAGAACAGGCCACGGGGACTACGCCGACTACTATCGACGTTTCAACCCCGGACATGAGGATCTGAAATGCGTTTGCGTCTGAGAGAAAAGGCCCTGGCATTTTTCAGAGTGCCGACCTACTCTGCTACGTTGGAGAAGCTATGAGAAAATGGGCCCACCTGGGGCCAGGGTAATAATAGGGGAGAAGGGATGGCAGAAGTTCATTCAATTCTTAACTACAAGCAGATATTCTCTTCTGCCGAAGAATAAACAGAGGGGGAGGCGCCCATACTGAGATTGTTTCCAACTCGAGAGGCCATGTGTTTGGAGGATTGGGATGGGGTGCAGGGCACCGTAACTCAGACATTTATTGTACATTCCTTTTTTCTTTTACTTTTCTGGCTTTTCTACCGGTCATGTAGTCAGCAATGAGCTTCTAGGGCTCAACTACCCGTGTCACCTCTAAAAAGATGTTGGGTCCTTTCTGTCTCCTTAAAGATGTGAAATTCAAATTTGGTTGACTTCATCATATACACACCCACTATTCCTCTAAATCAGCCTCAATGTAGCTGCGAAATTATTTATCCTTCGTAGTTATATCAATTATTATAGGGCGCGAGGCTACCTATTCAGGCCACAAGTGATACGCCTTTGGTGGATAAAGACTGAACACCTGTCCGCGGTGTCCTCTACGAACCCGGGAGTAAAATATGCTCTCAGAGCAAAGGTCAGTTAAGTTTTGCAATACCATAAAAGTTATTCCACGAAGCGATGGATCGAGGTACTCCCCTTTGTCAATCTTTCATTCTCAACGTCATCAGTTCTCACCAATAAACGATCAAAGTTTACGAGTACGACTTCGGACTTCTTTATTCCAATGACCATACCTCTCGTCGAACTTCTCTGGCCTCAGCTGACCACCGAATACAAGCTCACGCCGAAAGTTATGCCTAACGGAGGAAATAAAGTATGGCGCACAAACCTGAAAGACAGTTCTTAGGCATAGACGTGAGGGAGGTTGGGACAAGTTTACAAAATGATGCAGACGATAGATACACTCTCAAAGGGTGTGATATTTGGAACTTTGACAAGGGATTTTACGAATTGAACTTTGAGCACGCCATGACTTCCGATTGTGAGAGTGCAGCTGACACTATAAATACAAGTCAACGATGGAAAGCGCCGTGGTCCGCCTCCTGGTGATGTTCTCTGGTAAAGTTTGAGCAGCCTGGGCACCTACCCCACTCGGGAAAGAGACGTCTCAAACCACATTTCGCGCGGATAAAATTCAGTGGATGATGAAGGCATGTCTGGATAACTCAGGGTGTTTGAGACGTTTCCCTGGGCGGGTATTCACGGATAAGGGTTGACTTGGGGTGAAGTAAAAGCCACCATAACTTCGCAGTGGTACTTGCAAATGAAATCCGAGGGATGAGTGCTCTTCTTGTATATTTAATCATATAATATGTATTTTTCTTTGATATTGTGTCATAGCTAGATAGCTGCATACGCAATTAAAATCTGATGCAAAAAAAAAATACCCAGACTCTAAATTGTATGACGGCCCGAATGGTGTACCACTACACCATTCACCCCATCTGTACATAAATGTTACATATAATTGTGCCCTCCAATGAGTCACTATAGTTTACTTAGTAGAGAAAATGTGTCTACGTGATATACGAGGGGAGAAATCCTTGTAGACTATGACAGTGAAAGATTATGAGGGGGAGGTTACCATGGGGCATCTCAGCAATTAAAGTTTGAATTGCGTCGATTATTTTTTTTTATCAGATTTTAATTGCGTATGCAGCTAACTAGCTATGACACAATATCAGAGAAAATATATAGAAAAGATGACTCAATTTACAGTAAGAGCACTCATGCCTCGGATTTCATTTGCAAGTACCACTGCGAAGTTATGGTAGCTTTTTCTTCACCCCAAGTCAACCCTCATCCGTGAATACCCACCCAGGGGAACATCTCAAAAACCCTGAGTTATCCAGACATGCCTTCATCATCCACTGAATTTTATCCGCGCGAAATGTAGTCTAAGGTGTCTCCTTCCCAAGTGGAGTAGGTGCCTAGGCTACTCAAACTATACCGGAGAACACCACCAGGAGGCGGACCACGGCACCTTCCACCATTTACGTGTCTTTATAGTGTCCGCTGCACTCTCGCAAGCGAAGTCTTGGCGCGCACAAAGCTCAATTCGTAAAACTCCTTGCCAAAATTCAAAGTTACACGCCCGTCGAGATTGTATCCATCCTCTGTAAAGAAACGGCTCCAGGATATGACAAAATCACCGTCCGACTTCTCAAGGCTTGCTGGAGCTTGATTGGAACATATGTTAGGGACCTGTTCCAGGCTTGTTTGAACTTGGGATATTTTCCAACACCTTTCAAGGTTGCGGAAGTTGTACTGCTTCCTAAAATTGGACGCGATCTCTCCAGCCCAAAAGGATGGCGACCTATATCGTTACTCTCCAGCTTAGGCAAGGGATTGGAAAGACTAATAGCGAAACGGATGTCCTGGCTTGCGCTTAAGTACAAGGCAGTACCTTCCCAACTGTTTGGCGCGCTACCAGGACGCTCGGCAGTCGACCTAGTATCATGTGTCACACACGATGCAGAAGCTGCAATGAGATCCAACAAAGTCACAGCTATGGTCACGCTGGACATTCAAGGGGCCTTCGATGCAGTTCTACACAATCGGCTGCTTGCACGAATGCGAAGCCAAGGCTGGCCGATACCACTCTGTCGCTGGGTAGAATCCTTTTTGACACAACCAACAGTCTTGGTAAGACATGAAAAAGGCGTAACAGATGAGAAGCCTGTTGAGTGCGGTGTCCCCCAAGGATCACCACTTTCGCCACTTCTATTCATGTTATACATCGCAATTCTACTTGAGGATGGCACTCCAAACTGTAGATTCGGATATGCAGACGACATTGCCATTGTTCGAGTCGGTAAAAGTCCTAGTGAAGCTACCGAGGCTGTCCAGGTCGAAGTAGACAGGATCGTTCAACTAGCTTCGTTACACATGATTAGATTTGACCCTTCGAAGTCTGAGCTCCTGATTATTGGGGGTGGACCAAAGAAAATACTAGACTCATCCAACCTAACAGTTAGAGTCGAGGATCAGTTTATTTCGCCGTCTCCACATATTAGATGGCTCGGAGTTTGGCTTGACTCCCAACTAACATTCAGACAGCATGTTCAGGAATGGTGTAGCAAGGCACAGCGACTTTCCCACTTCATACGTAGCATAAATAGAGTCCAAAGAGGTGCAGCTCCGGGACCATTAATACGCGCGGTAAATGCATGTGTAGTCAGTACGGCTATCTATGGTGCAGAAACCTGGTGGCCAGGACTCACCCGTATCACGACGAGACGAGACAAGAAAGTAAGTACGGGTGTTGGATGGCACCTCAAGTTACTAGACAGGACTATTTTGACCGCAATCCGAGTTGCACTACCAGTATGGCGAACTACACCAAACATAGTTCTTCACCGGGAGTCAGGGATCTTACCTGCAGAAGTAATGCTTCAGCAGCGACAGCTCCGAAGTGCGGCAAGAATTCGCCGACTTGACAATTATCATCCGCTATTGTCAAGGGCAGTCGAGACACCTAAGGAGGCAATCAAGCGACTCAAACTGCGAGAAGGGCAGAAAGAACGTGCCTTTAAGTTTCCACATCGATACTTAACACGCCTTCAGAATGGGAACCTCAGCCTGCCGGCATCAGAAGGGCCTGGGCATCTTTACCAACCAAAGATCGCGATGGCTACTACCAGGCCCAAATGCGACAAGGAGAAAAAGGCGAAGCAGATCAAGGTTTGGCTCAGGAATCTTCCCCCAGGAACACTCTGTGTTTACTCAGATGGGTCATCCATCGTCCCAGCATACTCAGCCTATGGCTACGCCATATACAGGGGCGGCGAACTTATAGCGAGTGGTGGAAAACCCCTTCCCGGAGCCGAGGTCTTTGATGCGGAAATCATCGGAGCAGTACGAGGCTTAGAGGCAGCGTTAGAAATTGGAGGTAGCACAGATATTAAGGTACTACTTGACAATCAAGAGGCGGCTAGAGCCCTTCAAGACGGCAGAACAAATACCTCGCAAGTAGAGGTAATAAATTTCTTGGAACTACGCAAGACTCGACCAATGATAGAGGTCCACTGGATTCCGGGACATAGCGGCATTCCAGGAAACGAAAAGGCCGATTCGATTGCAAAGAAATGCCTCGCGTCAAATAATCGTGATGGGAACATGCCGGAACCAGAGCGCATCTGGGAGGAAACTCACGAAGTTCTGACTTTTGCAGCACTCAAACGCCAAGTTAACATCCGGGTACAAAAACTTGCGGAAGAATGGTGGCTTAAGAACAGATCCAGTAGGTATGAAGATCTGGACCTACTTATGCGGAGAAAACGCCCTCCAGAGCTAGCACTACCTCGATGGGCATACCACCGCCTCATCGCAGCAAGGACCGGGCATGGTGACTTTGCCAGCTATCATAGACGGTTCCAACACCAGAATGAAGAAATGCTCTGCAATTGTGGCCGAGAAAAGCGACCATGGCATTTTGCAGAGTGTCGCCCGACCATCCAGAAATGGAGGACGGAAACGAAGGAACCACGTCCTACGATCAGGGAGATGATAGGACAAGAAGGATGGCAGAAATTCTGGCGTTTTTTAACTGTGATAAAGTGTTACAGCAAGATTGAATCGTGAACGGGGGATGTAAAGGTCAACTGTATTGCTTCTTGGGACCGTTCGGTGTGGTACGAGAATTAAGGTGTAGCGCAGGGCGCTAACACATTAGAAATGGTGTCTTTATCTGTTTTAGTTTTGTGTTTCTAGGTTTCTATGAAATGATGATGTAGGTAGCGAAGAGTCTTATAGATCTGGACTACCCGTGCCATGCCCTCTGGGTGCTGGGATAGTACCCGGTCACGATAAAAATATCATTATCATTATCATTATCATTGTATCCATCCTCTGTGTCATCTTGTAAACTTGTCCCAATCCCTCTCACATCCATCCCAAAGAACTGTCTCCCAGATTTGTGCGCCACGCTTTGCTTCCTCCGTCGGGTGTAAATATCGGCGTTGGCGTGTATTTGGCGGCTAGATGAGGCCAGAGAATAGTTGATGAGACTTGGGTAGGAGTCAAACTCGTTGGGAGCGAAAATTTGACGTGGCGGAGAATTTTGAATTATTGCCTCGTGGGCCAACTTAATCGGTATTGCGAAATTTGACTGAACTTGGCTCTGGGAGAATATTTCACTCCCAGGTTCGTAGAAGGCACCGCGTACAGGTGTCAGTCTTGCCCTCCACCATCGTTGACTTGTTTTTCTAGTGTCAGCTGCACTATCGCAAGCGAAGTCTTGGCGCGCACAAATCTCAATTCGTGAAACTCCTTGCTAAAATTCAAAGTCACACGCCCGTCGAGATTATATATTTACATCTTATTTGAGTCTATGACTATTTAAGACGCCCGTCGAGATTGTATCCATCCTCTGCATCATTTTGTCCCAACCCCTCTCGCGTCCGTCCCAAAGAACCGTCTCCCAGAATCATGCGCTACACTTTGTTTCCTTCATAGGGTGTGAATATCGGCATGGGCGTGTGTTTGGCGGCTAGCTGAGGCCAGAGAATAGCTGATGAGTGGTGTGGTCATTGAAACATGGATATACTAAGTCGTACTTGTAAACTTGATGAGTCTTAGGTAAGAGTCTAACTCGTTGGGAGCGAAAATTTGACGTGGCGGAGAATTTTGAATCATTGCCTCGTGAGCCAACTTCTTTGGTATTGCGAAATTTGACTGAATTTGGCTCTAGGAGAATATTTCACTACCAGATTCGTAGAGGACACCATGTACACATGTTCAGTCTTTCCCTCCGACCCACCTCATCAATAGACACCTGAAGGACGGTGTCGGAATCTGCCGACGGACAGCCTTAAACTCTGTCAGCAACTTAATGCAAATCTTGCCTAATCTACCCACTCTGCTTCGCCTCTCATCCCTTCCGCGTAGCCTAGTGCGTCTTCTTTGGCTTGACGATGCGCTAAGTAAGATAACGTGATCAAATGTCAAATTAAATGACAAGGGCTCAGGAACTTAATAGGGGCCTGATCTAGAGTGGCTAAATATTTCAATGAGTGTGCCCAGATAGATAGGGATTAGGTAGTCTATCGGAAGCTAACATGCATCATCTTTGGTTGATAAGAGAGATAAATATGAGATTCCTTTCGGCCAAGTTAAGCTTAGCTCCAGATCCGCCCATTCTCGAAGCTAGAAGAAACTTCTATGCGTGACCTGGGACTGCCAAGTTCCTTTCTCCGTACAACTCCTGCCATATCTTGCGACTCATCTGTTGTATTCGGAAATGTCGACTGCCGTAATAAATGCTGACGATGAATTCCTCGAGCCTTCCCTCAGGTCAATCCTCGATCAAAAGACTCTTCGATGGATCTTTGTTGGTGGCAAGGGGGGTGTAGGAAAGACAACAACTTCTTGCTCCCTTGCAATCCAGCTAGCCAAAGTACGCAGGTCTGTTTTACTCATATCAACAGATCCGGCACATAATCTATCAGATGCATTTTCTCAAAAATTTGGAAAGGAAGCCCGTCTGGTAAATGGATTTAAAAATCTAAGTGCCATGGAGATAGACCCAAATGGAAGCATTCAAGAGCTCTTAGGTCAAGCTGATGAGGCAGAAGGCGTTGCTGCCGGGATGGGGGGGATGGGTGGAATGATGCAAGACCTGGCTTTTGCGGTATGATAACTTCATTATTTTGACACTGCTCTGACGATAATAGATCCCGGGTATTGACGAGGCCATGTCTTTTGCTGAGGTCTTGAAACAAGTGAAATCTCTCTCTCACGATACTATAATTTTTGATACTGCTCCGACTGGGCATACTCTTCGTTTCCTCCAGTTCCCAACAGTCCTAGAAAAGGCATTGGCTAAAATTTCTCAACTTTCCTCTCAATTCGGTCCCATGTTAAACGGTTTATTCGGGGCAAGTGGTACCTTACCAAATGGAGCGAACCTTGGTGAAATGATGGAAAAGCTTGAAGGGCTACGCGACACTATTGGTGAAGTTAACACACAGTTTAAGGACGAAAATCTCACTACATTTGTGTGTGTTTGCATACCCGAGTTTCTTTCTCTATATGAAACCGAACGGATGATACAAGAGCTTGCGAGCTACGATATTGATACACACTGTATCGTTGTCAACCAACTACTATTTCCGAAAGCAGAGAGTGAATGTGAGCAATGCAACGCCAGAAGAAAGATGCAAAAAAAGTACTTGGAGCAAATAGAGGAGCTCTACGATGAATTTAATGTTGTAAAGATGCCACTTCTAGTCGAGGAGGTTAGGGGAAAGGAACGATTGGAAAAGTTTAGTGAGATGTTGATTACTCCTTATGTACCTCCTACAGGGGGTTTGTAGGTTTTACATCAATTGAATTCGCTATGGATCGGAATACACAAGACAAGAACGGAAAATTTTTAGCTTGGGAAGCTGCAGCACATTGTTTGAAGTATTGGGCTCAGGCTGCCTCTTTAATTTGCGAAATTCCATGATATTATGAAGCTAGACTTTTACATGTATGCAGTCCAACTTTGAATGAGACAGGGGTTGTTCGAAATTTAACGGAGCATGAGTAGGCGACTTGGGAACCGGAGGATAATACTTAACGAGATAACAGGCAATAGATAAAGAGTAACATGGGCTAGAAATAGATTAGCCCATATTTCTACTTTAATTAGTCATCACAAGGCACGCGAACTAGATCATAATCTAGCTGTAGTCTTGTTCGGATTAGGTATTTTTTTTGGAGATCAGGCAAGGTGCAATGGGACCCAAACATAGGCAGCCTGCCAATCGTATAATTGATATTTTGTCTATTTCAGTGTGGAAATTGTAAACTATTGTTGGCTGCTTTTGGTGATGGACTTGTGTGATTTCTGAAGCAAGTACCGATTGGGTTGTAAGGAAGCCTCACTTCGATGAATGATTATGGGTTCAATTTTGATTCCGATTCCAGCATGTTGCCAATACATACTTTGTAAAGGTAGACGAAGACTGAATTTCTGCCAAAAGTGCCCTCTAAAAAGTTCATAGTGTGTCCAGCTATCCGGCTTTAACGCATTTATATAATTATAGCCACAAGCTGCAAACGAATATTTGAGCCTTCAACTTGGAGAAGTTCCCAAGCATTCTAATTTGAATTCCTTGTGCTCTATCATGAGCTTGAATGTGTCGAAATATTTTGATACCGCTCCCCTCCTCCTATATGGTAGGAGTAAGCTCGGAAGCGACCTTGACTCTAGACCCTGAAAACATTTTTCTCTAATCTCTGAACTTTGGACAATGAGCAACAAGTGCTGCACATTTTTCCTTTCCCCGCAAAATTTGCACACATCATGGGTAAGCCGACCCTCCAGCTCTCCGCTCAAAGTCTTGCCTGAAAAATAAAAACTTTCGTCTCCCTGCGGCTTCATTTGGATGTGAAAATCTTTGAAGAAAATTGAGATGGTTTGTCTGGATTGTGGACTCTCCGCCTCTCTCCTCCTGCCAGAGCTCTAGGCCCCAATATCGGCAGCTTCTCTTTGGCTGAGAGCGTCTTCCTAGTCCTGGGGCCATGATAATCTTCTCTGTATCGTTTCAAGTTAACTAAATGCCTGTAGGCAATAACCTCTTTTAGCAGTCCAAGAGTGAATATAGCCTTAGAGGCGAGATTGAGTTTGAATCTTTCGACGGTATGGCGATCGAGAAGAGTGGTGCTGGCATGCTTTTGGCCAAGGAAGTGATCTGCATACATCTCATGACTTCGGAATCCAGATATTCCCCACCACTTTGGTCGAGGTGCTGTGCGTTCGATCGTATACGTTGTGAAGTGGCTTACGGTGGCTTGGAACTTAAAGCACGCCTGTAATTAGTATCACTGGATGCCTGTGGAGTTCGTTAAGTCATGTAAGTTGTTCGTTCTCATCCTAACATGAAACTCCTAATGTTACAAGCACGCTAGTAAATGATTATATAATAGGTTCCCACTAATCTTCTCACGCGGTGTCCCGTGACCTGGACACACAGTGCGAGGTGCAGTTGGGCTAAGATCTACCTAGGGTACGTACTAAAAATAACTGACACTAATTATATCCCTAGATTTCCCCAGATGATGGTTAACACCAATTCAACCTGGGAACCTCTCGAGATTAATTATCGCCAAACGAAGCGCCCCCAATATAAATTTAAATTGTAAGCGGACACGTAGACATCTGCAATGATAGCGCGTCATGGAGGCGGAATCGAAGCAGTGACACCAAGTACTTTTACACACTGACCAGGATATCACCCATTCGACCTGCCACTGATAGGTACGAAATTTCGCTGGCCTGCAGTTGAAACTCCCTTAAAGGCTGGGATTTGGATACCCTAGTGAAGATCTCTTGCGCATATCCGATATCCTCGGCTCTAATTGTGGCAGCGATAAGGCTAGACCGAGGGTCGCATCGTCTCTCATGTCAGCTGAGATCGGCGGATGAGTGAAATGAGCATACTGCTAAATAATCCTTGGACAAGGTGAATAGCTGGGGAGAGGCAAAGATCGGAAGCGTGTCAGGTACTCGGGCGCACCTAGCCGAATCTTAGCCAAATTGTGCTTGTATGCGCACATCTTGATTTCTCAGACGGGTCAGACTCGGCATGAACCAACATCTGGGTGAAATCTGATTTGGTCCAGTCATTCAATGGTGACGAGGCTCACGTACACATGGTCGTGGACCTTATCAGGTCCGGTCGCAATCGTGCTCGAGCGACTAGGATTGCATAGGCTGCCAATTTTCTGGCACCTCGATATACAACGATATATACATGAATTTGACTTGATTTTATAGACGTACCGCTGATAGACTCAATACATGGTGCATATTTTTGCACCACGTTCACAGCCACCTTGATCATGATACACATGTCTTTCGCGATTCGTAAAGGTGCGGCACTGATTTTTCATCATCACCGTAAATCATGGTGAGATGTGAATGTATTCTAGGTATCGCGCGACAATTCCGTGCAGTTGTGGCGGCCTCGTGTGGCTGATGCGAGAGTGTGGTTGTCCCAGCAACAGCGCCTAACCTGTCCTATAGACAATGAAAGCGCAGATGGAGAAGAGCGTGGATGGGCGTATTAATTTCTACTGTCTCATTTTGTCGAGGGAATCTTCACATAGTTAGAGAGAAAAAATGTAGTAGACGGGAAGGCTGCGTGATTGAGGTGATTTGGACGAACGATAGCTGACGTATTTGCGTGACGCGGGCAACGCGATCGACGCGTAAACATACGTCGTCACTCCGCGGCTACTTGAGATATGTACAGTGCGAAGACACTCCGTCCTTCCCATCCATCCCAGATACCTCTCCATTGCACCCGCCATTGCTTAAGCTATTCTTCTGTGTTCATCATGCCTTCTGTAGCCTCAACAAGAGCGCGCCGCTCGCGGCCAGGTCTAGCTGCTCCACGCCGTCTCCCAGTTTTCACTGTCTCCAAGGCAGGCACAACGACGTCGCCCTCCCCCCGAAAGAAGCTTTCTCCCTCAAGCATCAAGATCATCTCCCATCGGTCCCCACCCCGTAAACGCAAATTTGCTCATGTCGAGCCATCTACTCCCTCGCCGAGCTGTCCAGCACGCAAAACTCGCCGCCCACTGGCACGGTCGAAGCTTCCAAAGACACCGCCCGCTCGCTCTTTCACGCCTAAGCCGCGGGAATCGTCCATCGCTACTGCCCGACAACTCCTCGAAACTCTCAGCATCTCGACACCTGCCAATATTAAAGCTAGTAAACATCCTAGTCTGGGTGTGTCTGCAAGCGATCACGACTTGCAACTACTCAATCTACCACCTGAGGTTATGGAACTCGTGTACATCCATTCTGCCTTCCTAACAGCTTGGTCAATACACACAGCCCACCATGGAACACACACACCAGCCGACCTGCGTAATCTTTGTCAGGATATGACCAGGATTTGGGGCATCCGTGAAGTGACAAGCTGTGATTTGCAACGTGTACTCGCTCTCATCAACGCCGGTGCCATACAAATTACAGCCCCTACAGGGGATCCACCGCGAATAGTCATCTCTAATTACGATCATGGTAAAATTTGTGTTGAGATAGCTGAGGCACGCCGTACTTCTGGCCACACAACTTCAATGCGATATTTTCCGTTGCGTACTGAACTTAAATATGGTACCTACGTAGCAGCACTAATAAGAGCGTGGAACGCGCGAGATTCCGATCTGGACGGGCCAGGCTTCGTTGAAAGTCTGTCTCTCGAACCCATTGTACGCGCTTCTGCTGTTGCCCTCCACATGTCACCTCTTCTTGCCAAGGGCCAACGCCGGCTTGAAAGCATACGTGCAACCATGGCAGCGCCAAAAGCAACACCAGAACGCCGTGAGGAAGGGTCGACGCTTCTCGAGCGACTCCGCGCTAAAGAACTCCGTCAACTTACATTACGACCACCACCATCCCCGCGGCAAATTGCACGCCGTGCGGCTCTAGATCGAGTTGAAGCTATCGCTGCCGTAATTACGGTGCTCAGTACATCAGGATCCACAGGCCAGCAGAGAGTATCTTTCACACTGCCAACGGTGCTTGAAAGGCTCAAAGATACGCTCAAGACGTCCAAAATTGAGGGGGAAAATTGTATCAACATTATGTCGAAGGAAATTGCGCCAGATTGGGTTAAAATGGTGAAAATTGGGAAGACACAGGCAGTGGTTGTGGATAGAGATGCGAGACCGAGTGATTCTGACATGCGAGATCGCGTGCGGAAGGCGATGCTGAAATGAGTGTTTTGTCATACAAATTGTTTTTGATTAATAATTGCAACGATACCCACGGCTTTATGCTAGGCAGACATGGTTTGGAGATACAACGAATTCCCTAGGGGCGTTTTCCTTACAAAATAAATTACTACATTGTCTCTTATCGTCCCATCCCGCTCCGTTTAAAAGCAGCTCGCCGTATCCTGCTCCCCCTGAAAATTTCGGTTTTGTATATATGTGTTCGGTGACTACTTTTTTTTTGCCCCGAATCGTGGTGCACCTATGTCATTGCCACGTAACTTGATGCCTAGAATCTTTTCCATGTTGGCCAAGATTTTCTGATCTGGGGCAGCGGTACCGCGCTCAAATTCGGCAACGATACTTTGCGTTGTATTGCACTTAGTAGCTAAGTCTCGCTGCGTCATTTTGGGTTCGATCTTTTGACGCCGCTCGCTAATAGCGGAGCCAACTTCTTTCCCAACAGTGTTAGGTTTGACAATGTCATCACTGCGGTCAACCTTAGTCAAATGTTGTCCTTCGACGCCGGGTTTCGAGGCCTGCCCGGAGTCAGTATGACGAGTATAAATGGAAATAGGTGAGGGGACAAGGGCTACCGACCAGATTTCCTGCGGTAAACTTTTTTTCGGTACCGATAACGGAACCGGTACGTTGAGCAGCATTAAGGGCGGCCTTACCGCGAACAACAGTCTCGCGGATGGGTCCACTGCCGCGGGTCTTGCTCCCTATTTTGGTGACAGAATCCCAGTCATCCATGGTGAGTGTTGAGAGTTATTTAGAGGTAGAGTAACACGCTGTTGGCGACGATGGCTATTGTAAGTAAAGAGTGATGATGTTTCAAGGTCGTTGTCCGCACAAATATCACGCAGGCGAAGAATGGTGGGGGGCGGGGCTAGGGCGAGGGAATATGTTGCTTGATGATTCATCGGACTCGTCAACTCCCCCACTCGCTTCCCTCGCAGCCCAGTTTTAGTTACATTGGCTGAATGGTTGAGTCGTATTCATTACACTACACACGCCACCTTTTCCATCTCGTCTACCGGCTCGAGGCCATTGAACCTACGTGGGAGAACTCAAAGCTTTTTCTCATTGTGGGAAAAAATTGGGTTTCACCTAGGCCAATTCTTCCTATCAGTTACTTTGCGCTTCATGCAGCCCCTATGAATCTATAACAGCTCAAACAATATCATTTATTTTATTTTGCCAGCTTACTCAATTTCTGTCGGCCCATAGATCTCTCCTAGCATAGCACGGGCCTCGACCAACTCCTTGCATGTCTGTTTGATTCTAATAACTATAGATGAGCAAGTGGCCATCTGGGGAACCGCCTGAGTCACGAAATGCACGACTCGAGATTCTACGCAGAGACTAGCCACTTCATTGTTGGTGTGTTAGCCCAAGTGAAAACTCTAATTAACTTTTACCGCTCTAACATGCTTGCCTTCATCCTTCAAACTGGGCGCGTGGCCATGACTATATCCTGTTGAATTTAGAACGGCTATCCCCTTTATCGAAGAAGGTTGTCGATTGTGCCTTCTAGAATCTACTAATACCAGTCTGATTGGTGTATGGTAGCAAAACCTCGCCCATTAACGCAGATGCTTCCGATTCAAATAAAAGCATCATGGAATTGCATTATGAGACGAGCCGATGATGTGATACTTTGGCTCCATGAATAAAGTGAACGGCTAGAATCGGGAACGGAGACTCAATAGCTTCCAACGGTGTCTCCCGTACACCTCCAGCTCTTAAATGCAAGTTTACATAGCTCACATCGAGTCACACCCTTCCTTTGGCAAAATGAGATTGTAATCCTCGTTTTTGATAAATTAACACTGATAGTTCACTACAACGACAAGTACGATAACTGGAGAAGCGGAATAGGGTCAGAGATTAGGTGATATTTATCGCTGGAACAGTATTTTGAAGGACCTTCATGAAACCCTAACACATCACTTACAATTTAAGAATTAAAATGGCACTATTAGACTATGTTGGTAAAACACGAAGTAAAACATATTGAGTGCCGTCACGAAGTCGGTGAATAAAGTCAATTAATTGGTATCTCCGTATACATATAACGTTCTCTATTCTTCCTCTACTCCAAGCGCCTCGCTAATGAGCTAAGTCAGATCCCTGTCAGAGTCCTAACGACAACCTGAACACCGCAATTACATAGAACAATTCATACCGCCCAAATCTGATACTTTGAATGGCAGAATAATTTATGATTCTATATTTATTTGGAATGAATGGCTCTTGCATTGCGTCGAGTTAGTCTAGATTTGTGGATTCTGACATCCGGATAATGCTTTATCCGAATGTAGGATAGATGGCAATTCTATAGCTTCAGAACAACATTACAACACGAATAACCATTAATAACCATTTTTTCTGATCAACAATGATGAAATATTATAAAAGAACTCAGCTGAAACTATTAACATGAGCTAACGATAGAAGATGCTGTGGACCGTCTTCTGGTGGTGTTCTCTGGTATGATTTGAGAAGCCTGGGCACAACCTCAGACCATCTCCTAACAATAGTTGCATGGAATCGCAAAAGCGAGACGCTCAAAAGACTCCGCATAGATACCATCGACAAAGAACTCTTCCGTCGCTTGCTGAAAGCTTCGTCCGGCTTTATCGTCTCTTTTCCAAAAACTACCTCGATATATTTACAGAGAGCCTGCTAGAAGCCGTTAGTACCGCCTTTAATGATTCTACTAAATGCTCTATGGGAACTGGTCGTGGTAATCAATGGTGGAACAATGAATGCAGCTCCGCTTGCACACAATACAAACAGCTTGTCCACTCTTCTCCCAATAACGAGATAGAAGTCAGGGACGCAAAGAAAGCCTATCTTAAAGTGATCAGGATAGCCAAAGATTTCTCTTTTGGGACTCGAGCTGGGTAGAGACGTGTTTAAAAAAGCAAAGTGGCACAGATCAACTAGGACCTTCCGATCAACCCCTCTCAAAGAACCCCAGTCACTAAATAGTCACCATGCAATCACAACAGGGGAAAAAAGGAAAGTTTTATTAGCCAACTTACTGAAAAACTCCACAAACGCCAAAGATATGCCATTAGATACTCCTGTTGTGCCAAATATCTGGCTGCCTTTCCCTCCTCTAGCTTATGAAGTGAAAGCAACGATTCTCCGAGCAGACAATACCTCCCCAGGGGTGGATGAGATATCACTGGCCATTCTGAGAGAAGCATGGCCGTTTATTCAAGATAATATTATAGCGCTCTTCACTATTTGTTTGTAGCTTGGATACCACACCATCTATTTTGGGCTGGCTGAAATAATTATTCTTCAAAAGCCTGGCAAGGGTGATCTATCATTGCCTCGATCTTATCGACCGATTGCACTCCTTTCAGTTCTGGGAAAAGGTCTGGAAAGATTCATAGCAAAACATGTATCCTGGATCGCTGTCAGGCATAAGGTCCTGGCATCTCAACAATTTGGAGCTTTCCCCTACTGATCTACGACTGACCTCAAAACCAGCTTCACCAATGATGTAGAGAGAACTCTCAACGAAAGACGCACAGCAAGCATGCTCACACTCGATATAAAAGGCGCTTTTGACGCCGTTCTCCCAGGAAGATTCTTGTACCGCATGCGTACCCAAGGCTGGCCCAATAACCTCGTCAACTTAGTCGGCTGCTTCGCAACGGGACGCTCAGTGCGGATCCGTATAGATGGAGAGATAGGCCCTATTCAAAAAGTAACATGTGGTCTCCCGCAAGGATCTCCCGTATCCCCTATCCTTTTTATGCTCTATATTAAACCTCTCTTCAGACTCAAAAACTTCACAAATGCATTCGGATACGTGGACGATGTGGCCATCCTAGCAACTCAAAAATCGCTCACAGAGAACTGTGACTTCCTTACAAAGTCTCTACAACAAGCCTCCGAATGGAATAAGACCGAGGGTATCACATTTGACCCTGGAAAATCTAATCTGCAGCACTTCTCTAGGCGCCGCTGCGATAGGGATCCACATAGCACCCCAAAAGTATTGTTCGGCGAGATGGAGGTTACTGAGAATACATCCCGACCATACACTAGATAGTTAGGAGTACACTTTGACAAAAAACTGACATTCAAATGGCATTGTTACAGGCCGTGGCCTGGTTTATCTGGAACCGGAGTTTATCCGGCTCAGAATAGGCGTTATACTTATTTTGGGAAAAGCCTCGACTCTGCTTAGTAAAGTTTCGCGAGTGACGCGACGCGTCATGTTTATATTAGCCAAAACCCTTTGTAGCTACGACTTTCTCCTCTAGATAGAAAATAAATTCATTTTCAACATACGATTGCGAGAAGCTGGCGTACCGTTCTCTTATAGGCATGTACAAATCTTAGCCAATAAAGCCCTGAAAGTCGCAAATGGACTCAAATATCCGGGCAACACAACGAAAGGAGCCCCCCTCCTTACCTACTTTGTCAAGCTGCTCTATCCAGCGTTCTACCGATCGCGTATTACAGAGCCGAGACCTGGTGGCCAGGCTGCAACAGAAAAATTAACCAACCCACACAGTTTCGAACCGCATTGAAGGACACGTTTCTTTCCTGCATAGAGTCATCATGACATGTGCTATAGCTATCCTCCTAGTGTATAGGACCACTCCAACACCTGCACTAACTCGCGAATGTAGCCTCTTACCACCTAAGCTTGAACTAGACTCTAGAGCTCACCAGGCCGTCCTGCGAATACATCGCCTTGATAGCAGACAAACCCTCCGACAAAGAGCCAACTTATTCATAAAAATCAGAGCCGCGTCTCCCATTTCTCGGAGTGGATATTGGCAAGCCCCCCAGTAGACGACATAGATCCCCTAATAAATGTACCTTGGTCCGCGAAAGAAAGTTGGCGCAATAGCATCAGACGAGTGGCCCAGCACCCAATCTCTTTGCCAATAGAAATTCCTTTCCAGGACCTCATTGCATACACCGACGGGGGTAGACTCCAAGCCTCGCTAGACACAGAGCTTCGCGTTAGGGTTAGATTAGTTCTACTTCACAAGTCGGTAGCACTCAATTGCTCACTAATCATATTTGATGCAGAAGTCACTGCAGTTATCTTCGAAGTAGAAGCTGCTCTGGGCCTCCCTACCGCTAGGTTCGCCAATAATCTCTGGGTTCTGTTAGATAACCAAGACGTAGCCTATAAATTAAAAAGTGTTCCGATCTGCTCCTCACAGAATAAGTTTGTCCAGTTCGCCAAGTATGCAACAGCTTAGAAAAACCGGCTCCAACTCCCACACACCATTACAGGTGAAATAAAATTGTTCTGGATACCAGGTCACGCCGGGATTAAAGGAAACGAACAGGCAAATACCGCGGCCAAAGCGGCCCTACTTCTACCTCCATCCTCAATCACGTCCCTGAGTTTGGCGTCTGCCAAAAGCTGGTTAAAATCATTAACAGGCTCCCTTCTTGAGGAATTCTTGACATTGCGAGCCCCAACCTCATATCGAGCACTAGGAATTGACACCATCAACGATGCCCGAGCGAACTTTTCTTAAATCGTTCCCTTGTAGCCCATCTTTATGCTATCCGCTCAGGGTATGGCGACATTGCTGCCTACCACTAACGGTTCAAGCACGTCGATGCACACAAAATATGCAGAATCGGGCTCCCAAGCCACCAAGACATCTCCTAAGCTGCCACATTCCCTTAGTAAGGCTATCCAGAGCCCCAAGGAGCTACAGCGATAATGTTAGGTATCTACTTGGTAGCCAAGATGGAGCGAAAAATTGACCTATTGGCTGCAAGACACAAAATAATTTTCAGAAATCTGCCCCCGACACATACAAGAATCTCACCACAATGATGCTGACTAGAAATTTGCACGGAAGGATTTTATACTTCGGCCCTTTCACCCAACTCAAATATATAGACAGTCATTTGTCCCAGTATTTTTATGCCCAAGAAACTTTACCACAAATGTATTTGAAGCTATGGAGCAGGATTAATCTCCCATAACTTTTTGCATATAAAAATTAAAGGTTTTGGCTATTCAGATTTGGATCGTTGAAGGTCTCAGGCATCCAAGGCAGTAAGCTTTGGCGTCTTATGTCCTACTTTGGATTTGTATTGGATAGACGTAAAATAATAAACCAAACCAGTACATGCCTGGCTTGCCTCGGGAAGTAGTACTGCCGAAATCCAGTCTACCAACATGAGCCCCATCGCTAGGAATTGAGTCTACAATCAACCATTATTTCACCTCGTCTGCCTATTTAGATTTGAGTGATTAGCCCAAAAAAAGAAGCACTGCTCAGATGGAGCTCTTATCTAAATAATTGAGGCTTACCTGATGATAAATAAATCGACGTTCGGCATGCCAACGCCAGAGCTTTCCATATTGGAACCATTGAAAATAGCCATGTTAGAGAAGGGCGCAGTGGACCAGTAAGAGATTATGATTAGAAAATGGGGCTCTATAGGCAAAGAGAATTTTGATACACAGCTCTATTCCAAGCTTGTTCGTTCGAGACCTCATTTGCAGAAATTACTAGTCCACATGAATTGAAGAATTTAACGTACCAAGCCAAGGCCCTACACCCCGGAGGCTCGACGAGTGCGTGTATTGGGAAGGCTCACTGCCACCACTAAAATAGGCCTTTTTGACCAGAGATTTGCATGAGAGAAAGAAGAAAACTAAATAAAGCGAAATTATTGCTGTCGTGACGCAATGCCCTGCGCCTAAACAGCTCTCTCACAACTCTTTGCCTTCGGTGTATGTATCCCGGATAAATTTGATCTTCTCAGCACATCGTCAGGGTCAAGAGTCGATAGGATTCCACCCATCCCTGAACTCCCGATAGTGTCCGTAGGTTTAGTACTTTACCATTGTTGTAGTGCTATTCAACATTTAGATTGAGGCCTCGGGGCTAGTTTACGTGAGTTTGCTATCCATAGATCTTATCTATGTATCTATATCATTCGACGTACAATGTAATTATGAATATATCTTAATCCTTTCTATTCTACTTATATACTGTGTCGTTCTACCATCCATATCGAGTGACGAGTAGTACAAAAACTCATCACTTATCAATGGTAACCCCTACGAACCTCCAGCCCTCACTATAGAGTCTGCAGAGCCGAGATTGAGTGTCAGCTTTCCTACTTCGTTGAGGATTCCTAACCGCTGTCGCGGTCTGTATCGTCCTCATCTCTTAACACATCCCCCTACCATCAAGCTAACTACGGTCAGATCTGATGGTAGGGTCGGAGCCCTACTCATCACCAACCCTTGATCATGCAGGAAAAGCCATCCGATGAGTTCTGGAGCGTGACCATCACCCGATACAGAGACGGTGGATTGGATCAAGTTGGCCTACAATATTACAGAGATCAGAGATGTAGATGAATCTGCGCACCTCGTGTGGCTGGGGCTGCAGGTTTTTTGAGACTTTTTCTTGCGCACGCAGTTGGGATTCCTGGTGGATAATAATGGATGAAAAGTGAGATAAGCTTAGCTTTGTGATGGTGTGGGCTGCGGGTGTCTCGTCGCTTCAAACTACCAATATGTTTAGTAGAGCTCAAGACTAGATGTGACTTGATTTTCCATTAACACAGGGTATCATCCATTGAAGTACAGTCTTCCTCATTTTGCACGCCGACTCCATCGTGAACAACATTACATGAGTATTAAATTTACCAAAGCCTCGTACTAATCTAGGGGATTGCCAATCTGGGATCATCACAGTTTCCATTGCTACCTTTTATTTTTTCTTTTTTCGGCACACGGTTCCGTGGAAAAGGTGGCCGATTTCCACGGGCAAACACTGAGCTGAATGGCTATTCATCAAGAGCAATATATCAATAATCCTTCAGGAAACCTAAGAGGCAAGGAGCAGTGTACAAGGTGTGGCCTAGGCCAGAAAGGAGCCCAATTTGCTAGATAGTCCATGACTCAAGTAGTACAATAAACACATCCTCTCACATCAAGGTTAGTAGTCTTAATATGTCTGCCTGAGATATGAGGTTAAATCAGTAAATCCAAGATATTATCGACAGATACACACCAGAGTACGATGCCGTGATCAATGCTACATGGTTCGCTTGATAGGGTTAGGCAATCGAGAATAATTTGAGTGAATATATTTTTATTATGAACCCTAGAATAACAAGGACCGCTGGCGCAACGGTAGCGCGTTCGACTCCAGATCGAAAGGTTATCCGTTCAAATCGGGTGTGGTTCAAGACCACAAACTATAACTTTTACATGGCGGCGTGTTTGAATTACCTTTTGGAAATATCAAAGACGAGTTTTCTGCAGGACAATCGTGAGAAAATCTTCATTTCTAAAACATCATTCAATTGCTGGTTGGTTCTCTCTCTTTTTATGTATCCTAATGATTCCATAACTATGAAGGGATATGTAGGTTCTTTCTGCCTACAGGCCGGGAGTATCAATGCCTCGGGTAGTATGCTCCCTCCTATACTTCCTTCACGAGTTCTTTCCAGCAGGAATACCCCCCACAGGTCTTCATTCGAGTACACACTTAGAGAAGCCATTATCCCGTCATTATCTTCCCTCTGCAGCCAACGAAACAATGTCCATTTGCGGGTATGTAGCCGTAGGGAAGAGTCCCAAGAACCAGCGGGTGCGGGGCTCTCCAATGACGAAGAGGCCGGCTAGCCGGACGAAGCAGTCGTGTGCACGCCTAAGTACGTCATTCATCCTCCCTAGCCTCCTCCTTACTCCTCCCCTGATTCATGCCGCAGGACAAATCGGAGGTCATGAAAGAGTTGTGCTGGCTCGGTTGAGTTGTCCGGAGATGGGGGAAAGGAGGATGGGCTGCTGTATTATGAGAGGGTGGAAAATACAAGCAGGTACACGGACGCTGTTCATGAACTCGACAATCTCTTCACCTGCCGAGTTTAGTGAATTAATCTATTCAAAGTAATATCATACTTCACATCATCCATTAGATGATATTATCAATCGTCGGGACGCACATCTGGCATCACCTTCACAGATCACCATTGTCAGAAAGAGTTCACATTCGATACCTGCTGACACCCGTCGGCCACAGTGATACGCGCTAAGTGTCCATCATGCCATCGCCCAGCGTGAGCGCGCCATCTCCGCGACTCACCATTGCACATGAGCCCATGCCACTCCACCGACGGACAGCAGAGTCATATAATTGCTATACACCTCTCACCCCATAACCGCAACAGATAGGACACCAGAAAATTCTTGGTCGAGAGTAACTACCGAGAAGGAACCTAACCTACCATCCAGAAGTCGTTACAGACGTGGGGTTTTCGAGCAACCCGATGTATTTCGGATGCCCTCCTGGCCAGTAAATACAAAAGTATAGATTAGAAGGGCCGATATTATTGACGAGTCGAAATCTGCTTTTCTTGAGGGCGAAAGGGTCTTTTACTTTGATTTCGTGGGCTTTTTGGTTTGCCCGCTGGTGGGTAGCACATGTTGTAATGTAACGAGGGCTGCTCTGACTGCGGTTATAGAATAGGAATTGATTTAAATTGAAGTCCCTACTGAGCCTGTGACTATGAAGGACTGACTACCGTTGTAGCGTTTGGTACCGCATTATCTTTGCTCATTCACAGCTTCATTACCGTCGTCTTGATCGTCTTATGTGTTATCGGAAGCGTATCTTTGCCGTAGGGGAGATAACTCAGCTCAAAGTTGAAAAGTTGTTACTAAATCTCGGCCCTGCAGACTCTACAGTTAGAGCTGGAGGTTCGTGGGGGACACCACTGAAGGGTGTCGAGAATAGTTCCCCTGGAAGATGGGGATGCAGCGCGAGGCACCATAACTCATAAATCTACAGTAATTTGTCTTTCTTTTTTTTTTGTCGCTCCTGGCTCAATTTCCGGCCATTTACTCGGAAATATTTAACGTCGTGCCCGCACACAGCACGTGAGCTTTCACGTACCGGTTAGCCCAGTCTAAATTAAACTTCCCGACGTGTTGGCGCCCACACAGACCCAACATAGCAATAGAAGGCCAGGATCTAATAATCCTGCGCTCGAAGATAAAAATATACGTGAGTATTAGTCTCACGCCGGACCCCATAATTAACATATGGTAGTAATAGGGTTACGTAAAAAACGGAAAAAAAGTGAACGTATATCAATCTGAGGCCCTCTATGTTATGACTAGGTTATGAGCAGATATAGAATGATGTGTAGGCTGGGGATAATGGCGAATTAGCAGGAAGAGATAATGGGACACTGAGAATGTGAGACAAGTTCAAAGATGATTAATTGATGACACAGTTCCGTAGATAGGACTGATATATATGTACATAATTTACACCCATAACAAAGTCCACAGCCACGTAACCAGAGCAACATATTCTGCGCTTGGTTGTACCAGTAACACTCAGATATTAGTGCTGATCGTAATAGCAGTCATGCTGGCGCTACTTAATCCTTGTCTTATATACTAGCACTAATATTTTAGACATGGGTGCACTCATGCCAGCTGTGACAGTTACATCATAACACTCTAGCCTTCTATCTAGCGGTTCAAGTCTAGTCAGACTAGCTGTTGTATCTCTACAAAAGAGCCTGTAGTACGTGCCCAGCTATTAAAGGCGTGAACTCCCTCTACTGAAGCCAGAGCCCAAGATATATCGGGAGTGAAATTCTGGGTCCTCTTGAGCCAATTCTGGTACTGCCCAATATGGTAGAAGAAGAAGTGATCGAGGGATTTCTTCTGTCCACATGAGCAGATTAGAATAGTGTTTTTGTGCTGTAACCGTCGATGCTATTCCGAAAAGTCGCCGTGCCCAGACTTTGCAGCTAGAAGATATCCGAGTATGTGTAGTCTAAGATGGGTGGGCTCGACAGTGATATGGGTATTTGATCTAATTCTTAGCTCTTTGTATCGAAACGGTGAGTTTTCAGTCCAGTAGAGTGTGTTAACATTTCTATCTTGATAACGACCCGTAAAAACATACCGTATATTAGTAACTCATATTGATACTCAGGATTGCGATGGATAGCAAAGATTGATAGTGTTTATGGCAGTGCGGGGTTTGGTAATTTTGGACAGGGATATGACACATGTATATATATATATATATATCGCGCACTTGACTCCTCTTTAACATGATGATACTTCCGACTAAATTCACAATGCCCATACTCACTCTGAGCTAATCACCCCTTTATATATTGGTCTTATCTTATAATTAATATTTTTTCGCCCTTTTATCTTAAATGATAGGTCAGTCATTTCTTTGTCTTGCTGGCCATTATCAAGCTCAGAGTTATGGACAGATTAAGTTTTCAAGAGAGTGCGACAAGGGCCTCGTATTGGGCCTTTATTTCTCTCCTTGCTCTAGCAATGGAGAGTGGCAATGGTGGTGCTGGAGCTGCACAAACATCCTTATCAAGCGCATCAGCGGCTTCGTTTCCAATGATACCTGCGTGGCCTGGGCAACAGCAAACAGCTACTTCCCCAGGCGTCGTATTTTGGCAACGTGACTTCATTTTCCAGTTTACTGCGAGCATACGGAAGTGCTGGATTTTTGTGGAGCCAGAAGCGATGGATATATCCGAGAGTAAACAGAGGGAGGCCTCCTGGTTTTCGAGGCAAACGGTGACATTAGTGGCATAGTGAGCAAGTGGGTTGCGGAGTGCTGCAACAAGACCTTCCGTGGCCCCGGTAGTTCCAGTATCATAGAATTCTACCGTGTTTCCAAGTGGGAGTGATCCTCGCCAAATCTCCTGCGTAATACCTCGATATATCACGTAGCCTGCATCGGCTCGGTTATTTATGAGAGATCCATCGAAAAAAACGAACGTGTCTAAGATGGGACAGGACGAGTGCCTCTGTTTGAAGGATTTTGCTCCCGAGAGTCTACCTACTGCCCCGATTTCGATTAGCTTTCTCTCGCGGGCTAAAGACTATGGTGGGTGAATGGTGTCATCGGAAAATTCCGGCAAGATTCTCCTGTGGATCCAGTGCATACGACTAGTGTTCCAACATCTGCGAAGAGGGTACTGTAGGTTTGCTGCAGCTATTAAAACAGCTAGGCGATCGTGAATACGGTTGAGCCACGATTTGGTAGGGCCCCAGCCAGCTTCCCGTAGAAGTGCTTCTGCTGCTGTAGTGCGATATACTGGGAGGGCTACTCGAGCCGCATCATTGATCCTAAGCTGTACCTACAACATCATCTTTTGTAAAGTTTCTTCAGAGTACCATGTTTCGGCTCCGTAGGGTAGAGTCGTAAAGGTGGCACCTTGCAGAGCTTGTCTTAGAAGGGGGTTGATGCCTCTTGTAGTCGTCGAGAGTCTTTTCAGGTAGCTTGTGATAGTGACTTTCGGCATGTCTGTAGCGCATTACATTTAAACTGGGGAGATCGATCGAAATATAATCCAAGCCAACGAGTGTGATCATTGGGCATTATGTTCGTCCCTACGAGGTTAAGGGCAGGTTCTAGTGGTGCACCTCTCTTCCGGTGGAAGTATTGTAGCTCAGTCTTTGGGAGCTCGAAATAGATTCCATTGGAGGGACCTCATGTCATAGTGCTATCTAGTTTCTCTTGGAGTCTTTATGCACATTCAGCGAGAGACGGTGCGGATTCAAAAATGGCAATATTGTCAGCATAGCTAAAGTGCCCTACGGAAAGGCGTAGAGCCTTTTCCGTAGCCAGGAAAAATAGAATAGGAGAGACTGGTGAGAGCTGTGGAAGGCCACCTTAGGTTTGAAAGGGCAGAGAGGGGGTATCTTCAATAGGGATTATGGATTCCCGATCTTTCATGAAAGATACTACCCATTGAATCACGTTCGATGGCCATCCTTGGCTCCTGAGTCTATAGCAGAGTCTGCCCTTTTGAATACCGTCAAATGCTCCCTGAACATTTACAGTCACTATACCGGCTACTCTCTTTTTCATCCATTCTGTCTGGATATCGCAAGCAAGAGCTGTGCTAAGGTCAGCAGCGGAGCGAAGGGGGGTGGCGCTACATTGGTCTATAGCGAGTACTCGGTGTTTAGGAGCAATAAAGGAAATTTGCCGTGATATTAACCGCTCAGGGCCTTTACCTAAGCATGAAAGGAAGGCGATTGGTCTGTAGGACTTCGGGGGGGGGCGTAATTGACGGTCATGTAGGTAGCAATGAGCTTCTAGGGCCCATCCTCTCTCGTAAAAGATATCAAATTCAAATTCAACTCATCACAACTTAATAGTAGAATTCTAATTGTGTATCCTGTCACGGTTTCGCATGTTATTGTGAAGGGACGAGTATCATGGGTGCTGTACGCAAAGGCTGCCACAAAAGAATCTATATTTTTCTGTGAAGAGAACACTTCACTGGAACGAAGCAAATGTAAGGTGCATGCTGATGACCAGCTTACATAATCATTTACCAAGCGTCTTATATTAGATTGAGTGAGTAATTTGAAACAGAATAGATGAATTGAAATTCTCTAAAGTCTATGGAAGTTGATGTCCATATGAATCCCACTGGCCCTAGCTTATCTTGAGTACACCAATATTATCTAGCCTGTTACACGTTCTGTAACCGTTCATGATAGCATGGGTAGTTTAATTTTTGAGTAAACCTAAGCCATAAATCCTTCTAAGACCCATGTTCACCGAAGCTAGCTCTGACTGCAACTATCCTAGACGCCTATCAAAATTGGTGCTTAGTGGAAACTTTATCATCTCCAAGTCCTGAAGTCCTTTACATTGTGAAACAGTAACATCTAACTTAGTTCAGGAGCCAGTTCCATTAGCCACATCCCACTTAAATGAGAGGCTGGGCACGTAAGTCTTCTCAGCTAACTAGCACCGGGTCAAACCCATTACAATCACAAAATCTCGAGACATGGAGGCAATCGAATTTCCACTGAAAACGAAGTTAATACACGTCCGGGATCGATCGTGTCAGAGTTAACTTCGAGAAATACATATTCCAGAAGGGTTTATGGCCTGGATGTACTCAAACATCAAACTCCCCGGACTCTCATCGACGGTTACGTAACGTGTAAGAGGATATAAAACTTTGTTGTCCTGATGATGAGCTGGGTACAAATAGATTCAAAAAGACATGAAATTCCATGGATTTTAGACCAAATCATTCATACTATGTCTAATTATTTCCTCAAAAGAATAGATCCATGAAATGAAGTGAGCGGGTCACTTATGGATTATAATATAATTATTATCGTAATGAGGTACCATGGGACTTGTATGAAGATATCTCAAGAATATATAGAGTTGAGGGGTTGCCAGGAAATAAGAGGTTGGTCCTGTCGCCGGATCAATTGGTGTTGGTATACAGCAGAGCAAGTCCAGAATAAAATCAGTTAAATATCGAATTCTAGAGACAGTAGTCGTCTGCATCTTGCTATTTACATAAGGGATTTTTATTAACGACGCCGATCATAACAGTCTCTGTTGCTTAGCAACCATTTCCAAACTACACCCTTGGTAGTCTCTACAGCTGACTAAACCCTTGATTCCATCTCTACCGTACTGGCGCAGACAGTACACGCACAAGGGAGCATTCCCGTAACAGGTCCTACATTATCAGTAAGGCACTTGAGATGCAGAAATTGAAGAGACCTTCTCGGGGTAAAGAAAGTTAATACGTGATCCACAGGAAGCACACTATGAGCCAGTCCGGTGCTAAAAAAGCCTGTAATCAAGGCATAGATTATTAGATGAAATAAATACTGCTATAGCATTTGAATCGTAGAACGCTGCCTCTGAGCTATGTAATTGCCTCATTTTTTACCTCAAGTATTCTACCTTTCTCCAAGGAAACGACAGCATCAGCATTTTTCACAGCCTCAGCACGGTGGGCTATTGTTATAATCGTACTCTCACTGAGCCACTCGCGTAGTAGAGCCAATACTCGTGCAGCTGTCTCGCTATCTACACTAGCTGTAGCTTCATCGAGTATAATAATAGAGCTACGCCGTAGTAGAGCTCGCGCCAGTCCAACAAGTTGGCGCTGGCCTTGACTAAGATTTCGTCCGCTGGCTTCGACGCGAGTTTGGAGGTTCCACGCCCCTCGACTGTCGGCTATTGCAGCCAACACTGCTAAACATTCGGTAACTGGATATTGGTCTAGCGGGTCGAGATTCTCCTGCATAGTACCAGCAAAGAGTACTGGCTCCTGTGAAATAAATGTGAGACGGGAACGTAGACATTGTGGATCAACGCTCGTAATGTCAATTCCATCGATGAGAATACGTCCACTAGTTGCTCGGACGCTAGCAAGAAGTGATAGGGCGAGCGTGCTCTTTCCAGACCCAGTGCGTCCAGTGATTGCAGTAACGGAGCCACCTTCAATCCGGAGCGAAACTTCGGATAGTGCCAGTTCGCAGTGTGGCGCATACCGAATGCTGACGTTGTCAAATACAATCTCGGCGCCGTAGCGCGGCCAGTAAGCGGGAGGCGTAACCTTGCCACATGGCTCTTGAGCTATACTAAGGAGTTCAATTACTCGCTCGACCGATACAAAATCGATTTGTATCTGGCCATACTTACGGCAGAGTGAGTGAGTTGCCGTCACGAATTTAGATGAAGCTGTAAGCACGAAAGCGGTCAGGCCGGCCGATAAGCCAGTATACAAGGCGAGAATAATTAGGACAAAGGTAGAAAGATCCGATAAAATATCAAATCGGTACATTAACCAAGCCTGTAAACTCCAATAGAAGTGATCCATTTTTTGGAAAGTATCCGTTACAGCGATCACTCTATCCTGAAATCGATAAGACGAGCCATATGCTCGAATTGTAGTCAGGCCATCTGTGACTGCGCCAAAGTTTGAAATAAGGGGGGTAAGCGAAACCATTTCGAGGCGTCTGAGGCTCTGCGATGTAGGGAGAAATTGAAGAAATATGACAATAAAAGCTATAGATAAGCCGATCGCAAAGAAGAGAAATGTAGGAGTTACAGATGCAACTACCATTAAGGATGAAAGCCAGGTTATTGAGAGAATAACTACATCATGGAACTGATTACTAATGTTTCCATCAACAGTATTAATGTCAGAAGTTAGCCTGTTCATTAGACGGCCAACAGGAGTTACATCGTAAAAGCGGAAGGTTGCATGAGCCACCTTGCCCATAACCATCTCGAACAAAGTTTTACCGGCGTTATATATGATGATAAGCGTAAATCCCTGGGAGACTAAATAGGCTGTTGATTGTGCAACGGCCAAAAGAAAGAAGCCTACGAGCCATGGTCGAATATCAGTAGATGGAGAGGGAAATCTTCGAAAGAGACTCCCTGAGGATATTTCGATTGGGTTCTCGTAAGCCTCGCCCCATTCTTTGAGAAACCAGGTTTTACCAATGCCAATTAACCGAAAAAGGGCCACAACCCCGATGTGGATAATCCACCATTTGAGCTTTCCTGCCCGAATGTACTGCCAGTATACCTTGGTCGGTACTCCGCCATGAGCCCTGAATTCATCGTCCATAAAACTCTGTGGCGCGTTATTTGGTGCAATAGGGTCATTTGAATGGCCAACTTCATCGTCGCACACTGGCCTTGAAATCTGGCTTGGACCTTTCTGAGCACAAGGGCTCTTGTCTGGGTCAAGTACAAAAGCTCGTCCTTTAGACATATAGATAATTTGTTTTGCCAGTCCTGAGCAGATTTCAGGGCGATGAGTCACTAGAATAACAGTGCGACCTTCTAAAATTCGGCCTCCTAAACATTTTTGCACCACTGTATTGGCAGTCTGCGGATCGAGTGCAGAGATTGGATCATCTAATATAAGTATATTTGCTCTCGAATAAATAGCTCTAGCCAAGGAGACTCGTGCTTTTTGTCCTCCTGAAAGGCCAGTTCCATTCTCGCCTACCATTGACAAATCTCCATGCTGGAAGGTTGAGAGATCCGGTGCTAAGTCACAAACTTCTATGACCTCGTTATATCGATCATTTTCGTACGTGGAAGAAAATAGTATATTTTCGCGAATACTCATACTTTGCAACCAGGGTGTCTGGCCACAATATCCAATAATCTCACTGGTAGGATAATATTCCCCACTTACAAGATCAAGTTCTCCAAGTAAAGCTTGTAACATCGTTGATTTACCCGCACCAACTTCCCCGTAGATGACAGTTAAGCCTGGCTTGAACGAAGCACTTATTTCATGCAGTACAGGCTGATTTACACCAGGCCAGGAAAATGATGCATTTCTTAATAGTATTTCGGAATTGTATGTAGTCTCTGGTTTTGCCACATCTGGTTCACTAAAAAAATCATCCAACCTCTTAAGAGAGATCCTTGCATTAAGTAGTGACTGCTTTAGTCAATCTATAGTCTGAAAAAAGATATAGAACTTACGGTTATTAGAGTTGGTAGATCTCTTAGGTTATTTTCCAGCATTGAAAAGAGTTGTAGTGCAGGGAATGCAATATCAATTCTCAAAGGATTTTTTGTAAGAATTGTGTAGGCCGAAAATGCCACGACTGGGAATAAACCACTCGCAAAAGAATTTGTAAAACTTATCGAAAGTTTCCAGAGACTAGTTATCACCCGGAGTCTTAACTCGTGCTGCCTTGCCTCCATAATTCGGTCTAGCCACACATCCTGCCAGCCACAATAGCGTAGATACTTGATAGCATCTACAAATTGATTAATTAGAGTTAGTTTTATATCGATAGATGATTTCCGTTCCCGCTCCCAGTAAATAAGCGTGCGGGCAATTCTGGAGTTGATAGCCTGTGCAATTAAAATTGTTAGAATACCAACAAGGCAGCTCCAGCCAAGCAAACGCCAAATGAGGAATGTAGAGAATATTAAACTAAACGGTTGAGTGGTTATCGAGGAAAATTCCCAGAAGCGCTGAGCGACTTCGTATGCGTCGAAGCGCATTAAACTGATAACTTTTCCTGCCGAGGCTACCTTTTCATCTGGATATTTTGATGCGAGACTAGGGGCTTTGAGCAGTCCAACTGGCTTCATTAAAGCTTTTTTAATTTTTCCAATAAAAGACAATTTTCCATGGCTTAAGGAGATGCCTTCTGAGACAGGAGCCTGATTAACCCCAGCACTAGATTTATAAGTTACTTTTCTATTCAAGGTTTTTTCGTAGAGTACTGTAATAAGTTCTCCCCTTGATCTCTCATAAGCCCGTCTACCGAACCACAAGTTAAACACACTAGATTGGCTTGAGATTAAGCGGATAAGCAGCATCATAGATGCATATACAATGGTTGCTCGCGTCGGTGTTAGAGGGTTCTCGAAATTCTGCAGAATTTTTTGTAATAGCAACGGCGAAAGTAAATCTACATATTCTTAGCCAAAAAACAAGATGGTGGGAGAGAATATACTAGCGCAAAGCTCTATCAGCCCAAGTCCAGTGATAATACATAAATCTGACCAGTTTGCTGCTAGCAATCTCTGTAGAATGGATCCCTTCATATCCCTGAATTTTTCAAAAATTATGCGGTGCTTGAATTCGTATCCTAAGGACCAGACATCCTCATCGTTTAACTGCCTCTTATTGCCAAGGTATAGAAGCGGAGAAATCCAGGATACAGACATAAATTGCCAAACTGTGATATTATCCTCTGGGCTGCGGAGCTCGGCGGTAGGTTTAGAAAATGGTGGGCTAATTCCCTGAGCTGACAAGCTAGACTCTCGCATTGGCGTAACTAGAATATTTACTACTGCGCCGGCAGCAAACAGTGTTGGTAGACACATAAAAACACCACTTTTGTACAATTCTCCATCGATTAGAAGAATAGACAACGTTACAGTCATAATTATTAATATAAAAAGCAAATCAAGCGGCGCTGCTGTATTTTTTCGGAAAGCACAGGTTAGAACAATTATTGCCCATGCAGCGGCTGGAGAGACCATCAACATCATCCCAAACTTTGAATAAAAGATGGTTACTAGTTGAGAGCAGAATCCGGCTACCGATAATACGGTTAGAAGAATATTTTGGCGGTTTGAATTTGTATTTGATTGACCCGCTGTTTCTTTTACCTCTTTCACAAATCGCCATCTTAACCATGTAGGAGTCGTGTAGTATCGTTGGGCCAAATGGAGCCAGGTTTTGAAGGCCAAGATGATGATGGCAGCAACGATAGGTATACATGATATATAAATCAGCGCACAAGCCTGAAATTTTGCATTAAATTGATCCTATCTGTATATTAGTAACCCCTGATATTACAAGTGGATTAAGAAGTCCATACCCAGAATTGGCAACTCGTACATGAAATTTCCTTAAGCGAATGAAGGCTACTGCTCCGGATGATTCTTTGTAATGAGTATTTTGTCATTCTTCTAGCCATCCAAAAATATGGCACTTTTTGGCTGTCAAGATACAGATAAAATTTAAGGAACAAAGATTGGTTAACAGGTAACCTGCAAGTGCTTTCACTGGATGTTAATATGAGGCTGTTGTGCAAAGGTGGATAACTATGCAGCTAGAAGATTTGGAAGCCCGCGCGTCGACATCTGCACGCTGCGACATTCGAGGCACAAGCAGCACAATAATCAAAATTCAAGCGAATATTCTCTTCTAAGGTTTAAATAAGAATATGTGGAAGGTGTCTCCTAATACACCTTGCAACCAGTGCACCAAATCTGATTACCTTCAAGTGGAATCCTGAACGGACTGCGAGCTCAATATTCCACTCGATACCAAAACGAAGCTGCTAGCACAAATTGTTTGTTGAAATTTGGAGCAGTCTGTCGTCTGACGGTTTGTGAACAGAAATATAGATCAACAGCGATTTTACGACTGTATAATCAATAGATACAACCGAGTTAACTCGCTCAATCCATGCATGATCTCAAACCTATGACAAGTTCGCACATTAGCATCTGAAAACGGTCACGGTTCATAGTTTTAGTGAAAACCATCTAGCAGCGCGACTCATCTTAAATCTTATCAGCAATAATATCCTATTGACAAGAGATCCCAAACAGTACGAGTAAAATACAACCTTCCTCAAGTAGCGTGTGCTGTGGGCATAAGAGCGTAAAACAAGCTACAAGTATATAACTTCGGCCAGGGAAAGCAAAAGCCTATCCTTCAAAAGATTTCTAATGACAAAACAGGATTCTCATATTGCCGGTAGACTTTACTGAGCAACCAAAAAGGCATGAGTAGCGATAATACAGCCTTGAACTAGCGTATATATATGCTCAGCATTTCCAGAATAAATTAGAACCGAATTCAAGTGCCTACTGAGATTATGGCTATGAAGGTCTGTTAAAGCTATCTTAACAGCTTTAAAGCTCGATGGTAGATATGAAAACTGATAAAGTTAATATTTTCTGATAAATACTGAGGGTTATGCCCTGATTCAGGATATCTAGTTTGAGAATAAAAAGTAGAAAGTCAATCCCGAAAATTGGAGAGCGGCCAAATTTTACCAAAGTAGAAAATCTGGACGGCTAAAACTGAGTCTTCAAGACTCACCATCCTTTCTACATTGTAACTTGACAAGGGCCCAAAGCAGTTTGGCGATACAAAAACAAAGTGAGTACATGGAGCTCAACTCGTATTTACTCGGAAGAAAAGTACTCGAAGTATCAAGTCCAGGTTGTCCATGTGGCTAGCAATAGCAGAGCCCCAAGCATATGATTATGCCCTGCCCGCGATGGTCAAATGGTAGAGCTGAGATCTGGAGACAAACCAAAGATCGATCCTACGAAGCGATAATAAATAATCCTGGAAACATTAAAAGGATAACACAGTGGATCCTAAATCATGGTCGGATAGAGAAATTCCAGGTGTCAAAGGCGGTCGAAATGCTGCTAAAGGAAAGGAACAGGTCAAGTAAAGCTTGGGGCGGTTAGAGATGATGTGGTTGATTTATATGGATGGCAATATAGTGTAACTGCGCTTCTTGAAGAAAATATGTGAAAACTAGAGACAACAAGCAGAAAGGTGTGGTGGGTTTCACCATAAAGGTTTCCTCCCGTGTAAATATCACAGATTGTAGACACCTGCATGGGCCCTTAGGGCGCCAAATCAGGAGAATGAAATCAAATCCAAATGTAAAATCAACTCCAGAGGACCAGTTACCAACCAATCGTCAAAAAGTCTAAAAAATGCTCTTGGGCGTGATAGAGCCGTAGTTTAGAATGATAACATAATCAATGTCTGGTCCCACTAGGCGATTAAATATTGCCTCACGATGGAGAGGTGACACCTGATTAAATTGGAAAGATGCTTGACATTTAAGTTGGATCCGGTAAAAATACAATAGTATGAAGATGAGGTGCGTTAGTTTTATAGTCATATTTTAAGAGTCCTCATCTACACTCATTATATCTTTCAAAGTAGGGAACTGATGGCGCCGTCCAGAATCATATCCAATCATCTACCCCACTCCATCCTTTAGTGTATGACTTAAGTGCATGCAGCTATCTATTGTAAAAGGACTGGTCACGCTAGCTGTTCGCACAAGTGAATCCAAAACGGAGGTTTTATTCCGTATAGCGAAAGGATTATCTGAACTACGCGATTAAGGATATGCTGAGCCTTGCGTAGCCCACCCGAACTTGGCTACCATCTAATGTCACGTGAACAATCATTACAAATAGAATCGAACAACTCCGAATCTAACCAAACCAAGGCGGTAAGCCTATAAAATCTATCCAAGGCACATGATCAGCACGATATGTACATGTTGGATGACTCTTTGGATTACAAAGACAGCCATACTCTGGATCTCATTCGGATGTGCCACTTTAAGGTATGCCTGCTTACACAAACAGTCGACCCTCTTTTGTCAGTACCCATAGAATGGGAAGATTCAAACTCTTTGGTCATCCATGTACACCAACGTCGCAAGCAATGTGGTCGAGCTTTGGTTTATTCGAACCATAGATCTGCTTTCTCAAGCGAGATATTTCCAAGCCGCCAAGCCTCTACTTTGGATACCAGTCCAAATTATGTACCATTTCACCCTCCAGCCACAGTATTTTAATTAACGTCTGCACTCTCGCAGTAGAGAGCTCGACGTGCTCAATACTATTCAATTCGTAGATTCCTCACCGAACTTCTACATCCTAACGCTCTTGAGATCAAATCCACCGTTTGCATCAACTTGTATACTAGTCTCGACATCTCCTACACATTCCGAGGATCTGCCTACCAGATTCGTGCACTACAGGTTTTTCTTCAGAGGCCATAAATATCGGCGTTGGCATAAATTTTGAGATCCGCTAAGACTGAGTCAAAGAAAGATCTGATTATTGAAACCAACATAATACAGGTCGTACTCGCGAATTTACTGAGGTTTTGGTAGGAATGGGAGTTCAGCGTGATGAAGAGCCTTGGATCACTATCTCTCGGGCCAAGTTCGTTGGTGTTTCGAAACTTGACTGAAATTTTATCTGCGAGAATATTTCACTGCCAGGTTCGTAGAGAACACCGCGGACAGGTATTCATCCTTTGCCATCTAACCCACATCACCATGTCTTAGTATGAGTATTCCCAGATGGGAGGTAGGTTGAAAAAGTCACCAGTAGATACAGCACTACTCCTTACTGATTAGGTCAAGTCACAAAAGCAGCATAACCGGAAGACAACAACGCTGTTGCTTTGTATCAAGGGAGCATTTGACCATGGAGCCAAGGAACAGCTACTCAGAACAATGAAATAAATGGGTCAAACAAGTAGGTGTTCTCTAGTATAGTTAGAGTAGCCTGGGCATCTACTCTACTTGGGAAGAAGACACCTCAGACTACATTTCGCGCGGAGAAAATTCAGTGGATGATGAAGGCATGTCTAGATAACTGAGGGTTTTTGAGACGTTTCCCTGGATGGATATTCACGGATGAGGGTTGACTAGGGGTGAAGAAAAAGCCAGCCTAACTTCGCAATTGTACTTGCAAATGAAATCCGAGGCCTGAGTGCTCTTTTTTTATATTGAGTCGTATTTTCTGTACATTTTCTCTGGTATTGCGTCATAACTAGATAGCTGCGTAAGCAATTAAAATGTGAGGCAAAAAAAAAGGAAAAACTATTGTGGTGTTTAGTCCAATCAGACAGCTAAAGGGGTTTTTACTGCATGGTTTCCTGTGTAAAAATTAGGGTTCGTAGATAACTCCATGGGCCCATAAGGCGCCAAATCGGGCTGAATGAAATCAAATGCAAAATTCAAGGCGCTTTGCTATTATTGTTAGCTTGCATAAGGTCCGCGCTAGACGTTGCAGATGTTACGTCAGTGGGCAGATATTTTGAGGTATCCAAAGATTTTACAGGAACTTTTGACGTGCCTTCTGTGTAAAGAATAATTCGATATGGAATGTTGAGAAATAGCAGTAGTTGTTGACTACCGATCTATTGAGGCATAGCCAGAGCTTCTAATGGTACTGACGAGTGCCGACTCTACTAATAATATCCAAGGCATGAACTTTGAGCCTTGGTAGTGACCAGGTACTGAAAAGTTGTTAGAGGCGAGGAGTGATTCCCAGGGTCTAGCCATTGGAAATAGCCCTGGTTAGTGAAGCTAAAACATAGTTAGCAGGGTCATGAGTTCTCGCAGGATCCGCATTCGTCCTAGCGGGCTCACTTGTCTCGGTCACTACAACGTTGCCCTGCTTGCAACCGGTCTTACGAGTCTAATCACGATAGACTTGTGAAACGCGAAATCAGATTCTCCATACTCCAAAGCATGCTACCCCCTTATGTAAATGAACTGTTGGCACGATTGATCAGTCGTCTAATTGTTCTGGGAATTGTAAGTTTGATTCCCTATTGGCATAATTGGGCTAAATTTTCGGCTTCTTGTCGCTAAAGAGCCTCCAGGTAATAGCCGAGATTTTCCTGATGAGACTGCTCTTCCTATTTGGGCTGCTCCTTTATCTTTCCCCTTGGCCCTCGGGTAACGGTGAATGCGTTCCTCTCTCAGCCATCCGATGAAATTAGAAAGCTGGCGCTCGTGTTAGGAAAATATAAGCTCTAAATGAGCTCTGCAGTAGATTGAAGGACGCGTTAACTAGAGATCCTTTATACATAGCCGTCACTCTCAACGTATAATTTGAGACTTTTTCAGCGCACGCAGGGGAACTATTCTCAACACCTGTCAGTGATGTCCACTACGAACCTCCAGCTCTCACTGAAGAGTCTGCACAGCCGAGATTGAGTAACAAAGTCCTCACTTCGATGAGTATTCCCAATCGCTTTCGCCGTCTGTATCGTCTTCATCCCTAAGCACATCCCCCTATCACCATTATCATGAAGCTAACCACGATCAGATCAGATGGTAGGGTCGGAGCCCTACTCATCACCAACCCTTAGTCATGGAGGAAATGCCATCCGATGAGTTTCCGCAGTGTATCCAGCACCCGATACGGCGATGGTGGATTGGATCAAGTCAGCCTTGACTGTTACAAAGAAGGGAGATATAGATGGATATGCGCGTTCGTGTGGCTTTGGTGTCTAGGCATAGCCTGTCTGGAGCTGCAGGTTTCTTAAGACTTTTTCTCGCGCACGTAGTTTCCATTGCTACCATTTTTATTTTTTTGGGTAGAAGGTTCCGTGGAAAAGGTGGCCGAATTCCATGGATAAATACTGAGCTAAATTGCTTTTCATCAGAGTCAATGGATCAATAATCTTTCAGATAACATCATAGGACAGGATCACTGTACAAGGTGTAGCCTGGATCAAAGAGGAGCGCAGTGTGTTAGATAGTCTACGACCCAAACAGTACAATAAAATATAAATACTACCTCAAAAAATCGGAAAAAACTCATCAAAACCAACTCCTGCCCGTCTAGAGATTATGTCACAACTACTTTTATAAAAATGCTTTAATTATCCCGTAAAGTCTTTTCTGAAACTAGGCCGGCCCAACCATCCATCTTCGTCACCGATGCGCGATTTCTTGATGCAGATCTGAATGAGGAACGTCGTCATATAAACGAAGCGTAAAAAATAATTGAACACAGAGAAAGCATAACGAGTGGATCATACATTTGCGGCGAAATTTAGATCCCATGAGATATCGAAAATTTAATTAAAAGTTAGGCATGGGCCAGTCGGCGACAACGTTGAGATGTAAAAAGTTATAGAGATTAAGGTCTAGCTAAGCATTCAAAGATTCGAGCGCATGATTGCATTACCGGAAAAATCAGAGCTTCGGCGCGTTTTTGACGAGCCCTTTGGATCACTAGAATTTGCATCAAATGCTTTATCAGTGAAGTAGGGGATAGTCAGCTCACTCAGGAGGGGCTAAGTTGGAGAGTGCTATAGCCCGACCCAAACTATGCTTTAGCTTCACCACAAATGTGAATGGTGCCAAATGCTCATCACCCACAAGTTACAAATAAAGAAATGTATGAGCATTGTTTTTCTGTGGATTTGGATCATCTTTTTATAAACATCGCGTTCAAGTCTATGCATTCCTCGTTGCCCTTGACAATCAATGTTATACCCACAGGGCTCACTTCAATTACACACCTAGAGAGTCGCTAGTGCATCATTTTCCTATGTAGCCATTTGACCCTGTTGAAGCTTGTGACGGGTAAAATGTTTCAGTAAACTCGAGATCTGTGAAGTTTATGAATATTCAAATGAGGCCATGCGGTCGTCATGGGATCAGTCCGAAGCGAATGACTCTAAACTAACCTGCCTGTCACGTCCTACCTATAAAATCACGTGGTACTGAGCTAATGGTGTCCAAGTACAGCCAAGAATACCAGAAGGTTTGGCTAGTTGAAGTGGCGATTAAACCAGGAAAATAGTTACCGTCAGCAGAGTTTGATATATGATTTCATATTCATCATACTCGCTTTTTTTTAAACGGAATTGGTCAATAATCTCGTGGTTACCCATAGCATCCTAAGAATAGGTAGGAATAAAGTTTAGACGTAATTTATTAATGAGCCTAATTTTGAACCGTAGTTGAGGAAAATAACAGCCGAGATGATCATCGGGATGGATAGAATAAAGGGTAGCGGTCAGAGCCGATAGATGCTCCTAGCAAACCCTATTTTTAGTCAGCCGTGAACGATTGACGCTGGTTACTGCGACGGAACGTTTCTCACAATTTTGCTGCAGTGCTGCATGCAAGCTGCACTAACATTCATGCTATAGCTCGTCCAGGGTTATTAATAAAGGTTGCTTCTATTCGGATGTCTCAGTTTAAAAAAAAGTTTTCCTGATGTGCATGATATGTGGAAGCGCGGGTAAGAAACTTTAGCTACTGCAACTGCAAGATTCGCTCACCTTTGATGCCAATACAAGGACAAGGAAGTGATGGCGATTTAGCCACGGATGTTTTTTGGCAGTTTTGGATCGATCAGAAGTGCGGCGCGAGAGTCTGGTGACGACGGCGTGGCGGAGATGATGGCGATGAAATAAGGGAGTATCTTGGATGAGGACTGGAGGGGAATAGTTTGGCCGTGACTAGGCTCCATGTTCCAACCGTTGAGGGTGGCGGTTGGGTCCCATGATGCGTTATGACGGGGAGCATGGGGCAGCCTAAGCTAACTGGAACAGAAGAAGGCGCTATTTCTATAGTATGCAAAGACCTGCCAAGGATCTTCTGCAAGATATGCCCCTGTCGGCTGCCATGCGGCTTGTCGCCCATCTTTCAAGTCGGGCCTGCCAGTTCTTTCTTCGGGGCAAGGGTAGGGGAAGGGTTCAAAATTAAAGCACACAGACGAAAAGACGAAGTCATGCCAATTTTTTTAGAACAGCTGCCGCGAGCTAGGAGTTATTGCAATGAGTGCTCAATTGGAATGCGCATGATACAGCCACACATCGCCTTCTGCAAGTCATCATCAAGTTATGTCCAATAATCTGAAGCCTACGGGCAGAGCATGTAGTTGACAAAGTCAGACGATAGTGACTATCACCTGCTTGCACTCCAGAAACTCTTCTCAACTTGGCTCAGAGCGAGAGGTGGGGCCGTAGTGAGAAGTAGTAATTCCTTGGATCTGGACCCGTTTGTCCCTGCTTCGTCTTTGATCCGGCCCTCGCACTCCTCGCACTCCCCCTGCTCCTAGCCCTACCCCACCTCGTCCTCTTCCCCTTCATCTTCTTTCTCCAACAAGCTTCACCAAATATTATTTCTACCCCAAATCCCCTCTTCCCCCCGGAGAATAGATAGACTTATTTTCATCGAGTTTTTGACATCACATATTTATGGACTACTGACAGCTCGCAACAAAGACAGAGTCTGCTGCATTCAACAAGGTAACAAGACCTGCACAGCTCTTGTATCACCTTCCCATCTCTACTTTCTATTATTCAGGTTATAATTATTGCCTCTGTTGGGCATGAAGCAATAGTGGTGAAGCCACTCTAGCCGCAGCCGCAGCAACACACAGCACATAGTACTCAAAATTCCAAGATTCCATCCTCTCAAAATCATGTCCGACTCCCTCAGAGTAACCGAGAAAGACAACAGCGAGTCAGATAATTCTGCAGCTCTGAGCATAACATATTCACAGAAACACGAAATTGAGGCACCCCCTTCTAAAAAGCAAAGTATCTCACATGGCAACGCTCCCGATGACACCAAACTCGAAATTACAGAGGACATGTGCTACGAAGAGCTTGGATACTCCTTTCCCACATGGAAGAAATGGACTGTCTTATCCGTTATTTTCCTTGTACAAGTCTCTATGAACTTCAATACTAGTTTGTACTCCAACGCTATCCCCGGTATCAAGGAAGAGTTCAATATTAGTGCCCAAACTGCCAGGTGTGGTGCGATGATATTCCTAGTATTGTATGCTTTTGGTTGTGAGCTATGGGCACCTTGGAGCGAAGAATTAGGACGAAAGCCCATCCTCCAGGCCAGTCTCTTCTTAGTCAATGTCTGGCAGCTGCCAGTAGCCTTGGCCCCCAATTTTACATCGATCATGGTCGGTCGAGCTCTTGGGGGATTATCTTCTGCTGGAGGCTCAGTTACCCTTGGAATGATTGCTGATATGTGGGAAACTGAAAAGCAACAATACGCTGTCGCCTTTGTGGTATTTTCATCGGTTGGCGGCTCAATTCTTGGTCCTATTGTTGGTGGCTTTAGCGAGCAGTATCTACACTGGAGATGGTCGATCTGGATCCAACTCATATTTGGATTAGTTGTTCAAATTCTACATCTTGTATTAGTCCCAGAGACTCGGACTACAGTTATGATGGACAGGATTGCCAAGAAGAGACGTAAAAACGGGGAAAATATATGGGGCCCAAATGAGTTGATCCCATACAGGGATCGCTTCTCGGCTTGGGAAATTTTGATTACATGGGGTCGCCCATTCAAAATGTTTCTAACTGAACCGGTGAGTACCCGTCGAATCGTCAACTTTTATAAACTCACTAATTTTTGCGTAAGATTGTGTTAGTACTTTCTCTTCTCAGCGGGTTCAGCGATGCCCTTATCTTCATGTTTATTCAATCTTTTGCTCTTGTATATGGCCAATGGGGGTTTAGCAGCGTTCAACTAGGACTAGCCTTCATCCCTATAGGCATTGGATATCTAATTGCCTGGATTTCATTCATTCCTATGATTCGGCGTAATATCAAGCAGCGTAAGGAAAACCCAACTAATGAGAGGATACAATTCGAGTCACGCCTTTGGTGGCTTCTATACACTGCGCCGTGTCTTCCGATTGGTCTGATTGGTTTTGCGTGGACAAGCACGGGCCCGCCTATACACTGGATCGGCTCTATGGTCTTCAGCGCTACAGTTGGTATTGCCAACTATGCAATCTACATGGCAACTATTGATTACATGATTACTGCCTACGGTCCATATTCGGCCTCTGCCACGGGTGGAAACGGCTGGGCACGTGACTTTCTTGCAGGTATCCTGACCATTCCAGCAACTCCCTTTTTTACGAATATGGGCTCCAACCCACTTGCCTACGCCTCAACAATTCTAGCTTGCATATCATTTCTCCTAGTGCTTGCTGTATATATAATATATTGGAAGGGACCTCAACTTCGTCACCGCTCGCCATTTGCTCAACAGCTTTCCGACGCTCGATTTGAACATGATCCTCTACACGCTTCCGTTTCTGAGCGACAGGCTACCCATCAAGCCAAAGCTATATTGCGCTCACAGCAAGACCTACGCATCCGGCAGGCATTAGGAAGTCGAGCTCCCAGCTTTGTCGCTAGCGGACACGCTAAAACCCCGATGGCTAGCCGCGCTGCAAGTCGTGCCGCTAGCCCAACTGGCATGAAACGGGCAACAGGACGAAGCCGTAAGAACAGTTTGTGCGGGGAAGGAGTCATCTCGGGGAGCCGCGGGCCTGGCCTTGAGCCTAATCATGGAGTTTCGAAAAATCGGTAAGGATGGGGTATTTTTAATTACCATGTGTATATCACTGGACAATTATTTTATTATTTTGATTCCTGGATTTTGGGGGTCCTGGCGCGAAGGCGAATATTTAGGAGGCGGTGGGACCATGCTGCAGATAGCAGACAGCGGTGATTCTAAATCCGTAGCTTACAAGATATAAGCTAATAATTGGAGAAGCCAGTACTAGCTACATGATGAGACATTAAATGGATACTCTGAAATATATTTTTCGCACATGACGCGGATAGTTAAGGGCCCTTAGTGAAATGGAGAGTGCATCTTTGCTGTATAAACCAAGATGATTTCCTAATCGCCGACGGAGCACCCGACCCCTGTAGCAGCTGTTGCCACCGTAGATCTAAAATCCCTAAGCTGTCAAGCCCACTTTTACTGACCGCCCCATAGTGAGATGCTCGTTTACTCGTCGATCATCTCTTCATCGCAGTCACATGAATGTACATAAGATTGCAACAGATAAGAGGCATATGCAGAATTACAGGCAGCGGCAGGTTCGATTGGAAGTTCCAACTTCTAACAGCATCGCAAGTATTCTTTCCTGTCGATATGGCGCGGGTATTACGGCAGCGAACATCGATAAAGCTGCCTCGTTAAGCAGGTAACACTTCCTAAAGCGCAATGAAGATTTGATAATTGAGAGAGAGAGGGAAGGCCGATAGACAATGACCCGGCGGACACTACGGTTGAGGTGGACATGAAGGTGGCTTGGGCTTAGGGGAAAAATGTGACATGTAGAGGCTTTTACGATTAGAGCAAGCCCACTTTTAGGACCTTTATCTTAGTAGCGAATGCTGTCGAGGGCATGCATGGTGCATAGCTACCGGCGACATTGACATGGAGATATCGCTGGCTTGAGTGTGAAGGAGAAGTGAGAGAGCGAAGGCGGGCTATGATGCAGAGGCCTTGGATACTTAGACTTCGCGCGGTAGCTGTCCAGAATGACTAGACCTCGTTGGGCGGCTGCGCGCCGGCCGGGACAGGGATAGGGGGAAGGCCAGTAGACTAGACAGGTCTTTGGAAAGCCAACGCTGAGAGCACATGGGCGCGCCTGCATGAACTGTGCAGATGGAATCTAATGCTGGGGTGCTCTAGTACGGGGCCAAGCTCACGCCCGCTGCGATTTTCTAGGATCTCAGGAGGCGGTGGTGCTGATTCCATTTCAGGCTCTATCGGATACGGAAGATTCCGGTCGCTACAAGCAGCAGTACCAGCATCAGAGCTACCTCAATCGCCACTTGCAGTCGACCATAGCACGGCTCCGAGTTGAGCAGGAGAACTGAGATTATTAAACCACAGTACCAGGAAGCCGAGGTGACCGGTCTGACCGGCATTAGGCGTGTTCGGCGACCTAGGTGTGTTGTCTGAGCCACGGAGTGGGCATTATAAGTGCATACCGCACTTGAGAGACGTCATTGATGGCAATTGACTCCTGATAGAGCTGCGCCCACTTCTCCAGCCATGTAGATTAAGACCAGACTAGTCCATGGTTGAGTTATGGCCAGGATGCAGGCGAAAAGCGGAAAATTCTGGGATGCTTCGACGCCGACTGACCTCCGTAATCTCACAGTCGACGCGTCGGAGTTGCTGCAGGCTCATGTGCAGTGCCAGGATGATGGAGAGTCTAAGGAAATTAGCCGATAAGCGCGAGACGCTACGAGGCGTCTCCACCCACGGTAGTGAGGTTTCTGGGCGCGCGTTGGTTAGTTAGTAAATGGCGGGGTGTGGGTGTAAGAATGAAATGTTGTCACGTGGTGTCTCGTGGCTCCTAACTACAACGGATCTTGTGTAGAGCTTGAGACTAATACGTGAATTCTATCTCCCCCCAAATGTAGGATATCTATGCGCCTATATACATCAATACTCTGTTACCCCTCAGCTCCAGTGCGATCTGATCGTGTGAGATCATAATGGCTCTAGGATTTTGTCTATGCGCCGTACATCTAAAATCTGATCAACACGTGACAATGTAGATCTTTTCAGGATCCACAGTAGTATCAGAAACAACGGGGCATGCAGAGGAGTCTCTTGAGCTAGTCTATATCTGATGGCTAGTTACACGCAGACAGTCGCCGCCATGTGGTCGCTGTGGAGATGCTTATAATACAGTCGTAAGCCATCATGGCATTTCGCCTTTTACTCTGGCTTGGCTCATGCTCTGCTATCGTCGGCTATACTTCATCATGTCGAACCCTCGCTAACGCCACATTAGCTGCATCTGCAATCCCCAACACAGACAGTGGCGAGATCCTGTTCTTCTTCTTCTTCTTCTTCTTCTTCTTATTCTTCTTCTTGTGGGTCTTGTGATTAGCAAGGTCCACGCCACGCTGACATGGGTCACTAGTGCCTGTACACAGATGATGATCGTTGAAGCCACTTGAAGGGCATACTCCATTCGTGCTTCAGCTCAAGAGCAAGCTGTTTGACTCGTGATCAGAACGCCTCGTCCGACATGTAACGTGATATACCTACCACTGAACGTGGCTCATCCCGACGCCGCTATTTGATTACTCAGCGAGTGCAGCTCCGGATGCACCGTTTTCTCGAACACGACCCGCTCAACAACCGTGCGTTAATCAGCCATGCTCCCATCACACGGGCCGCCCGGATGCTTTGCACGAAGCGCTTGTTCAAACTACAAATCTCAGGCCTTGGCCCTTTTCAATGGAAGCTTGATAATTTCTCAAGAAATACACATCTGTTGGCAAGAAGCGCCTTATCTCCGCATGTGGCGGAATTCCACTATATCCGATAGGCCAGGTATATTTGACATCATCAGGTACGTCTATTTATCAAACAGTGATTTCTAGCCTCTAATGCAACTAGTCATCTTATCCCAACCCCCAGGCATCCGGCCTATCCAAGTTGCAAATGCTGTCTGGGGAGTCATGCGCTTCAATGAACGCGAGGCTTGGGCCGAAGTCTCTGAGATCGGCAACGAAATGTGCATCATCATCCGCCACATCCCTCCGCCGTGCCTAAACATTTAATCTAGGTCGCATATCCACGCACATACTTCCCGTCCCAACACCCCAGTTGAAGCATGCATGTAGGACATGCTTATACGAGAAAATGATCTCGCCCCTGCACGGAGAAATTACCCTGCAGGTCACTGTGTGTTAGCTGTCAACCAAATTTATGCGCCTATACAGAGGGCTATAGCACAGTGCAGGCAACACTATAAACACCATCATGGTTGGATGGTGCAGTAGTTCATCATCTTGGCGGGTTTCTCAAGTAAGGTCTGGATAGCTAGGACACATATCCCACCCGAGACAGGAGACCGCTGGTTCGAATCCGGCAAAACTAAACTACGTTTCTCGCGGCGCTAGTATGCATGGATGATGAAGGCATGCTTGGATAATTAAAAGGTTTTAAATTTCCCTTTGGTTGGTACTTACGGAGGAGGGTCGACTGTTTGTATAAGCGAACATACCTCATAGTGCTATTTGCAAATGAAATCCAGAGAATGAGTGTCTCTAACGTCAAAAGAGTCATCCTGCATGTATACAAAGTACCGGTCATATGTCATAGCTAAATAGCTGAATACACATTAAATGATTAAAGAAAAAAAAAGGCTAGAGGCTTAAATAATTCAAAATATCGCGTGGAAATGATCTGGGCATGGTGTAGCAATCACACCAAGGCGTCATAAATGTCATGTCCAAATGACTCATCTCGCCCCTTTTTTTGGAACTTCTTGCTAGTTGGGCAACTAGTTGTAAACTTCTATGCACGAGTATTTTCTTGACTTTTCTCAGACTGGATCATCTGAATCCTAATAGCTGCTAACTCCATTCTAGCGACCATAAGAATATGATCTTTAAACGCGATAAGATATCGATTCATAGAAGTGCAGAATGCTGAAATCTAGACATACCAGACTGAACTGCACGCAATGCGGAGTAGACAAAGACTACCAATCTTCGATCGCTACCAACTTTGGTGAGATCTTGATGGTGAGAATCTTATTCCATCACGAGATCAGAACACAATGTTTCTACCTAAGTGAGGTAGGTCATAGATAGATTATTAGATGTAAATGAACACCTAATACTTTAACAAATAAGTTCAATAAACCAATATCTCTCTGATCCTGAAATTCTCAATATCTTACAATCCATACAGTATTGACATAGTAGTCAACGTTCTCTTCCATAATTCCAGATACCTCCAGAACCTTAATACAAATTACCGTTGAGAAAGCGCCTAAACTGCTGGCAAAGACAAATTCTTGACCTTCCAGTGGTGCAAGTGTAATTTCTCAATGTTCTCTGCATATCTTGGAAAGTCATTCAGAATCGCATCCAAATTGAAGTCGAAAGTAGACACAAGCATGTCTAGAATTGACGACTTCTCATCAATATCGGTTCTATCATTCTTTCAGAAGTTCTTCATCTTAATCTTATCACAGACCCGCACGCCTCAACAGCCGATCAAGGAGCTGCTCCAATTGCAACGGAAGTCTAACTTACGAATCGCCGTCCATGTCCTACTGTCAAGTTACGCCGCTAAGTATACCCTAGCGGAGGAATTCAAGTTGTGAGAAACACAGCTCGATGGTTGGCTAATGAGGGACTGCTGCTCCTATAGGGCTCTACGACTCAAAGGAGTACAGACAGCTGGTGCTTGTAACGAGGGAGGAAATAGTCTTTCGATGGGAACGATGGAATTAACATTTTTCAAAGAGTTTACAACACTGGGATACTTGTTGGTGCCGAGGCTACGATTTCCGATATTGCTACCGACACTTGGAAAATAGGCAACAATAGGAGACGTTGTGAAATACCTCCTGGACGTCATCTTCCCGAAATTAAGTCTGGGTAGCCTGTACGTCTACCCTACTTGAGGAAGGGAGGCCTGTTGATTCAAGTCTCGTGCGGTGTCTATACAATAGATGACAAAGGCAATTTATGGTAGCCAAAAGGTTTTCATGTTTACCCTACGGTAGATATTCACGGTTGAAGGAAGGGTGTAAGTCCCTAACCATAGGTCTCGAGTGGTATCAGCAAATGCACCTACTACATGAGTAGTCCTGATCCCAAACTGAGTTATCGTCGTATATATTCGTCAGGGAAGGACTGGCCTTTTCCGTGTCAAGCTCTACAAGGGCTAGACTTGTACTTGTCATGAATAAAAATCTATCTGTCCAGATACCTCAGATTTGTATTCAAGAAGCGTTTTTAACCTCCTACATACTCATAGTTTTGAGTATCAAAACATCAGCAGTTCACATTGATTAACCATTAAACATCACGTAAAACTTTAGCCGATAAAGTCTTCGTGAGCTCTTGCCTCTACAACCGTCATCTACCTGCTGTAATAGATGGATTACTGTGACACATGTTCCCCGAGAGATTCCCTCGCAGGCAAATGTGCCCATTCACCCACATTCTATTGTAGCTTGGGACTAGCGGTGATTAGCTGGAGGCCTAAGTGGGGCTCGGGCCTCGGATGGGAAAATATTCCTCGCAAGCTTACATCAAGCAATGAAGTGTCACCGGGCCGCGCTAACTTGATGTCAGGAAGCAATGCGGGACTGCAGACGATAGTGGACAAGAGAAATGGCAAAGGGCAAAGTATGTTTGTGTATTGTACTACTTGAATCAATAACTATCTAGAACACTGCGCTCCTCCCTGACACAGACCGCACCTCGTACACTGCTCCGATTCCATTTGGTTAGGTAAAGGCATTGTAGTTTAGGTATGAGTAGATAGGGAATGTTGAATGGGCTGGGGATAGCAGAGTTAAGGGGACTGCGATCATCGGAACTTGATGGTATGATGAGTAGCGTCGTCATTCTCCATCTACACGTCATGGTGTTCGATGGGACTTATGTCTGGTGCCCACTATACGATACATCATCTATGCGGAAAGTGCTATAATCTCAGCTCCATGCCATACTATCCCCTGTTACTCTATGCCATTGTGTAGAGCTGCGCCCCCCATACTCAAACGTAATGGTGGCCATGTAGGGCTATGCCGTACTTGCATAGATGTGCTCCATCCCTGACGCTTGGCAGAGATATATGTGCACTAGCTGCGATGTGTGTTGTTTGTTCGTATTTGTGAACGACCGAGGCTAAAGCTCTAGGTCCACTCAGGGTACACGACTGATGGAGTCGGCGGGAATCCATGTGCTGTTTTCCATAGCCCAACTCATTCATTCCGCGTGAGCCTCGACAAAAAGAGCAGTTAGCGGGAAACTAAAACCAAAAGGAATTAAATCAGAATTAGAGGAGCTTTTTTTGTGGTCCAAATGCCGTGCTCCTCGCCCATTTCCTTTCCCCTCACATCCTCCAAGTGGGGCATTCTGATGCCTCCGCTAGGAGCGAGAGATGAGTTTGCAAGTACCCCTTGATATCGGCCGGTTTCCTGCTATACAATTTTGAAGACTTCGTAGACTTCACCAACGGCCGCCACACCCTCAAACTTTTTCTTCTGACTCCAAAATTCTGGGCCCCGATCCCTCTACCGTGGAAAAATTCTTCAAAGAGGCGATGATTGCTTCCTCCGCTCTTCCCACCACCGCTTTGGCTCGGGCTATTGTTGCGAATCCCCCCTGTTAGACTTCGCCTATCACCACGAGCCGTTATTTGTTCACCGATCCGAAATTCTTTTATCTGGCGAGCTAGTCCCGAGAATCCCATCGGCGAGGTCCCCCACAGTCTCGATATCGTGTGGAGGCCTTGTATTCTGCCTGGGAGTACACGTTGGATCCGTAATTCCAGCAGGCCGGAGCGCGGGAGAGAGCGCGGATGGCACGGCGAACAAGGGAGCTTTTGCATTGTTCTACTTGTCGGCGGGGTCGAAAGAGCTTCGCAGCTCCAGAGTCGTCGAAAAGTCGGAATCCAGGTCGGGCATGGATTTGCGGGGGAAGAGCGCCTGCCAATGCTGAAAGGGTGCTTCAGGTTTGCAGGTCCCATGAGGACGAATAAGAAAAGGAACTGGTTTCGTCACTCGCGTAACTTCGTTGGCAACAATCTGTGTCGTCGTGGTGATGGGCCTGCAGGATTTCAAATTGTCACCGGTTAGGTGGCAATTTGCACGTCAAACAGATTTGATGCTGCTTCTAAATTGATGCTAGATTCCATTCCAAAGGCCAGGCATCCAAGAGCTCTTTCCAAGCAAGTTCGTCTTACAGGTTGCGCATTATACCCAAGTACTTATGTCTATATATGTACGAATCGCCGACATCCATTTATGGAATTATGAGTGATCACCGATCCATATTTGCCGGATCGTTGATGGATCAGCTCAAGAGTGCGGATGATCTCCGATCCGATGGATATCAACTTCCCTGGGGTCAGAGTTACATGTATAGATGTCCATCAGCCTAGATAGATACCATTTCCTAGATAATTAGAAAATAGATTGTGTTACGGCCGGCCTACTTTGTTCTTACTGTTTTGGTGATAGCTCATCACAGCTCGTTCTTTGCTGTAAGTGCAAAGCTAGTTGTAGCCGGCTAAACCAACATAATATCGTTGGTTGAGATGCCAAGAGCCTGTGACACGGCTGATCGTATGCCAGACAGTGATAGGATTGTGTGGGGATGGGTGGGGGTGAGGCGTATAAAGAGTTGCGCATCAAATTTTATCCTAGTGTTGGCACTCTTTGCTTTCTGGGCGGGCGGTGCTGTCTTCATCGTTGTCATTAGCCTAGCACTGTAGCCTAGATCGGCTCGAACTACTGTGGCCCTATTCGTCTTTGGTGCTAAAGCCTGAGTTGTCGGAGGGTTTGCGACCTTTATTTCTGCCGCCCTCAGTGGAGGAGTGTTGCATAGGGGAGCGGGAAGAACTGATGACATGCTTTCTAGCCCAGATTGTACGAGGTTGCCGATAGCCGCTTGTAGTTAGACATTGATACTGTCGAAAAAAATTTATTTTCGCCCATCGAGAGTGGCGAAAGCGCTACTTCTATGCTGCTTATTCCGGTCGAGCAGTGTTACGGTTCAACCGTTATTCAAGTTTAGGTGAATACCAAAGTGCATTGTTGAAGACTCTAATGATAAGACTGTTGGTGAATGATCGACAAGTCTCAAAGATAAAGCGCGAATAACCAAAGGATCGAAGTAATATCACAGCACAGTGAATACGCAAAATGCGTGGTGGTACCATAAGTATTCGACCTAAGGAAGATTATAAGCCACGAGATTCATAAATTGGGCCAAACCTTTTAAAGTACCTAGTAGTTATAGTTAGATTTCTTTTTCTTCTCCGTAGAGTTTCTTAAATCGATTTAATCATCAGCAACTTGGTTTCTGTCACAAGCAGATTCATAGGCGGGCCTTCATTTGTGCTATCTGACGCTTTTCGGCCTCCATTAATTTGTGTAGCTCTGGGGGAAATTCTATTACTGATATTATAGCTGTTCTTCTTGAGGTTGGCACTACGTTTTTTCTTACAAACACTCTGAAGCTTCAGTCGTCATCTCTCTGACAATTTCCTTTTTTTTCTTTGTATTGGATGCCTCGGAGGCATTCCCGACGGGTTCGTTGGTCTCGAGACCATGGCTTTCTGATCTGACAGGCTCAGAATCAGTCATCTCTCTGTCGGGAAGGTTTATTGACTTCCTTTAGACGAAGGCCTCTCTTGAAAACATGCTTGACATTTTTTGCGCGAGGCCTGTTGGTTTTGGACACAACTGTGTCTGTTTAAAGCCGACTGACATTTTCGACTTTGGGCGCTTATTCCTCCTCAGAGACATTTTTGAGCACCTCGTGATGAGTGATAATTGGAGAATTCAACCATGTGTATTATTATAGGATTAGAAAATGGGGAATTAGGAACCTCAAATTGTGCGTTTTGCGTTTGTTAATTTGATCCTTAGCTAAAGCTCTATGTCCACTATGGATATAGGACCGGTGGAGCCGGCAGTGTTTCCTGTAATTTTTCCCACAGCCTAACTCATCCGAACCTCGTGAATTGCCGTTAAGGTACAGCCGATTAAAAAGAAACAAAAAAAAGGGAAAATCAAAACAACTCCGAAAGACAGAAGATTCCTCTATATTTGACCCGAGCAATCCACTCCTCACACATCCCATCATCCGTCACACCTTCCAAATGTCAAATTTTCGCAATATCCTCTGAGGGCAAGAGATGGGTTAGCAGGCACCTTTGATATAGCCGGTATCCTGCTATTGCTTAGTAGATGTCTGTAAGAGGCATCATTGAGGTCGCCGTGCCCTCAAGCTTCTTCTTCAGATCCTAGCGCTCCGAAATCTGTTGCCTCGGCCATCGAGACATCCTTCGCCGCGGCAATGATCGCCTATTCAGCCATTTTTTCGGCAGCCCGAGCTCGTGCCACCTTGGAGAGCCTCTTTTGCTCGATGCGGTAGATCCACGCGAGCTGCTCTTTTGTCACCGGTCCGGATTTTTTGGGTATAGCTTAGCAGTCACGGGAATGCGATCGGTGAGGTCCCCCACAGTTGCGACATCTAGTGAGTGCCATGCACTCGACTTCCGAGTGCATATTTGATCCGCGGTTCCGGAAGTCTGGAGCATGGGAGCAATCACGAGTGATGTGGAAGCCCAAATAGCGTTTGCACTGTTTGATTGACCGACGAGGCTTGTGGATGGTAGCAATACCAGACTCGTCGAAATTCGGTAGCCCGTACGGAGAGTAGAGTCCCGATGGAAGAGGGCAAGCCAGTTGCGGTATAAGGCCCCGGGTCTGCACGTCTCATGGGGCCACAATTGGACTGGTCTCTTGCCAGTCATTCGTTTTATTTCACCCTCAACCCATATTTCGTTGAGCTCCTCATCTCCCCACTAGATTTTGGCCTTCATGGGCACGTTGTAGATCCTCAGGGCGACAAGGTCCAAAGGTGGTTCGATTTTAGCGGTGTGTTTCGCCAATTTTGACGAGGTATCTAGGAGAACCGATCTATTTTCTTTGGAATTTGGTAGAAAGGCAAACCCCGACTTGACTCGATGTACTGAGTCGATTTGATTGCCGTCGTGGATGAGTCCCTCAAAAGCAGCTTTGGCACCTAGGGGAGATATTTTCCGCCACGGGTGGTCGCTTACAAGGCGAGAAAATAGTCGTTTGTCGACTTTCACTTTGGAAGCATCTTTTCCGAGGCTGTGGTCGCTGCTTACGGCACAGCCTTTATGGTTGGGGCTGCTGGTTATCGCAGTCCGTTTTTGGCTACCGTAGCCTTGGTGCTTTTTGCTGGAAACACTGGGACTGCGGGTATTGTTTGGCCCCTGGGGTCGGGAGCCCTTGGGATTGGGTTCGCCGGGTGAGGAGAGAGGACGGGTAACCTGGAGGTCAGGCCTGAGGCCATGAATTGCGTAATGTAGGCGCGTAAGTAAACTCTCATCGAGTCTACATATTGTCTGTTTGACCCATTGGTCAAATAGAGGGAGGTTGCTTCGACGCTAGAGATGGCGGCGGAACAGAGTGCCAGATTTGCCGCTGTTTCGGCGGCGCGTCGTTGTTCGGCGTCGACAAATGGTCGAAGTTCCAGAGGGCACTCTGCTTGGGCGGCAGCTTTTGGCTGCGACGTCAATTTTGACGCTGCTTTGGGTGCGGCGTTATCAGACGATTTTGACACAGCCCGAGAAGGTTTAGATGATTCCTCAATCCCGTGTGGGATGGAAGCTGGTTGAAGGGTTTCCTCAACAATTTCAAGTGACCCAATAGTGTCAGTATCGGGCTCAGTGACGGTGAGCAGGACTTTTTACTTCCTTCTAGTTGAGGTCTTGCTCATTTCCACGGATTTTGAAGACTGGACAAGGCCCGGCGTTTGTGCGATTGCTTTGTTTGTTCATTGATGGGCTATGTTGAATTGTAAGAGCGTTGGTCAAACATAATTATCGCTGCATCTTAACATAACGGAGTTAGGTTGTGATTATTATTTACATAGGAGTAAAAAAGGGTAAGGCGTTTGGAGATCTTATATACCCTGTATTAGTAGTTCCATATCTGCGTGTAGATGAGCCTAGTAGGGGAACTTTAGTACGAGCTAGGCTGCAGCATTCTTAGGGAATGCTGAGACTGTAGTAAGAACACACGTTTGTTTAACCCTATACTTTATCGAATCTACTTCCAGCCACACTGTTCTATCCATCTAAAGGAATCATAATCTAATACTATTTACAAAATAGTGACGGACAAAAACTACTAAGTACAAATTTTCTCCACGTGACTGATCTGCATGAGTAGTGTTATTGATGCGACTCCTAAGCTTGACCTTGAATGGCTCGGCATGTTCCTACACCAACCAGACACACCTTGTCATTTAACATTATTTATATATTTATTTTTATGTCTACCGGGCACTAGTTACAACTAAATCCCCATCCCTGAGGGGACATGGTGACTACTACGTAATACAAAATGCGATGTGCAGTGGCAGAGGCCATGAAAATACATTTAGAGACTGCGAGCGCTATGCAGCGGGTACCTCACAAGAATAGCTCATATATTACTTGGTAAGCAGATTTCTGACAGGAACCTAACCTTCTCCAATATGGTGGCGAAAAGCTTAGTTCCTGGGGAGGTGCTTAGAAGAAAATAGAGTGAGCCCATACTTTGTCGATGGCCGGCCGAAGCCAGTCTCTCTCGCACAATGGGACAAAAAACTAAATGAGTGATTGACTTCTTAGCCCCACAGGAACAAGTCAGAAGGGTGTCAAGATGATGAGACCATTCGTGATAAGCACGAAAGTTACCGTGCCCCGTGCGACATTGGATTAGATACCCGATATATCGGCGAGGGAGTCGCAGTTCTTCAGGAGGCTTCTTGGGAAGTGGCATCCCTAACTCACAATAGGTAGAGGGAGTATAAGATTGCCACCAAGCTGTGGTAAAGTCCCATATTTGCCTTTTAATCTTTGCGCGGACTCCGGCAAGGGATGCAGCAGGGAGTGGTGGTTGACAAGCCGTCTCTCTGGCCAGTTTTTCGGCCAGCTTGTTACCTGGAATACTTATGTGACCGGGAAACCACATAACATGGACTTTACCAGGAGATGCGATAGGCAGAATTCTCCTCGTATGCCAGCTTGATGCGAGATCCCGAAATTCTAGAGTTTTTATTTGCGAGGACTTAGATGGCGAATAATTGAGGAGGCGTTATGCTGCCTCTTGATTGTCTAGGATGACGTGGATGTTGGTCGCGAGATGAGTTGAAGGTGCAGCTACAGCGGTCTTAAGCCCTGCCAGGGCGCCGATAATTTCTGAGTCATAGACCTCGAAATCGGGGCCGAGGGGCAGCCTCACTTGGGCTATAGTAATGTTTTTATGGAGAACGATGGCACCTGCCCCAGCAGACCCATCGTTTTGCTTTGAGCCGTCCGAAAAGACAAGGATATCTCATGGTGGTAGTGCACTGATACGCTCGGAAAATTCTAGGACCGAAAAGTCTGCTCGAGTACGATTAAGCGGAGCTTTAAAAAAGGGAGGTAAAAGCCGAGGGCGGAGGAAGGGCGAAACGAGCTTCAATTTTTCTGTGAGGCGAGTTTGGACGCGAGGGTCTTTTAATCTTCTGACCGAAGGATGGAAGACGTCCGCGGCAGCTAGCCTAACAGCGGAGCGGAGGCGTATCTCCTCAAGTAGAATATGAGCTGGCTTGAGCCACACCTCTCTCAGAAGTGCAGCAGTAGGAGTAGTTCTGTATACTAGTCGAATTGCTCAGGCCAGGTTGAATAGAACTCGAGAGATCATGTCTACTAGGTGTTGAGATTGGGTTGACGTTGAACGTCCTCGGCGGAGTTAAGTGTGACCACGCCACCAGACCTCAGCACCATACAAGAGGACTGGTAGCGCCGCAGCTAGGGCTGCAGTGCGCAGAAAAGTTGTTGGTACATCACGGTTAGTATTTCCAAGCTGTCGTACATAGGCGCTAATCTGTTACGTTTTAGCACTCCATTCTTGAACATGTTGTTTGAAAGAGAGCTTGGTGTCGAGGAAGACACCTAGCCATCTAATAGTAGAATTTGTATTTCTTGGGACGCCATTGATGATGAGCGGGGGAGAAGGTTGTCGAGATCTGTGAAGATGAAAGATTTCGGTCTTATTTTCTACCAGAGAGAGTCCATTCTGCTCGTACCAACGGGTGATGCTTCCGACCCTGTTGGTGGTCAGATGAGAAGTATCGGCAAGAGTTTCTGCGATCGAGAAGATTGCTACGTCGTCTACGTATCCAAAAGTAGGGATCCCGAGTTTAAATAATGGCTCGAGAAAGAGGAGAAAAAATATATGGGAAGCAGGGCATCCTTGGGGCAAGCCATGCGGGATATCCAAGTCACCGACAAAATCATCCACTCTGAGACGACCCTTCCTGCAAGAAGCAAAAGAAGCAGCCCAATTCACGTATGGTAAAGGCCATCCCTCTTCGCGAAGACGAGCGCGGAGACGGCCAGGCTGAATACTATCGAAAGCACTTTGGATATCGAGGATGGCGAGAGTGCACACCTGCTTTATCTCCCATGCTTTTTCGACATTGTGAACCGAACATTCTACGAGATCCATGGCAGACCTTCCGGGTAGCGCTCCGAAATGTATCGGGGAGATAATGCGATTTTACATGGCTCAGAAGGCAAAGCGTCTCGCAAGGAGGCATTCCAGCCATTTCTCGAGAACTGGGAGATGCGAAATCGGTCGCCAATTGGTAGAATTGGTGAGATCGACCTTGTGTGGTTTAGGAATGACCACCACTTCGGTGCGGCGGAAAATGCTGGGGTGGTGACCATTTTCCAGGCAGAGACTGTAAAGGTGAACGATCCATGAGCGCCATGTGTCTACTTCCCGTACCAGGCGTAGAGCTGAGATAGAGAGGTGGTCATGTCCCAGAGTAGTTGACAAAACTTCCAGAAGACAATGGCGCACTCTATCTTTGTCCACAGAGAGAGGTACGGGGATCGCACGCAGTGAGCAGGTGGGTGTATTTCTAGGTATATCCGGTTGACGAATTGCGCGGGAAAGCTTAGTTCGAAAGAATATATCTACCCGCTCGGTCATGGTACTGTATGTAACACCTTGAAATTGAATAGGAGGAGGGCCAAAGCGACTAGATGACTTCCGCTATCCAACAACTTTATGGGCCTCCAAGGTCGAAGATACGTTATCCAACCTTGACCGCTTGTGTTCGCGTTTGGCTCGTCTAACAGATTTTTGAAAATTCTTGTGTGCCTCGCTAATGAGATCTTGATCGCCGCTATGGCGAGCTTCGAGATACTGACGGCGTTGATCAGAGCATTCGCGATTCCAGAAATCTTTGCAAGGGACGCATGCAGGCCTTGGCGGGTTAGCTGCAATCAAATTTGCTGAGAGAGCAACAATGCCCGACGATGTAACCGCGTCTAGGCGTTGGGGGGTTGGGTCTTCAAGGGAAAGGCTAGGGGGTGCGGCCGCGGAGAGGGCTAGACGAAATTCCTCAGCGTTCTCGTCGTTAAACCTGGGAAGCTTCAGCATTGGGTGTCGCCTTTGTGATGACAAGAGCTGGACGAAGCCGGATATTGTCTCGTAGTCGGATGTTGAATGTGTCTCCGGATCCACACGGGCTAGAAGTCCTTCCATATTCGTAAGTACTAAGTCGAGTACGTGGCCGGCGAGATGGGTGGGATCTCCGTAAGGCAATGCCGACCTCAAAGAATGTTCGGATTAGGTCTTAGTCAACGAGCTCTAGCCTAATCGTGCTAGGCTGCAGGCTACTGTTACAACTATTCATGGTGTCATATTCAGGGTGGTGAAGTAGTTTGGGTTTGGTATGGGTTATAAGGTTGATACCTGAGCGTGTCTCATAGTAGTCAGACACGCGACTCAAGTAGCAAGTACACGGTAAACCTCAACCCCAAAATGATGATACGTATCAAGTTTAATATGCTAGGTCCTGTATGGCTAGTATGAATGGGATATGGGGGATTTTACCTGTAGATAGATAAAGACGCTGTAGCCCTCTGATATTTGGGACAAGTCTTCTACCAAATAATATCGGAATCAATCCTAGCCTCTCATTAAGCAATCTCATGAATTATTTCCGTGTCTGTCATTACAGACCAATAAACAGAATCGACGATCAATATTTAGAAAGTCGATAAAAGAATAGTTGTCAATCCATTCGACAAAGCTGCTGACGCCAGACGACCGGGAAACTTTGGGCTCCCATAATTCGTGGTGATGGTTAAAATCTCCCACAATTATGGTATTTGGTTTAACCGACCAACTTAAGAGTGCGCCGAGGCTCTCAGGTATTCGAGCTTGAGGCTGACGGTATACATTTATGATCTCTAGAGAAGGAGAGCACTGGAGATGGAGGGCGATGATATCGGCTGAGTGTCACGGTAGTAAGATGGTAGTTGGCGTCTTTTAAGGTTAAGCGATAACTGAGCCTCTATAGGCCTTTGTGTAGCTAGATAGTCTTTCCTCTTCTCATCGCACAACTCAAATATAATACTTTGCAACGCACTTAGTAAACCTGCCCTGTGACACTGAGAGACCACAACCCAGTTGGATAGGTCGGAGATTAGATTTCTTTCGGACATAGGTGAGAACGCGCGGGCGCGAATTTTTCCAGTCACGGTTAGGAGGAGTGAAAATAACGTAGGCCGGATGGGACTTGGTTACGTTCTTTTGGTTCATTGTTCTTGTCCAGGGCTCTTGGACAAAGATCACATCATATTTTCCCTGAAATGCAGCTTGCAAAAGAATGAGGTGAGAAGACCCACCACGACCAATGTTTGCTTGGAGGAAACGGAGGCGAGACTGGAGGGTGCTCCTGAAATAGACTCTATTGGTCATGGGAAGTACTGTTGGAGGGATTGTTGGAGACTTGCTGGTCTAGTTCTACGTCCATGGACCCATCTAAAGCAGAAGCAAGAGGAGTAAACCTGTTCTGGCTAGCAGAAGGCGTGTGTTGAGGGATGGAGGGGGCTTCCGTCGAGATATTCGGTGCGCCGAGTCTGCCAGGAGAGTTGGAGGTTGCGGAGTTGGCAGCCTCTGCGCGACGCTCTTTCCGGAAATGATTACGGTTACGTGAACGGAGTTCCGTAATTGTTTTCTCTAAAGGATGAATAAGCTTGTCCTTGAAAGGGCGAGGGCGGAGAGGACAGTTAGAGTCATCTGCAGAATGTGGCCCCAGGCAGTTAATTCACCGACAAATGTGGCGGCATTATCCTTGGTGGTGAATGGCACCGTAACGAGCGCATAACGCTTGAGTCAGACAGCGATAAGATTGATGAAACCCAAAGCAAGCATCGCACTGGATAACCTTCGGGTTAGGGATATAGCGTCGTGAAGGGGCGCTGTCAACGATTCGAAAAGTGGACACCTCTTTTGGGAAGAATATAACTGCCGTGTGTAGAGAATCATGGCGATCTTCATGTAAAGACCATTGGGCGCCAGACGGAGCGACGCCTGTCTGTACCTGTGAGGTTTCTGTGCGCGCGTTGGGTACCTAGTAAATGGCCGGGTGTGGGTGTAAGAATGATATTCTATCACGTGGTGTCTCGTGGCTCCTAACTACAATGGATCTTGTGTAGAGCTTGAGACTAATACGTGAATTCTATATCCCCCTAAATGTAGGATATCTATGCGCCTATATACATCAATACTCTGTTACCCCTCAGCTGCAGTGCGATCTGATCGTGTGAGATCATAATGGCACTAGCATTTTGTTTATGTGCCGTACATCCAAAATCTGATCAACCCGTGATAATGTAGATCTTTTCAGGATCCACACCTGTGCGATGCTCTTAACGTCATCAAGCTTGGTGGGAACCAGATTGGGGATCGGATTCTAGATAGTGCGTGTGATACACTTAACAATGTACCCAATGCGGTCCTCAAATTGAATTAGAGTACCTGAAAGAGACGCCTTTATGGAATCGGCATTTTCTATCGCAATTTTTAGCAATGCATCAGACGAGAAAGCGATGGAGAAACCATTTCAGCAGCGAGAAACGGAAGCAATTCCATCCTTGAGTCCGGGAAAAATTTGAATGAAATCAGACTTGACTGTAGTTGCGTCTGCTCTGAGGAGTGGAGCTTCCTCTGAGAGGCGGAAGATAGCTTTTGGGCCCTTGTTGATTGCAGCTTTTTTTCGGAACGGGCGTACAAGTAGGACAGGACATTATATTGGGCCGAGACGAAGATAGCACCGGAGGGACAGTGGCGGGAGGGCCTGCGACGGTCGATGCCCAACTCTGTGGTTGCTTTGCTGTGGGAATAGGAGGTCGTGATGGTATGCTTTGGCTAGGCTTGGGTAAGGAGCCCGCTGGCTTATATTGTCTTTGGCTGTTGTATTACGTATGGTGCCCGGAAGCAACTGCAAGGAGAAACGCGTCCATTTGCTCGCACATGAAGGACTGGATTAGAGGATCAGCCTCTTCAAAAGCTGACCAAAACTTGATATGAAGGGTTTGAGCCCAAGTAGCTCGACCCTTCGCAACGCGCTGGGCCAGAGGAGGTTGTTGTTGTTATTTGGCCATCACGGGCGCGATGACCAAGTTAAGATACACTTATTAGGGATCGGATTAGAGGGAATAGCTGGAAAGGAGTAGTGATACATTCCATATCTTGTTGATGCGAATTATGAGGAGGTAGATGATGCTGATGCTGATGTTATGTGTATATATATATATATATATATATATATATATATATATATATATATATATATATGAGACTTAGAATATACAATATTAATACGGGGTAAATAAGATATGGATTACGTATGTGCCTGACTGTAAGAGGTTACCAGCTGGGCAGGAAATTTGCGTGACATGTGTCGGGGAAGATTCAGATCACGTGAAATTAACATTCAGACAATACATAAAAGGCAGGAGAATTAATTACTCATTCCGTTTGGGACACGAGTAGAAGACGTTAGTGTTGGCTCTACAGAGCCAATCATTCGTAGACTATGAATGATGTATTTTTTTTGTATCAGATTTAAATTGCGTATGCAGCTATCTAGCTATGACGCAATATCAGAGAAAAAGTACAGAAGAGATGACTCAATATACAAGAAGAGCACTCATGCCTCTGATTCCATTTGTAAGTACCACCGCGAAGTTGTGGTTGCTTTTTCTTCACCCCAAGTCAACCCTCATCTGTGAATATCCATTCAGGGAAACGTCTCAAAAACCCTCAGTTATCTAGACATGCCTTCATCACCCACTGAATTTTTTCCGCGCGAAATGTGGTTTGAGACGTCTCCTTCCCAAGTGGAGTAGGTGCCTAGGCTACTCATACTATACCTGAGAAAACCACCAGGAGACGAACCACGGCACCTTCCATCGGTGGCTTATTTTTATAGTGTCAGCTGCACTATCAGAAGAGAAGTCCTGGCACACACAAAGTTCAATACATGAAACTCCTTGCCAAAGTTCAAAATCACACGCCCGTCGAGATCGTTTCCATCCTATGTATCATCTTGTAAACTTGCCCTGATCCCTCTCACGTCCATCTCAAAGATCTGTCTCCCAGATTTGTGCGCCACGCTTTGTTTCCTCCGTCGGATGTAAATATTGGCGTTGGCCTGTAATTGGCGGCTAGCTGAGGCCAGATAATAGTTGATGAGAGGTGTGGTCATTAAAACGAGGATGTACTAAGTCATACTTTTAAAGTTGATGAGACTTAGGTAGGAGTCGAACTCGCTGAGAGCAAAAAACTAACATGGCGGAGTATTTTGAATCATTGCCTCGTGGGCCAACTTCTCTGATATTGCGAAATTTGACTGAACTTGGCTCTGGGAAAATATTTCACTGCCAGGTTCGTAGATGACACCACGTATGGGTGTTCAGTCTTGCCCTCCAGGGAGCAAGTTATGTAGGGCGTTTATGAATAGAATAAGAAGCCATGCTTTGGTGAGCAGTATCATTGGCAACGTACTGCTAACTTACCAATAAGACTGGGACACTTTTTAATACGGTAGATGAATGAATTCCAATTGGATGGAGTGGAAGTTCTATCTGACACATCTTATGCCACTGCCGAAGGAATTTAGTTCAATACTGATCCAACTGTACCTTATTTTACCGTGCAGTATCGATTATCCGGTTCTATAAGTAATCTGAATATGAAATTTTTGGTACAACTATTTGATAAAATAACCATCGGGAGGGAAACGTCTTCTGCACGTCATTAAAGCTCCTGCCTGATTTCTCGCCGCGTTATAGTCTGTGGATATATAGAGATCGTGATTCTGTTTTACCGACTAGTGAAGCTAACATTTGACTTTGATAATTTATCTCTTCCTTGGATTTTACGATGCAGTGGTACACCGTCCGGGTCGGTCTACCAAATGGAATCTGTTTGGCATGAACACCTTTCCTTCTCGAGACAATTGATCACTGGTTTGAGGGCAGTAATACTTCTCTTTATTTCTCGCGGTGCTTGTGTGCATGGATGTCGAGGGCATGTTTACACACTTCAAATCTTTGGAGCTTCTTTTTGGTATGTTTTCATGTAGGAGGATTGACTGTTCTGTGTTAGCAAAGATAACTGAAAGTGGTTATTCTTTAAATTTAAATTTAATTCTCTTTAGCCCGATTTGGCGCCTTATGGGCCCATGCAGGAGTCTACGTACTCTAATGTATACAAAGGAGGAAGCCATTTTATTGGTAAAAATCCCCTCAACTTTTCAATTTGCTTGCACTTTAATGTTGTATTGCCTTACAGAAGTGTACTAACACTGCCATATCCAGTGCGGATATCGTCTACCTCTTTTTTTTTAATTCATATTGTATTCAGCTATATAGCTATGACAAATTATAAGGAAATGGTTAAACTGTCCTTTGCAGCTATTGATGGTGACATGAATTAAGATGATGATTGTGATTAAGATCGATTTCTATATTCTTTATTATACATGATGTGCTCAGGTTCATATATCTTGAGCCAAGCAACCAGATTATGTTTCTCCAAATCTAGTTTCATCAGAATAATTACCTACTCAGTAATGTTCCCCTAGTCTCAGTTGCATGTTTAGGATCTTGACTAGGGTTCGAGTAACTAGTCAATGATGTTTCTCCCATCACTGAGACATAGTCATAGTTGATACAACAAGCATAAACAATGAATCATGCCTATGCAAGATGTTGTGATAAAGTCATGATCGTTTGAACAATATCAACTCGTGATTAAATCATGTCTCTAAATGACATGTTTATCTAGAGGTCTTTGTGTTAGAAATTGTCAAGGATTTCTAGGAGGAAATATCTCGAAGAACAAGTGTACAATTTCGGACAAGAATATATTGATAGTTGTATAGGATATCGAATTCTCTTCTCAATATGAATTAATAAAATATAGTATTCCGTTAACTTAGTTTAACATATACAAATAAGCCAATCCTTAAATACAGATTCCCGAGGCTTTGGTGATCCCGAACTCCCAGTGATCTACCTACAACCAGCCATCCAATTACTGCATAGTGGCATTTCCTAGCCATTGCATTTCAGATACTATTGAACCTCGTTTCCCCCAGCTGAGCTTAATTGTATGCAATAGAAACAAGTAAATTGATCTTGATGATCAAACTAGAAATCTAAACCTTCATACATACGAAGTCTAGATTTCCAACACTTTGTCGTTCTTCCCGTCTTTTTATCTGTGCAGAGAATTGCTGCGTTCCAGATTTTAGGACCAGCTGTGGCGTGGTGGTTAGTAGGCTGCCTGGCCGTTAGTCTCGTCCATGATCGTTCCTGTTAAAAGTTAAAACTATTAAGTTACCATAGTTTGGGTGGGTATGGTGAAAGAGAGCGATGCATGCAGCTACAATAAAGTATAATGACCCTAATCAGACTGGTAGTATATTCCGTTACATGTCCAGTTTGCCTCAGGCATTTAGTAAGAACATATAGTGTACAGATTAGTTGTTGTATATAGATGGTTGGGTATCGAAATGTTGGAAGTTGATTCGAGAGCCCATCATTATTATTGTATGACCTTTATTTACAAATCAAACCGAGTTTACTCCATCCGTCTTCTGTTGATTACAGCCACGCTCGCAGATATCCGAGACGTCCATCCAAATTTGTGACACTTCTCATTTTTTAAAAGCTGCGACCTTTCCAGCCGCTTTCTGTCGTTCCTTGGTGTTGATACCTCCACATATTTGGCCCCACTCAGAAATATCCAAGGTTCGCGTGATAGCTCGTGCATCTTACCTTCCAGCTCGGGGTTGCTAATCTCCCTGCATGCCGACGATATTGTATCTTGAACAGGTAGGTTTTTCGATAGTCCGGCCTGTTGGACCCTCCTTTGTTTCAGATAAATTTACATCGGTAATGTGGAGGTCTCATGCTCAAGTACCTTGCTGCTGCTCGAATTATACGCTCCCGTGATGATCTTTAGGCATCTTCTTTCGATACTTTCAAGTGGCTTAATCATTCTTTCTCGAATTTTGCCTCCCCTCCCGAATGTGGATATTGATGATTATATTTTATTAAGAACCAGGCTCTAGCCCAGCACCTTGTGGCACGAAACCGGTGGATTCGGTAGGAATAACACCTGGAGGCGAAATGAACTCGATCACACTATTTATATCCCTATTTAATATCACAAGAGATTATGATTACAATGAACATAAAATAATAACATGATAGGAACCAGCTCAGTGTTCCTCACACTGAAGTCCATCCACCACCACTCAATTACTGGCGTTCTAATAACTACGATCCTCGCATCTAGCTGAGGACGTGGGTGCAGGTAGGCCCCCGAAGCAGCCGGTCACCCTTGCAAATTCCGTGAAATTTTCAACACGGTTGGGACCAAGAAGATGACTTGTAAATAATTCTACTGGCATAGAATTTTTAAGACTACACATCTAGCTGGAATGCCTTCGGCAGCGAATAAAGTGGATTGGTGTAGTTTCTAACCCACAAGTACATTCGAATGTGGCGTCCTCATGATGAAGTCGACGGTAGTATGCCGCAAAATCTCCGTTCCCGGTTCGAGAAGCTATAAGCTCATGGAGTAGGCGTCGAGAAAGTCATAGTTCAGGTGGTTTACGACGGCGTATTTGTAGGTGCAGATCGCGGTAGTGAGCTGGACATGATGTCGAGCACCAGAAATCAATCAGCTGTTGTCGACGCTGGTGTATTAATCGACGCAAGTATGCCTACGTGATGTATCCTGGCTGCAGATATAGGGCTGAAAGTGTCGAGATTGCTGAGCGTGCTGCAGCATCGGCTTCTTCATTTACACACATCATTGAGTGTCCTGGCATCCATCTGACTTGTACTTTCGCCTTCCGTGCGACTTCATTAAAGATCCGCGTTGTTCGGAGGCAGGATAAGCATTTTCTCCTCTGAAATGTGCGCACTGCGGCTTGGTTTTCTAGCAGCAAAATAATCTTCTCGCCGGGGTTTCTTGCAACTAGTGCGGCTTGAAGTGCGACTGTTACTCCCATTATCTCCGCATCATAGACCCATACTCCGTAATAAGCTCCTTGGTTCTTCTAAATTTTTGATCCCCCGCACTGGAGGAAATAGCACCAGGATGAGCGGCCGTACCCCTCCGAGGACCCATCTGAGTAGGCGCAGATATCTGATGGAGAGATTGACCTTATCCAACGATTGTGCGAGCCGATCTTTTCCGTCTTTGTTCCCAGCTTAGGTGAATATGCTGGCGCCGGTAGTAGCTCTGGAATCCCAGCCTCCACTAGTGGCAGTTGCCGTACTGCTCGTTGGATTCGAGTCATCCGAGTCTCCGGCTTTTTGCTTGTTCTAACCTCTAACTTGTACTTTTGTTTGCTTACGTTGGGACAAAAGCTCGCTCGACCACGTAACGGGTGGCGATCGTTGAGAGTGTTAAGCCGCGCAGCTAGCCTTAGCCGATTTCCTTCGAGCAGCATACTGGCTGGTGGGATTCCTCCCTCCCTGTGCAGAGCTGCGTTAGTTGTCGTCTTTCATACTGGTAAAGCTGCCTTCAACGCGAGGAGTAATGCCTAATCTATCAGACTACGGAGATAAGTGGTTTTAGGCGTAACAATTCCAGAAACTGTTGGTCGGGTCATTCCTGGCCATCAAATATCGGCCCCGAATGTAGCAATCGGAATGACACACGCATCAACTGCGGTGATTAGTGGCCATGGATCAGCTCCCCGCTTGACTGAGTTTAATCTTCGCATATGTTGTGCCATTTTAGGTGCTTTCCCACACCATGTTGCCACATGATGTTTGAAGGAAAGTTGCGGGTCAAAGTGTACCTCGAGCCAGCGGATGTGGTCGGCACTTTCAATCATGGTGCCGTTAAATTTGACGCCGACAGTGTCCTCACGGCGTCTCCCAGGAAATTGAACCGCTTCTGACTTTAAGGGGTCGAAGGACACAGCGTAATTGTTTGCCCATTCCCGAAGATTGACCACCTCCTTCTGCGCTGCAGCTGCTGACTCCAACATAGTCCGCCAAATTCCAAAGATTCCAATGTTATAAGCGTAGCTGAATTGCGCCCTAGCATTTCAGCTTCGCATGGGCTCTACCATATAGAGCAGGAAGAATAGCGGTGAAATCAAAGAGCCTTGGGGTGCGACACAGACCAACGTTGTTGCAGTAATAACCCCCCATGATATCTAACTGGAGCCTTCCTGTTGAGCAAAAATATTGTTGTCCAACGAAGAATGAAGTCAGGCCATCCTTGTGCTTGCATCCACCACAGCCGTCGATTGTGCAGTACTGCATCGAAAGCTCCCTGGACATCCATCGTCACGAATGTCGATGCCAACCCTTAAGAGTGAGCTTCTTCGATATCATGTATCACGCAGAAAGCAAGATCTACTGCGGAGCGTTTTGGTAGAGCTCCGAACTGCTGGTGCCATACCACGTCATATGAGATGGCGAGCTGTGACATCCGTTTGACTATTGGCCTCTCTAGGCCTTTTACTAGGCAAGAGAGAAAGCCAATAAGTCTCCATTCCTTCGCGGACGCTGGGTCGCGTCAGGAATTCGGTAGAAATACTACTTCGGCGAGTTTGAAACACGACGGGTGATGACAGAGTCTAAGGTATGCCTGGAAGAGCTGAATGACGTAAGTGTCAATACCGTCCCAGCATGCCGCAATCAACTCAAATGAAATCATATCCGCGCCTGAGCTAGTGTTACCATAGCCGATGGTGCAATTCCTTGCTCCTATCTCTGTTAACTCTGCCTCCCATTGTATCTGTGCACCGCTAGATTGCACGCGAGGCATGTCGTCAGATGCTGAGTACCGTGTGAGAAAAGAGTCCTGGAGGATCACTGCCCGGTCTGCTTGGTCAGACGCTAGTCTTCCCTCGTGCAGAAGCGGAGATGGGAACCTGGGGAGTCTCGGTTTTGACCATTGCATCAATTTGAATATATTTGTCGTAGATCGCATAGCCTTCACTCATTCTTTCTAGTGCTCTCTCTTGGCCGAGGCTACTATGGCTCTCAGGGCATTTATACAGGACTTTCGCTTGGCTTCTGTGCCTGCTTCTCGGTATTCTACGTGTACGGTCTTACACTGCCGAGTCCACCATGGTGCTGGACTGCCAGTTTCACGCGTCAAGCTCTTGCTGCAAGCTTCTAGCCAGTCTGTCAAGGCTCGGTTTATTTCCGCTGCATAGGCATCCACCTTATCGACTGATTCCAGAGTTCTAGGTGCTCTGATCCAATGTGAAACTGCTGGTGCAAAAAAGGATAGCTTTTCCTTAGGAACCCGAAGAGGGGCTTTAGGGCTTTCCTTATTGTATTTACTTAGCACATAGCCACATAGCCACCGAGTGGAAGGTGGTCGCTTGTCATGTATTCGTCTCGTTCCACCCATGCCTGAGTACTATTAACCTTTGTCCCAGCCAAGTCCAGAGTGTGGCCTATCTTATTTGTGGGTTCACCAAATATAAGATAGGTCATGTTGTATTCCTCCGCCCAGCTCTCAATTTTCTCTCCATGTTCATAAGAGCGCGTCTCACTAGGCTGCCAGGCTGTCACGGTTTCAGTACAAGGTGCATGTGCGATCTTGTAGGTACAGTATATTTATTATAATTCTCTGAGGAGAGAATTCCTGAAGCTAAAGACTACATATATATACATTCTGAACTATTGCCTTTCGAGAAGATTCTCCCTGTAACCTGAATGACTGAGACTATTCGACAACTACCTAGAAGGTTCTCGGTACACCTGTCATCCTCATGAACCTTCAGTATATTTCCAGAAGGTTCAATGAGAATATTCTAAGCTCCGTGGCTTCCGAGACCTCTCCCAAATATTCGCTTTGTGTCATTACCTACGCTAGCCAGCGTAGGCTACAGGAATCCTTCGGCTCAACAGCCGTTACACAGGCCCAGTGAATGGAATTGAAGTAACCGGCTGCGGTTTACTAATGTTGGAACTTACAGTTAATTAGTGGATGTATGGCCGAATTGTCGTTGTATGCTTTGTAGACATTTAGAAACGCCACTCTGTTCACAGTAACCCAACAGTAGTCTCCTGTCTATTGCGAGACTGGAAATATCAGCTTAGCAGAGATTTCTTTCTCATTTATTCTTGCGTACGTCACGGCTCTGGCCCGGACGTTTATCCCACTGTGTGGGAGATGACTGTGGTATCCAGGTGTCACGTATCAGGTATAAAAGCTATGAGCTTTGGTATAGAAGATGGTAGTTTATATTTCGACTAATGGTGAGCTATCTAGGGAGTCGGACAGGTATTTATACATTCCTTTTCCTACTATCCTTGGCCTTCATCCCAGGAATAATCACGACTTACTGACCTAGATCCTTCTAGTAACTTCTCGTCTCGTCCCTGGAAGGTTGCTTCTTCATTGCTAGAAGATTCCCACTCTTTCTAGGTGAGTCTCGATCATCTCTGCTCTAGTCTCGAGTGTTCCACCATAAAGATGTGCCAGATAAGCCTATCTAAGAATCTACGAGAATATTCCTGAGCATATTTCACAGGAGCCAAGGACTGTCTGCGCTAGCCAGCGTAGACTACAGGCATTACTCGGTTTACTAACCGTCATACCAGGGTGTTATGTATTCTGGCTGGACCACCAGGGCTCCTGTGCGAGCACAAAATCTATATCTCTTTCATGTGCACGAGATAGCGTGATGTCTTGTGTAGGACCCCCCCTACCAAAGTTAATTCATATAAACATGGGCTTAGATAGAGAAGGGACTCGATCCCGAAAGATACCCTTCGTAATCGGGGGTTGGTATTGGTTGGTAGGATTGACGCAACTGGTTTTGGAGCCGATAAGGGCTTACTTGGCGTTGAAGATGAAGATGAAGCTCTCGTCTTTTCAACTGCAGCTTTCGCTAGCTTTACTGCCTCAAATTCTCTTTGACCTGCATTCCGGATAGTTTGCAGTTGTAACTTCGAGGGCGCTCCAGCCCGAGTTGGACAAGCTAGACAGTTACGGTTGTCTCGTCTGTGGGGGCCGCCGCAATTCTCACACCTTACTGGTGCCTAGTAATCCCTCTCTAAAATCATAGTGGATCTACACTTGCTGCACGCTGGAGTGCGGGAGTACTCACTTGTCAAGTGGTGTCGTGGGCGGCGCATGCATATCACTGGGATCCCCGCTGCTTTTTTGGACTTGCTCATCCCGAGTTGTCAAACAGTCTGAAGCCGTAACGGGGAGCGTTTCCGCAATCAAAATAAGCTACCCACGTGCGGTAGGGTGCTGCAAGTATGGTCTTGCTCTCGTGGCGAACTGATTTGGCTATTGCACCAGTAACACGGTTTATCTCACAGATAATTTCTTTCTTTGATACTGTGACACGCCCATCTAAGGATACGATATGCCTAGGAATATTGGGCAGCATGTATTTGATCCAATTCTCTTGCGCTCCAAATTTGAGGTCGGAAGGAAGATGACTTGATGACGGTAGCAGGTGCTGCTGTATTGGCTCCTCTTTGGCTACGAAAGCATAGCCGCCGGCCAAAGGTAAAATGTGGTTAGTTGAAGTTGGCGAGTAAATAACCTTCCGAACTACGGCATCTCTGATTCCAGCTGGTGTCAGATTTAGCCACTCATTATTGCGTAGGATTCGCAGATATAGGCGTTCTATCTTTGGAGCCTCCTGTGATATGCTAGCCCTACCTGTATGAGGGTTGGGCTTGGCAATCGCAGGGTCTTTCCTCGCTTTTTCAGTCAAGTTGATGATGTTGTCGTCCTTGTCCTCGGCGAGGCCTCTTCGAACTACTGAGGCCCATTGTTCCCCGCTGTGATTTCCTGTTGTAGGAGCTGGCTTGGGAGGGCAAGTCGTAGCTGGCGTACTATTTTCCGCATATACCTTCACCAATGGAGTCGCTGGAATTGTCAGACATATTGCTCCGGAACCGACTTGTAGAAAATTGGCCACTGAGTTTCTAAGGAAGACTCGAAGGGATTCTACCAAATCTTTGTTCTCACCGGTTAATATGGGGGAGAAAGATATTTCTACAGCGCTAATTTCCGTAGAGCATATTTAGATTGTGGCATCTGCACGAGCTGCCTGCTGTCTTTCTACCTCGATCAAGGCCACCAGCTCCGGTGGGTCTACTGATCGATGTGTCTATCCTTCCAACAACTTTTTTGTTTTCGGTGGCAGCCTTGTGTCATAAGCTAGTGTTCGGATTGTCGCTTTGGAAGCGAACATGGTGGCCTGAATAATGGGAGAGGTTCCCACTGTCTCTTCATGTTTGTTCACCATTGACATAGGTGAAATTATATCTGATTCTTCTACTGAATTTGAAGGGGCCCATTGAGAGTCTGCAAGATCCATTTCTATAATTTTCTCTACTTCGGCGTCGACCATATAGGTTGCGGGACATTCGGTAACTCCTATGTCGACAGCTCTCTCAACAGCTTCCCAGTCCATCTCTTCGATGGCAGTTCCTTATTCATGTAGGCGCATTAGCTTCATACTTTTGGCGTATTCCTCCAGTGAGTGCTGGCGTTTAGTTATCCACACCGGAGACGTGGTGGCCTACGGCGCGAGTCTACATAGAGCTAGAGTAAGAGTGTGGGGAATGGGGGAATCTGATTGTGTGAAGGTTAATTATGTGATTTGAGGGGTTGGGAACCGCTGTGGGACGATGTCAATGAGGATTGTGAGATGTGTGGTCTTTGAGCATGCTTCGGGATTTTTCACATTGTCTTCCAAACATGTACCAATTAGTCATCAAAAACGGTTATGAAGTCTTTCAGTGATTATGCCTGGTCTTAAGCCATCAACCATTATTCGCTATCCGAGAAACTCGTGCCACAGGGGACAATACAGCCCTCATGCTAAATGTCCAAACTTAGCGAGAGCGCTACATCATGCGCGCCATGTCTTCCAAAGGCCTAAACGGGAGTAGGTGGGCAAGTCGGTGCAATTCCTCCATTTCCTCTACTGGAGATTGGACATGCGCTTCATGTCACGCCTGGAACTACTACTGGCGACAGAAATGTGTCAAATGCGACAAAGACTCTAACATCGCAAGGGTCACTGATCAATCTCCCTCGGCATCAGCAAGCCGACAGAATCGGCGAATTACTGAAGTGCCGCGTCTCGAACGAAACTCCCATATTCACTCAGTACCGCTAGTAGGATCTAGGTCAGAACCTTCCTCCTCGAGTGTCTTACGTGGCGGCCTCTCGGAAAGCCATTGGGCACCTCAGCAGAATGAAAAAACAACAATACCCGCCAGCAAAGAAGTCTGTAAAAAGGTAAATTTCCAATTATTACCTTGTAAAATGCTGGTCTGACTTTTCTTAACCGGAGTCTTAGCTAGGAACGGTTCTAGACAAACTTCCTCAACCTAGTGTTTCTAAATTTTCTTCGAAAGCTGTCGATATCAGTCTTCCTTACCAAGTACAACATTATATCCTGAATCTTATGGAAAGAATTCTAGAGGAAGCATGCTATGACTATTCTCTCATTTGGATTCCGAAAAAACTAAACGAAATGGGTTGGGACTGTGCCGAGGCTGTTGAACTCGCAAAATGGAAGATAACACTACCATCAGAAGTACCACCGCATGCATACAGCCCTCACTCTAGATTCGACTTGGAGACTGGGTTAAATAATGCTGTTAAAGTTCGCAATGCAGCCGTGCACCGTCATCTATGTAGTAATCAGACGATTAGAGATATGGCACTTCAATGTCAATCTTTGATGTCCCTATTTTCGGACACCAGTAGATATGATAAATTCAAGTTGCTTCGGTCTGAAATCGGAAAGTGGGAAATAAACTCAATAAGTCTGAGTGATCCCAGAGCCAAATTAGAGCAAGCGCTGCAAAATATAAGCGAGGGGCCCATAGATGATATGGACTGGACACCAAATCCAGTTTCTATAGAAGAGACCTTTAATGAAGAAAGTCTTACAGATACCGAAGAATTTATTGATAGAATGGAGATAGATCAGGATTAATCCCGGTCGGTCAGATCCATTACTGCGTAGAAAGTCAGTATGGTCTTTGACTTGTAATACATATGAAATATTCACTGACTAGACTATTAATCATGCACAAGCTGACTTTACCAAAGCGCTTCCATGATTCAAAGATAACTCGAAATTCTAGGATCTGTACTCATAAACAACCAAGGAGAAAATTGGACCACATAACCCTACTTGCAAAGAAGTTCCTCAAGTATAGATGGGGCTAAAGAGATTCAGAGATTTATTCTAGATAACCGAGCTCAGTATCTCTTTAAATCCTAGCCATATTTAACTACACTAACAGATACGATAAACTCAGAATACCCGAAATAAATTACAGACCCATTGATACATCAAAAAATATGAGAATAAATTAACTGAACTATCCAAGGTCTCATGAAAATAAGAAAGTGTCAGTTTAAGTCTAGAAAAATTGGTCGTCTTGGGTGATTTTGTCTTGTGGATTAATGGTAATTATATCCAGTCCCAAATTTTGAATAGACGGGCTTGGGTTCCAATTGTGAAGCCTTCTGACTATCCTGTGCTTTTGAATACGTGGGAACTATCTATCGAGATACTGGAAGCGTATCCACAAAGAATACATGTCATAAGTGTAAATAGATTCATAGATAGATGAATAATCACTTAAAGCCTTAACGAGTATATAAATCAAGTAAAGACCGACAACTTCTAGGGCTAATTGTAAACGTATGTCTTGCAAAGTAAAATTGGTGTATGTCGGATAAGTGGATGAGTTTTTGTCAATGTGTACTTCCTGCTTTTATGGATATGAAATTATCATTTAGACCCAGATGCATTTATCAAGATAAACTGAGAAGAGTTCTCGAGCGATTAACAACAAGAACCAATGTTGCAAAGAACTTAACTTCCTCTGTATGTCGTGTAGCTATATGGACCCAACAATAGAGGAACGTGATACCGTCCTCCTACCTCAACTTGAAACGTCACTTCAACTTTTGGGAAAAAGGTATTGCCTCGGCCAAAATATTTCTCTGTATCAAATTCAAGTTTCCAAAGGCTATATTTTTTCTCTGAATCTACAGAATCTGATGATGAGTCGGCCTCTTTTTGAAGGACATGAAAAAATATGTCTGTGGCACCATGATGTTCGACGTCGAACGTTTGGCTGTTTTCTCGGCTGGAAACATCTACTTCTTGCCAGTTACTGATGCGGCCATCGCTGTTTGTTTTCGCTTTCAAGCTACCCAACGGGCGGCTTAAGCAAGTGAGGACAACATCTATATTGGCGCCTGGTATACCCTTGGTAGTATCGAGGACATGGCAGGTGATGGGATCTTTGGATCTAGCAGCCATGAATGATAGTAATCAGTAGTTTGTGAAAATATTAGCGGGCTTGATAATTTATGGGGAGGAACGAGAATCTTTGGGCTCAGAAGTTAGAATAGACTCTGAATTGGGAATTGGATAGATAAAGATTTTGTTCAAAACCAAGAGACTGATCTGTTAAGAATGTAGTTCTTCTACCGTACAATTTATCTGAGATTGACTTGCTTTTTTGTCCCTAATAGATGACGGACTAGGTGTTGATTAAAAAGAGCTCATTGGCTAGTTGAGCATTCCTTGTTTGTAGCTCTCTGTGGTAGAGCTGATCAGATTTTCCGTGAAGTCCCTACTGTGTCTAAGAATATGGAGGACTTCGTGAATCTAACTAAAGATTCTAATTGCATTTGAGAAATTTTAATTTAGAAATATGCCAAAATTTGTCCGTGTAGATATTAAGGGTCAAGCCCTTTGGCTCTCTGTGTTTATGCGCCGAAAAACAATGTGCAGAGACGGCAAAGACAAATTCTTGACCTTCCAGTGGTGCAAGTGTAATTTCTCAATGTTCTCTGCATATCTTGGAAAGTCATTCAGAATCGCATCCAAATTAAAGTCGAAAGTAGACACAAGCATGTCTAGAATTGACGACTTCTCATCAATATCGGTTCTATCATTCTTTCAGAAGTTCTTCATCTTAATCTTATCACAGACCCGCACGCCTCAACAGCCGATCAAGGAGCTGCTCCGATTGCAATGAAAGTCTAACTTACGAATCGCCGTCCATGTCCTACTGTCAAGTTACGCCGCTACGTATACCCTAGCGGAGGAATTCAAGTTGTGAGAAACACTGCTCGATGGTTGGCTAATGAGGGACTGCTGCTCCTATGGGGCTCTACGACTCAAAGGAGTACAGACAGCTGGTGCTTGTAACGAGGGAGGAAATAGTCTTTCGATGGGAACGATGGAATTAACATTTTTCAAAGAGTTTACAACACTGGGATACTTGTTGGTGCCGAGGCTACGATTTCCGATATTGCTACCGACACTTGGAAAATAGGCAACAATAGGAGACGTTGTGAAATACCTCCTGGACGTCATCTTCCCGAAATTAAGTCTGGGTAGCCTGTACGTCTACCCTACTTGAGGAAGGGAGGCCTGTTGAGTCAAGTCTCGTGCGGTGTCTATACAATAGATGACAAAGGCAATTTATGGTAGCCAAAAGGTTTTCATGTTTACCGTATGGTGGATATTCACGGTTGAGAGAAGGGTGAAAGTCCCTTACCATTGGTCTCGAGTGGTATCAGCAAATGCACCCACTACATGAGTGGTCCCAATACCAAACTGAGTTATCGTCTTATATAGTCGTCAGAGAAGGACTAGCCTTTTCCGTGTCAAGCACATTAAGTGCTAGGCTTGTACTCGTCATGAATAAAAATCTATCTATCCAGATACCGCAGATTTGTATACTAGAAGCGTTTTTTATCTCCTACATCCTCATAGTTCTGAATAGCTGGAGGCCTTGATGGAGTTTGGGTCTCAGATGAGAAAATATTCCTCACAGGCTTACACGAAGTAATTAAGTGTCAAAGAGCCGCGTTAACTTGACGTCAGTACGGAATGACGGACTGCTGACAATAATGGCTGAGAAAAAGGGCAAAAGGTGAGAATCTTGCGCTCCGAATCCCAGATAACCGCCAAGTCTCAATACCATATCGAGATACCATCCATCGCACTCTCTGATCACAATTTAAGCGTCTAAGAGCTCCACTCATTCCCTACCCTATTCTAATAGTTCACTTTGCCAAGCATTATTGATCGATACATTATGTGGAGTATGGGGAATTTCATGTAATTAAAATGGAGCTAGAAGGTTGATAGTATTAAAAGTTTACAGCTAGTCTCAAGCTCCACCCACATAAAGATTGTCGTAGTGGGAGCCTCAAGATACTCGCGAATTTCACGGTCAAAATTTATCATTTTATCCTTACTACTGTGCACAAGAAATCTCCCACAAGGTAGCGAAATAACAAAGCCGAGCTAATTGTCTGGCCTCCTCTACATACTGATGAAGTACCTAGTATCTTGCCTCGACACTGCCCTTTGAGATGCTACCTGAGGGAAGAAAATCCCTTTTCCCAACAGTTTTGTTACTTCTTCGTATAGTTTTACCTTGGGCATGAAACATTCTACTCAGCTCGATTTTCTCAAACTCGATCTCCAAATTCTCATTCGGGGGGAGGTCGCCGGATCATAAAAGTTATTCCCCTTGGAAAGAGGCGGCAGTTATCTTAACTTGTTCTCTTTCATTTCCATCACTTACCCCAGGCAGCCTGAAGGTCGAGCAAGTCCCCAGGGCCGCGTATCCAAGGTCTCGAATATAAAAAGATAAAGGAGAAAACGGAAAAAGCACGGAAAATCTGATAAGAGGGTGGCAATCCTTCTGGCTTTAGCTGGCTGGACTGGATGTAGCCCGAAGCACTATTTTGCATACTTGAGGGTCCTAGATCCGCCGACCTTTGGATCAGTACGAGGCTCGAGTTAATTGTAAAAATTTTCACGACGGGGTCAGGGCGCAAGATAAGGAATACTGTACTTAAAAAGAGGATAGCCTAAATTCATGGGAAATCAAGCTACATCTTGTCTTAAGCTCTACTGTGCATAATAGTAGTTGAAGCCAAGAGACACCCGTGACCCTTACAATGACAAAGCTAAGCTTATCTCATGTTCCAGATATTCTAATCCAATAGGAATTTCAGATTCACTCGAGCTCATTGATGCCACCATATATGAGAAAAAACATAAGTATTCTCCCTGGGGTTACCGGGCTTGGCTGTAACCTTAGGGCTCAATAGCACTACGAGTTCGTGTTCTTTGGGTTCATATTACCACCACTGTATGCTAACATGTTTAGCTTACATAGAAAATTCATTATACGTCTACAGTCTGGCCGGGGATTTATGGTTTTTTGTTTATTATTTTACGATGTACCTGCGCACAGCATGTTGGCTCTTTACGTGGCGGTCAGCCCAGTCTGAGTAGAACTACCCGACGTCTTGGCACCTACAAAGACCCAACATAGGAGGGCAAAGACTGAATACCTGCACGCGTTGTCCTCTACGACCCTAGGAGTAAAATATTTTCTTAAGGCCAAGTTCAGTCAAGTTTCGCAATGCTGAGCAAGCTGTCCCACGAGGCAATGATTCAAAATACTCCACCTAATCAATTTCTCACTCCCAACGAGATCAACTCCTATCTTGTTGGAAACATCGCGCAATGAAACGAGCGCAATATTTATGGAACGGAAGTAGAGGTTGACTAAAAGAGTGTCATGTTCGGATTACAGCTAAAAGTGTGGAAAGTGTGCGCTACAAGTACAAGTGTATGCAACACGTAGCCTAAGCCACACCATAGACGAGTGTGGCGCCGTCTAGGCATAGAAAACACCCCAATAACCTCCTTGTGCCCACGCCATACAGCCGCTCATATGTCTAATAGGTAGCCTGAAGCGCTATCATACTACCCATTCCAACCTCTTAAATACACACAAGATCGTGTCGGGAACCTAGATGAAATGGAGGGCCCGTACGTCCATAACACTCTGTGTCTCCATTTCCAACATATCTACATCCCATCAAGTTTACAAGTACGACAAAGTACATCCTCGTTTCAATGACCGCACCTCACATCGAGTATATTCTGGCCTCAGCTGACCACCAACTACATGCTCACACCCATATTCACACCCTACAGAGGAAACAAAATGTGGCGCGGAAATCTGGGAGACAGTTCTTTGAAATGGGCGTGGGAGAAATCACTTTGAGTCATAAGATGATACAGGGGACGGGCACAAGCTCGATGGGGGTGAAATTTTGAAATTTGACAAGGAGTTTTTCGATTTGAGCATTGTGCATGCGCTAAGACCTCGGATTGAGAGAGTGCAGGCGACACTATAAACGCCACAATGGTTGGATGGTGCAGTGGTACATCGTCTTGCCCAGTCTTCCAAGTAGATTCTGGATAGCTAGGTCGCATATCCCACTTGAGACAGGAGATCGCTAGTTCGAATCCGACAAACACAACCACATTTCTCGTAGCGCTGGTATAAATGGATGATGAAGGCATGCTTGGATAATCAATCGTTTTGAAACGTCCCTTTTGTGGGTACTTACGGGGGAAGGTCGACTGTTTGTGTTGGCGAAAATACCTCATGGTAGTATTTGCAAATGAAATCCAGAGTATGAGTGTTTCTAACGTCAAAAGAGTTATCCAACATGTATAGAGAACAAAGGTTATTTATCACAGCTAGGAAGCTGAACACACATTAAATTATGTCTAAGAAAAAGCCTCCGCGGCAACCAACCTCACGGATCCATCCCGTTAGACTGAGGCAGGAAGTCGAGGTAGCTCAAATAATGTTATGTCTTGGGGGCTGAAGTTTATCGCTTTCAACCCTGAGAATAAGTCCGAAGGACCTGAAGGGCAAGAAGCGTCTGGAAAGAGTTATTGTGGCTTAAACGAATTTTTAAATGGAGATCGACGTTTGTGGAGGATACCTATTATCACATCTTTTGTCATCAACAAAGGATGAGGAAATTTGTCATTTGAGATATGGGTCAGAAAATGAAACGTGTGAGGAGTGGTAGTAATGGATCTGATGTGGAGGAATCTCCTGTTTTCAGAAGCTATTTGGAACTAATGATTTAATCTACTAGTAATTTGGTGGCTATTCACGCGCTTGGAATGAGTGGAGTCTGCGAGTAGAGATACTCACCGGCTGCGTTTGTCCCATGCTTACATTGGACTTCATCAATGTCAAAATAAAAACAATGCCCGGCCCGTGTCTCGCACTAATTACAATCATAGTTTAATCATTGACCTTCCATACGGCCTTTGCTACTTCGTACAGTAGTACGTCAGCTAGGTAATCTACAGTAATTTCGTGAAAGCTTAGATGACTTGGACATTTATCCCGCTAAGCATGTAGATCGTATCGTCAAATCTGGTGTGTCTCAAACACCTCTCTGCGTTGCTCGTGTGCCAAGATGACAAAGACTTGCTTGGCCGACCACCGGATTAAAAACTAGTCCACGTTTTTGGTCACAAACAAATGTTATTTATTCCCTTTCAATCAACGTAGTCTCAACACGTATTTTTCAAAGTAAATCTTCAATGTGAGTGTCACACATCGGAAGAACTCTCCGACGGCAAATTATATATCGATCATAAGTCGAAGCTAGGTAGTGAAGTACCATAAATTTATGAGATGGGTATTCCACCTCTAGTTTATGATTCATAGACACTGGAAGTTTTAATCTCTTCAAGAAATGGCTCGAAACAAGCAGGAATCTGTGATCTTTTCGCAATGTTGTAACTCTTAAGAAAATTATTATGTCCAAGTTTTGATTCGTATTTGGGTTTCACCGACACAATACGCATATTTACCGCCATCAACGGTCTGGCGGTCTAACAGATAAGTGTCAACAAACTCGAAGATATCTAGTTTAATTACGGGTTTTAGGATACACCAATGCGTCATTCCAAGCCGTAGAAGGGGAAGATATGCCTAACCTACTTCATAATCTTCGCTGTGTATATCATCTTCCAGCATTAGTCATTTTTAATAGTCATCGTATTAAGGAAATAATGACCCCTCTGTCATTGAGGTTGTGGAGCGCATTCATTCAAGTAACTACCGAGGTGAAACTAAGTACAGAATTTGTTGTCACGTGTGTACCAACACTGTGGCCTAATTGATAGCCCCAATTATTCTAAATTCTAACACATCGGACATATTTCATGTTAATCGGTTCCACATGAACACGACCTTAATCTCGCTTCTATCAGCCATTGTTAAATCTTCTTAGTATCAAGCTCAGTTCCAACACCGGTCAAAGACTTTCCTCATGTCATCGATGTTTTGGTTGACTAACTATCACACAAACGATTCTTGACTAAATTGATGGGAAAAGTTTACACTATTTTCCATAAATACAAACGGGCTTCGGCTTTATTAATGACAGACATTCTCATGCACACGATTACGAGACGAACTCCCTCCGAAAGTAATTCCACTAAGCAATGTTGGTATTTCTGATGTCCATCATATGTTCCGGCCTGATCAAAGTGGCTACATGTAACCATTATTTTTCTGGTTCTAGAATAAACTAATGAATAAGTCAATAAAATTTGGGACCTTTTAATTTTTACTCAAACATCAATGTATCAGGCACTAGTCAAAAATAATTCGTGACCGAATCTCATCCGATTATTGATATTTATAGCTGTTTGAAGTGCGTTTTGTTGACTTCTATTCACAACCACCTTTAAGCATCGATTTCAATCCTAACAAGAGCTTTTTCATTGTCTCAACATTCATCTCTACTGCCATTCCAAAGTACTACCCGATATTACTTCCGACTTCGTTATCACCCAGCAAATAAAACGACAAATATATCAAAAGTACAATTAACTTACGACTTTAGATGCAGGATTGTCATTTCGAATGCCTCAATTATCGGGCCATACAGTGTGTCAGGATCAGCAGCGGTACCAGTCGTGAATTTTTCATCCTTATAGAATAAGGTTTTCCAGAAAGTCCAAACAAGGTATTTGACGTTTTCGAAATCCGGTGAAATCCTTTCCATGACTTTGTCTCCGAATATACCTTTCTTCATATGGATCTTTTTATTCGAATAAATCTCTTCGGCTGTCTCAGAATACCACTTCCTTAGAAAGGCTGAGTGCGGTGACTTGTCGTCCGGCCAACGAAACCGTATGCATATCCACAATAGAACGTAAAAAAATGACTCAAGATCATGCCGGTACGAGTGTGACACTACGGCACCTGGTTGTACGAAGCTGTTTTGAAGAATTTCCAATGCCATGAATTGAATTGTGCCCATCATCGCTTCCAATTTCCCTTGTTCTTTACCTCCCTTTAATAGAATAGCCAGATCCAGATCAATTAGTAAGCCACCATAGTGCTTCGGATCTTCACAGTGCTTCAGAAGGACGTTATTCACCGATATATCTCGATGTAATATATTGGCATCAAGTAGTAGTGACCTGTGCGCCTTGATGGCGTCGTATAGCCCGATTATCATTTCAAGTGGCGTTTCGAACTCACTGATTGATTTCCCGAATGGCGATATAGCGACCGCTGCTTGTTGGCGCTTCCGTATTTCAACGCATTTTACCGTTTCTATTTTGAAGCCAGGTGGGATAAAATCACTCGTAGATAACGACAACAATCCTTCACTTTGGCTAGAAATACTTGAGTGGTTAAGATTTTTCTCAGGGAAAGTTACTGGGTTCTCAACAACATCAGTTGCAACTTTTACTGAATGGCTAGAATGGTGGATTCTTTTCGGGCGTTCGTTGACATCGACGCTTTCCTGGCATCTCCGCTTCACGCCAATAGAATGACTCGTTCGCAACTCCTCTAAGCGACTGCTACGTCGCTGAATTTTTGGAGAAATCCCAAGATTACCATCGGCTGAAGAAGTGGTTTCCGAGCTCGGTGCCATTCTATTTGACTGCGATCTAATCTCAACCACAGGAACACTCCGAGGTATTTCTGAAACAGTAAAGATATTAGTATGTAGTTTTGAATGAGTAATATCAATTTTCTTACCTTTGATTCCACTTCGTGTTCGTTTAATTACTGGCTCGACCGCGTTTCCGTCCTTTTGTGATTCGCTCTTCCGCTTTCGGGATCCAGCATTGCTTGTACTCTTTAACACTTGGATCGACTTCCCGCTTAAAACAACTGGCGTAGTTAATACCTGTTCAGCCGGTCGTGTGTTTTTAACCATTTTGTGAGTGAATTTAAGTCCCTTTCGGAGCGTGCTTATCGGTACTAAGTCACGCCATCCTTCAAGCATTGCCATGCCAACGACGTCCTTTGCAATCTGGAGCAAGTCTACCTCGGACGTGCCTCCGCATATGTTCCATGAGAATTTCACCACAAAGCTTTTTTCCACAGAGGAATAAACTGTGGTGCCCCTAGAGACGAGCGCCGACTGAAATACTAACGGCTTGAAGTCAAGTACGAACTCCCGCAATTCAACTGACCCTGGAACCTCCATCTTGATAATCATCTTCTCGCCTTCATATCGAATGTTTGGGTCGATTCCATGCTCTTTATCGCTCATTAACATATAAGCTGCCAGCACGTGAACCAACTTTTTCTGTGATTTCCCAACATCAATGATAGACTCACAATATGGTCCCGATCTATCAAATACCCAAAGCTGAAGTTGCGTCCCGAAAAGTATGAATCCGTGTACAAAATGACGAAGAGGCTGTTCCAAGAAGACTTCACTCATGTAGACACAAAGATGGAGAAACTTATCCAGAAAAACCGAAGTTGGTAGCTTTTTCAACTCTCCAACCACAAGTACGTCACGCCAGTGATGACGGTCACTGTTAAGTAGGTCACTTCGCTTGATAAAATAATCAAGCTGTCTGTCGGTTTGACCTCCCTCCATTTGGCCTTTAGCAAGCGTATGACATTGCGTTGCCTCAATGGCGTGTGTGTATCTACTTTCGGATGATCTTTTTATCTCAATCGCTGTTATACTTGAAGTATCATTAGAAGCATTGAGTAGCTCGTCTTCTACTGCCTTCATCCACTTCCATACATCTGACTCCACTGGGTCCTGTGGAAATTTTAATTTTGCTTCTCCTGAGCGGGCCTCGTACTCCTTGGACAAGAGTACACAGTGCTTCGACCACTTCGGCGTCACGAAGTATTTTTTCCAAAATCCTTTGTCATTCATGAAAACTGATCCGGACAACTCATGACGCATTGATTCTTTAAGTTCTTCCATCGTCTTTTCGGCGCGATGGTTTGCTCCAACGCGCCTAAATATGGAGTTTGCCACAAGCTTATTTGATTGATTGTCGCATTTTTTTATGCTTGATTCGAGCGTGTCAACCAGCTGCATTAGAGATTGCCACACTTCCAGGTCGGGAGCGTGGTCTAAAATCAATCTAGCTATTGGCTCGAATGGAGCCATGTCGAACGGTGTTGTCTCCATCCAGCTGCATATAGAAGACATTCGAGTGTAGAGATTTGCATACTCCGAATATTCAAAATTTCCTAGATGGACGTGATAGCTTAATGAACTTAATAAGATTAACAGAGGTATGCCCGATACAACCTGACCCCTAGGATTCCCAAAGACTTTGTTGCCTGCAACGGTAAAGTGTACGGAGTACAAATCTCTGAAGCACTCAAAGATTGTGGTAAGGGGATTCCCCTCCAAGTAATCTACGATAATATCGTTTAGAGGCATGTTGTCGTGATGTTGTGTGTAAAAGTTTGAATATGAGTATTTTAAAAATGGAAGATAGTATGAGGAATAGATTTGGGTCGACGAAGTATCTAGGTTATGTATTTGACTGCTTTAGGATCAGGAGTCAAATTAGCTTTTAAACAGCACAAATTTGGAGCATTGTACTTTGGTTTCTGCCTAGTTTGAACACATTCTGTGATGTTGGTAAATTTACCTATCAATTGTTTATGTGGTTTTGGATTTAATAGATTGCGGTAAAACTTCCATGGATCGGTTGGTTTTGGTACCCCTACTTTTAATTCTTCCTTAGCCAATATGTTTCAAGCTCGAATTCACTCCATTGAATAATAAGGTTAGTTGTATAAGCAGATTCGATAATTTTGTTCATGCGCCGTATCCGGCCCAACTGTAGATCTCAAGTTCGGTTCCTCGGAGTGGCCAATGCACTGCGCCCAATAATAAAGATGATTCTAACAGTCATCTACTGTTACAGGCTGCGCCTATCTCCTAGTGGGTGTTGGACGGGCACCAACTAGAATTACCTCATGAGCCTTAATATCTGGAGAGATGTCAAACTTAGCCATACAAATATAGGGTTGCAACATATGTGGAAACAGGATATTTTTGCAGAAAGTCTCATTTGGAATCATGTACCGACACGACGTAGATTGGCTACAACGAGATTTCTCGGGAAATCAAGGATATGGTGTTGTAGAGCAGATAATATGTTCAGCGCATTAGGAGTTGGGACAGCTCAAGTGGCCTCCCATCGGTGAACAGTTCCGAGATGTATGTAGAAAATAGACAGTAATCGGCCACTATACTTTACTTACTTTCTTTTGTTGATTGCTCATCAAATCTACACCGTCATCTACAGATGGATTGACTCCTACGGATTAAGCGCTGTGAGTCTTGCTCCCATCAACTGCAATTGAAAATTTAACAAGAAACTGTACAAATCCCTGAATCTAGACTTTTCAAGTAGGAGCTTGAATACCATAATCAGTGGTTCGCGCACAATATACCCAAATTTAGAAATTTTTCAATGTTAGTTAGGCTTTAAATTCTCATATCACCGCTTGTTGCGTGACATTGCGTAGATGAAATTATTTGGCCAGGCTATGATAAGTCAGTTTGAACTAGAAAGTTTTTCTCCAATTGTGTAAATCTGAAGAATTTTGACAGGCATCTAACAGCTCAATCTAAGTTTTATGTCATCAGTTGCATACGCCTTATTAGCTTCAATCGCTTTTATTTACAATACATTGTGTAGTAGGATGTCTAGAGATGACACATGACCAATATTATCTACACATGTTGGATGACCCTTTTGGTGTTAGAGACACTCATATTCTGGAATTACAATAGAGCAAGTCCGTTTGCTGAAAACATTCAGCCCATTTCCAGGGCCTCCTCTTAAATCCTGTTAGCCGTGTTCCCTACGAACCTCCACTCTCATTGTAGAGTTTGCAGAGTCGAGATTGAGTAGCACCGTCCTCACTTCGATGAAGATTCCTAATCGCTTTCGCGCTCCATATCATCTTAACCTCCTAGCACCATTATCATGAAGCTGAACAAAACCAGATCAGATGTTAGGTAGAAGCCCTACTCATCACCCACCCTTGACCATGGAGGAGAAGCCATCCAATGAGTTTCCAGAGCGTACCCAGCACCTGATACGGCGATGGTGGATTTGATCAAGATTGCCTCCAACGTTACAAAGAAGGAAGACATAGATGAGTGTGCGCATCTCATCTGGCCCTGGTATTTAGGCCTCGTCTAGATGGGGCTACATGTTTTTCGAGACATCTTCCCGCGAACGCAGTCTAGATTGCAACTATTTACTTTTATAAGTTTTATTATTTTGGGTAGAAGGCACTGTGGAAGATGTGGCTGAAATCTACGGGTGGAATTATTATTCTTATTATCAGTAAAGTTATGATAAATGGTAACGCATTTACTCGATAGGATTAGTTGGGTCAGAAGAAAGTACGAACCGTATTTCAGGTAATTACAAAAAGATACCTTGTTCCTTCATAGATGATGATATTTTTATAGTGACCGGGTATTACCCCAGCACCAAAAGGGCATGGCACGGGTAGTCCAGATCTATATGAGACTCTTCGCTATCTACATCATTGTTTCGTAGAAACTTCAAAATGCAAAACTAAACAAACCAATTAAATCACCATTTCTAAGGTGCTAGCGCCCTGCACTGCACTTTAATCCTCGTACCACACCGAACGGTCCAAATAAGTATTACAGTTGATCGCTCAACCCCCTGTTTATGATTTATTCTTGTTGTAACATTTTGTTACGGTTAAAAAGCGCCAGAACATTTACCATCTTTCTTGCCCTATCATATCTTCTATAGTCGGTTGGGTTTCCCTTGTTTCTGTTCGCCATTTCTGGATAACCAGGCGACATGCTAAAAATGCCATGGCCGTTTCTCTCGGCCACATTTACAAAGCATTTCTACATTTTAGTGTTGGAACCGTCGGTGATAGCCGGTGAAGACACCATGCTCAGTCTTTGCTGCGATTAGGCGGTGATATGCACATCGAGGTAGAGCTAGCTCAGGAGGGTGTTTTCTGCGCATCAGTAGGTCCAGATCTTCATACTTGTCCATTCTGTTTTTATGCCGCCAATGTTCCGCCAGCTTCTGTACAAGGATTGTGATTTGGCGCCTGAGAGCTGCAAATGTTAGGATGTTGCGACCTTGGTCCCAAATGTATTCGGGAGTCGGTATGCTTCCTTCCCTAGATCCTGATGCGGGTGTTGATTTTGCTATCGCATCAGCCTTTTCGTTTCCTGCTATACAGCTGTGGCCCGGAATCCAGCAAACCTCTATCGAGAGTTGGGTCCTACATAGTTCCGTGAGCTTTTTTACATCAACGTGTGAGGAATTAGTTCTACCGCTTACAAGAGCTTATACTGCCTCTTGGTTATCGAGGAGCACTTTTATATTGGTACTACCTCCAAATTCCAAGGCTGCCTCTAGGCCTTGAGATACCTCAGTAATCTCTGCTCCAGTAAGGAATTTTCCACCGCTTGATAAAAGTTCCCTATCTCTATAAATGGCGTAGCCATAGGCTGAGTGTGCTGTACCATTAGATGACCCATCTGAATAGACATACAGTGTTCCTGATAGGAGACTACTAAGCCAAGATTTGATCTGCATCGCCTTTTTTTTCTGTATTGCATTTGGCCTTGCGTCAGGATTGCCTTCTGTATAATCTTTATATGAGGAGATAACTAGAATCTAGTGTTCTATGATTCTGGAATGGTGTTTTGGCCGAGTGTTTATGCAACTATCTCATCCATAATGAAGGATGGCACCCTTTAGCCTGAATACCACCTCTATGTCCTGTGTCTCCGCCATGATATCTACACGCTGCTCTGACACATTGACAGCAGCCATGGCTATCTTCGGTCTATATAGATGCCTGGGATCTTCTTTACCTGGTAGGTTAAGGTTCACGTTCTGTAGGCGTTTTAGATACCGCTCCGGAAATCTGAACACATGTTCTTTCTAACCCTCTCATAGTTTAAGTCGCTTCATTACCTCCTTGGGTGTCTCGACTGTCCTTGACGTCGTTGGGTAATGGCTGTCGAGTCGGCAGATTCTGGCCGCACTTCGGAGCTGTCGCTACTGTAGCATAATTTCTACAGGCAGGATTCCTGATTCACTATGCAGAACTATATTTGGTGTAGTTCACCACACTGGTAGTGCAGCTCTAACTGCAATATAAAATTATCCTGTCCAGTAGTTTTAGGTGCCATCTAACACCCGAACTTACCTTTTTTATCACGTATTGTTGTATTACGAGTAAGTCCAGGCCACTAAGCCTCAGCGCCGTATACTGCTGTACTAGCTACACACGCATTCACCACTCGAATTAGCGGTCCGGGAGCCGCACCTCGCTGTACCCTGTTCACACTACGTGAGAAGTGAGACAGTAGTTATGCATTACTACATCATTCCTAAAAATGGCATCTGAATGTCAGCTGCTAGTGGAGCAAAACTTAGAGCCATCAAATATGTGGAGATGAGGTAATAAGCTGTTCCTTATTGCTATCCATGATGTTGGATGAGTCTTGTTTCTTCTTGGGTCCTCCCCAAACAACGAGTAATTCGGACTCAGAAGGGTCGAATCTAGTTGGATTATCCTTTCAACATATTCCTGGAAAGCTTCTATAGCTTCGCTAAGAGTATTACCGACTCTAATGATGGCGATGTTGTCTCCGGAGTCGAATTTGTAGTGTGAAGAGCCGTCCTCCAGCAGAGTCAAAATGCCCAGCATAAATTAAAGTGGTGAGTGCGGTGATCCATGCGGAACACCACACTCAACAATATTTTCATCAGTGACACCTTCTTCATACCTTACCCAGATTTTCGCTGTCTCAAGTTTGATTCTATCCAGTGACAGAGAGATAACAGCCAGTCCTGAATTTGCATTCATGAAAGGAGACGATTTTTTTTCATTCATAGTGTATTTTTCACGGGCAGTTGGGCAGTAATTCAGTCTTCAGGGTAATATATTTGTAGTTGCATAAAGAAGAAACTAGACGGTCTACGGATTATACATGTACGCGTGCTCACCTAATTGCCACGCTAGTGGAATCACCATGCCAACGCTAGTACCCGTGACAGTATTCAGCTATCTAGCTATGACACATATTTTATACAATTCCAGTCCTCCTACTACCAAGGTAGGGACAACTCAGCAAGCTAGAGCCACGCTCGAAGGTAGTTCTACACCTTTTGCTGCTATTATCGGATCTGGATCCAGATTTGCCACCTTGATCACCATGGAAGATCAATTATGATGACCCGAGGACGTGCACACAGAGAGCAGGAATCTGCTGGTCTCTGCGTACTGCAGGTCAATGTTGGAAAACGTGGGCCTGCTCATGACACAGCTCTTGAACTTGCCTATCAAGCAGGAGCAGACATCGTACTAATCCAGGAACCATGGATTTTTTCCGACTTTACACGCAAAGCTACTAAAACACACCCAATTTTTCTACTTTTACTCCAACTCTCAACTGGACAGCCAGACCTCGGGTCATGACATACACCCGCAAAGGTGTTGGTCTATCTCCTTTCCAGCCAGCTATACACTTCCGAGATTTGCTTCAAGTCTGTATTCGACGGAAGAACAAACGTGCAGTAAATATTTTCAACCTCTACATTGCTTCAATTGGTTCTGTGGAGGCAGGAGCAGGACTCACTAATCTGTTATCCCTTAACCAGAATCCAGATATCTTAGCAGGAGACTTCAATATCCGTCACTCGCTTTGGGATCCCGCAGCGCGAAACGATGCATATGGTGAATCTCTCCTAGAGTGGGCAGCCGAAAAGGGGCTCCTACTATTAAACAATTACGGAGAGCCTACTCACGATAGAGGCTCTGTTCTCGACCTATGCTTTGTGAAAGAGTGTTCCAAAGCTTCTTGCAAAGTTCGACATGATCTTGACGTCGGCTCAGATCATAGGACAATATTTTTCCGAATTACAGATAGAGGGCCTGAGGTCCCTAACCCTGGCCGACTCCGATACGCTGCTGCAGACTGGTCTGCATTCGACAAGGCTTAGATGCTGTTAAAGAACGCCGCGAATTTGCCAAAACTGTCAAAAAAGCCAAGCGAGACTACTCGCGTTACAAGATTGACCAAGTAGCGAGTCTCACAGAGGCATATAAAATTACTAGGTGGTACAAGAAATGAATAGCCAGCTCTATGCCCCCTCTCGTCGGACCGCATGGACCTATAGACACTCCTGAAGCAAAGGCTCAGACCTTCCGATAGACCCTGCTGAATAGATTTTCGCTCCAAGATGACATCCCTATCAGTACACCAAGTGTTTCCAGGACAGATCTCCCATGGCCCCCAATCACCGAGGAAGAAATATTACGCGCATGCTGTCAGGTCTCATCTACAACCCCAGGATCCAAAGAAATAACCCCGAATTCTCTCCGTCGAGCATGGCAAATAATTGGTAAGAGGGTGTCAGCTCTCTTCCGCCAGTGCGAGAAGCTAGGAATACACCTAATAGCCTTCAAGAAGTCTACAGTGATTATTTTTCCAAATCAGGAAACCGAGATCTCACTCTCCCGAAGTCCTATAGACCAATCTCCCTCCTTTCATGCCTAAGTAATGGCTTTGAGCGACTGATAGCACGGCGACTTTCATTTATAGCTCTGAAATATCGGGTACTAGCTGAAGACCAATGCAGTGCCATCCCTCTTCGCTCTGCTTCTGACCTTACCACAGCACTTGCTTGCGATATCCAGGAAAAATGGATGGAAAAGAAAGTAGCTGGTATAGTGACTGTCGATGTCCAAGGGGAGTTTGATGGTATCCAAAAAGGACGGCTCTGCTACAAGCTTCGAAACCAAGGATGGCCATCAAATGTGGTTCGCTGGGTAGCATCATTCATGGAGCAGCGAGAATCCATCATCTCTATTGAAGATACTACCTCCCCGCCCTTCCAAACCCACTGTGGTCTCCCCAGAGCTCACCAGTATCGCCAATTCTATTTCTTCTGGCTATGGAAGAGGCACTACGTCTTTCCACTGGCCGCTTTGGATATGCAGATGACATTACCATATTCGCGTCTGCGTCCTCCTTAGATGAATGTGCACGTAAACTCCAGGAGAAACTAGATAGCACTATAGCATGGGGTCTGACTAACGGAATTAGTTTCGAATTTCCTAAGACTGAGCTGAAATACTTTCACCGGAAGCGAGGCTCACCACTAGAGCCTACTCTTAGTATTGGAGGGACAACTATAACGCCCAATGATCACACTCGCTGGCTTGGAAACTTTTTCGACCGTGCTCTTCGGTTCCAATATCATACTATACAGGCTTGCCGGAAGTCTCTAGCTATCACGAGCCATATGAAAAGACTGTCCACAACCACTCGAGGAATTAGCCCTCTTTGTCTAAGACAAGCTCTACAAGGTGCTGCTTTTGCGACCCTTTTCTATGGGGCCGAGATCTGGTACTCTAAATAGACTTCCCAAAAAATTATCTTGCAAGTCCAACATAGGATGAGCGACGTGGCACGGGCAGCTCTCCCAGTCTACCGTACCACACCAATAGCAGCACTTCTACGTGAAGCTGGCTGGGGCCCAGCTCAGACGTGGCTTAACAGAATTCACAGCCGTCTAGCGGTTCGAATTGCTGCAGCTGACCCCTATCACCCTCTTTGTAGGCGTTGGAACACTAGCCGCATGCGCTGGATCCGCCAGAGGATTTCACTAGAACTTTTCGAAGATACCATCCCCCCACCATGGTCGGCACCCCGTGAGGAAAAGCTAATCGAAATTGGGGTAGTAGGTAGACTCTCGGGATCCAATTCCTTCAAACAGTGGCAGGCTGCTCGACCAATTCTTGACTTATTCGTATTTTGAGATGGAGCTCTCACAGTAGACCGAGCAGGCACGGGGTACGTGATCTATCGAGGCCTTACGCAGGAGATTGAGCGAGGATCACTCCCGCTCGGAAACTAGGCAGAGGTCTATGATGCTGAAATTGCCGGGGCCACGGAAGGCCTTGCTGCAGCACTCCTCAACCCACTGGCTTTCTATGCCTCTAACGTCACCGTTTGCCTTGACAACCAGGAGGCCGCCCTCCGTCTTCTCTCTGATGTTCCCACAGCGTCTAGCTCAGCAAAAATCTTTCTCTTTCGCAAGCTTGCAGCAAACTGGAAAAGAAGGTCACGCGGCTAAAACACAACGCCTGGGGAAGTGGCCATCTGATGGTGCCCGGGCCACGCAGGTATTCTGGGAAACAAAGCAGCCGACGTGCTTGCCAAAGCTGCTTGTGCGGTTCCAGCTCTACACTCGGTATTCTCTATTGCGAGGGCAAGAAGGGAAGTCAAAGCCCAGTACGAGGCCTCTGTTGCACTTTACTGGGCAGAAAATTCTCCATCTAGATATAAAGAATTAGGAATTGGTCCTAATACCAAGATTACTGCCGAGCTCGCCTGTCTAGGGCGACGCACACTAGAATACCTATTAACTGTACGGTCTAGACATGGCAATTTCGCAGACTACCACCGACGGTTTCGGCACGAAAACGCCATTCTAACCTGCTCATGCGGAGAAGAAAAGTCCCCCGACCACTTTTTCTATTGCCACCTTGAGCAGTACCAGGCACAGCTCCACAGAGCACATAATCCTAGTCCCAACACATCTTGGGCTCTCGCTTCCGCGGAGGGATTTCACGCATTTAATAGCTGGGTGCGGGTCACAAATTTCTTTGGAAAAGCACAACAAGTCTGACCGAAAGGGAATCATGTGATCTAACTAAGTTCCCCCTTCCATATTGTTTATTTAATCTTTTCTTCATTCAATACAATCTGAATACATGAGAGGTGAAGGGTGACAGGTAATCATGTGTAATTTAATCTTCAAGTGCAGGATGATAGGATCCTGGCTTTCATTTGCTTTGTTGGGTTCGTTCAGGCGCCTACACATCGGGTAGTTTTATTTAGACTGAGCTAACCGGCACGTGAGGAGCTCACGTGCTGTGCACGGGCAAGACGTTAAGTATTATAAATAAATAAATAATAAAAAAAACCATCATCATTCCGAAAAATCCGACCACATCAGATTTAACTGATATTACAGTTTTTAGAATATGGCTGTCGACCTTTTTTAAAGATAGCGGCAGTAAATCAAATAGAAAGTTGATGGAAGACGGTGGCGAGGCTGAAAACACGCCCGCAAAGGTCGACGCAGTGTTGAAATGTATCAACAAGTTGATCAATGGAGAACCTTTGGCAACTAGAGTCTATGTTCTAGCTCTAAAAGAAGCTGTTCAGATAATTGAAAGTCTATAGGAATCAAATAAACCCCTACGCCCCCCCCCTCCAAACAACACAAGCTGTTGAAACTCCATTAATGGCTAAGATACTACAGGAAGTCTTATCCATCAAAACATCCATCGCTCACAGAAATCTCCCCACTAGTGCCCTGGGAAAGTCCTGGGCTAACGTCGCAAGCCAGCCACAGTCAATAGGTAGCACAATAAGGATACAAAGCGAAGACGAAAAGAAGGAAATTGCTAAACTCTCGTGTGAAGAGCTAGTGAAAAAGATTGGAATGAAGGAAATAATTGGGGCAAGGCAGCTGTCAAATGGAAAATTGAAAGTTTACTATGCAGGACAAGACACGAAAGAAATAATGGAGAAACAAAAGGAGTGGACGACAAAGCTAGCAACAACAGCGCAAATAAGCCTACCTACCTACCTACCAGGTTCTGGTCCACGATATGCCTTTATCGTTCAACCCTGAGGACCCCGAACACGTTATAGACCTACAAAAGGCAAACACTTTCTACATACAAGGAATTGGAATTAAAAAAGCCACTTGGCTTAAAAAAAACAAACTACCAGGGAAAAGTTCAGGCTCAATGATTGTTTGGCTCGATGAGGCAGAATACGCGGATAAGGCTATTGAGAAAGGCATTGTGTGGAAATACGAGCTTAAAGCCACGGAAATCTACAGATCGGGCTTCTGCATGATGCAGTGCTACAACTGTCAGAAATACAGACACATCGCAAAGATTTGTTCAGCGGACTCAAAGTGTTGACACTGTGCTGGGGAGCACAACTCTCAAATGTGTCCTGGCAAACAAGATTCTAGATGCATCAACTGCAGCAAGAAACACGTCGCATGGGACCAAGTCTGTCCAGTCAGGCTGCCGGCAAAGGCTAGAGCTATACAAAACAGAGTTCAAGATTTGGGAAGATTTATACCCCAAGATACACAGGCAATAAACCAAGCTAGCGACTGGCAGATGTTGTAATTAAGGCAGCAACATGACTGCAGTAGACAAATAGTTCATATTAGAATAATATGCACTGACGCCATGAGATATGATTAACCTATATCATCACTCACTGGCATGAATAATAATTAGCCAATAGATGCCTTACAGCATACATTGGCTTCAGGATCTCCAACATCTTTCCCATTTAGGTTAGATAAGGAAGTATGTTGGAGTTTACACTAGTGTGCGGAAAACCCCGCTTTCATGTATATAGAGGGACTTCTCGCTACACAGATAGAATTATAGCAATTTCTTTACAATTAACTATCCATTAAATATCAGTAAACTTCTTCGTACATTAAACAGATTCATCATATCTCTAAATCAACCTCAAGGCTAGTATTTAACTCTTCCAATATCCGGAACTATTTCAATTGCAGATAGTTGGCTCAAGAAAAAGGAGGGCAGGAACGTCAATTATGGAAATTGCAGATCCAGTAGGAGAAACTATTACCCGTCGAGGTCCTGGAAGACCACGCAAAATTCCTGCTCCTGCTATCCCGGATATCTCAGCCACCTGGGCTAAGCTAACACCTGCAGCCAACTTGTCAACATTCTTTACACAAAATAATACCCGGACTGTGACACAGGTCGCACAAGCAGAAACAAGCAAGGGGTCAGAAGACGCCATGGAGTCATGAAGGGCAAATCAACCCTAACAATATTACAGTATAATGTGAATAGGAGCAAGAATCTGGTACAAAGTCATATCCTTCAATGTCTAAATCCATTGGAACACCAAGTAGTTGCCCTACAAGAACCATGGAGCCACCCTAATGAGCCAACTACCCTCCATCATCTGGCATATCACTTAGTTTTTCCAGAACAGCAAAAAAGTAGAACTTGTATTTATATCAGCAAAAACCTAGACGTGAATAAGTGGAAAAAGAGGAAGTCCCGGAGGGCTCAAAAGGAGATACAACTTCAGTCAGCTTAGAAACAAAAACCGGTAAAGTGTGGATACACAGTATATATAACCCTCCTCCACTCTCTCACAGTAGTCAAACAATGGGAACGCTGCAATGGATCCTCCAATTACTAGCGCAGGAGGGCCATCACATCTTATTAGGAGACTTTAACCTTCATCACCCAAGGTGGGGGGCCGAAATAGTCACAGTCCAACACAGAATTGCAAGCAACTTTAATGAAATTCTAAGTAATCAAGAGATGGAGCTTATTCTGCCAAAAGGGGCAATTACCTAGATGAGTAGAGGGAGCTGAAGCACTCTAGATCTAACCTTTGTGTCCAAAGAATTGGAAGGCACAATCCTAGAGTGCCAGCCAGCGAACGAACTGGAAGCATCCTCAGATCATATTCCGATACGAACAAAACTTAACCTAAAGGTAGCCGAAAAGGGAGAAAGACAACTGCATCTACAATGGAAAAGAGCGGACTGGGACGAGGCTAATTATAGGCTTAGATCTAAGCTTCATGCTTTAAGAGTCAGCGACAACCCACTGGACAGCCAAGAGGCCATTGACAAGCAGGCAAAGGCAATCACCCAAGCAATTCAGGAGACAATGGAAGAAAGCATACCAAAATCAAGGCCTTCAAAATTCGCTAAACCATACTGGACAAAAGAATGCTCCGAAGCTGTGAAAGAAGCACGTAAGGCAAGAAGAAAATGGACGAAGGTTCCTACTGAAGAAAGCTGGGTACAATATCAAAAAGCCACTAACAAAAAAAAAAGCCAAATCAAGAGAGCAAAAACTATTGGTTGGAAAGCTGTTGTCTCAGAGGCTATAAATGACCCTACAAAACTGTGGAAACTAACTAAGTGGGCCAAGAAAACTTCTAAGGAACAAAGAAGACTCCCCCAGATATCCGACATCAAAGATGGAGAAGAAAATACCCACCAAAATGATGTAGATAAAGCAAGAATAATGGCGCAACACTTCTTTCCAGAGCCAGTCCAAGCAGATATTCGTGACATCAACGGCACAAAATATCCAGAAGAACTCGACACCATACCTCTTACAATCATGGAGGTCGAAGTAGAGGAAGCCTCGGCAAAGCTAGCGAGCGAGAAAGCCCCTGGTCCAGACAGAATCCCGAACTGGCTTTTAAAGAATTGCAGGAAAACTCTATCAAAGCTTCTCACAGATCTATTCAACGTCTGCCTCCTAAAGAGATATCACCCAACTGATTTCAAGGAGTCTTTAACAATTGTGATTAGGAAACCACAGAAACTATCATACAATGTTCCAAAGGCGTACCAACCAATAGCCCTCTTAAACACAATTGGAAAAATCCTTGAGAAATTAGTAGCCAATTGGATCTCATGTGCTGCCGAAATGCACAATCTTCTTCCAGAGGAACAGATGGGAGCGCGTCCAAATAGATCCACGATCTCGGCAGCAGACCTATTGACCGAACAAATCTACGACGTATGTGGAAATGATAAGACAAAGGTGGCATCCATCCTTAGTCTGGACATCTCTGGAGCCTTTGATAACGTATCCCATGAAAGACTCGTTCACAACATGGGGCTAAAAGGAATTCCAACGTGGATCACTAACTTCACTAAGTCATTTATAGAAGAGAGGACTACCTCCATAGTCCTTGGCTCGTTTCAAGGTGGCAGCATCAACACAAAAACAGGGATACCTCAGGGCTCTCCGCTTTCCCCAACTCTCTTTTTATTTTTCGCATGCACCCTACTTCCCCTACTCCAGACAGAATCTTCTTCAGCAATCGGTTTTGTAGACGACACCAATTTGATAACATGGTCAAATACAACAGAAGAAAACTGCCGAAAACTGGAGCAACTACATGAAAAATGTGCTTTATGGGCTACGAAGCACGGGGTTAAATTCGCACCGGAGAAATATCAGCTAATGCATTTCTCGAGGGCCCGAAACGTCACAATTTGAACGCTACCATCCAAATACAGAGCCATGAGGTTATCCCCCGATTGTCTCTCCGATTTCTTGGAATTCAGTTGGACCCCAAGCTAAACTGGGCATCTCATGTTAAGGTGTTACAAACAAAAGCGGAATCACAGATACAGGCATTGAGCCGACTAACTCAGTCAACATGGGGTGCAAATTTCAAGAAAGCTCGACTATTATACTACTCGGTAGTAAGACCTGCGCTAACCTTTGGATCCCCTATATGGGCCAGAACTGGGCCGGCAGGCAACATCCCTGAAAGGATAATCAAGCCACTCAGAAGTGTTCAAAGGAAATTCCTAAAGCTTGTCACAGGTGCCTACCATTCGACCAGTAGTAGAATGCTAGAGCATGAAACATCTACTCTACCAATTGAGATCTACTTAAAGCAGAGAAGGCTTCAATATATCGGGCTATCTCACAATCTACCTGTCCAATAGACAATTTTAACTGCACGCAGAAAAATCAAATTTTTTGAAGAAGGAAAATTAAATAAGAGTGATCAGAACAGGAGAGATAATCTAGTGGAATGGGCCTTAATCTGCAGCAACATTGATTCTAAAACAGGACAGAAAGTAGCCGGAAAGAACGCCGCATTTAAGGAATGATCAGAATCCTGGACGAGCCAAAAGAAGTAGCGGCGCTTGCGTCACCGAACACAAGCAGATCCGGATAAGTGGAAAGCGTCAAATTTGTACAATGACAAGAAAACAGGTAGGCTTATGATGAACTACAGAGAGTTGCCCATCCAAATCCACCAAAACCTTAGCAGGGCCCAGAGCAGCATTGCCACACAAGTAAGAAGCGAGAACATTGGGCTCAATGCTTACTTATACCGAAGAAATGTACCAGGAGTAGGAAAACCACGTTGCCAATGTGGATATCCGTCCCAAAATATAAAGCACATGGTGATGTCTTGTCCAAGATGGGCTAAAGGAAGAGGCGAGTTGCTTCGTAAATTGACGACCCGATTCTTCGAACCAATGGTAAATAACGTCAAAGATATGACTAGAATAGCGCAGTGGATTCAGAAAGAAGGATGGATAGAGCAATTTCAGATGACGGGAGAAATAGAGGCGTTAATCAAGCAAAGAGGGGAAAACGGGAACACAGGACAAGGACGGAATCCACACTTGCAACAACAGTGTGAGTGCACTTCCTAAAAGTAAGACTAAAATGGTACAGAATCCAATCAGATAGCTAAGGGGGTTTTTACTGCAAGGTTTCCTCCTCTATAAACTAGATAGTTTGATAGACACCTGAATGGGCCCATAGGGCATCAAATCAGGACAATGAAATCAAATTCAAATTCAAAAAAAAAAACAATTACAGTCCTAATAACTCCAATATTTCAACAAACACAATAATCAATTCTAAAAATTTCCTTTCTATGCTGCTATGCACTTAGATGTATCCAAATATTTTAGTAATGCTTCTTTTCCTTGTCTAGTGCAGAACAGGATTGGAAGTATCCTTGGCTGTATGCCTTTAAAATATTTATTTCTCTGCTTTTTAAACTTTGGGCAATGTAACAACTAATGCTGAACAGTTTGCCTTTCTCTCCCACAAAATTTACATATGCTGTCTTGAACTTTCCCAATCATGTGCAGGTAGACCCTTGTGTTGCCAACACCAATTCTTGCCTGGAAATATCCACGTTCTGTCTCTCTGCTACATTCCTGAAAATGGAACAGTTTTGTGTTGAAATTGGGATGGTTTGATTGTGCCTGGAACCTGTAATATTTTTCGAGTCCTTTAGCCTTTCGACCTTCCTCCTCATGCCATAGTTCCAGGTCCCATTCTCTCGCCTTCTACTTGATAAAAGAATGAGATTTAAACTTGTCCCTTCTCTGAGGTGATTTTTTTCCACCCCCTTTTGCTAATCTATCAGCAAACTCATTCCCTTCTATTCCAACATTTGCAGGACACCATTGAAGATGGACAGTGCGTTCTCGAGATGCTTTCCTTATCTGATGAGAATATTGATTACTGCTGTGCTGGACCCGCCGGATGCTTGCTTGGCTGTCAGTGAAAATGTGGATGGTCTTGTTGGTAAAATATTAATATGCATACAGATTTGCTTTCAATATTGTCAGAGCAGCATGTAGACAGCAGAGCGGAGACAAGGGTCAAAGAGGTGGTATTCAGGCTAAAGGGTGCCATCCTACATTATGCATGAGATAGTTGCATAACCACTCGGCCAAAACACCATTCCAGAATCATAGTTGGCCAGAATCTAGTGTTCTATGATTCTGGTCTGGCCTTTTGGCCGAGTGGTTATGCAACTATCTCATGCATAATGTAGGATGGCACCCTTTAGCCTGAATACCACCTCTTTGACCCTTGTCTTCGCCCTGCTGTCTACATGCTGCTCTGACAAATATGCAATATGTCCCGGCATCTGTGATGCCTGTTTAATCTCCAAGATTGTATGAAAAGCATCTCATCTCTCTGGTGACTGGAAGATATACTTCAAAGCCAATGCTGCTTCCAGTTGTTCCTGAAAGTAATCCATCTGTATAAATAATAATATCATCAAGGTGAATACTTTTGACATGCTGAAGATGCTCATATTTAGTCACCTCTTTTTACTGGGTAGAGATTCTGGTATGAATAAATGCTTAATTTCAGGGAGGGATCCATTGCATATTCAGTTGCTCTAGATTATTAAGGCTGGCAAGAGGCTTCAGGATGCTTCCAATTCTCATCAGCTGTGTTACTGGCTTGCCCATGAAGTCAAGTAAGCCTAAGTCTATTTGGTTAGTAGTTGTTAGTTCATCTTCAACAGGGCTGAACAGATGTTCCTGGATGCGTTGTATTTTAATGGTGCTACATCAAAGGGTCTTACTTCTACCAAGCCTACTGAGCATCAGAGATATACAAATGTCCGTGCATAATAAATATCACGTAGCTGTCTTTGGCTAATACCTGCCAATCAAAACAGGATGACATGATCTCTTTGGAGTTGCAGTATTCTGATTCCATAGAAGATAAGCTGTTTCTGATGTCTTACTTTAGATGGTAATATTGATGCCTTAACTTCAAGGGCTTTTATGGGACTGCCTTTATAGGCTCCAGCTATGATTGTAAGTGCTTGATTTTGAAGTTTTTGACATTTAATTGATAGCATGCTAGTGCCTCTCCTGCCATGCCATAGTATGGACCCATAGTTAAGTACTGAAGTGACACAGGCTAAGTAGAGTTGTCGAAGGGCATGACAATGAAGTCCTCTTGTTGCTGAGGCTAGATTTCGGATCCTGCTGAGGGCCCCATTGGCAAGTTGAAGTCTCTTGCCTACATGAGTTTTAAAGTTAAGTCTCCTGTCAAACCAGATGCTAAGCCACCTTACAACTTCTATAGGCTCAAGTGTGATGTTGTCTCTGAGAATCAGTGGAGATGTAGGATGCTCCTTCCTGTGACAGAAATGAATAAATTCCGACTTTTCTATCTCAAATGTGGCTGATAACTTCTCGGCCTCACTTAACAGCTCTTTAGTGATTAGCTTCAGGTTCCGTATGTTTTTTGCAACAGAAGTTGATGACACTGAGACTGAGATGTCGTCCATACAGGATAGCTGGAGATGGTCAATTTTAGATACTGTTGGGATGAGATTCCTATTGTGATAACGAGGTTATGAGAAGTCTAAGAATTGTCGCAATGGGTGTAACAGTTAACTTGGGTGGATATATGAAAGCGCTTTAAGTCTAACGTGAAGAAGACGGATATGTATTGTAGATTTGCTATATTGATAACTATTGAAGATAGGAGTGGAAAAGGTTCATCATGTACAGAGGTCTAGCAGCGAGTATTTATACACAAAAACGGTACACAATATACCATCAATAGCAATGATTCCCAACCATTCAGCCATTCAACAATTATATCATTAGATATACCTGCGCCATATGATCATATTATCATGTATTGCTGAGATACTGGTGTTGTCATGGCTGTGTGTTAATGACGTATCATTGACACAGGATTGCTTGTCCTATCGGTTACACTTGCCTAGTACTAGCCATTTCAAGTTGTGTGATCTATAAGTGGGCCTGTCAGGAACTGAGGATAGAGGTTACTGGGTCACAATAGTTGCCATGGGTTACGAATTGTGTAATCAAGTAGTAGGAGGTGGACCCTATGAGACCTAGGTTGCTCTGGTCTCAGGGAGTTGTGTTATCAATGTTCCGTAGGGTACGAGTTGTGGGGTCTTTGGAAGAATGAATAATTCTGTGGTGATGAAATATGGTGAGAACGTGAGTTACAATGTGCAAAGGACAGCGGTCTTCCTAAAGAAGAGATGTATTTATGAGTATAAGGTATAAGTGTAATCAGAAGACGTTGCGTGAAGAAGAATTCTTCTCCACGCCGAGTATTTATATACATAAAATAACCAGATAACCAAATAGCACATTATCTCAATCCCGAACGATCTACTACACAGCACTTTGTAAAAATAGCCTATGTTTCGAGTCCTCCCTCCCCGGTTTAGAGGTTTGTTACACAACTTGTTGTGTTTTAGCCTAGAACTCTGCATGAAGTATCATCATACGCTTTGCCACAATGATCCATGAAATCTGGTTACTATGATATACATATGGAGTAGAAAGAGACGCAGTAGTGGGCCACGTCTTGTCTTCTGTCTTCCACTGGCCTTGTCTACGATCCTAGATTCCCTCGTCCCTCATCCTTAGACCTAGTTATAATTACGAATTCATACTTTTGACTCTTGCCTACCTCCTCAGCTGTTACCCAAATCACTCAGTAACTCTCCCGACGCTACCTTTGGCACCCTCGAGTTTGACAGGGCCTGATCACAACAACGGGCTTATCATGCTGGCAGATCCAAAAGTTCATGAAAATGGCCGCAAGATCAGCCGCACCTGTCAATATAGGATGGATCGCGGGCCACGAAGGGCTGGTAGGAAATAAAATTGCTGATGAACTCGCTCGAAGAGAGCTTAACTCGTTGGACAAGGCTAGGACAATATATGGTGTGATGACTCGAGCCTCATCTGGAAGGAAAGCTCGCGAACTGGCAAGGCAAATGTTGACAGACTGGTGGCACTCGAACCACCCCAATCTTTACGCCGACCTCGAACTTGAAATGCGCCGCAAGAAACCACCAGAGCTAGCGCTACCAAGAGCTGTCTACGCCCGCTTGATCGCCGCTCGAACTGGACATGGAGACTTCGCGACATATTACTCCTGCTTCAACCACACTGACTCTACACTTTACTGCGAGAGTGGGAGGGAAAAATCGATCAGCCACCTGGTCCAGTGTCGAAAAGGACTGGCAATATGGCGGATTAGGAGCGGAAAGCGAAGGGCGCCGGCTCTGGAAATAATGCTCGGATCAAGTGGACGGCAGCTGTCAAGGATTACATCCATGAGAACGGTATTTACGCGGATGCTAGTCGGAGGATGGCAGGGATACCTGTGACTCGGAGTTGATAGATCGAAAGACTAGGTGGTTTGACATAGAAAGAGGGATAAAAATCGAGGCTCAGGTGCGTGGTGGCTGAAGTGGAACAATGAAAGGGAGATTGTGTAAGTTTTCTTTTGTAATGCAGGATTTTGCGTAGAAGTTTTTCGTTTTTTTTCAATCTGGGCGGCTGAATTTGTCATGGTTCAACACATAGATGCGTTTTGGCATGGTTCTGGTCACTTAGGTGGAATGAGGCACTTGTACTTTACGGTAGTTAACCTGATCGTGTCCGGCCCCATTCGTGCTAAAGCTCCAGTAGGAGTGTGATGGGAGTCACTTTACCTAGCATGTCAATGAACAAACTGTTGAAATATCGTATATCCTGGAATGCCAAGGATAACTCATTTGTAAGTCCGGCTAATTAGGTTATCAAATTCACCTTCCTACATCATTGTCATCAGCACATTCCTCACGGAAAGTTTAACGTACATTGGCATTTATTTCACACTAGCATTCCAGCAGATGACTGTGTCTCAAATGCAGGTTATAGTTCTCTCGGATCTATTACCGACACACATGTATTTAGCTTTATATTTCTGGCTCATATATCTGTACGTATATAGATTTACATCTACAGGGATCATAACGCATGATCCATGGAGATTGATAAATACTGGTAAAAAACCTCAGTTGATAAGAAATGCGCACACGCAATATCACTCTTTTCAGCTCAGTTTACTCAGAACCATACATCTCAATACACTTGTTTCCAGTCAATTCTTCCTTCTACAACTTCATACGAGACTTACTGTATCGGTCTAACCGCCGACACTGATTCCGCTATAACCTCCATATTCGCTCAAGCTCATAACTTTAACAATGGGGGCTGCTTCCCTGGTAAAAGCTCGATCTTATGATCCCATGGGCTGTGTGGTGGTAAAAGCTTTGCATTTTTTGGTAAAAAATGTTCAATATAATTGTGAAATTCTATGGGGAGGCGATCTTTGATATCAGTTGTTGAAGGTTCGTGCCTGTCTTGAAGAAATCTGTCAACATCAACTTGATCTACTTTTCTTCGTAAGAGATCCATAGAAGTTTCCATGTTATCATCTGATATAGCTTTAATATCATGATCAGGGCAATCTTCTACAGTGGCTTGATATAACTTTGGTGTAGTTGGAGGGGGTTTGATCTGGATTTTTAGCGGGGCTTCATGGAATCCAGAAAGTTGTGGGGGCAGGCATAAGTCGGATTTTGAAATCCTCCATGGAAGACAATGACGCTGACAGAATTAAGAGCCAAAATAAACTGTCATAGCATTCCAATCACAAAGGGGGTTATGAAGCTGAAGCCATGGCATACCCAGGATTATTGGGTTGCACTCACCCAGAACTGTTACATAGAGCACAATTATCTCTGAATGCTGGCCCAAATGCATGCGAATGGTGAAATAGTCGGTAACAGTAGCTTGGGTACTACCATCAGCTAGACGAACATTGCGGGGTTTGACTAGTTTCTTGGTTGAGATATTGAAGCGCTTTACAATTGACTCCGAGTCTGCAAATGCGAAGGCTGTACAGCCGCTGTCAATTAAACTGGAGGTGTGGAATATTAAAGAGTCACAAGTGCGCGGATCTGAGAGTTGAGTTTGAAGCAACATTGAATTTCTAGAGCCAGTAGAACGTAGCTCTAAAGGCGAGTTATCTAACAACACTGCTCGAATTGATTCATCCTCTTCACCATACCAATCACACCTCTGATCGCGACTTAGATCAGAGGTTTGCCTTTTAACTGATCCAGTTCTTCAGATTCATTTTAGATTCTATAAGGATTTCTATTATCAGAACTAGTATCAGACATGTATCCAGAATTTTCACCTATGGCACGCAAACGAGGCTGTGCTGGTTGCTGCGGCACTATTTTTGGTTGCATGAGGGGATAGTACAACATGGGCATTTGAGGAGGCTGCGGAAAAAATTGAGGATTTACATAAAGGCCCTGTGAATCAGTGCTCTGAGGTCGAATGCTAGAGCGATTCTCCATATCTTGGCGATTTTGTCTACTGTAGGCTGACGTGATTTTGGCACGCTTCGGCATTGGGATTGGGTTGAATTTCCGATGATGGTCTCGGGTAATATGGCCGCTCTGACCACAGGCTAGACAAAGACCTTGACTACGCCGGCGCTGCCTTTCACTATCGGAAATTTGAAGCCGGCTAATATCCATGGGGTCATCTAGAAGATTGGACCCAGAAGCAGCAACTGATATATCTGGAGTGTATTTGGCTGGCTCATTGAATGTCGCATTCTTACTCAAACTGCTAGAGTGATTGATTGTATCATAGTGAGCCTCCTGAAGTTGATTGCGCGCAATATTGTCACATCTAGCAACCCATCCAAGAAAATCTTCATCACCTGGGTTATCTACCTGGGATCGAAGTATCTTTTTGATGTCAACTCCAATAAATCTGCGCCATTTATCAACTTTTTCCCGTGAACCTAACATGGCGCGGTTAGAAAGCCTGATAAATTCAGCTTTCCATTCACCATATGGTCGAGTACCGTTTTTTGGGCTATCTTGAGAATAATTATCCAGCGTATTCCTTGCAAGTGTTGCCGAGTTAAATAGAACGTAACGGCTGTCAAGATCTTCCCAGAGCGCATTATCATTCTGCCACTGCCATTGCGAGGAATCATTCAAATTAGCGGTGATCGACTTATGACCGTCACAAACTGCATCCCAAGCGTGGCCATCCATTAAGCCACATATATATAATATTTTGGATGCCTCAGTTGGAAAGCATGCAGAGTCAACCAATATTACCCCTTGTACTTGTGTCTTGAAAGTGTCGTACTTCTCCTGACGCTGGACGGGGTTCTTTTCATTCATTAGTGCCGTAAACTTATTTAGATCCTTTTGGGTTCGACGGGCAGTTTGGGCTCTGGCAACTGTACTCTTGCCTGAGACGTAGTTTTGGGCATTTTGAAGGATTGCAATTTGGAGCTGGGTTTCGGCCGCAAGTTTTTTTTCCAGTGAGTCTGCAAGCTCAACACGAGTTCTTGTGAGTGTGGCTCTATCTGCTTCGAGCTGTGCGCGAAGAACGTCCTTCTCGTTTTCGGTAGCTGCAGGAGCATTGCGCGCCCTTACATTTCTAGAGCGCTCATTGTTGTATGCCAATTCATTTTCATTTGCTTTCATGCAAATCTTTTCAAATCCATGCTCGAATGCAAGGAGCATAGCGAAAATGGCTTTTGCATCATCATCCAAGTTCGGGTTTGAGAGCACATTGATGATTTCTGCTAGCTTTGGGGGGGAAAAGGGCCTGTTCGCAAGCGTGTGAGTAAAATCGAAGTCGGAGAGAACTCCAGAAAGATTAGGGAAACAAGAAGTAAAGGATTCACTGATTCTATGCTTGAATTCAGTATTTGTAGTGGTCATTTTGCAAGTCTGCAGTAGAGAACTTATTTTTTATTTTTATTTTTAATATAAAGCTGAAAGCAGAAAGTGAAAAATAAACTTAGAGATTTTCTGATCGGAAGCTGGATATCGAGTAAGTTTTGCAAATTTTTACTGATCTAGGTATTCTTAACAAGTATATTCACCGGGTCGCAAAACAGGCAGGTCAGGGTACAAAAATTGGCGGTATTATGTTGAAAGTGAAAATCTTCAGGCTGGAATATGCGACAGGGTGTAAAAAGAGATCGCACAAAATGTCACAGTGCGATGGTACAAAGTGCGAGGTATATGTTACACATGAGTTGTGCGATGAGGAAGGAAGAGTCTATCTAGCTACACGAAGGTCTTTAGAGGCTCAGTTGTTGCTTAACCTCAAACCATGCCAACTACAACGATACTACCATGACATCTGATACCCTTGTTGATACTTACATAGAGCTCGTATCTTTATATCTATGCTGTTTTGTCCTTGATTGTTTGGTTGTTTATAATACCGCTGGTCCATGAATAATTGAGTTTGTTTGGTTTCTTTTGATTCTTTGTAGGTTTTAATTGAGGATTGGAGATCGTTGATTAATTCTGTGAGTGTTTTGCTCGGTTTAAAACAAGCGAAGGAACAGGCGGGAACTTTGCGGCAGGCATTGATAAGCTTGTTGTGAAAGAAACCGTCTGATCGGAGTTCTTTTGAAAGACTCATCTGTAGATTTTGGAGTTTGCTGATTAGGATCTGAAGACATTGTTCTGTTGATTTTTCTGCATTTTCTTTTATTACCAGTCCCAGGTTTAGCTCGTCCCATCTTGCAAGTCTGCTTCTTTGACACTCTGCACCCTCGAAGTAATTCTGTGTAGTACGGCACATTACATCGAAGTTACGCGTTAGTTTATTTGATGCTATATTTGCATAGTAGTGGTTCAATGCGGCACCACTTAGCATCGTTGGGTATGCTTTTGCTCAGATGCGATCTGGAATATCCGCTCTTTCACAGTTATCGAGGAAAATTGCCAATTTGAAGTCAAAGCTGTCTTGTTCTCCTCGGTATTTCATTTCATTGACATACATTCTGGCCAAATTTACAAGTTCTTTGCCATAACCTTGATCTTGGCTTGATTTTTGTGAAGGCTTATTGTCTGGACTATAGAGATCTTGCTTGAGGTCTTGTTCTGGAATATATTTATAGGAGGAACTTTTGATAAATGATTTATCATAGTTTTTGTCGAATTTTGTCTCTGGTGGTAGAAGTTTGACCTTTGAATTCATAATTGAGACTATTTTGTTTGAAGAGAATGTCTCGTTTGACGAAGATATCTCTTCAAGAGTCCACTCAGTTGGGTCTTCTTCTATGACAACATTGTAGAGGGACTTAGCTATTGTGGTATTTCTATCCCATTTCACCCATACCCCAAAATTTCTGAGTTGGGAATAGAGGGCGCGTTGAAGCGGTAGTTTAGCAAGTTTAAAGTCCTCAGCTGTGCAATTGGAGAAGTCATCCTTGACCGTCTCCCAAGGTTGAAGTCCTTGAACTTGTACTTATTGTATTCCGTAATCTTAGATTCTATCAAGATGTTCATTGCTTTTGCTGCTACTGCTGTTCTTGTTGCTGTTGTTTCGGCCTCATTTGTTGGTTAAGACATTTTGAGACAGGGTAGGTTAAGGTAGTCGGGATTTGGGGGGGGTTGTTATACGTGATGGACGCAAATCGAGAGCCTTTGCCAGGAGTCGATTTCTTGAGTATATCTTCGAAGTTGGGGGCCTTGCAAAAGGGGTCAACCATAAATTTAAATTACTTGTTGAAAAGCAGAATGGGTCAGAAATGTAGTATTTGGGAATCTTATATTTATTGAAAAGTATTCAGCTGAACTTAATATACAGTGTGTGCTTGCTAAGCGAGCTAAGTAAGTCACATGCTAACCAGGGTTGAAGACTGATACTTCGACACTACTTAGCAAATACAATCAAATAGAGGCCTTTGTCAGGGACTATGCAATTGGATCTCTGTTGGAAATATAGCTTCCTGCATTTCTTTCTATCGACCAATGTGGTTGCATGCATCTTGCCTGAACTATATTTCTGAGTTCAGGCAGGAGCCCATACTTCTAATCCAATCAGACTCAACGTTTGAGTCAGCTTGAATCCAATTCTTCCCGAACAAATCCAGTCATTGGTTTGTTCGTATTTTCTATGGCATGACCCAGTATTCTGAGTCAGTGGATAATTCTTTTCTGGTCTGGGATCTCACTTTTCTGCAGTCGAGTCGGTTCCGGGTAACCTTTCTCCCTTGTAAATCCACTGTATATATCGTAATACCTGTAGTCTATTAGTCAATTAAGCAAACTGAACTTCTTCTCCGTTCTCAGGCAATTCTTACTCCGAAGTTCTCTCCATACTCTAACAGATTATGAGACCAAGTTAGCTCAACTTTGGACTTAATACTTCTTTCTTCGCCTGGCTGCTTCAACTTCTATAACTTCCTCTTCCTCACACTCACCTCTACCACATCTTCTCAATCTTCTACAACCAGAATGGCATTTAACCAGATCATCAAATCGGTTCGTTCTCTCCCTACTTTGGACAAGTCTACCTACACTCGCTGGGCTAGCCTATTTCGAATGATTCTCGTACAATTTAATGCGGAGTCCGTTATATGCGACCCTTCCGAAGCCGTCGCCGATACTAAGAAGAAAGGCGAAAATAAAGATGTGGACTTGGACGAAATTGACCGTTGTGTCAGATTTGCTCTTCTTTCGGCCGTACCTGATGATTCTTATCATTTGGTTGAAAATAAAAATACTTCCAGGGAAATGTGGATTGCTCTTGAGGATTTCTTCAAACCCGAGTGTGAGGTTACTCCTACTTCCTTGCTCAAGGATTTCTTCCGATTCACTATGCCTGATGGTACTAGTGTGGATCGGTTTTCTGAAGAGCTCACAAAACGTCAACGCAGAATTGCTGCTGCAGACCCTTCTTTCTTCCCCTCTGATACTCATATGAGGGATTACTTACTTGACTACTTTGACTATTGTTGCAATGGTCAATTCTCTGGATCGGTCACTTCTTTGAGACGAGATAAGTCCTGCACATTCTCTCAGGCAGTAAACTCTCTCCGGTCGACAGAAGCAACAATTAAAAGTCGACAGTCCGGTCCATCTGCAGCATTTCTTTCTACTCCTGCGAAGCTTCAATCCATCCCTGATCCTACTTCTTCTTCTCCCTCATCCTACTCTCCCAATAAGGACAAAACATGCGCGCACTGTCACCGTAAGGGTCACACCAGGGACACTTGTTTCCTCTGGATTTCTACGCCTGACGGCACAAAGTGGGCCGCCAAGCATCCAGAGAAAGCCGCTATAGTGCGAGCTATGTTTCAAAAATTCGGGAATAAAGGCTCTTCCAAGGATAAAAAGGGAAAGTCTATTAAACTTGACGGTGCCTGGATGATGGAGGAACATATTCTCACTTCTGATGGATCAGGGAAATGCAATGACGTTGTTCTTGATACTGGTGCAACGCACCATATCTTTCATGACAAAAGCTTGTTCTCTTCTATTTCTCCAGTTGACAAGCGTGTCCAAACTGCTTCTGGTCAATTACTTTCTATTTCTGGAATCGGCTCTGTGGAAATTTCTTTGGGAAATTATCTCGATTCGTCTTGTTCTCGTACTTTGAAGCTAGAAAACGTCTGGTATCTTCCTTCCTGTACAAAAAATCTTGTTTCTGGCTCTCAAATTCTTTCTGCAGGTTACAAAATGCGGTCTTCTAACAGTGGGATTGGCATATTTGAAGCTAAAGGTCGTCTCACTGCAACCGCTCGTTTAAGGAATGGCTTATTTCATTTCAATGTAATTTCTCCTCCTGCTGTTCTTAGTTCTTCTCGTCCTAGATTTTCTAGTCCTCTTTCTACTCAACCCGAGGACCCCACGCTCCCTTCGAATATCAACCAGGGACTACTCACAATTGTATCTAACATGGACGCTAATCGCCTTTTACACCATCGCTTTGCTCACGTCAGCCCCCAGATTCTCTCAAAGGTCGATATTTCACTAGTTAAACTACCTAATTTAAAATCACAGGAATTGTCGAAACTAAATATCTGTCCTAAATCTCTGGGTAACTGCGACGTCTGTCTTTCTTGCAAACAGGTTGAGAAGATTAATCGCGGTCCATGCAATAAGTCAGATCAAACACTACAGCTTGTGCATTCTGACACTTGGGGAAAGTGTCGACATCGAAATTTTTCTACTCAAAGGTCTAAATGAAGTACCAGGTCATTTCTCTATCTATAGGGATTCTATAGAACTTCTGACTGGTCATAAAATCAAGGCTCTTCGGACTGATGGTGGTAGCGAGTACAAGCTAATAAATTTTGGTGGAATAACACGCCAAATTTCAGCTCCCTATACTCAACATCAGAATGGTGTTTCTGAACGCTTAAACAGGACCCTAGTAACTATGGCTAGGTGCATGCTATCACATGCTCATCTTCCTGTTCGATTCTGGGACGCTGCTATCTCGACAGCTTGCTACATCCGAAACCGACTTCCTCTCCTTGAAGGCAAGAAAACACCTTTCGAGTTACTGCGCGGTTCCAAGCCAACTATCTCACATTTTCGTGTGTGGGGCTGCGTTTGCTATTCTTTAATCAATGAAAAAGATCCTCAAAGATCTAAACTCTCCCCAACTTCGCTACGGGGCATCTTTATTGGTTATTGCGAATCTTCCACGCAATACCGTATCTACGTTCCTTCAAAGGCCGGAAGAAATAAAATCATTATTTCGGCCAACGTTCGTTTTCTTGAAGACACTTTCTGGGATTGGGGCCAAACTTCATCTGAGCAATTCGGCGAGATCGAAGGTCCCCTCGATGACAATCCTACCTCTTCTCATTCCGAAAATTCTTACGACAGCTCTGACTCAGACTCAGGCGTGTCACCCTTTCCTGATCCTTCTTTTCTCCCTTCTTCTTCTCGTCCCTTGGATCCCCAAGCGACCACTGATCAGGAAAATTCTTTCTCTGGTGTCAACATACCTACTGCAACTTTGGAGCAAAATTCTTCTCATGTTGACCCGCCTACTTTTCGGAATACACTTTCTCAGGATCAAATACTTTCTCGCCAGACTGCTCGTCATCATTCTATTACTGAGCCAGATTCTTCTTTTTCTACGTCTGTGCAACCCGATCCATCTTCTTCGACTCCAACTCCTTATTCTTCTGCAGAAATTTCTCAGGGTGTTAATCAAATCCAGACTACCCCTGGTTCTATTACTTCTAACATTCCTCCGCTCAGGAGGAGCAATAGGATTTCTAAACCTATTGAGCCACGATCTGCATGGCAACCCAAGTCTCCTATTCTTTACGTTGGTGGAGATACTTCGATCCCACAATCTTACTCTGAAGCCATCAACGGACCTGATAAGGCCATGTGGGAAATGGCAATTCAGGAGGAGCTTGATTCTCTCTCCCAAAAGGGAGTATTTACTTCAGTAACCCATGTTCCTCATAAGAGGAGAGCTATTGGCTCGCGATGGGTTTTCACCGTCAAATCTGATGGTAGGTTCAAGGCCCGACTAGTTGCTCAAGGCTTTAACCAAATTCCTGGTGTCGATTATTTCGATACCTATTCACCAACTCTGCGTTTAGATTCTCTCCGAATACTACTCGCAATTTCTACTTACCGCGATTGGGAAATTCACCAAATTGACATCAAAACAGCCTATCTCGAGGGCGACATTCAAGAGTCTATATACATGAAATCGCCTCAGGGATGGAACGTGAGCGGTTTTCTTAAGATCAACAAGGCCCTATATGGATTAAAACAGTCTGGAAAAGCATGGTATGATAAATTAGACTCTAAACTTCTTTCTCTTGAGTTCGAAAAGTCTACCTGTGATCACTGTGTTTACATCCACAAAATATACCAGATGGTAATAGGTGTATATGTTGACGACTTGATAATTTGCGGCAAGCAACTTGATGATGTTAAAATTGTTAAGGCCAAACTTTCTTCTTTCTTTCCTGTCAAAGATCTTGGTGAGATCGACAGTATCATTGGGTGGAAAATTCTTCGCGAGCGCCCAACTCGTACTCTTCATATATCACAGTCCAGCTACTTACTAGACAAGATTAATTCTCTTGGGCTTGGTGATTCAAAATCTTTTTCTTCTCCTCTTGATGGGTATGGTGGTATTCTTCCGCAGGCAGAGGGAGAACCACTGGCCGATGATTCCGCCTATGCAAGCGCTGTAGGCAGCCTTGGATATGCTTCTATTGGGACTCGACCAGATATTTCTTTTGCCACCTCCCAACTTGGCGCTTATAACTCAAGTCCAGTACAGCGTCACTGGAATAGTGTTTGTAGAGTATTTCGATACATTAAAGGCTCTTCAAATTACTGTATTACTTACAGCTTCGGTCCCCCATCACATATTCTAACCACAAATCAAGCGGCATCCTTATATTCCGACTCGGATTATGCTTCAGATGTTACCACCCGTCGTTCAGTAAGCGGGTTTATTCTAATGCTTGGTGGTGGTCCTGTGTGTTGGCAATCGCGAAAACAAAAATCGGTATCTACCTCAACCACTGAAGCTGAATACGTTGCCTTGTCTGAGGCTGCTAAACAGGCGATTTGGTTTTCTAGGTTTCTGAAGGAGCTACATGTTAGCGAGCTCATACACGATGATGGTATTCTCACCTTTTCTGATAATCAGGGTGCACTTGCGATTGCGAAAGGGACAAATTCTTCTAAAACTAAGCACATTGATGTTGCTTATCACTTTGTTAGGGAATGTATTCTTAATGGACACATAAAGGTGTCTTACATACCTACAACTTCTATGCTGGCGGATATTCTAACTAAACCTATTCCGCAGCAAAAAGCTAAACCACTGATTGAAAGGATTTTCCAGATGGGATAGCATTCTCGCATTCACCGCATTGATCAGGAGGAGTGTTGGAAATATAGCTTCCTGCATTTCTTTCTATCGACCAATGTGGTTGCATGCATCTTGCCTGAACTATATTTCTGAGTTCAGGCAGGAGCCCATACTTCTAATCCAATCAGACTCAACGTTTGAGTCAGCTTGAATCCAATTCTTCCCGAACAAATCCAGTCATTGGTTTGTTCGTATTTTCTATGGCATGACCCAGTATTCTGAGTCAGTGGATAATTCTTTTCTGGTCTGGGATCTCACTTTTCTGCAGTCGAGTCGGTTCCGGGTAACCTTTCTCCCTTGTAAATCCACTGTATATATCGTAATACCTGTAGTCTATTAGTCAATTAAGCAAACTGAACTTCTTCTCCGTTCTCAGGCAATTCTTACTCCGAAGTTCTCTCCACACTCTAACAATCTCTCTTCAAAGGGTGTATCTGATCTGTACGTCTACTGATCAGTGTTGGAACACTACCAATGGTTAATTCACAAGCTTGTGTGGGGTTACTCAATTCATTCCTATCTCTGTTCTCTATGGGGAGAAATACCATAAATACATTGGTACCTTTTTCTGAATCACTATTCCCTATAAGGAAAGGTCTCAACTCGACCCTTGTACATAACATTTTGTGAGCCAGCTCACACACATCCAAACCTCTTCCAACCTCATCAAAACCAATGTAGAGCGCTGCACCCAAAGCAGCATCAAAGTCTATGCCGCAGCCAAAAGCTGCCGCCCAAGCAGAATGCCTTCCGGAACTTCGAAAAATTGTCGAAGCTGAACAGCGACGTGCTGCTGAAAAAGCGGCAAATCCGGCACTTTGTTCTACCGCCATCTCTGGCGTCAAAGCAACCCTTCTCCCTTTAACCAACGGGTCAAACAGACAATTTGTAGACTCGATGAGAGTCTACCTATGCGCCGCCATTGCACAATACATGGCCTCGGGCTCGGCCCCCACGCCCCCCGTCCTTCCTCCTCGCCCTGCGAACCCTCTCCCAAGTGCTCCTAACGCCAGGAGTGCTACAATTCCCGCTGTCCAAGCACTACCTGTCAAAAGCACCTGAGCTACAGTAGCAAAAAATGGACTACCACAAGAAGCAGTTACTATAGCAAAGACTGTGCCGCAACCTGCGGCCAAAGCCTAAAAGAAAGAAACTCCCAAGGCAAAAGTGAATAAACAACTGTTCCTTTGCCAAGAAAATGAGCAACCGTGGCGTAAGCTTTCACCTAGCGCTTTATGGAAACAAATACATGATGGGCTGCAGTGCACCTTGAGTGACGCCTGCTCTGTACACCGAGTCAGAACTGGCTTTGCGATTCTGACAGGTAAGGAAAATGTAAGGCAAATGCTCCTAGATGCCGCACCGAGGTTGTCGGACTTCAGCGCCAAGCTCGAGGAAGCCTCAAACCTTGTAGCATTTCAAATCCTGAATGTTTCTGCAACCATAAAAACAATCGGTGGTATTATGATGGTCGATGCAGGCAGGATCTCATTGGAGATCTACCGAAAAACACATAAGTTTCCAACCCAGGTGCTACAGCACGGAACATGCTGTCCTGGAGCACCATACAGAAATTGGAAACCCCTTTTCGCCCGGGATTCTACCCCTTGTACGGGCTTCTGCATTCTCGACGACTCTGGCGCGGCGACCATTTACAAGCCTCGTCCACAAATTGAACAGTACAAACGCTTTCTGGACTTTCACGCTACCTGTGGTTGCTCCCGCGCTCCAGCATGCTGGAACTGCGGATAAAACATGCATCCGGAAGCCGAGTGCAAGGCCCTCACCAAGTGTCGCAACTGTAAGGGACCCCACCGATTGGATTCCCGGGGCTGACAAGCCAGACCCAAGAAATCCAGACCGGTGACAAAAGAGCAGCTCGCGTGGATTCGCCACCTCGAGCAAGGGGAATTCTCAAAGGTGGCACGAGCTAGAGCAGCAGTCAAAAGGGCCGAGGAGGCGATCATCGCCGCGGCGAAGGATGTCTCTATGGCCGAGGCAACAGGTTTCGGAGCACTGGGAGCTGAAGAAGAAGTTTGAGGGCACAGCAACCTCGACGATGTCCCCATTTGAGACATCTACTAATCAATAACAGGATACCGGCTGAATCAAAGGTGTTATAAAGAGATTGATTGTTGTAACGGCTGGTAAGCCGATTGGTCCCTGTAGCCTATGTTGGTTAACTTAGGCCTGATTCGAGTGGCGCTATTAACCACTACTAATGCGCTAATGTGCGACGCCACCCAATACAATACCTTTGCGTCGGCATTGGCATGGCATGCATGTGGCATCGAACTCGGCAGTGCGGCACTGCAGTACGGCACTGCAACACATGTTAATAGGCTTACACTAACGGGAAATATACGAGACCGAGTTCAATCCTTCCGCGCCACAACGCGATAGTGCTGTATTATAGGTATAGCCAGAACACTAGGAGAGCCCCATAGCATAGGAAGAGGAGAGGGATTAGCCTCGGTGGCGAGGAGGCTTTCACGTATATATATGACTAGATAGATGTAGTGGGAGTTCTCTCCTTAGAATTATTATTTACTACCATCGACCACATAGTTGCCCCAGCGCTTGTCCCTCGAAACCGTGACAATTGTGAGGAAGAGGAACGTATCTAATGTCGTGAATTACAAGGAGTAATGATTAACTATGTTACATTGAGACTGGACGCAGTAATGAAAAAACGCCTGCACGCTAATACACTTGCACGTGATGCACAATTACAATATTCCCCCTCATTGTGCACAGTGTTAGGAAACACTTCACAGCATCTCAACGTTAGACAAAGGCTTTGTCAGAGCATCGGCTCGTTGTCTATTGGTTGGGATATATTGAATGTCAATAAGTCCTTGTCTAAACTGTTGTTGATAATAATGGTTGCGCAACTTTACATGACACGAACGCTTATAGTTATTGTGGTTTCTTACCAAGTCACTTGTCGGCAAGTCTCTGTGAGTGCAAGATACTCAGCTTCTGTACTCGAAAGCACGACGTCTTGTTGAAGATGCGATCTCCAAGCAATTGGGCCTCTAAGCAAAATTAGGGAGCCCGAAGTTGAATGAGATGTAGATGGATCGCCCGCAAAGTCCGAATCTGAATAAGCTTCAAGCATGAGGTTTTTGTCTTTTGAGTAAGTGAGACCAGCATCCGGGTCCTTACTAATATATTTGAGAACATGCTCTGCAGCTAGGAGGTGCTCATCAGACGGATTTTGAAGGAAACGAGTGAGATGGTTAGTTTCAAACACGATATCAGGGCGTGTTTGGTTGGTGAGATATTGGAGACCTCCAACAATTTGGTTAAACTTTGCAATCCGCTCAGCACAAGCTGGCTATGATGAGATCTCCATGCGACGCTCAATTGGCTTTGAAACGAGTTTACAGTCTGCAAGACCATGTCTGGAGAGAAGTTCGCGCGCATAGCGACCTTGAGAAAGCTTTAGAATTTTACCTTCGTGACTCACATTGATACCGAGGAATTGATCACAAGAAACAGCTTTAAATTTAAATTTCGATCTGAGAGCTTTTGCAAGTTTTCTGATTTGATGGATATTAGGTCCAAGAATTTGAAAGTCATCAACATGAAGTAGCACAAATACGTCTCTTTTGCTGTTGGTAAATAGACAAACATCAGATTCAGTAGGCCTGAGTCCAAGTTTGTCAAGCTCAACTTTAACACTTTCATGCCAGAGTGCGGCAGCTTGCTTGAGGCCGTAAAGTCCCTTTTCCAGTTTTACCACTTTTTCTTTCCTTTCAAATCCCTGAGGCATCTACATATAAAGAACGACGTCAAGTGTGGGGTTGAGAAAGGCAGTTGGAACATCACCTTGTAGTCTGTGCCATCCGAGACGGTATCCAAGCACTAGAAGAAGCCTTATAGTGTCTGCGCGAGGTGTAGGAGCAAAGGTGTCAAAGTAATCACGTGCTTTTTGTTGAGCAAAGCCCCTTGCAGTCCATCGTGCCTTGTACTTATCCAACGAGCCATCAGCATGAGTCTTACGTTTAAACCCCCATTTTCTGGTTAGAATAGTCCGGTTTTTCGGGACGAGTCTCAGGGAGGTGTGTTATCAATGTTCCGTAGGGTATGAGTTGTGGGGTCTTTGGAAGAATGACTAATTCTGTGGTGATGAAATGTGGTGAAAACGTGAGGTACAATGTGCACTATGTATGTCATTGGATATTGAGTAAGAACGAGGTTGGTACAAGGACAGCAATCTTCCTAAAGAAGAGATGTATTTATGAGTATAAGGTATAAGTGTAATCAGAAGACGTTGCGTGAAGAAGAATATTTCTTCACGCCGAGTATTTATATACATAAAATAACCAAATAACCAAATAGCACATTATCTCAATCTCGAAAGATCTACTACACAGCACTTTGTAAAACTAGCCTAATTGATGTGCAAGAAGCATGAATGTTACATTATGTGTTGTTTAGTTTAGTTTAGTTTAAATTTAACGTCGTGCCTGTCTACAGCTCGTGATCTTAGTCACGTGCTGGACGGCCCAGTCCCTACAGAACTACCCGACGCTCTAACGCGCCCTACAGCACCTAGAAACTACAAAAGAGTCCGACCAGCTGTCCGCCACTCTGCTTTCCAATTTAAATGTAGCAAATTTCCCTCTACCCGGGACTTTACTTCTTATGTATAAGTAGTTTGAAATTACACCACAGACTGCGAAATAGTGAGGGGAACTTCCAAAAAAGAAAGGTCAGAATACAAAAGAAATTATTAGCAGTAATAAATCCCTCAATCTAACATTAATTTCACGCAATATCATAAATCTCAAGGGAAATATCTAATTCACTTGTTGGATTTTTTCGTAGAGCTTCGTCAGCTCAACCCATTTTCCGAAGGCGAGTGTGCCTTTGGGCGTGCCAAGAACCCATTTAATACCAGGGCTGGGATGTCGGGGCCCACCACTGAGGCGAGCCCAGCTTCTTCCTATGCTGCAGTGAAAGAAGTGGTCCGGACTTTTTTCTTCGCCACAGGAGCAAGTCATTAAGGCATCTTCGTGTGTGAAACGCCGATGATACTGTGCGAAATCTCCGTGTCCGGAGCGAGCTGCAATTAGCGCCCCAAGTGCACGCCTGCTTAGTCCTTTCAGTTCTGGGGATATTCCTAGACTAGGGCCAATCCCTAGTTCTTTATATCTAATTGAGCCTTCCTGAGCCCAGTAAGTGGTAGTAGAGGCGTTATATAACAGAGAAATTTCTCTTTTTGCTCTTGCTATGGATGGAGGTAGGGATGGCGCACTCATTAGACAAGCCGATTTCGCTAGAGCATCTGCTGCTTCATTTCCAGGGATTCCAGAGTGTCCGGGGCACCATCTAACATTGACTGATCCTGCTTTAGTACAGGATGCTCGTTTTCTTTTCGTCCAGCTAGCTGCTAGCTACCGGAATTTTGCAATCCGGCGGGAGCTTATTGCAGTAGGTGTTAACAAGAGGAGTCGAAGAGCTGCTTCTTGGTTATCTAGACATATGGTTAAGTTGGTTGCATAAAAGACCATGGGATTAAGGAGGGCAGCTGCTAGACCTTCTGTTGCTCCAGTGATTTCCGCATCGTGCACTTCTGCAGAGGTAACATTATGTGTTGTTAACTACTTAAATACAGTTTATGACGTGATAGATCACGTGATATATGGGGCATCCATTACACCCCCCCATAAACTAATTATTTTAGATCTATATTAAGTTGATGAAAGAACGTTTTATGCTTTATTCGTTGTTATGCTTTAGTTAGTCCATCAGCCTTGCACAGATCTGTTGGTGTATATTTCAATTTAATAATGTTACCTTGAATTGACTCTCGGACAGTTGACTGTCGCATAAGAAAATGCCAATTACGGGCTGATATTTTCTCAGAGTTAGCTGTTATCATGGCAGATGTGTTGTCAATTTCAGTAATGATTGGCTGACTGACAACCTGAAATAGTTCCTCATAAAGAGGCCGAAGCCACTGTGCAGTAACGGCTAGCGTAGTAAGAGCGGCGTATTCAGCTTCGCGTGTACTTTGAGCCGTGACTGTTTGTTTCTTTGATAACTGTTATAGCATGAAAGCATGAAGATTAAATTGAGGTTACTAATTAAGAATATGTACATGTAGTCACGTGATGATTAGTAATCCTCCACTACACCCCCCCTGAAGCTGAATGCTTTAAGTCTATATTTATTTGATTGCAAAAGTTAGTATGCTTGATACGCTGAAGGGCTTTTGTTAGGCCGTCAGCTTTACAAAGATCGGTTGGTGTGTATTTGAGCCGGATAATGTTGTCCTTGATGGCTTCTCGGACTGTTTCTTCTCGCATGAGGAAATGCCGATTTCTTGCGGAAATTTTGGTTGAATTTGCTGTAATGAGGGCTGCAGTGTTGTCTATTTCAGTTATGATTGGATGGTGCATAGGCCCGAATAATTCTTCGTATAGCAGCAGTATCCATCGTGCTGTGGTGGCAAGTTTCGTGAGAGCTGCATACTCAGCCTCACAGGTGCTTTGGGCTGTTATTGTTTGTTTCTTAGAACACCAGGCAATCGGGGAATCACCAATTAGGAAAAGGATACCGGAAGTACCTTTTGACGATAAACTATTTCCCCAACTGCTGTCTGAGGAGGCGGTGAGCTTAGAACTGCCTTGTTGCTGAAATAAAAGGGCAGCTGACTTAGTTCGAGAAACATAGCGTAACAAGTGTTTCAATGAGAGCATTGCATTTTCAGATGGACTGCGCGTATGTTGAGTTAGTCGATTAACGGCATACTGAATGTCAGGTCTTGTCATGTTAGCTATGTGCAGGAGTGTGCCCACTGACGACCGATATTTTGCGGCATCTTTTTCCGTGCATAGATTCTCTGTGTCACGATCAATAAGATTATCATCTGCAATGGGTGTATTAGCTCCATTGCAGTAAAGCATGTTCATGTCCTCGCAGAGAGATTCTATTTTATCTTGTTGATGTATCCGGATGCCATCTGATTTTCTATCAATATTTATACCAATGAATTTGGACATTTCGCCAAGATCTTTGATTTGGAACGCTTCTGCTAGCATTGTGACAGCTTCATGAGCGAGGGTTGTTGAATGAGATATGATCATAAAGTCGTCAACGTATGTTGATATGATTGTGTTCGAGCGACGAAACACATTGGGATCAAATTTGAATGAACGGTATCCTTTTTCGTGCAGGACATTTCGGAGTTTCTCTTGCCATCGCCTGGGTGCTGTTTTAAGTCCGTAAATTGCCTTGTGAAGTTTGCAGACTAAGTTTGCGTTAGATTCTTTAAGATGAGGCTGCTCAATGTATAGAGGACGATCTAGATCTGCATGTAAAAAGGCAGCGGTAATGTCAACGTGTCGAATATAGAGGTTATTACAAGCAGCGAATGCAAGCAGCATTCGCATACTGGTAGGAGGGAGAACATCGGCATAGGTATTATCCGCAAATGGTTCTGAAAATCCTCTGGCACACCACCTTGCTTTCAATGTGCCGTCAGATTTTTCTTTTAAAGACCATTTTCCTGTCATTAGTTGCTTGCTTGCTTCAGATCGAGGGACAAGAGTCCAGACTTTGTTACGAGTCATATTATCAATTTCTTTATTCATGGCAGAGTTCCATTCTTGGGCCCGAGGTCCGGATAACGCTTTCTCGATTGCGCGTCGATTACTCGATTGGACAGTTAAGGCTTGAGGTCTGAGAGGGAACGAATCTTCGTGGAAGCGCACGTCTCGTCGAATAATGGTTCTGCTGGTGTGAGGGTTAAGGATTATATGCCCCCCTGTGAATGCTGAACCTACATAGATGCCCTCTTTGGCTTTGGATTTCAATTTATTTTGGTCTGGATTAAGCCAAAAAGCTCGACAACCGAAAGGATGGAGGTTTTTGATGTTTGGAATTTTGTTGAAAACGGCAAAGTACGGGGATTGTGTGGCATGTGAATTTGGGGTTAGATTTAAAATATTAATGGCAGCGTTGAGGATCAAAGGCCACAATTTCAAGGGTAATCCTGATTGCAAGTGAAGTGCCCTCATTTTCTCAGTGACTGTGCGGACGTTTCTTTCGGCAATCCCATTTTGTTCGGGAGCGTGAGAGGATGATTTTATCCAGTCAATACCGCGGAATGGAGTATATCCTGAAGTTCAGAGTTTGAAAATTCAGTCCCGCTGTCACTATGGATTCGTTTTGGTGCCTTATTGTATTGTGTACGAAGGCTTTCAAGGAAATTCTGTATTGTTGTTGGAACAGTTTTCTTGTTATAAATTGGCCATGACCATTTCCATGAAGTGTACTCATCAACTGCGAGTAGAAACCAAGTGGCTGCCGGAGTAGATTTGTCAATGGTGGTTGGAAATAGAGATTTCTGGCCACCGACTAGGTCCATATGAATAGCATCTAGGAATTCGGACGAAGTGTGGAGATTCCCATGACCCTTAATTTTAGTCAGTTTGGTTTTAGTGCAGGTTTCACAATTGATGGGATATTTGCATCCTTTTATGCCAGCAAGCTTTAGTGTTGTAAACTGTGCTTTCTGCCCAGGATGACCCAAGATAGTATGCCAGTCACGATTGATAGAATAGATTTTGGATTGATTAAACTTTGCGTTAGGCCTCCAAATTAATCTGCCAGATTCTCGACGAAAAGTTGCACATACTGTTCCGTTAGGTCTGATTAGTTCTACGTCTTTGTAACAAGATGGCCACCGTATGCTGAAGCCCTGTTTTTCTAGTTGGGCAGTGGAAAGAATACGAGTTGTTTCACCAGCAATATGTATTGCACCATGAAGATGCTCGATTTTTCCATCAGATGTTGGAAATAGAATATTACCGGAGCCTAGTGTTGCGACTGAGCCGCCTCCAGCTACACGAACAGTTTGAGACAGTGCAGAGTAGGAGTTAAAATCGTTTTCATTGCCCGAGACGTGATAATCTGCCCCACTATCTAATTGATATGATACATTTTCAGATGATTCCATGACTGAAAGAACATGTTTCCGATTCCCGGGCTGCGCCTCGTTTATTGTGCTATGTTTATTCTGCTTGTTTGAATTTTTCTTCTTCCTACAATCATTTTCGACATGACCCAAATTGTGACAGAAATTGCACTTCACTTGATTCTCTCGTCTTGAAGGACCTTTCACCCTAGTATTGGATGTCCACTTGAGGCACTCAGATATGGTATCGTTGTAGGACATGTCGCGACATCGGTTTGCCAGCTCAGGCTGCATATTTCGGACATGAAATAGGAATAGATATTTCATGTGGTGATTGATATCGGGCGTAATCGGACAGTGTTCTTTCAAGTCGTGATACCGCTTTTGGTACTCTTTGATGTATGAAGACAGCGACAAGTTTCCAGGATGGAAGTTCCAGAATCGGGTAGTGATTGATAAAACTGTAGAGAAGACATTAGATTGAGATATTAAGACAATTTCATGAAGTATCGAGCGAGGGTTATCACTTGGTGCTGTCCTGATGTCACCCGCTGTTTCTTTTAGCTTTGCAGCCCACCATCCAGACCACATTAGGATAGTCTTGTTGTAGGGGGTTCCTCTAGAAGAGCTGCCGAAGATTGCGTGAGGAAGATCAGCCTTTTAATGGCGATCCTCCATTGGGACCAGTTTGATCGGGTTAATTTAGGTACTGGGGTTACTCTCTCGATGCTGTCGAGACGGGTTGAGATGGTCCAAATCTCTGTTTTCTTGTTTGACTCTTTTAACGAGTCTTCTAGTTCTTCAGTTGAGGCAAATTCGATGCCAGATATCGTGATACTAGTGCTTTCATTTGTTTCATCAAAATCCGTTTTGGCCTCTAAAGAGGGCTTACTGGGAGTTAGTGATGACATGATGACTTTGTGCGGGAGTTGCTGCGTAAGTTGACCTGTAAAAGTGGACAAACGCGAAGACAAGATGCACGAAGGAATGTATGTCGCGGTAATTCAATGCGGAAGCTTGTTAGCGGCGGAAGACGCGACGGGCCATAACCTGTTATAGCATGAAAGCATGAAGATTAAATTGAGGTTACTAATTAAGAATATGTACATGTAGTCACGTGATGATTAGTAATCCTCCACTACAATAACCATGCAATTGGCGATCCATTTATGAAGAAAACATTCCCTGAAGTGCCTTTAGAAGAATTTGTATTTCCCCAACTACTGTCTGAAGAGGCAGTGAGTTCCGGTTTTGTTTGTTTGGAGAAAAATAGGGTTGATGATTTCGTCCGCGAAACGTAACGTACTAAGTGCTTAAGCGATAAAAAGGCATTTTGAGAGGGGCTTCGCACGTAGCGACAAAGTCTATTGACAGCATATTGTATATCAGGTCTTGTCATATTTGCAATATGTAGTAGAGTACCGACAGCAGATTGGTATACAATAGCATCAGATTTCAAGCACAGATTCTCTGTATCACGATCGATTAGGTTATCATCAGATATTAGTGTACTTGCGCCTTTACAGTGGATCATACCCATATCTTCACAAAGAGCATCGATTTTGTCTTGCTGATTGATACGTATGCCATCAGAATCTTTTTGGATGTTGATGCCTAGAAATTTGGTCATGTCACCGAGATCTTTTAGTTTGAAAGCTTTAGCCAATGATGCAATAGCCTCATCGATTTTAGAGCGAGATAAGGAGATAATCATGAAGTCATCGACATATGTAGAGATTATTGTTTCAGCACGGCGAAATACATTCGAGTCAGTTTTAAGTGGATGAAAACCCATATCATGAAGGACTTGTTGAAGCTTAAGCTGCCATCGTTTAGGTGCTGTTTTCAGGCCGTAGATAGCTTTTTGTAACTTGCATACTAAATCCCCCGACTGTTCGCGACCATGAGGCTGTTCAATATATATGGGTCGATCAATATCGGCGTGAAGAAAAGCAGCCGTAATGTCAACATGACAGATATGAAGACTATTTGTTATGATAGGTCTATGATTCGGGTGTACATACAATTTGTGGGAGCTCGCTGCTAGTGATCACAGATGTGCTGCTGGGCCGGACAGGTCAAGAAGAGGAGTGGAGAATGATCTCTGTAGAATGAGGAAAGACTGTATTGCTTACTTTATCTACTGAGGAGGAAAGCTCTCTACTTATAGTCCCAAGACTATTGCTTACTAATTATACTAACTCAACGAAGCAGGAGCAAACAGAGCAAATACATGCAGTCGCGTGACCATCATAACTGAAGCTGTGCACTGTAGCCATGTGGGTCTAGGCACAACACTATTGGTGGCTGCAAAGGCTAGTAGCATACGCATCGTAGTAGGAGGGAGAACATCAGCATAAGTGTCCTCAGTTAATGGCTCAGAGAAGCCGCGAGCACACCATCTTGCTTTGAATTGTCCATCAGACTTCTCTTTTAGAGCCCATTTACCAGTCATTATTCTCCCATTTGCCTGGGACCGAGGTACTAAAGTCCAAACATTATTGCGACTCATATTATCAAGTTCTCGGTCAATGGCTTTGCTCCATTCTTGAGCTTTAGGGCCAGACAGGGCTGTTTCAATTACACGCCGGTTATTCACACGGAGTGTAAGGATATGGTGTTTGAGAGGAAAAACATTTTCGTGAACGCGGATATCACGACAAATGACTGTTCTACCAGTTTCAGGATTTAGAATGATGTTGCCCCCAGAGAATTCTGTGCCAACATAGATACCTTCTTTTGCTTTGGAGTTTAGTTTATTCTGATCGGGATCTAGCCAGAAAGCACGACAACCGAAAGGATGAAGATGTTTAATGACAGGCATCTTTTGAAATACCGCATAGTATGATGAATTTGGAGCTATGCTGTTTGGGGTTATATTCAGTGAGCTTATAGAAGCAGTAAGAATGATAGGCCACAGACGCAATGGTAAACCTGACTGTAAGTGAAGCGCTCGCATCTTTTCAGTGACTGTACGAACGTTTCTTTCAACAATTCTATTTTGCTCTGGAGCATGTGATGATGACCTATGCCATTGAATGCCACGAGAAAGAAGTTCTTCTTGAAGATCCGAGTTTAAGAATTCAGTACCACTATCAGTGTGAAGAAGCTTTGGAATTTTGTCAAATTTTGTTTTAAGGTGTTGTAGAAAATGGCGAATTTGAGTTGGCACAGTTTTCTTTGAGTAGACCGGCCAAGCCCATTTCCAAGAGGTGAATTCATCAACTGCAAGAAGGAACCATGTAGCATTTGGAACTGATTTGTCCATGGTTGTGGTAGTTAGAGATTTCTGACCACCAACTAGATCCATATGAATAGCCTCACCAAAAGAGGAAGCGGTGCGTAGAGAACCATGTCCCTTGCATTTGGTTATTTTGGTTTTAGTGCATATCTCACATTCAAGAGGAAACCTGGACACTTTAATTCCAGCGGACTTTAGCATGGCATTTTGAGCTTTCTGCCCAGGATGGCCAAGTATACTGTGCCAGTCACGAATTACTAATATGTTGTGTGTTTTTATAGGGTCATTTACATATGGTTTGCATATTAATCTGCCAGATACTCGGTGAAATTTAGCACAAATTGTACCATCTGGGCGTATGAGTTCAACATCACGGTAGCCTCGAGGCCATCTTATGGAGAACCCCTGTTTTTCTAGCTGCGCTGTTGAGAGGATTCGATGTTTTTGACCTGGCATGTGTACAGCACCTTTCAGTAACTCAATTTTGTTGTCAATAGATGGGAATTTAAGATCACCACAGCCGGCAGTCGTTACTCTACCGCCTCCTGCAACACGAACGATATTGGAAGTATTCAAGTAGGATGAAAAATCATGTTCATTTCCAGACACATGAAAGTCTGCAGCTGTGTCTAACTGAAAAGCAGAATTATCAAAAGAGCTATTTAGGGACAAAACCTTGTTCTTTGTGGACCCATTATTTTGTCGTGAGGTTTCTATCGCAATTTTCTTTTTCTTCCTACATTCATTTTCTTTGTGTCCTTTAATACCACAAAAGTTACATGCCACAAAAGTTTTCTTGGAGCCAGCTGATCTCGAATTTGAATTAGTAGAAGACCATCTAAGACATTCAGAAATCATCCCGTGAAGCCCATGATCTCGACAACGATTGGCAAGGTCCGGCTGCAAACTATTTATGTGGTGCAGAAAGAGGTATTTCATTTGCTGTTCTACCTCTGCCGTTATAGAAGTATGTTCTCTGAGATCTTGAAAACGCTTTTGATATTCCTTCATAAAAGCCTCAATAGTCATGCCTTTATCGGGTTGGAAGGTCCAGAATTGGTGAGTGATGTTCATGAGATTAATTTGCCTTTTCGCGAGAGATGCAGTATCAATTGTGGTGAGGATCATTAAAGGAGAATCGCGAGGAGCTGTCATTATATGAGGCGCTACTGCCTTCAGTTTTGCAACCCACCAGGCCGACCACATGATTGCGGTTTTATTATTTGGAGGACTGGATAGAAAAACGGCCGATGTCTTGGTGAGAAGCATGAGACGCTGAATAGACTCGCACCAATGAAGCCAGTTTGATGATTTCAAAGTTGGAACAGGAACAATTTTCTCTATATTACCCAGACGTTCTGACCAAGTCCAGATTTCTGTCTTTCTACTAGATTCTTTTATCGAGGATTGGACTTCCTCAGCAGATGCGAAAATAAGTCTGTTGACGATAATGCCGCTGAAGGAACCAATATCTGATAAAGATTCCTGATGTTCTACATTTGCCTCTGATGAGGGCTTAACTTTAAAAGACGACATTGTTTAAATGTGCGTTAGTTGCTGCGTGCACAATTGTGTGCGTGAAGACGAGAGCGCGAAAACCGATGTCGTTCAATTTCAATAGAAAATAACGGACGCTGTATTTGCAGTGGAAGTGACTAGAGGGCCATAACCTGATGTGCAAGAAGCATGAATGTTACATTATGTGTTGTTAACTACTTAAATACAGTTTATGACGTGATAGACCACGTGATATATGGGGCATCCATTACACTAATGTTTCGAGTCCTCCCTCCTCGGTTTAGAAATTCGTTACACAACTCGTTGTGTTTTAGCCTAAAACTCTGCATGAAGTATCATCTTACGCTTTGCCACAATGATCCATGAAAACGAGTTTGTAGTCAACTATGACTGCGTGTTGTCATGTGTGGTCTATGGGTGTTACATTAGATTAGAGTGGTAGCTGTGTTGGGTAACATTCAGTGCACGGACACCTCAATCTTGTACATAGGAAAATTCCTCTCATCAGATCAGTGTAGACCTGAATACATACAATCAGACCATAAGGTTTTCAGTTCCTGCTTATAATGCTAAAGAGAAGCTTCGGCTCATTAACTACCGTAAGCTCATAATCACAACATGGATGGCAGCCGCTAGCCCTTCAGTCGCACAAGCAGTTTCTGCATCATACACTTCTGCTGAGATCCCTAGAGGTATGGTTCCATAGCCTATCTCGTGGGACGCACTACTTCGAATCGAATATCCTGCTCATGCTCGGTTCTCGATTAACGCACCATCGGAAAAAACAAAGAGATCCAACATTGATTGCAGGTCAAACCAGCCATAGAAGGCAACGACTCCCGCATTGCGACTGTCACGGTTTCAGTACAAGGTGCATGAGCGATCTTGTAGGTACAGTATATTTATTATAATTCTCTGGAGAGAGAATTCCTCAAAGTAAAGTCTACATATATATACATTCTAAATTACTGCCTTTCAAGATGATTCTCCCTGTGACCTGAATAATTGAGACGCTTCTACAACTACCTAGAAGGTTCTCGGTACACCTGTCATCCTCATGAACCTTCAGTGTGTTACCAGAAGGTTCACTGAGAATAGTCGAAGTTCTGTGGCTTCCGAGACCTTCCACTTGTGCCACAGCCTACGCTGGCTAGCGTAGGCTACAGGAGTCTTTCGGCTTAACAGCTGTCACAGCGACCAACTGAACCGATCTTTCCCAAAGATATAGCCCGATTAGCTTTCAAGGGAGGGTGGATAGTATCTTCTGAGAGCTCTGGAGAAATTCTTTGTTGGATCCAGAGCATTCTTATGGCGTCCCATCGTCTGCGAAGAGGGTGTCTAGGATCTCTCGAGGCTATACGGACGGCTAGGCGATCGTGAATACGTTCAAGCCAGGCTTGTGCAGGACCCCAATCTGTCTCCCGAAGAAGTACAGTAACTGATGTCGTTCGTAATAACGGAGGAGCTGCTCGGGCCGCGTCGCTCATCCTTTGTTGTATCCTAAGAACCAGTCCTTTTAGGGCTCCTTTGGAATACCAAGTCTCAGCCCCGTAGAGCAAGGTTGTAAAATGTACTCCTTGAAGTGCTTGTCTCAAGAGAAGATGGCTTATTCTTCTAGTGGTTCTTGAGAGGCTTTTTATGTAACTCGTGATGGCCAAGGATCTACCGCATGATTGTCTCACATGTTCTCTAAATCGGAGTCCTCAATCAAAGATGACCCCTAATGAAAGGCTGAGGGCGATGGATAGGGAGACATCACCTTGTGAGTAAAATACTGATAAGTATGGGAGACTTTAATAGATCACTTGGACAGAGTAAGATGATTAAATGGTAGTGAATTGTAGATGTGGATGTTGATTATAGATACTTAGAGTAAAAAGGCCCTATCTATATACAGGAGTTCCAACCCTTGTTCCTCCATATGTTATTGTCTATGATAGCTAGAGTAACTACAATGATGTCATTATTATAGTGAACACGTTGATAATAGTGTATAGCAATCAGGAGGCAATAGTGATCAGATTCTAAGGGGTTAACTTAATTGGTGCACGGTTATCCCCTGATGGTGTGTGCAGTTATGAACTCAGATTTTACAACAACCCCAAGCTAATGTGTGTGGTTGTTTGGGGTCATCAAATATTATTTTTATTTATTTAACTTCGTGCCCACGCACATCATGTGAGCTCCTCACGTAGCGGTTGGCTATTATGATATGAGACAAAGGCAGTCGAGGTTAGGGTATCGCGAATGGCTCAAGGCCACTGCATACATCACTAGTGTACTGGTTATGGGGGCATGTATATAGTTTCATACATGTATCCGCAGTAAATAGATACAGGGTTAGTCTTATACTTTCTCTTCATATACCCACAGCATAATATTGTATGAGTCTATTCACTGACACCTGCCAACTATAACATCATCCACTCCGCGTCACTCCGCAATATGACTTCCGCAAAGCTCATAACCATAATATTAGCTCAGTCTATATAAAACTACCCGACGTGTTGGAGCCAACGTAGACCCAAGATAAGATAAGAACTTTTATTATAGTTCCTTATGAGTCTAAGACTATGAAGAACTTCTAGAATCTACCAACTAAACTCTGGCTAATATTGTATTTTAAAATGAGGTTATTTAATGTTTTCCAATAGATGTTGAGGGTCATGCCCTGACGTAGACCCAATATAGCAAATGAAAACCAGCATCTTATCATCATACGCTCGAAGTTTGAAGTTACATGAATATCTACCTCCAGTTGTCTCTCGTTATTTACAGGTTTCATTCACTGGAGAATACAAGTCAAAGTAATAAAACTAGTAAAGAGGGAAATTGGTTACATCACTTTAAAGCTCTCTAGCTTTTATTACATGATCAGCTATTAAATGCCTGCATTCCCGCCGCAGAAGTCTCGAGGAGTGTATATGCTATATGTCCACAGGGTACAAGTGTGAGTAAATAGGGGGTCAAGGTCTTCCACAAGGAGAGGAAGAGGGCACGTCGTGATCTGATACGAGTATGGGCTCGAAGTGGTCTTCACAAGGAAGAGAGGGAATATCTGGAATAAGAATAATATTGAGAAGACGTTGGGTGAAGTACGCAACTCGACTGTAGACTACGCTTTATTGTAAACATGCTCGTAGCTCACTGTTACGTTACCTTTCTCTACTCAGGCCTGCAAGGTTTGTTTACTACTAGTAAGCCGTCATTCTAACCCCTGTTATTATTCCGTGAAAAGAAGCAAGAGCCCAAGATATAGTGGGGTTGAAGATCTGAGCCCTATAGAGCTCTGCCCGGTGTTATGACACGCAGAATATGGCAATCAAGAACTTCAGATTTAAAAGGTTATAAAGCTAAAGAACAAAGCTATGTCTACAGATTACACATATCCAAGTGTATGAGATTAAGCGAATAGTAATTAATAAGTCGTCAGTGCTTCCATAACGCCAGACCACCGTAGGTATCCTAATCCAACACCTTGTCTGTACACAATATCCCTAGCTACTTGACACCTGGTACTGCGATGTATCAATTTTGCCGTCGCCCTTTTAGTGTTATGTTTAATAATTGTCACATGATGTGACTACTGTCATTGGCTGAAGCCCGATTACATTTAGTCTCGTGCCTAATATGTTAGATAAAATGTACTGTTTCCTAGTATAATTCTAAATTTTTCATGCGCTTTCCCACACGACTCATTTGGCCTGGTAGAATTCTGGATCCACCTCATGCAAATAAATTCTTGAATGACGACAAAGATTACAGACTCGACGACGCAAATATTGAAGAGGAGGAGGAGGTCACGCTTATGGATATTATTGCTGCACAAACTTTGCCACAGCAGGAGGATCAGGAGAAGGACGAGGATGAGGAGGTAGCTGTGCCACCTGCTACGATTAATCAGGCACTAAATAGCCTCAATCGCCTGCTCAGCTTCAAGGGGCATGAGCCAGATTCCAACTCCATGGAGCTCACAGTCTTCATGCGCATGGAAAGAAACCTCCAGCAATAGGCAGGGCTTAACAGAAGGCAAGGGACAATAGATAGCTGGTTTAAATAATGTATGAGACAAAACAATATCACGGTTGGTCTGCGAAGAATTTTGAAAATTGAATTGAGTGGACTAGGAAATTAAATGTGTTGTTACAATTTATCACATGATTATGCTCTCTGCAAAAACGTCATATCTTTATAACGAGTCCACATTGTAACTCATTTTATTGTCATGTCCGAGTCTATGAATATGTAGGACATGCAGGTCCTCTCTGCCTACAAGTCAAGGGTACCTATGCCAGTGTGACGGTAACCGAGTTGGTGATGAATAAATCGATTTAATAAACTATATAAGGAGAAAAGATAACTCTAGCTACTACTAACAGGTATTTATAGGCGATAATCCTCCTCTTGAATCTACAGACTAGTGACTTGCCCTTAGGCACAATACTTCTTACTCAGCCACGTATTTCCAGGTGTCACTAAGTTGTAATAACGCTTAAGCCTCCTGACTAGTAGTGCCGTTTCGTTCAGCTTCATCTCCCTCCATACAGCCTTATCGTGAGAATTCTCAATATTAGGCTTAGGTATCCGCCTAAGCTCAAATAACGGTCAAACCGTTACAGCCAGTAGCATATCCCCTCCTATGCCTCCCATACAGCTCCCCTCAAACAGTACCACCCCTCACAAGCCCTCATTTGATCATACACTTAGAGGAGCCCTTCGCCCTTCATTATCTCCCCTCCCCAGCCAACGAAACGATGGACACTTGTGGGTGTATGGTAGCCGGGAAAAATTGCAAAAACAACTGGGTGCGGGGCTCCCCTAATATCGACATTTGGGAAAAATCCGAAGACATAGTGAATCTTCTGAAACTTTCGAAGAGGCTGGCTAGCTGGGCGCTGCAGACTTGGGTGTACTTCGGGAAGTTCACCCTCTACCTTTCCAGCCTCCTTTCAACTCTTACCCGAAGCTCGTGCTGAAATGTCAGAAAAGTCTTAATAGAGCGTGATTGCTCTATGGTAGCTTAGCCCAACTTCTTTTGCGTCATCTAGGGTACTGGGGTTTGCCGTTGACTCACCGACAATAGAAGTACTCCTGGTTTATTAGCAAAAGTCTCGGTCTTGGCGCCCAAAATCGTTCCAATGTTGAAAGCCCCTCGTAAATGTCAGTCCCAGCATGGTATTCAGAGACCTGTTCCCCCTCTCGCACCACATCTCAACCGCCTGTTCTTACTCAAGTTGTTTGTTCCATCAGAGTCCCCCATAAACCATGACCCGAGCTTTGTATATTATGACTTAATTTCCTTCTTACGGGTATATGTAGCGTCGTAGATTTGTGGTGAGTGATAGCCGGTAATGAATGAGGCAAGCTCCTACTTGCCATCGGAGTAACGCCTTATTCAGTTATTGAGGCGAGATGATGTGTGGTTAGAAAAAGGTTGAGGACACAGATTAGAATGGTAAAAGAGGCATTATCGAGAAGTCGTCAAGTGGAGATATGCTTGAGGTTGCTTTCGACTTCGACTCGGTTGCGATTCTTCCTGTCAGTGTCAGATATTTAGACTATGATGAGCGATTACACCGCCGCTGCTGGAAGGTTAAGAATTCGTCTTTGACGGCCAATAGAAGAACAAATACAAAGAATTATAAAAAATATCCGTATGAGCGCAACCCAAAACTCAACTATCGCAGTCTAGCTTAAGGATATCCGCGCTCGACCATGAGAAGATATGTACCGCGGGAGATAAATTAACTTGTCTTTACGCTCACATTTTTGTTTTGAAATGAGTTTATATTACTTGTGCTTTTGGGCTGTTGAAAAGGTAATTAATTTAAATGTAGTGAGGAGTTCTCATCCTCTAATTCTAGTATTGGTTGAATCTATTTTCTATCCGGAAATAATACAGCATAAAATACATCTGTATCAAGAGATGGGTTATCGGATCTACAGTTATATCGACTTACCTGCTCGGCTAATGTTTTCCCAGCCAGAGAAAATTTTTGGCTGGTTCAGAGATAAAAAGTGCAGATTTATTCTAATGTTTCCGCTTTTTCTTCGGCTTTTCATCCTCATCGGTCAGGCCACTTTCTCTATCCTTTCTTTTAGCCTTTTTTTCTAACTCATCCCAATCTTCTCCATCGCTTGCATCGTCACTACCATCACCACTTACATCTGCACTTGCGTTGCTGTCAAAATCTGACTCTTCGTCACTACTTTCATCGGATGCCATGAGTTCATCGTCACTCATTTCAAAAGCACTCTCCTCACTTTCGTCCTCTGCATCTTCTTCATCAGTCTCTGTTTGGAGAAACGACCAACCACCGTCTGCAAAAAACTGATGTGTGTCTGCTGTTACAGTTTTCATTATGGTTGGCCAATTCAAATTCAGCGGGCCTTCCGAAAATGGGATGTTTACTGAATCAAGCCATTCCTTGACGTTTTCTAGCGATTCCACAGGAATCGTGTTGATATGATAGGGCGGACGATGAAAATCTTTAAAAACAAAAACCATATCAAAATTTTTGAGCCCAAATTGTACGCGTTCCAAATGAGCGATTTCAATGTCCTCAAGTGTGACGACCATAAACGGAGGCTCGGTAAGTTGTACAAGACATTCGGTTGAAGGCTGACAAAATACACTAGAGCGAAAGGGGACACCGTTGAAGCCTAGTTCGCGAAAGGGAACATCAACATCAACATTTTCATTCTTGCCGGCATCTGCAATTTTTTCAGCGAAAGCTTTGAACTGTCTATCGAGTTCGGCTCTTCGCCTTCGTTCTTCTTGTTCAGCTTCAAACTCTTCCTCATCACCATATCTATATTTGCGCTTTCTATTTCCAGTCTCATCGAATTGGATGTCGGTTGCTTCTCGATAGAATTGCACATCTTTCGTTTTTTTCTTACCTATTAGGATTGGGTCTTTAAGATGAACGTGAATGATGACAATGAGCTCGTGCTGACACGGTTGAAAAAAAAGATGCTTAACGTTACTAAAAAGTATATCTACGCGGTGGTTAAGATTTAAAGGTGATTGGTATCGGAGACCATTCTGATGTATTTCAACTTTTCCTGGAACCCGTTTACCATCCATTGCCGGGCGGATAAAAACGTTATCGATGACTGCTGGGCGACGATCTACGGAATTTTAGAATACTTCAAGAACTGTATGAGAAACTTACTTCGTATCTCAACCAGTTTATCCTGCTCGACCACGTCCTCCATTTCCTTTTTTTCTTGCTCACGTTTGACAGCATCCTTTTTCATATTACCAATCTGATTTGCAATGTCTTGAAGACGATTGCCGTCAGTCGATCTGAAGGTCAGACTCCGAACAAAATGAGCAGACACATCTTCAAATGGTTGGTCGTCTTTTCTTCCAACACCTTGTCCAGGTGAGAGAAAGTTTATTCTTAAGTATGAAAAGTCGCCTTCATCACTTTTACTCGCATTTTTAATGGTTTGAATGTGGAACGGAACCGGACGCCCCATAATTGGAAGGACTATTGTTGAATTCTTCGTATCAACGACGATGGCAAGATCCCGGACTTTGGACGGAATTTGGTTATCAGTCTTGTATGATATGAACCTCTTAAACTTCTTTACAACATGACCATTGGAGTCACCAGTTGCCTCAGCGAATCGTGCAAGACCTTCTTCTTGTTTCTTTCTTGCAAGCTCTCGTTGATGTTCGCGACGCTTCGCTTCGGCTCCATCATTCGCATTTGTACTACGCTCAGCTCTAAGTTTTGTCTTGGTAATGTTCTTTGCGGCTACGGCACCGACAGTAGAGTCTCGTTTAGTTTTCTTGGGGGTTGGCTCAGGTTCCTCATCATCTTTGAAGAAGAATGATGTAGCATCTATTTCTGATGGAGCATCCCCAGTAAAAATGACTGGTTCGGATGATGTGACCCGAACGGTATCTGACAGAAAAAGTGAGTATATTTTGTCTTTCTTATGTTGTGCATTTGGATTTTCGATGTCGTTAAAACCGGTGGTTATGCAAAGCGTCATACCATCCTTAAGTATTCTGGAGCTTTTTCCATTCAAAACAAGGGTCGAGTCCCTTGTTTCAATACCAATACCAGCCCCTGCACTTTTAAGGAAATGCCTCTCTAGATCAGGTTTCTTCGAACGTATAAGAGATATGGCTTTGTTGTAAATATCTCTTGCAGTTGTGCCATCTCGGACCTCTTTCATTATAAGGTTATGAACCTGCAATAGAAACTTGTAATTACTTTCCTGTGACTTGTTTGGATCAACTAGATAAGTTCGAGCGATCATTGAGCTATATGATTTGTAACGGAGCCCCATTGAAGCGACAATAATCCCAGCATGTAGTATTTCGTCGTCAACTTGGGCTGAAATCCTCAGGTCAAATTTTCCACCGCTTTGAATGATCGGTCCATGGGTCCAATCAAGTTGTGTTGGGTCGAAATCAGTGGGCATTTTTAGATGACTAGGAAGCTCGACAGTAGTCCAGAATTTAGTGTCGTCTAGTTTACTATCGACCCGGTGTGACAGGGCGCTATGTTTAACTTTCTTATCTTCGTCCAAAACATTTGACATTTCTTCCACAAAAAAAGGATTCATTAGTGCAATACATGCTTTAGAGGCATTTCGCATGGCGCGCTATCTGGGTGTCATCAAAATTAATCTTGATAAAAATTTGTTAAGACTGACCAATTCGTTTTCATCCTTGACAGCTAGTGCAGCAGATGAAATGGCTATCGACACGTCTACTTCCTCTATTTCTTTAGAATTTTTGGCAAATGAGGCTTTCCACTCGTCAATAAAAGGGCCCGACGTAGAATCTTTTGGTAGAACCCCGACTTTATTCTTGATTATAGATTCAGTGATTTATTGACATGTAGTTCCTGATTGGTTTGAAACTTACGCCAGCTTCTTTAATATGTTGATTAATTTGCAGGAACAACTTTTCATTTTGTTCAACGTCTTTTCCTCTGACTAGAATATGGAGGGGTATCTTGCCACCCTTCAGAGGCTCCAAATGCTTTGCTGTGTAATCCCATTAGGTCTTGGTCATCAGAGGTATTAAGGGTCGATGTGATAAGGTCGGCGAACCTTTCTTTGCAGTTGTGACCACCCATAGCTTATCGAGCGTGAAAAGGAAAAGTGTGGCAGGAAATTCGTAACCTAGGAGCCAGAACTTTTCTTTCGGTTAGAAATTAAACATTTCGTATGATTTAGTTAGATTGCGTACATGAATAGCATTGTGTTTTTGAAAATTCAACGTTTCGTCTGTCCTACCCATCAAGATGAGTATAGAAGATGCACCATTGAACAGCGCGTCGCCAGCTCGTTTGTCGGCCTTCCAGGCTGCGGTGAAGTGCGAAAGGCGCTCATGGAACAGCTTGGCATCAATTTTAATCTCTGCCATTGCTTCGCAAATAAAGTGACAATGGCAGATGATTGGTAAGGTTGGTATTGCGTTGCAGTACCACTATCACAGTCGCGTAACGAAATATAGTTCACATATACCTTGTATCGCCTTGGCAATCTTATCACGCGATTGTATCAAGTCAAACTAAGCTAAAATTAGCTAGCGCTAATGTAGCATTTGTGTATTGTGTAGCGTGACAAACATTCAGAAGTCAATAATCACAGTGTGATACCAAGAAATTTTGATCGTATCGCAGAATTTTAGTTTGGCGTATTTGATGTCGTCGAACCATTAAAATTGTGACCCGAGAGTGGTCAAGGGTAAAGACGTTCGTCAATTTTTATCTCTGGCCATGAATCCAATACTCATTGCGTCTCATGGGCTTTCAATACATTCACATTATTTTGTTAAATATATTAAGCAAACACCTATTTCATTTCGTGTGGATGATTTCACTCGTAGTAGTACTTGGATGTCCCTTCCCCTCTAATGATTCAGTATCAGCAGTAATTAAGGAAGAGATGGTGTTAATCCGTTGCTTCCACAAAACCATCCGTATTAGACTGCACGTCAAGAGAAACTATATCCCCTCTTGTGTTAACCACAATCTTCCTTAAACAATAAAACAAGCATGGGTAACAATTTCAGTAAGCAACCTGACACCAACAGGGAACGAAGTTCTTCTCTGCTCTCACGTGTTTCTTTAAAAAAGTGGTCTAAACTGCATGCGCCTTCAGATACGCCGGGTGTATCTGGAGGCAACTCAGTACGAAAGCGTTATAGTAGCCAGTATTCAAAATTCAGCTTCAATAAGAAGCATGTTCATAACAACTCTCTCAGCGATAGGAGCTCATTTGAGATTAGTTGTCCTCCGGAAAATAATATTGCTACGATGAATGAAAGTACCGAATTTCAAGAATCTATAAATCTTGTAGGACAGCTTGAGGCTCTTCTAAAAGATCCCAACCGGTTCTCTTCGCATCATAGAGCTATCGCTCTGCTCACTCATCAAGTCTCAACCGCTCTTGATGGGAGTAGTCTAATAAATCAACTACAAGATCTCATACAGGAGCCTCAAAAGTTCTCTAGGTACGATAAAGAGATAACTATGCTCACTCGTAGAGCTTCAACAATTTTTGAAAATCCATTTCAGACCTACCATCGAATCGCTTATTCTAGTTTGCCACTAGTCATTGGCAGAATCGCACAAGACAGTGGTATTTTTAAAGCACTTGTTGCAAGTAAAGATGAGGCATTTGATGTTGCCTCTCTAGCTGAAATAACTGGTCTGCAGCAAAGTACCTTGGAGGTCTTCTTAGAATATATGGCAGCTCAGCACATGATCGATGATGTGGGAGACTTCTTATACCGTGCTAATAATGTTACTTTGAATCTTCTAAAGCCAATAACAATTTATGGCCTTCCAGTTTTGTATGCTATTTTCCTTTCGAAGGCCTTATGTCAATATAATCAAATTTTTGCCGCACAATTTTGGTCTTTACATAAGTTTTTTCAGCTAACGTTAGTTAACCTGTAGTAATGATTTGTTTCTCCCAATAATTAACCACCTCGGCGTTTCAGTTAATGATAGATATGGACGAAGTGCACACAACTTAGCATTCAACACATCGCTTGATTTGACCTCTTGGCTTGAGAAAAACCCTCAATTTGAAAGAGAATTAGATGAACTTAACCGACATCAATGGGATCTTGTGCCCAGCTGGCATAGTGTCGTAGACTTCCAAGAAGAGTTCGCTGGTGATTCAGACGACCGATCATTCGTATTCGTCGACGTGGGCGGGGGTACAGGAGATCAATGTATTGTTCTTCTGGACAGGTTTCCTGGGTTAAAGGGATATGTCATATTACAAGACAAGCCAGAAATTTTACACAAATCTCAAGTCCCTGATCGGATCTTGAAAGTACCATACAATTTTTTCAGTGACCAACCCATACAAGGTAATCTCTTTGCCTAACACTGAATCATATTTTCTAATAAATTTGAGGTGCGTATGTATACTATTTTCGTCGAGTCCTGAGCAAAAATATTGATGAGGCCGTTATCCAAATCTTAAAGGCCCAAGTTCCTGCTATGCGAAAGGAATCTTTCTTATTAATTGATGATAAAGTATTGCCAGACATGTTAGTCCTTTGAATTTAGTCAAACTGTAATCAGTAGCTGATTAATGCAGGAAATTGACAGTAACAACAAGCATGTTAAATTTACTCGAGTTAAATATCTTAATGTTTGCATGTTTCAATGTTTTTGAAAGACGACAATCACAGTGGCTTAGGCTTTTAGATGAAGCCGGGTATGAGGTAGCACAAATACATCCGTACTCTGATCTACATGATTGCATTATTGTTGCGAAGGTAAAATTTAGATCAGTGATGCAAAGGTTGGATATGGTAGATCAAGGGGATATTTAGTTACTCAGTTGTTAAACTTTCCAATTCGCAAAATTTGTAAATAAGCTTTAGATCAGAGGCTCTGTGAACTAGGTGTTTGAAAACAACATTATTAGGAAGGATGTAAAAACTATCTGAGAACCCAACTACTAAATCAGGATAAAAGCATTTAGACAAGAAACAAAAAAAACTTCAGGTGTGAAGATCTTTTTAATCATACTTTAATTAGATCGTGGAACTAAATTAATTACTGTAGAATGAAAAAAACTTGAACGATCTCTGTGAAAGTCATACCTTTTGTAATATTTGAAACCAAAATTCGTGTCTAATTTTTTATAGTCAAATTTTCTAATAGCGACTGTACCTGTAAAGTCTAGTAAGCTAATGTTTATTTTAAATCCTCTGAATACGGCTCAGATTTACCATAATTCAACATGATAATATCGACCAATCATGCTAAATTTTTTTCGAGCTAGCTAGTATATTAAAATATTTGTTAATTGTTAACCTCTCATGATTAATTATCTACCAACTAGAATGAGTAGTTCAGATTCTAAAGATTTGGATTTTTTTTGCCAAGGATTTATGGCCGAACTAAAAGTATAAACACTCTTTGGCTCATCTGAATCAAAACAGGATGCCTGAGACTAGCTACGTTATTTCAAATTATGGAGAAAATGGGAGTTAAAAATTCAGTAAATGTACTGCAAACATTAATATCATATACCGAGGAATTAAGGGGAATATCTCACCGGAATAAAGACTCGTGGGACTAACTTTTCGTACTCAGTCCAACTTTTTCCATATGTTGAAGGCCCTTTTGTACGTCGCGCATGGCTCGACAGACTATCATATCCGTAAGAATTAGTGAGTGGAACTATGGATATAGACCATTAAACCCTGTGATTATGGGCCAGGTAAATGCAAAGTAAAAATCGCACATGTAAAGAATCTTCCGGGAAAAGCCGTACCAGCCATCCGCAAGGATGCTATCAGTAGTTCTTGTCTTAATAATACAAGGACTTTTATTTTACACAAAGGTAACTGTGGAAATGCTGTAGGATGAGTGACCATTCTTCGCTGGGCATCACGGAAACGGTTTTTCGAGAATTAGTTGTGTCCTAGATCCAGTAAATAACCAAATTAGGAGCGAAAATCGCAGTTATCAGAGAAAATATAAATGTATAGTTTGTGTTGCCAGGAAGATGTTTAGAAATATAGAGGGTATAGTGACAGGAAGTTAGAGGATCTCGTGCTATATTCTAAAATATAAGCATGAAGCCTCACTATTCATGATAAATATCTCTGCAATGTTGCTAAACTTAATAAGTGGTGGTTATTAGTTCCTCGCTTTTGACAGATGAATTGGCGAAAAGAAAGTGGGTTGTGGCCAAAAAATGCTTCGGCACTAATGTATTCATTATCCTCATATTGCTGAGCTGCGGTGGCATGGGAGAACTCAAAAAAGAATAAACCAAGAAAGCCTGACTTCAAAAAATATTATGAAATTTAGTATACTAAAAATGTGCGGGATAAATTCGGCTTGCATAATAAAATTGTAAATTAGGTAGTAGGTCAACTGATGATAAATGTCCCAGTAAATTGCTGAGATTTAGGTAGTGGTGGAGATGATGAAACTAGAATATACTGCAGTGGACATCACACGGCTAAATTTGTCAGTAAACTTATATATTTTGAAATCACAGTAAAATGTTTTAATGAAATTAGATCGATAATATCTCAACTGCGCTCCTCCTTCCTACCATAATGGCCTACCATATGTGTAAATCCCAGAGTGTAAGCTGTGACATATGAATTTAAACAGAAAAAAAGCCTAGAATATTCTCCATGAATATAAACTTGAGAAATCATGATTGGAAGATATTTGCACAAGGTGCCTTAAAAACGTCATATATCCTTGGCCAGGTGATGGGTTAGGAAGTTTTCAGTCGTAGATCCTGATACCAATTTACATATTGTCAGATTGGAGAAAAGGCGTACGGACTGAAGCGTAATTGTAGTGGAATAGAGGTTAGATAGACTGCGAGAGATGACTGAAGGTCTACTCGAGATCACATAGAGAAACTAAAGGGTTGAATTTGGTAGTATAATTATCTAGAGAGACTAAAGGTTCGAGCGAATACTGTTGTTGACTAATGGTACTAAAGGCGACCGGAGATGATCGGGAGGTGTTGGGTATGACAGAAAACTAAGCGTGGAGAACTCTGAAGCTACAGACCAAGCCGTCCTACATATACTGGCTTCCTTCCACTAGCTCATCATAACATAGACATTAATCTAATATCAACATGATCCCATGTGTAAAGGATTATACTGTTGTCATAACAACATGGGAAGAAGGGTAAAATTATATGGTGAAGGGAAGATTGGAAGGATCGGGAGGATCGGAAGAGGAATCCATACACATATAGTAGATTAATACTGGAAAGCCAATCATTATGACCATCACACTAGTTGAAACTTCATAGTCAACATTTCCTGTACAATCTACACGTGGATCTGTTCCCACCAACCATCTAATGATAAGCATGCTAGGTTTACGGAGGATCATAGATGATATATCACCATGGCCAATAGCACGAAAATCATGAGTCTTTTTGTCATGAATTTGCTTTTCACATTAGTAGTAAATTGTTATCCACGTAGTGTAGCATGCAGGGCCAAGGAAATGGAACTAGATAAGTGATAGATTACATACCCCCAATTGCTACATTCACCTGTAGACCACTCCTAAAGGAGACTAGTTAAGGGGCTATCTGGAAGTATGTAGGATTGGTTAATCATCATGTAAATAACATAAAAAACCTTTGAAGACTAATCCCAGCATCACAAATTGCATACTGTCAGAATTGCCTTCTGTATAATCTATATATGTGGAGATAACCATAATCAAGTGTTCTATGATTCTGGACTGGCCTTTTGGCCGAGTGGTTATGCATCTATCTCATGTATAATATAGGATGGCACCCTCTAGCTTGAATACCACCTCTCTGACTCCTTGGCCCCCCCCTGCTGTCTACATGCTACATTGACTCATACCCACAACTATCATCTTGAACTAGAGCCCCATTAAACCCCAAATACCTAGCAGAGCAATGGCTTCTGCCAGTGCATCATCCTCATCAATGGCTGCCAACCCCAGCGCAACAATTCACCCAACTCTAATGGGTATTGCTGAGGCAATGCAAAAAGTAGAGCAACAAAGGAAAGAAAGACTGGATCTTACCCAGGAATTCTTGGAAATAATTGATGCCAGGGCTAAAACCAAGGCAGGAACAGCATCGACGGCCACAGTGACACCTCTTATTGAAAGTATAGCCACAATAGTAATGTTGTTTGCTATTGGAACCACGCAGGCAAATGAAAACCCTCGTAAGACCCATCAAACCTCCAAGAGCGCGATAACAGTAGAGGCTCCCAGGGTGACCAAAATACTTGTGACACCTGATTACGCGCTCCTAGCAAAGCCGCAAGTGGACAATAACCCATGGGCAACAGTAGCTTGTAGAGCAGCAAAGCTCACAGACCCTCCAGCAGCTCCACTCTATTGAAAGACTCTCTTGCCGGCAAATAGGACGACTCCAATGACCCCAAAAGAAGATAAACAACTTTTTCTTCGACTGGGGCCAGACCACAAATGGCGGAGACTATATCCAATCACCATTAAAAAGTTAATCACGGAGCGAGCTGGAGTAGCAGCATCCGCAATTGTGCAGTTGTATCAGGTCTGATCTGGCCTGGCCTTTGAATGCGCTTCAGATGCACCAAGAGAAACAGTTCTGGGTGTTGCCCCGTCCTTCCAGCAACAGAATATCACCATCGAGCCAGCCTCAGACTGGGTCTCGGTCATTGTCCCACATGTTCCCCTTTACATCAGAACCCTTGAAGGAAGCATTTCAGTTACAAGTGAAATAGTAAAAACAGAGTGTCAGTCTGTATGTGGGGTCACACCAGTAGTGGTTCGGCCAAATCAAGAAAGATTGGGTCAATATTCCACAAACTGGATAGTGCACTTCATACAAAAACCAGCGAATTTGAAATTCAGACTCTTCAACAAGAGTGGACAATTGATGCCGTTTTCACGCCGACAACCTATTGAACAATGTCAGCAATTTTTTGGTTTCCACACAACAAGAGCTTGCACCAAGGGACAAAGGTGTGGACGTTGTACGGGAGCGCATGAGACAAAGGAGTGGCCGGCAAAGGTACCAAAGTGCTCAAATTGTGCAGGACCTCATGAGTCGACAGACCTCATCTGTATGGCCCGGCCGAGAAGACTTCATGGAATAGTAGTTCCCTGCACACCAGCAGAGCTACACGTTATCAGAGAACGCGGTCACCGAGACTTTAAAGCTGTGCTAGCGGCGTGGGAAAGGAAGCGTAAGGATGTTGAGGTTATCAATACCCCGGAAGCGACAATGTGTCACGGCACAGCATTCTGCTCCATCATGATATACAATTACGTACAGGGAGGATGTGAGATTGATGGCTGATGCGGGAAGGAGCACGTGCACGGCGATTTAGTGGAAACCCGCCCAAATAGGAACAACCTCAGGGCATTTTGTAATTAGATTCTGTTATTTTCCATACCTCTCCAGCTTAGTATTTGCTTCACAGACTGAATGATTGCCATACAAGCTGTACTTTCACTTGTGCCTATTCTGTGCCGTGACACAATGGTTGGTCAATGAGTAGGACGCCAAACTCTAACCATTCAACTGGAAAACATAGCACCCTTCTATTTCACCAAGTGAACGTAGGAAAGGGCGGAACAAACATGGACACTGTATTATAACAGGCGTGGAATGCAGGAGCGCACGTTGTCATGGTACAAGAACCGTGGACGATGCAGATAGACAGAGACTTTATCACAAAAAGTCACCCTGGCTTTAAGGGCCACAAACCAGCTGGGGTAGCAGGAAACTGTCCTCGAGCTATTACTTTCACCCGGAAAAGCATCAGTGCTACACAAATTTTTCCGGCGCATAGGCCCACATCAGACTATTGTTTCGTAAAAGTAGATGGTCTGACTTTCGCAAATGTTTACCATGCTCCTGGACCTAGCGGATCCTTAGAGCCCTTACTTCAGTGTAGACCTTGTGGTCCTACGGTCGTCAGGTGGGACTTCAACGCGGTGTCAAGACATTGGCAACCACAGGCTCCACGTCAGTATGGCAACAGTGATCAGATCATGGAATGGGCCCTGGCTCAGAACATGTATTTGGTCACCACAGTAGTGGTACCCACATATCGGGACGGGAATGTGCTGGACTTGGTATGGAGTAATACGTTAGCTACAGCGACAGTTTCACGCAACTACAATTGCACCTTGGACCACAGCACCATTGTAGGAACTGTGCAGTGTAAAAGAATATCTGATAACTGCAATCTCACTCAAGGACTAATTGTCAGCAACAAAAACCTCGATAAGTTTGCGCAATATGTTAAGGCGTGGATCAACCCGGGTCCTATAATTTCATGGATCATTGTGGCATAGCATAATATGAAACGTAATGTGGACGGCTAGGCTAAAACACAAATAATAGTTCAATGCACTTTTAAAACCAGCAAGGAAGACTGATAAGAGTAGGCTGGTTTCATTAGGTGATGTGTAGCAGATTGTTTGGCATAGAGGCTGTGTCTTATGTGCTATTTGGTAATCTTATGTATATAAATACTTGGTGTGAAGAAGCATTATTCTTCACGCAACGTCTTCTTCAATTACCTTAACAACACATTTGTTTACCTATCTCTTCTTCGGGAAGACCATTTATCTCTTTCCAGCTCTTCATCAGCAAGACCCACGTGTAGCCTCTATCGCTACTATCTACCTATTTGTCTCTTCCTAGAGAAGACCAGTCATCCCTTCAACCCACTCATCACCTTCATCTACCACCTAGATCTCTGTTAGACCACATACGCACCCTGTGGAACACTGTCCTAACCTTGCCCTTGAGATATAAGTAGCGTGGCTGACATCGAGCGCTAGACATCTAGCATTTTGGAAGCACTTGGGGACGCCCTCAAGGCAGTAGAACAGAGACCCTCGATATCATGCAGGAATACAGCACCATGGTGGACGGAGGATTGCAAGTTGAAATACTGTGAGTTTCAGGATTCCAGAAACTTACCCGAAGGATCAACACAGGCACTTAAAAGCTTCAGAGCGACAGTCAAGGCGGCCAAGAAAGAACATTGGAGGAAACAAGTCGAAAGTGCTACCTCGCAGGCCCAGGTCTTCAAGGTGATGCATTGGGCCAAACCCAAAGTGTGTTGTGAACACCCTCCATTGAAAGTCGCGGCAGATAGAAGGATATCGGACCCACTTGAGTGAGCAGAAAGCTTAAGAGATATGTTAATGGCCAGATTCAACGCGGCCCACAACCTACCTAGGTGGGAGAGTGGTCAACGAGAGTCAATTCCGTGGGACCATACGCTCTCACTAGATGATGTTACGGCATGCACCATTGGGAGCGGAGATAAGGCCCCAGGGTCAGATAAAATAACAGTTTGATTGCTCAAATCTTGCTGGAACGAAATTGGAGAACACCTAAGAGACATTTTTCAAGCTTGCCTAGAAATGAGTCATTTTCCTACAGACTTCAGGGTAGCAGAAGTCGTGCTTCTTCCCAAACCAGGGCGAGACCCCGCAACTGCCAAAGGATGGCGGCCAATCTCTCTCCTCTTGTTGTGATCAGGCCCACTTATAGATCACATAACTTGAAATGGCTAGTATTAGGCAAGTGTAACCGACAGGACAGGCAATCCTGTGTCAATGATACGTCATTAACATACAGCAAATGACAACACCAGTATCTGTGTTATGGGTTTACCCGCCATTGGTTGTCTGGGCTGACCTGTGTGCCCAGCCTTGCATATAATGAAGACTACGCAAAAAGGCTGGGCCTTTCGCACAGAACAGGGTCTTTGGATAATGCTTATGTAAGGTGATTGTCAGGGTACACTTTATGCTCGCGCGATCCAGTGTAGTTATCTCTCCCATAGAAGAATTTTAATTATTTTATGGTATAGTTTACGTGCGCTGACCGTCTGCTTTAACCGTTCACAATCTCAGCCATACATGATAATATGATCATATGACGCAGGTATATCTAATGATATAATTGTTGAATGGCTGAATGGTTGGGAGTTATTGCTTTAGAGGGTATAGTTTGTGGACCATTTTTGTGTATAAATACTTGCTGCTAGAACTCTGTACCTGGTCAACCTTTTCTACTCCTATCTTCAATAGTCATCAATATAGCAGGTCTACAATACATATCCTTCTTCTTCACGTCAGACTTAAAGCGCTATCCTATACCCACCCAAGTTGACTGTTACATCCATTGCAACCATTCTTAGACTTCTCATAACCTCGTTATCACAATACCTCTCATGTGTCACAGTTCCAATATAGAAAGCAAATGGGCATTTGTATGATTGAAAGGTAAAGCTATAATTCATCTATGGAGAAGTAAACTACCTGCAAGTCTCCCGTGCTACTTATACACATTCAGAGGTATCTAAATATAGCCTACGTTCACAGTGGCAATAATACTAGCTTAAGGTTTGTTCTGCCACACGGGTAACGCTTCCGATATCCTTGGCACTATCCTTTACGTAGTCTCAGGGGCGATTACGTATCCATTTTAGTTAGCTGAGAATCCTACGAGTGATAGAACATGAAAGTTGCCTTCGATAGCCATCTGTAAGGATTCCTCTCCCGATCCTCCCGATCCTTCCGATTCTTCCTTCGCCATATAATTTTACCCTTCTTCTCATGTTGTTATGACAACAGTATAATCTTTTACATATGGGATCATGTTGATATTAGGTTAATGTCTATGTTATGATGAGCTAGTGGAAGGAAAGCAGGTATATATGATGGCTTAGTCTGTAGCTTCAGAGTTCTTCACGCTTAGTTTTCTGTCATACCCAACACCTTCGGAACACCTTCGGATTACCTCTTGTACCTTTAGTTACCACTAGTACCCACTCAAACCTTTAGACCTCTTAGCTATTTATATTACCCATCTTTCAAACCTTTAGTTCCTCCTATTTATCTCCAGTAGACCTTCAGTCATCTCTTGCGACCCATTCCGACCTCTTCTCATCCTCCATTTCCATTTCCGCTTCAGGTCAGACGCCTACGCTCCAATCTGACACCATCGAAGGCTACAGGAATTATCGGCTCACAAGCTGTCACATCATGCTTGGGCAAAGGTTTGGAACAATTAGTGGCCAAGCGAATGGCCTGGTTGGCTATTGAACATCGAGCTATTCCTCAGCAGCTCTTTGGCGCCCTACCTGGGCGTTCGGCGATTGATCTTGTCTCCTGCGTCATACATGATGCAGAAGCGACAATGCAGAATGTTAAGGTCATGGCCATGACAACCCTAGATTTGCAAGGCGCGTTCGATGCAGTACTTCACAAGCGCCTATTACACCGGATGCGGGAACAAGGATGGCCTATAAATATTTGCCAATGGATAGAATCCTTTCTGTCTCAGCAAAGGATACTTGTCTGATATCAAAATGGGACGACGCAAGACAAAAATATGGAGTGCGGAGTCCCTCAAGGCTTAACACTATCACCGCTCATATTCTTATTGTACATTGCCATTTTGCTCCAAGACGGCAATAGCAGAACCCGATTTGGATATGCGGACGACATAGCCATTTTTGGTATAGGAAGCACTGCGGCTCAAGCAGTAGAAACACTTCAACACGACGTCAACAAGCTTGTCTCGCTAGCTAATGAGCACAAGATAGACTTCGATCCAGCTAAGTCGGAACTCCTAGTGATAGGAGGAGGACCAAGGAAAAGAGTAGACACCACGGAACACGGCATTCAGATCAAGGGACAAAGCATTCAATCATCCTTATGTGTGAAATGGCTTGGAGTATGGCTAGACTCTCAACTCTCCTTTAAGCAGCATGTTCAAGAATGGTGCGGAAAAGCCCGACGTGTAACTCAATTTATACGTCACATTTGTTGAAATATGATATATCCTGGAATGTCAAGGATAACTCATTTGTAAGTCCGGCTAATTAGGTTATCAAATTCATCTTCCTATATCATTGTCATCAGCACATTCCTCACGGAAAGTTTAATGCATATTGGCATTTATTTCACACTAGCATTCCATCAGATGATTATGTATCAAATGCAGGTTAAAGGTTTCTCGGATCTATTACCGACACACTGTCACGGAATATATGAATGGAATATCTGGATCTGGATGGGTCGGGATAGATAACTGTGTTGTGCGATAAGGAGAGTAAATCTAACTATGTACATGGAAGTCTCTAAGTCCTAAGTTCGCTAAGCCATTCCTAGGACTTAGTCCCGTGACACACACATGTATTTAGCTTTATATTTCTGGCTCATATATCTGTACGTATATAGATTTACATCTACAGGGATCATAACGTATGATCCATGGAGATTGATAAATACCGGTCAAAAACCTCAGTTGATAAGAAATGCGCACACGCAATCTCACTCTTATCAGCTCAGTTTACTCAGAACCATACATCTCAATACACTTGTTTCCAGTCAATTCTTCCTTCTACAACTTCATACGAGACTTACTGTATTGGTCTAACTGCCGACACTGATTCCGCTATAACCTCCATATTTGCTCAAGCTTATAACTTTAACAGGTTATGAGCCCGGTGCTCTCAGTAAATCAGTAAGACTTCTGATCCAAAAAATGGCCTCTTCTAGCTCTTTTTTCTTATCGCAGATAAACAATGCTACCACTAGGATGGTAAAGCTACCAAATATCACCAAAATTTCGGGCCAAGAAAATTACAATGTGTGGGCCTCAACCATGACAATTGTTTGGCAAGCCCTGAAAGTATATGAACTTGTTGTTGAAGGAAAGAAACCCGAAAAGAACTCATCCAAAGAGGAAATCAATGCATTCGATTCATAAAAAAAAACCATGCCCTAACGGTTTACTTAGAGGTTGTATCCCCAAAACTTATTGAAAAGATCATCGAGCTCGAAGACCCACATGAAATGTGGAATTATCTCAAGCAACAATTTTACAGGGATACAGCATTTGCTCTAGTCTCTCAAATGCGAAACTTAATGGATCTCATCAATGCCTACAATCCGTCTTCCTTTATTTCAGATTACATCCAAAAATACGAATCCAAATGGCTTACACTTCACAAAATGTCGAAAGCATCTACTGACTCCTATCGTAAATCCCTATCAAAGTTCAGAGAAGAAGAGAAGACCATAAAAATGTTACCACGTGCAATTCTGCCTTTATGACAAAAGGTGTCATCGGCATCGAAAATTTTATCTAATCAAGAATCCAAGATTTCGAATATAAAAGAATGCAACTGGCTCAATAAACATTTTTCAGGACGGCACATTGGACACATACATAACAATTGCATTAAATTAAAGGAGTCTAGGACTTTTCTTTCCAAGAAAGATGGAGGCAGAGATGAGGCTCATATTATAAACTCAGAAGTAAGATGCCAGATACCATCCCTCCTTGATACTTGTGCAATCTCCCATATGTATCCTTACTGAAAACAGTTTGAGAATCTCTCGACTTGTACCGGACTTGAAACTTCAAGCTCTGGTCAGGTATGTCTGTGAAAGGTAGAGGAACTGTTATGATGGATTGTAAAGCCTCAAGTGGTTCTGTTTCATCCCTTCGTCTTAATGATGTTTTGAATGAGGCTCACATTACAAACTCAGAACGAAGAGGTCAGATACCATCCCTGATACTTGTGCAACCTCTCACATGTGTCCCTACCTAAATCGGTTCGAGAATCTCTCGACTTGTACCGGACTTGTAGCTTCAAGCTCTGGTCAGGTATGTCTGTGAAAGGTAGAGGAACTGTTATGATGGATTGTAAAGCCTCAAATGGCTCTGCTTCATCCTTTCGTTTAAATGATGTTTTGTATGTACCTCAACTGCAACATCCACTCTTCTCTTGGAAGAGAGAAAGATCCAAAGGCTATACTTTATTTGATGACGGGAATATAAAATTAAAATTTTTAAAAATGGTAAAACACTATTGGAATCAAAGTTTGATGGCCCTGTGCCATATTTAATCGAAATTGAAGACATTACCCGCCTGACTTACCATTCTGGTACGAAGCCTTGCGTCATTCAGCTCCATTTTCAATCACTAAGATAAACAAACTTATATTGTATCCCAAAAAAAAAAATATTCCCCCATGTCTAGGAAATTTCAAGTGTGAAGACTACGTAATTGCTAAGTCCAATCGCAACAAACCTAAACCAGCTTTAAGAAGAGTAAAAATCAAAGGAGAACACATACAATCTGACTTGTGTGGACCATTACCAGTAATTCCTTATGGATGCGCTATATATTACATCAGTTTCTTTGGCGATGCAACTCGGCTTTCTTCAGTTCAGTTTCTAAAACTTAAATCAGAAACCCTTCAGTCAATCATCGATTACATTTCAATAATGGAAACTTAACATGATGTCAGAATTAAGCAGTTCCGTACTGATAACGACGGGGAATATCTGAATGAGAAATTTAGTAGATTATTTACTCAGAAGGGGATAGAAGATGAACCTTTAAGCCTTGTTAATTTTCAGCAACCTCTCGACTTAACTTCTTCACAATCTTCAACAGACTCAACCTCTACGAATCCCTCGTCAACTCCTGAATCTCAAAGCTTCCCTCATCTTACAAGTCGTAATTCTGATGAAAATCAGATCTATTATTGAAGAACGCAATCTGGACGTCAGGTTCGACCTCGGCTATATAACGAAACTATAATAGGAGATTTGTGGAATGTATCAAATGACATTTCCCTCAATCAACCCTCAACCGAGAACTCGACTGACCTTCCGGATGAAGAGGCGCTTATAAACATTCTAGAAATTCCTATACCAAAATCCTATAACATGGCTAAACAATCTGTGCACTGGGATCAATGGGAAAAGGCTTTCAATGAAGAGATTGCTTCCCTTCGCGAAAATAATGTGTGGAAAGTGGTACCTAGACCCAAAGGACGAAAAATAGTTGATGGCAAATGGGTCTGTAAAGTAAAAGGGGATACTCAAGGAAATCTATAATGCTTCAAGGCACGATATGTAGCTAAAGGATCTTCTCAGGTACAAGGGCTAGAATATGACGAAACCTTTGCCCTAGTTGTGCAATACAACTCCCTCTGATTACTTCTAGCTATTGCGGCAAACAAGCGTTGGAAACCTAGACAGCTCGACATTAAAACTGCTTTTCTCTATGGTATTCTCAACGAAGAAATATATATGCAGCTACCCAAAGGATTTAGGAAAGAAGATCACGTTGCACGACTAAAGCGATGTATCTACGGCCTAAAACAGTCACCTCGAGAATGGTACTTCCGATTAGTCGAATACCTTAAACCTTCTGGTTTTACCTCTTCTCTCTTTGACCCCTGTGTACTTGTCCATGATTCAGGAAACCTAATCATGGCAATTTACGTAGATGACATCATACTATTTGGGGAAAAAGGAGATCTTATAGAGCAAACAGTCAACCAACTAAAATCTGAATTCAAAGTAAATGATATGGGAACACTTCATTGTCTTCTTGGAATTCAAATAGAGTATTCCGAATCAGACATCTCGCTGTCGTAGACTGCCTACATTGATAAGATATTGAGCCGATTTTCTATGCAAGAATGCAGTCCTGTATCCTCACCCATCGATCCAAATCATCGGCTCATGGCTGCGGAGAAGGGGAAACTAGAACTAATACAACAACATATCAGCAAATTATTGGGTCTATTATGTACCTAGTCTCTGGAACTCGACCAGATCTTGCATATACAATCACCCATCTCTCCCAATTCAATTCGGACCCCACTCAGGCTCATCTAAATACGGCAAAATGTTTCCTACGATATCTAAAAGGTACAAGGAATTTAAAGCTCCACTACAAGTTTGATTCTCCCCTCGTACTTAATGGATTCTGTGATGCATCCTATGGTAACTGTCTCGATACGCGGAGAAGTTTTTCTGGATACATCTTTCAACTCGGTAGCTCTACTATCTCTTGGAGATCACGCAAACAACGTACTGTAGCCCATTCAACCTGCGAAGCTGAGTACATAGCAATAGCGCTCGCATCCAAACAATATATCTGGATTTTGCGCGGACTTCACCGATTCCTTGGAGACAGCATCCCAGCAGCAATCTTGACTGACAATACGGCTGCCATTGAACTCGCTCACAATCCAAAACTAAATGATGCTTCTAAACATATCGACATCGCTTATCATTTTACAAGGGAACGAATTGAAGACGGCTCGCTTACACTATTACATGTTCCTTCAGCTAAAAATCTCGCAGATATATGTACAAAAGGCTTACCGAGACCAAGGCACACCAATTTATGCACTTCAGTTTTTGGTACTAGTACAACCACTGGCGTATCTACCATACCAGCATTAGGTGAGAAATGACAATAAATATACTAACAGTTTTTCAGTTATGTATCTATCCTCGATGCAAAGTGAGGAGGGGTGTTGAAATATTGTATATCCTGGAATGCCAAGGATAACTCATTTGTAAGTCCGGCTAATTAGGTTATCAAATTCATCTTCCTATATCATTGTCATCAGCACATTCCCCACGGAAAGTTTAATGCATATTGGCATTTATTTCACACTAGCATTCCATCAGATGATTATGTATCAAATGCAGGTTAAAGGTTTCTCGGATCTATTACCGACACACATATATTTAGCTTTATATTTCTGGCTCATATATCTGTACGTATATAGATTTACATCTACAGGGATCATAACGTATGATCCATGGAGATTGATAAATACTGGTCAAAAACCTCAGTTGATAAGAAATGCGCACACGCAATCTCACTCTTATCAGCTCAGTTTACTCAGAACCATACATCTCAATACACTTGTTTCCAGTCAATTCTTCCTTCTACAACTTCATACGAGACTTACTGTATTGGTCTAACCGCCGACACTGATTCCGCTATAACCTCCATATTCACTCAAGCTCATAAATTTAACAATCACGTGTCATGTTCGGCCAATAATAATTCCTTTGAGCTATTTCTATTGTACGTGCAGTACCCCAGTGCCCAGTGAGTTTATTATCATGGCTGAGTTCCTTGGCTTTGATACGAAGTGATTCTGTGATCTAAAGCCGCTTAAGTTCATACCACAGTGCATCATTGTCTAGATGCCATTTTCAGGGAGTTCATGTGAAGTATTTGGGTGGCAAAATTGTCTGCATGTAATGCTCGAGCCATAGTCTTTCTTAATTCGAGTGCAACTATTGAACTTATAATTATTTCGTTGTCTTCTTTTAAGTTTAGTCCCTAGTCCTTGTCATCTGTGATGGTCTTAAAGTGGCATTTTATTCAAACTGAACTCAGAGCTAGATACATATGAAAATCTTAAATTAACAAGCAGAGACATGTCTGAGAGGCTCCTATTTATTTACAAGACTATGATCTCGTTCCCTCATTTCATACCATTCTCAAACTAGATCATGACCTGTCTTCCTACAAACACCAGCATCTCCGTCTATTTTAATTCAGCTTCTGTGAGCAGATGCATATCTGTGCATAACCAGCTCTAGTAATATAGCTGTATGACATGAGGATTATGGAGTCAGGGGTCAAGGTCTGGGAGTTATGCAGGTGTTGCAAATGATCCGAGCGTGCAAATACATAGGGATGGCGCTCTCCCTGTTTGTACAAAGTAGAGAACCTTAGTGATTAGTTACAATACTAGATTGAGCCAATAACGTTTACAGCTTCATTTTAATGTTAGCAATTTAATGATTAAAATAGTTATGATGCATGTGGCTTAGATGACTCACAACTGGTAGTTGAGTTACCATGTTTGCAATCTAAATTTTTCATTTAAGAATAGATTTGCATGAGCTGGGCCAAGGCCTATACTTAGGTCTGATGAGTTGTGAAGGGGTTCATGAAATATATGATGTTTAAGAAAGTTGAAAGAGTTCAAGCGTTATTTATTAGGCAGCAGCATGATTATTACCAGGCATCAGCCTGTGACACGTTGTCGACAATATGCAACTTGAAGATTCTAATGCCTCTATGTTTGCGGGGATTGTCCGGCTCAAACTTGAATACACCTCTTGTAATCAAAGCGTCAATTTCATCTATTGTGGCTTTTTCGAATGGTCTGCCTGGTGTAGTGATCTTTCCAGACGTTCTTAGACTGAGTAAGAGAGCTAGATCTTCCTGTTTGCATTGTGTGATGTATATATTATTTGCTTATGTTGTGTTGGGCTTATTCTTGGATCCTATTGGACAGCCACGTTGTTGTTGAGGCTTCTCAGGCTCAGGTAAATACTCATTATGGGCATCATTGTGGACCACGTTTTCATCCTGTAGCTTCTCTACCTGTGCAGGAATGATAGTTGAATCGTCCTTATAGTATGATTGCACAGATGAGATACAAAAGGTGATTTGCTGGCCTTTGATCTCTATGATAGCCGAGGATTGATTGTTATTTAGGGCGAGTAATATATGAGGCCCTGTCCATCCTTTATGTTGAGCAGATTGGTTTGGAAAAGCTTGTAGCAGTTAGGCACAGATTATATCACTTAGTGAAGCGAGTGGAAAAATATAGGAGTCTATAAATCTGTTGTGGAGAGTTGTTAATTACTCCAACTAGGACACAGAGTGCTATGTAAACAATATTTTGTAATAATAAAATCTAGTGGCTGGTATTTGCATCAAAGCACATGAATACTAACCTCACAATTAATGGGAGATTAGTGATGTGTATTCTACACATCCCTGTCTTTACCATAATTGGAAGCATAAATTTCAACACTTTATTCTCACACCAAACTTTGACCTTACTCTGTAAAGGGAGTTGCAGTATCTCTGCTACGTTTGGACCGTTACGTGTAGTAAGTGCGTCACTAATCTAACGTTGTGCCTTCATCTTTCTTACTTCTTTCATCGCCTTCTGAATTGCAGCTGCGTGTGCTACAATAGATACAGCTGGTGGTGATGTTTTATAGAGGCAAGGATAGGTATGAAACACTAGAAGCATGGGTACGAGGCTGTCAGGATTGCCTTCTGTATAATCTATATATGTGGAGATAACTAATGTCTGGTGTTCTATGATTCTGGTCTGGCCTTTTGGCCGAGTGGTTATGCAACTATCTCATGCATAATGTAGTATGGCACCCTCTAGCCTGAAAACTATCTCTTTGATCCTTGTCTCTGCCCTGCTGACTACATGCTGCTATGGCAGATGCCAAATTGGGACATCAATACTGTTGACAGCTTATACGTCCATTTTTAATCTATGTTCCGAAGCTACAGTGCGACCCAGCTCAGCTGAGATTATCTCATACGCTCTTCTGATAGTAGCATGATACTGTTTGACTTTCCCAATGGAGTGATTAGCCTTGACAGGCACTTCCTCAATATTGATTTCCTTTGTTTTGGCAGTGTTGACAAACTCCTTGCTAACAAAGTTTGTTCCAACATCTGTGACAAGGATGTCTGGAGGGCCGGGGTACATGTCAATCCACATGACTCGTAGTGTATCTCACGTCTTACTTGCTTGCATGTTATTGAGGAAGCAGGCAGCCTGAAAGGCAGTTGCCTCATCAATTGCGTGAAGAAGAGGCCTCTTATTTATATACATAACGTCAACTATGACATAAGAGTTGAAATTTACGTCCTCATTGTCTTGTTTTGTGAACTTGAACTGACCTGGCACCTTGCCATGAATTTGGCACTGATGGCAGAACTTATTGATCTTTTCTATTGTATCCTTGCCAACTTTATCTTATCCTGCTCTATCGAGGACTTAATTTAGTTGCTTCGCAGCTGGGTGTCTAAAACATTGACGGAGTTGTCTAAGTTCTACCTCAGGGAGATAGTGTGTAGTAGTTTCTTATTTATAAAGGAGGAACCATGGAAACCCTCACTTGCATATGATTGGATATTTATTGCCTTTGTGGACAAGTACATTCTCCACATTGTTAAGATGTATTCCATACCTATCCATATCTGCTAGGCAGAGCAGGAAAGGCGTTTTCGTAGGTATAATAGCAAAATTGATGAGTGAGTGAGTGAGTGGGTTTTTATTGTACTACTTGAGTCATAGACTATCTAGCACATTGGCCTCCTTTCTGGCCCAGGCCACTCTTTGTACAGTGCTCTTTGCCTCTCATGTTTCTTGAAAGATCATTGATATATTGCCCTTGATGAATAGCCATTTAGCTCAGTATTTACCCATGGAACCTTCTACCCAAAAAAAATAAAAATGGTAGCAATGGAAACTGCGTGCGCGGGAAAAAGTCTCAAAAAACCTGCAGCCCCAGCCAGGCGAGGCCTAGACACCGGGACTACACGAGGTGCGCATATTCATCTATATCTCTCTTCTTTGTAACAGTCGAGGCCGACTTGATCCAATCCACCATCTCTGTATTGGGTGCTGGGTACGCTCCGGAAACTCATCGGATGGCTTTTCCTCCATGATCAAGGGTTGGTGATGAGCAGGGCTCCGACCCTACCATCTGATCTGATCGTGGTTAGCTTCATGATAATGGTGATAGGGAGTGTGCTTAGGGATGAAGACAATACAGACCGCGAAAGCGATTGGGAATCCCCATCAAAGTGAGGACTTTTTTACTCAATCTCGGCTCTGCAGACTCTACAGTGAGAGCTGGAGGTTTGTAGGGGGCACCACTGACAGGTGTTGAGAATAGTCCCCCTAGCAAAGTTGATGAGTCCGAGTGGCATATTTACTTAAACGTCACCAACTGATATACGCTCTAGGCTATCTCCAAATGTGATACAGTGGCGACCAGCTGTTAATTCATCAATTAACAACTGCTGTATACGTTGTAGAGCTTCGACTTGTGTTTTTCCTGCAGTTGATATGCCGGCAGCGCCTGTATCAGGCATGATACACTGGAATATTTCGCCGTTGTATCTGTTGGAAATATCGCGCAATGAAATGGGCGCAATATTTATGGAACAAAAGTAAAAGTTGACTAAAAGAGTGTCATGTTAGGATTACGGCTAAAATTGGGGAAAGTGTGCGCTACAAGTACAAGTGTAAGCGACACGTAGCCTAAGCCACACCATAAACAAGTATGGCGCCATCTAGGCATAGAAAACCCCCCAATAACCTCCTTGTGCCCACGCCATACAGCCGCTCATGTATCTAATAGGTAGCCTGAAGCGCTACCATATTACCCATTCCAACCTCCTAGATACACACAAAATCGTGTCGGGATCCTAAACAAAATAGAGGGCCCGTACATCCACAACACAATGTGTCTTCATTTCCAACAGTATCTGGTGTTGAACGTGAATAGATGAGGCAGTTCCTCAGGCTCTTTCTCTGCATTATATGGGTCTATACTTGTAAGAGCGTGTGTTATTGCGGCATTATTGGGATTCCTCATTAAAGCTCGTCCATTGATAAAGCCACAGTTAACAGTGAAGAACTGTGTTTTTGTTGTTGTATTCCCGGAGTAGAATGCATGAAGGTTGTAGAGGTCCTTGTCTTCAGCTTCTGGACCATCTCTTAGGTCTATTCCTTCGAACTCTGCAAGAAAAACTTCGTAGTCATCATGAGTATTATTTTGAGTCTGAGCGTACATACTAAAACGTTATTTGGATCCCTAGCGTTCTTCTGGCGAGTGTCGCGTTGATCAAAATCCTTGTTTATCACATACAAAGCTCTTTTTATCTCTTTTTGGGGTCGAAAGCCGCACGTTGCAGCGGTTGGGACGTGAGCTTCGTGCATGCACATCGTATTGAGGAAGATTGTTGCCTTGAGGGCTGTAAGGATTCCCCTTCCAACCCTAACTTTAGTTTGTAATTTTACCCTTCTTCATATGTAGCTATGACAATAGTTCAGTTCTTGGCACTCGGTATACGTATGATGGCTCGTCTGTAGACTCAGAATTTCTTCACGCTTAGGTTTCTGTCATACCCAACACCTTCAGATCATCTCTGGTCGCCTTTAGTACCTTTAGTCACCACCAGTATTCACTTGAACCTTTAGTCTCTGGAAATATTTATACTACCAATTCAAACCTTTAGTTTCTCTAATTGATCTCAAGTAGACCTTAAATCACCTCTCGCAGTCCATCTGACCTCTCTTCCACTATAATTACGCTTCAGTCCGAACACTTTTGCTCCAATCTGACAAGGGCAATTGTTGTTGCGGGCGTATTTTCGGTTTGTATAGAAGGCATCGCTATCTTGTTCGAACTCATTGCTATACTTGAACTTGTTTTAATTGTAACAGTCCTGCACCTGTTATACTAGTCATGTACTATCTCCTTTTCGTTTCCGTTATTTGTATCATTTAAAACTGCGCCACATCTATTTTATGTAATATTAATTATTCTTGGCGCTTATCACAAGATATGTTGGAAATTATGGCATATGCATGATTTTGTCTTACACTCAGCTAGCTTTGGGGTCTACTGGTAGCCAAGACATACTTGCACCATGATAATGTCGCCATACTGGAACATGGGCGCATATCCTGGTTTGTTTCTAAATTCGTCCCACTAGGACTAATTCCTGTATATATATGTAGTGTTCTTCTCCTTTAACTTTCTTCAGTTCATTATACTTACTGAATATCTCTGAAGATCTATTCATATCCTCTTCGTGTTATCCTACCAAGCTTCACCCTAAAGTTCTATTCAACTGCTTTGTTGTTCGGCAGATATCCTTCACTTCCCTATACCGCTTCAGCATTCTTCCTTCACGATCTGTAACCTCACAATAGAACTTAGTGGGATTGTCGCCTTAGCATTGCATCCAGATTTCAACAGCACTGCGTAGATCTAATGGTATGCCCTCGAATGTAGCTGATGGTTGAATGAGAACACTCGTAGACGCTGGCACGCCCTGGCAGGCTGAGATAAGCTGGCATGCAAGACTGCCCTCGCTGCTTCCAAAGTTTTGAGTAAAACCCTGGTACACCTGCTGTAGACGTTCAATGATAATCTCGAGACATTGTGAGAGATCCTTGTCTGGATTATTGATGACAATATTTCTGAGCATTATGGTACGCCACTCGTTCAAGAAGAGTTGGTGATTCTTTGGCGTATGAAAATAGGCTCTTGTTTTGTCAACAATTATGTGAAAGAATAAGCCTTTTTGTGCGAGGTGCTGGTAGTAAAAGGATTGCGCTTTGCCTCGTAACATTGTACCAAATACAAGATTTTATTGGTCCTCCTTATCTCAAAATTTGGTGCAGAGATTGTATAATACGTTCAGCTTGATATTTAACACATCGTGAAGGTCGCCACTAAACTTCATATTGGCATCGCTGTTGTCAGATTGGAGCAAAGGCGTATGGACTGAAGCGTAATTATAGTGGAAGAGAGGTTAGATGGACTGCGAGAGGTGATTTAAGGTCTACTTGAGATCAATTAGAGAAACTAAAGGGTTGAATTTGGTAGTATAATTATCTAGAGAGACTAAAGGTTTGAGCGAATACTGGTGGTGACTAAAGGTACTAAAGGCGACCAGAGATGATCTGAAGGTGTTGGGTATGACAGAAACCTAAGCGTGAAGAAATTCTGAGTCTACAGACGAGCCATCATACGTATACCGAGTGCCAAGAACTGAACTATTGTCATAGCTACATATGAAGAAGGGTAAAATTACAAACTAAAGTTAGGGTTGGAAGGGGAATCCTTACAGCTGTATATTTTTGAAAGATCTGTGAGGACTCGTACGTTTAAATTGTACTCCTGAAAAGTTTGTGGGGGCTGAGTTGGAGAGGTCCCTTGCAATAAAGGTATATGGGTTGCTGGAAATATAGTTGATCCTCCTCCATGCACACTAGATGGTTGACCTGTTATTCCTGCCAGGTGTCGACACTTGAATCTTGGATTGAGCATGGCTATTCTGAGATCTTTATCTGGCCATTCATGGCATTCCTTTAAATTAAAGAGGTTGAGGGGCTGGTCGGCCATGGACTCCCTTTGATTAACTGGTATAAAAATGTTTCGCATCCTAAAGAAATCTTTTATCACCCTGCGTAATCGCGTGTCAATAGTATTGAATAGCTCACTAATCCAGCTTTCGAAATGGATTTGGTATTCTGTGAGCAAGAAGTCGTCAAATTCTCCACTATTCTCTACCATTATAATCCAGTCAATAGTAGCAGTATCGAGATGTTTCTTGTTGATGATTGAGGTTTTGGTGTCGTAATATTTGTTGGCATACTCAGCTATATATAGTTCTCTGAACTATATTCGATCATGTATGCTTTTGTAAGCCATGGTTTACAACTAAGGTTATTTGTGGGTGTTAATGTGCGTGGTTGACACAACTCTGTCGATAGTAGGGCTTAGTATCATCGGAAAAGCGCCAGACGGTGCTGGTCTTGACGGGTGATGCTGTACTCTATACACGATGGAGATCCACCAGATCTATCGGAAAAGCGCTGAACTTGTCAGTCTTAACAGTGGAATTTGCTCTTCGCGCCAAATATTGCTTCCTGGGCCTGTAGCATGGGAGGTTGCGCGAGTTGGCCGCTTTTACAGAGTCAAATCTCAGCAAGCTAAGGACGCTCTCTGTACACAGATATCTTGCCAATCTGTGGTTCCGTGCAACCACTGATCAGCGTTGATAAGGCAACGTATTGTATAAACCAAAAGTACCACGTTGTAACATGATGGTTAAATCGTGATTTCTCATTTTATCTCTGTTCAGCCCGCAAAAGTGAGATACCCACATTTGAACTAGTTAATTCTATTTAACCTAACTAGGATTAACCAACATCACGTGAAGCTTGATGTTGGATGAAGCTCACAAGATTTACTATATTATTATTTTTTAAATTTATTATTTTTTGATTTTTCCCAGAATCTTCATTTTTGTATTTTGAAAACTAGTTTCTGGGTTGCGCAACTAAATAAATCACCTGGTAATGTGCTTTGGAGAATTAAATTTCCTGATTTGTCATGTAAACGGCTCAAATCACGTGGATAATGACGCAAAACGCGTCAGGATTCGCTGAAAATTTTCGTCCAGGGCGACCCACTCAGACCAATAGCGCATTTTGTCGTAATCTGGCATGATTTCAACATTGAGTGTTGAGATCTTGTCCAATCATCGTTAGATTAATCTGAAATTTTGTATACGGGTGAATAGATGTGTGATATATTTAATCCTTGATTTTGAAAGCCATGCGTAAAGCGGGCGAGAATTTGTGCTGGTTTAAAGATACCGTGCCTGCCAAATTTGGTTCGTGACCACCTAGTAACCTTTTAAACAGTAGTTTGGGCAACTACGCCACGTTGGAAGGAGACGCCTGTACCACATTTCGCGCGGAAAAAATTAGATGGATGATGGAGGCATTTCTGGATAACTCAGGGTTTTTGAGAAGTTTCCCTGGGTGAGTATTCACGGATAAGTATTTACTTTGTCACAGTCTGAGCATAGGCACTGAGGCAACCTTATGGTCAGAGGTATTCTATTTTCAATCTATGGTGAACTACAGATTGAAGAGGATAATAACAGTTACTTTATACATGATTATTACCCCGGCCAATGACACAGTTTTCTATCCGTATATCCGTATCCCTTCTCGTATACCTTCTCGTACCCCTTTGTCGTGCCCTATTCTTGGAGGTGTTTGCCAAGTTGTAAGACCCTGCTTCCAAGAATAGTCCCTGCCTAGTTTCATGCTAAGCCTGCGTTAGACAGAGCAGGCTACAGGCAATTACCGGCTTACAAGCCGTCACATACTTGGGGTGAAGAAAAAGCCACCATAACTTCGCAGTGGTACTTGCAAATGAAATCCGAAGCATCTGTGCTCTTCTTTTATATTGAGTCATCTATTATATACTTTTCTTTGATATTATGTCATTGCTAGATATCTGCATACACAATTAAAATCTGATGCAAAAAAACCTTTTAAACTCAATAACTCCACACTCAGCTATTGGATGGAAATTCTGAGGCAATAAATAAAATAATCTTGATATTCTCAATTGAATGGTGTAATTCAACAAGATGTAGGTCGATTTTTAAAATCTGAAAATTTGGATGTTCCTGCTTGTTGCCCAGTTTTCAATTGGAGAAAAGGATTCTAAAGACGGGTGTGGTTAAGTCATATTCCTAGATTATTCTTGAAATATGTAAGGCTATAGTATAAAATTATGTCGGCATTTTTTGCATAGGCTTCATTCGAGGCAATTTCAGGTGCGTGAGCTCCTCATCCAATATTCTGGGAGAGTATCCTTAGCGGTTTGTTGCGAGAAGTATTTCGAGGTTTTCCAGTTATTATAGTTGCATTTTTTGTTCGCTCTGACAATATTCGACGTTAAGAACGTCGAAATGGTTGATTGAGCTTTGTGCTGGGGTTCTTGATTGGGGTGCCACTGTTGAGGATTTTGATCTGGTTTGTGGTGCCGATCCTGAAAGAAGATTATCAACTGATGGGAAGGAGACGATTTGCTGAGTGGAATTGGAGACCTCTGGTGCAGGCTTTACACAGCCAGTTTCTGCTTGGTATCGCAGGCGAGCTTCTGTTCTGATTTTCTTTATTGCAGATATTTGCAATTTAGATTCAGGTGGTGCATTAGGTTTGGGACGGAATTCTCAAGCGACATCATTAGCTTCGTGAGGACCATAATAGTGAATGCATCAAGGGAGGCGTATGTGACCCGCGTGGGCTGCGCGGTGGTTGCTGTGTTCGCCTTCGGTGTGTTGTGACGTGCCACAGAGACGGCATCTAACGGGGGATGCGCATGAGCGGCTATCTTGCCATAACCAGCAAGGGGTACATTTTATGACTGGCTGACATCTCGGGAGTAGCTTTGTTACAGTTCGGCATCCGAAAAGGTAAAGTACGCGTGGAAGACGTTGGTGACTCCCCGAGAATAAAACGATCCATGACGTAGCTGAGGAGTTGGGGTTTGCATCATTGTTCTATGAGGGCAAAACTACCACTGGGGATGCAACTAGAGCTGTGGCCAGTGCTTTTAGTATAGCTTCTTGTGTTACTGGTCTCAAGCAGTTCTCCACGTTGTAGTTAATTGCCTCGAAGGTGCGTGAGATATTTTCAATTCGAAAGGATGCCCATGGGGTTGCGCTATCCATAGTTGCATCACCAATGAGATCCACCGATGCAATTTTTTCTTTCAGAGTAGTGGATTCACTGGATTTCAGGTGTGCCTAGATTGCGTACGCAGATAGATTCCTTCGTTTGTCCCCTTCTGGGTGTTGCTGTAATTTCTTAGTTGCTCTGGGATGCGTATGGTTTATTAACAAGGTATCGCTACTTCTGTCCAGCGTGGTTTGTGGTGGGGGTGAGGATCTTGAATTCCAAGTCTCCCGGCAAGCGAGCCGCCGAGTCTCAAGCTCTATACACACATAGATTGTCGTAGTCGGAGCCACGAGACATCCGTAACCCACACCATCACAAAGCTATGCTCATCTCACTTATTATACATTCTGATCCAATTGGAACCTCAGCACAATGGATACTGAGTGCGTATGACTGTAGCCAATATGTAACAGGAGATATCAAATTTACAATGCTATTAACAATGGCGATCTATGAAAGATATACCAGATGTGCACTTCAACGACTGGTCATATCTTCTAATGGAAGATATGAAGTATGATATTATTTGGATAAATGCCTCACTAAACTTGGCAGGAGAAGAGGCCATGTAGTACATGAACAGCGTCAGTGCACCAGCCTGTTTTCCCCATCCTTTCCTAATGCAGCATCGCGTCCTCCTCTCCCCTGTCTGCAAGCGATTAATCCGAGTCAGCACAATAAAATGATGTGAATGGCCGCGTGACGCTCTACCCAGCTTTTCGATATACGTGGTGGTTTCCCTTAATTGAAAATTAATTTTAAACCAACTAAACAATTCAATATTAAAAGAACTTTTATGTTTGTGATTAGGTGGCTAATGCTAGATGTTAGCAAAATATGTCAGTCACGAAACCATGAAGTAGATCAAATTTTTAAATACACATTGTTAGAAACACCGGATCTCTTACCTCCTCCAACTTCTACTTTGATTGATTTATTTTTAGATAGATAGCACTTTCAAAAAAATCGGTATATACTACGCTGTGTGAGATTAAATGTAGATTGATATACATGGATGACGAACGTGCTAGAATATGGGTATCAATAATGTAACAAGTATAGTTACATTTGTCATCTTGTTACACAAGGACCGCTGGCGCAACGGTAGCGCGTTCGACTCCAGATCGAAAGGTTATCCGTTCAAATCGGGTGTGGTTCAAGACCACCTGTAAAGCTTTTGTGAGGCAGGACGCTTAACTACCGCCGGAGGCAAATAAACAAATAAATCATTAACAGCTGATTTGGCGCCTTGAGAGCAATGCAAGGTGTCCACCAGATTTTATATTTTGCATTGGAGGAAACCTATTGGTAAAAACCCCCCAAACCTACCTGTTTATTATCTATGTATTTCTAGTGTATCCTTTAGGAATCTCAGTTACACTATAGTGCCCTCCATGTTAACCAGTCACATCATCTTTATCAATCTCGAGAATGGATTGAACTGTTCCTATCCAACCATGATTTAGGATCCACTGTTTTATCCTTTTGATTTCTCCAGGATTATTTAGCATAGCTTCGTAGGATCGATCTTCGACTTGTCTCCAGATCTCTCCTCTTCCATTTGACCATTGAGGACAGGACATAATCATGTGCTTGGGGTTCTGCGTTTGGTAGCCACATGGACAGCTCCGACTGTAGACTCCGGGCTCTTTTCTTCTATATAAATACGAATTGAGCCCCATGTACTCACTTCGTATTTGCATCGCTAGACTGCTTTGGGCCCTTATCAGGTTTCGATGGAGTAGAAAAAGCGATTCCCGTAAACTTATTCTCCATCGATCCGACCTCTAGTTCAGATAAAGTTTGGCTGCTCTCCAGGTTTTGGGGTCGGCGATAGCTAATTGTCGAGGTAGTTGGAGCCGCCTTTGATTTTGCCAGGATTTAGCCCATTCTTGGTATGCTGCAACCTTTCCTGCCTCTTTCGGCCGTTTTTAGGACTGGTCTTCCCCGCAAATTTCCACCCAGTTTGCTAGGTCTAATCTCCTGTTCATAGCGCGAATGTCATCTCTCCCTCGACTGGGCAGCTTGATATTACTACGGGTAGATTGTATGAGCTTTTGAACTGGTCGGTTCTTCGAGCGGCCAACGTATGGGAGCCTTTGCTGCTTCAGGTAGATCAAATATATTATTAACAATCGATTTGGCGCCTTGAGGGCAATGAATGTTTTATCGGAAGATATGTATGGACTTTAAGTAGGATGACTCAATTTGACGAGTAGAACATTTACATTCAGATTTCATTCGCAAATACCACTCGAGGATAACCCTTAAGGCGTAAGACCTCCTGCGTGCATAACCACCATAGGGAACAGTGTGAAAAACCTATGGTTATCCGAGTGTACTTTCATCATGCGACAAGTGCCGGCAAAGACGAATTCTTCACCTTCCAGTGGTGCCGGTGTAATCGCTCAGTATGCTCTGCATATCTGGGATAGCCGAGAAGAATCGCATCCGAATCGAAGTCGAAAGCAACCTCAAGCATATATCCATTTGACAACATCTCGATAACGCCTTTCTTACAATTCTCATCAGAGTCCTCAATCTCTTTCCAACCACGCCTCATTTCGCTTAAACGACCAATAAAGAAGTTACTCCAATTGCAAACAGGAGCTTGCCCCATTAATTACCGGCCATCACTCACTTCAAATTTACGACGCTACGTATACCCGCAAGGAGGAAATCAAGTCATAATATACAAAGCTCGGGTCATGGTTTATGGGGGACTGATGCTCTAATGGAGTTCTACATCTTGAGGAAGGATAGGCGGCTGAGATGTGGTGCGAGAGGGGGAACAGGTCTCTGAAGACGATGCTGGGACTGACGTTTTCGAAGGGTTTTCAACTTTGGAACGTTTGTGGGCGCCAAGACCGAGATTTCGGCTAATTAGCCAGGAGGGCTTCTTTTGTCGATGAGTCAACGGCACTCCCCAGCGCCCTGGACGGCACAAAAGAAGTTGGGCTAAGCTACTATACAGCAATCACGCTCTGTCAAGACTTTTCTGACATTCCAGCACGACCTTGGGGAAGGAGTTGGAAGGAGGCTAGAAAGGCAGATGGTGAATTTCCCGAGGTATACCCAAGTCTGCAGCGCCCAGCTAGCCGGCCTCTTCGAACGCTTCAGAAGATTCACTATGTCTTCGGATTCAGTCCTAATGTCGGTATTAGGAGAGCTCCGCACCCAGTGGTTTTTGCGATTTTCCCGGCTGCCATACACCCGCAAATGGCCATCGTTTCGTTGGCTGAAGAGGGGAGATAATGAAGGGCAAAGAGCTCCTCTAAGTGTATGATCAAATGAGGGCTTGTGAGGGGTGGTACTGTTTGAGGGGAGCTGTATGGGAGGCATAGAAGGGGATATACTACTGGCATAGGTATCCTTGGCCTGTAGATAGATAGGTCCTGCATGTCCTACATAGTCATAGACTCAGACAGGACAATAAAATGAAAAAAATCAATCGGTAAAAGTGTCACTCCTAAAAACAATTGAAAGTAGTGTGGAACCTTAGCAGGGCCCAAAGCAGTATTGCAGTTCAGATAAGAAGTAAGCACATTAGTCTCTATCATCATCTATATCCAAGGAAAGTTCCATGAGTGATTAATCCAACGTGTCAGTCTGGATGTCCGTCTCAAAATGTCAAAGAAATGGTCTTGGCGCGTCCTCGGTGGGCAAGGGGAAAGGTGGAACGATTGCAAAGGCAAAAGATATGGCCTTTGCAGCAATAGTGAACGGCCCGGGTGGAATGGAGAGATTAACCAAATGGATCCTGGCCAAAGGCCGTTTTGGAAGGTTCGGGCTCGCAGTTGAAGTAGAAATCGCATTGGACGGAAAGATGAGACGGACGGACAAGGATAGGATGGAATTCACTCTGTATGAACCGTGTATGCACGCTTCCTGTGGAGAGAGGTATGTTTTTTGTATTACTTGAGTCCTGGACTATCTAACCCATTGGCCTCCTTTCTGGCCCAGGCCACTCTTTGTACAGTGCTCTTTGCCTCTCATGTTTCTTGAAAGATCATTGATATATTGCCCTTGATGAATAGCCATTTAGCTCAGTATTTACCCATGGAACCTTCTACCCAAAAAAAATAAAAATGGTAGCAATGGAAACTGCGTGCGCGGGAAAAAGTCTCAAAAAACCTGCAGCCCCAGCCAGGCGAGGCCTAGACACCGGGACTACACGAGGTGCGCATATTCATCTATATCTCTCTTCTTTGTAACAGTCGAGGCCGACTTGATCCAATCCACCATCTCCGTATTGGGTGCTGGGTACGCTCCGGAAACTCATCAGATGGCTTTTCCTCCATGATCAAGGGTTTCCGATGAGTAGGGCTCCGACCTACCATGTGATCTGATCGTGGTTGGCTTCACGATAATAATTATAAGAGGATGTGCTTATGGATGAAGACGATACAGAGCTCGAAAGCGATTGGGAATCCTCATCAAAGTGAGGACTTTGTTACTCAATCTCGGCTCTGCAGACTCTACGGTGAGGGCTGGAGGTTTGTAGGGGACAACACTGACAGATATTGAGAATAGTCCCCTTAGAGATGTAGTCTGGGGCATTTTGTTTTCTTCACACGGTATCAGGACAGGCAGTAAGAGTATCTAAATAGCAGGACTACATCTTTGCACACGGGTCAATTTTTTCGATGTAAATAGACATTATTCCATCGCATCTCCGGTTTGATACTGGCAAAAATCTCGTGTATACAGCAAGTCCAATTCGCATTTACTCCAAGCATTCATCCGTTCATTTTTGACCTCTTTCTTACAAGATAATTTCAAATCAGCTTTCTTGCACTTTGGGTAACCCTGGCAACAGTGTTATCTGGATCTTATTGAGTATAATGTTCATTCGTCTACTTCTGATCCATCTAGTCACGCAATTACTGACATGGATAGATGTAACCCAGACACAGACTCATATAAGAGATTTATTTTATAGGCTTCATCGAATACCGCTCTGGCAGTGAAGCTGCTTGGTTCCACGCCAAGATATTTATCTAATTTATTCGCAATTTTAGTTTTGGTCTACATCCCAAAAGGTGCATTTAGAGTTAGATACAAATACTTTTATAAATATTCTAGCACGTCCAATGACACTCATATGCTAGGGAGTGGCTCCTTCATGACTAAACCTAAAATTTCAAGTCTCCAATCACTCAACTACAAGTTTTATGTCTCAAAGAGATAGCCGATTTGAAGTCCATTGATTTCGGGTTTCTTCTGGTCTAAATCATGAGATTGAAGATGCGAAAATCTGAGGTGTACTTACGCAAGTTACTAGATCTGAGTACTATATCATGTTAGGTTTATGGATTTGGCCCTGAGAATCCAAAATTCGCGTAGCTCTTTCTCCAGGTACTGAATGCGATCAACTACCAACTTCTATTCTTTGATAGAAAAGAATATAAGCAACCTTATTATCCTTTATGGAAAACTTATCATTGGTAGCTTTGGATGTTGAGTTTCCATTAAAATTGTTGGATAACTTTTTTCCCGGTCCATTGGCTTGCTTCCATCCAGATTCGGTATTTTTCTCTGAGCCCGTTTTTGCAGATACTTCTCGAACAGGCATAGACTTATCTAGTATCTGACTATTCGAATCAGTAGTAAGTATCTCAAGATCTTCCTCGCTTCCTCCTGAAACGACTTCTTCACCCTTAACTCTCTTTATTACTGTATCATCGAGTCTGATCCATTCACGGCCATCTTGCCGCCTTACATCTACCGTATAGTGACCACCGCTGGCATTTTTTCCATGGTGATATACAACCGAGATTAACCTGTAGTTTGGCAGACCATTTTTTTCATAAAATGATCTCTTATGCCGGGGAAATAACTCCTTTGGAAGCTCCAATTCTAGAGGGTAGTCGACTTTTTTCCAGATCTTCTGAGTACCGCCAGCATTGTCGTATTGGAACCTCTTTAGATGTAGGATTAGTACTTGCGGGAGACTATCAATAAACACCTGCTTTGTAGCAGTAACGTTGCAACCTTTGGGGGATTTAAAATCCCCATGCAAAGACTCAGGATGAGTTAGACCCTTTAAAGCATCGACAATATTATTGACGTTGTAAGCACCCACGTCAAGTTGTAGAGGTTGGTAAGGTTCCATGGTAACTGAATCTTTGAGCCCTGGTACACGTAGTTCTGATCTCAAATATCCTCCAAAAATTTTAGTTATTGGAGAGTCAGTAGTGGTGGTACCTGACGATCTTGTAAACGCTGTCTTTTGTTTTGGCCCGACCTCAAGCCATCCATTTTCGCTCGCAGAAGTGTGGAGACTAGTTTCCTCTGTTTTCTGTGAGAGGGGAGAAGTTTTATTATGCGGACTTGGTTCAGGTTTATTTGTACCGGATGAATAGTTTCTAGCTACTTGCACACAGTCGTCATGAAGACCCTCTAAGAGAAAGCCCAAGAATTCTTCTGCATCTTGCTGATGGCCGCACTTCTATGAGTTAGTGTTTGCAGCTAGAAGTTTATTGTTGAACCTACTCTCATGGAGGAGAATCTAGGTAATTGGTTGATAACATTGTAAAAGAAGTCAGGAGTGAATGGTTCCCCGTATTTGTCTACCTGTCCCTGCTTTGAATGTATTCGTGATTGATCCAAGGAAGTAGTAGGTTCAATGACGGAGTATTCATGTATAAAAAGTATCCTATACTATTATAAGAAAATTACCTTCAAGAAGATTGGGGAACCAACATTGCATCTAGTAATAGAGTTTCGCTCTTGAAGCTCAGAGTTGTACGTTTGCTGACTTGATCGAGAAAATTGAAAAAGGGTGAGCAGAAGACAAGTCCTTGTAATATCTAATTATTGATCAGCGTATTGAACAAGCCATTCGTTAATCTAGTTTTATACCGAGTTCATGTAACACATGTTTCCAGTATTAACTAGTCCTCTAGGTTCTAAGAACTTGGTTTTGGGATTATTCGTGTTCGCATTAAAAGATGTCAAATATTCAGCTAGAGTTTTACTGTCGGTATGTTCAATGTGAGAGGAGATATCCGGGCCTTTGTGCTCACGAGAGATCTCTGGGGTTTGAGCTACTTTTGAGCTAAATAATCCTGTCCATAACCTTGGAGAAGCCACTGGTTTTACTAAAGATACAGGTGGAGCCTCAATGGAGCAGGACTTCAAGTCTTGAGAAAGGTCAATCTCAGTTTTTACGCTGATAATATTTGTTGCTACTTCAGACTTAATATCTGTACCTTTATCTTCACTGCCTGAGCCATCTTTGAAGTTATCTCGAGGTAAAGCTTTGGGTAGTGCAGGAACAATGATGGTAGAGCGGAAAGATGACTTTTTGGTAGATTTTATCGTTAGAGGTTTATCGATAGATGCTGCTTGTGGCTGTAGAGAAGATGGAGTGCTCGGATTCGTAGAGTTCTCTTCTGATGCTTGATGGGTAGTGGAAGGAGTTTCAGGTCGAGCTACAGTATCTTCAGAAGTAACCTGATTGGAAATCATTGGGCGTGGGACATTTTCACTAGGATTTTGTCCATTTATAGAGAGTTTTACAGCTTCTGAAGTGATTATTTGGGCGGCTTTGCGCTTTTTCCGCGATCGTTTGGCAGGCCAACCTAATTCTGGCCTCGAGAGCCACGGTAGCTTTCATTATTTTAGGTAGAGATCTATTATCAAGGTGAATAACTTACAGGTGCTCTGAATGGAATAACCGGGGTTCCTGGGTCAGGGCTGGGCACTAATTTTGTGGTACTTTTATCATCCTTAACGGAAGGAACAGCTTTTTGTGACGGGCTGTTAGAATGGTTCTGCAGTGCACGATTTGATGACTGATATGGCGATGAGGTGGTGTGGGCTTGATAAGGTCGTGGGTATGGCACTTGATGCTGTAGGACCTGAGGAGTGACATATTGTTGCATTGGAGGGGACTGAATAAACGTTTGGTACTGAGCAGGTGAGTTTTGATAAAGCGAGGGAAGCGAATTATGGTAGTAACTAGGACTATAATTTTGCACGTATGCAGGATATATTGGCTGTTGAGGATATTGCTGCTGGTGTTGGTGCTGATTATATGACCTCCTTCTTCCATTATCCATTGGCATTCCTTGTCCTGCCGGCAGATGACGGCCGTTCATCATGCCGGCTTCGGGAACTTTATTCTCCAGATTTTCTCGTGAATAGTCCCCAGTGATAGATATATTTATGATATTTAATTGTAGTGGGTAGAGTCCAGTATTTCGTTTAAGATAGTGACAAGAAAATTACATCCAATCAATTTACTAAATGAAGGGTTTGAACTTTCAAAACTGCTTGTTGACGATCTTTAGAGGTTGCCCTGGGCTGTAGAATTCGTTGTCTTGTAGGCTCACAAGGCTGTTCATGACTAGAGGATAATTGTTTTACGGTGATGAAAGGTGAGTGTAATATAAAAAGTAAGGCAAGTGACTCGCGAAAATTCCCTGCTGAACCGGATTTGTGTTGTAAAGTTCAACCTGGAAGCAGATGCAAATGTTACTGTACGACTGACATTTGTTCGAAATAATTTTTATTCGTAGCAAAACCTTTCGTTGACCATATCAATTAGCGCCTGTAAGCGTTTGTTGCGTGCTAACTTGACGCCCGGTTAGGCATAAATTGTGGACCCAAGCAGCCCGGATCATGGCAAAGTTATGTCATTGCAAATATTACGCGCGCATGCTCCGAAGCAGCGCTGACCTTGCATTTACTAGTCTTAATTTGTCGCATATACACAAACACCATATGTTGGGAGTTGGAGAAGATATATTCGGAGTGTTGTGAACTTAATGATCGACTTCACACAGTGTTAAAACGGCAAACATCATTTCCTTTTGCATTAGAATCGAAGAACTTTAACCACTCTGGGTATGAACTCCTGCAGACTTCCAATCAGCTCTCCTATTAGCCAAGTTTCTCAACAAAGCAACCAAAGCCATAACACTCTGCGCAAGAATTCTCAGCGACCCAAACTTGTCGATGGGGATACACTTCTCCATTCCGTAAGATGTTGGTCTGAGTAAAAACCTGGAGCCTAACAAGAAATAGGGAGTATGGCAAGATCAAAGAAGCCGGCGTGGCCAAACTTCCATCACACATCTAATGAATATTACCTTATCTCCACTTTCCCACGAACAAGGAAGTATCCGTCCTAGAGGACATAGAAAAAGTAATAATTATGGCATCAGCTCTAGTCATCGCTCAAGCGACAAAGCGAGGTAATATCTACTCGAGAATCATATCCGCCTTTCTTATGGACATAGGTACATTCACGCCAATTTTCGTTTTATTGTGAACCCCCAAGACGAATACAAGTCTCAGGTTATAGATGCTGACCAGCCACTCAATTGGGAATGTATCTTGCAGCTACTAGCTTCACCAATATTACAAGAGATCTCATGTCCAATATGCCTCTCACATCCTGCCGCACCAAGAATGGCTAAGTGTGGCCATATTTTTTGTCTACCTTGCTTGATTCACTACATGCATTCGACCGACGTCGTCAAATCCAGTTTCGAAAAAAAAGCTCATTACAAGCAATGCCCGATCTGCAGTGACTCAATGTCTATCTTGGAAACTAAGCCGGTGAGATGGTACACTGGACAAGAAGTTTCTCCACTTCATGAAGGCGATGAAATTATTCTACAACTGATGACGCGATATCCACATAGTACCCTTGCATTGCCTAAAGATAGTGCAGAGACTGCCGCAAAACACAACGACATACCTTGGTATTTCGAGATGGATGTTTTGGATCATGCTCGAGTCATGAAAGGTACTGAAGATTATATGATCGAACAGCACAATAATGAGATCGAAATACTCCTTCTTCGAGAGAAAGAGGACTCTGTGATATTTGGGGAGGATCCTGAATGGACCCAAAAAGCTATTTCTGCCATTGAAAAAGACAAAGAAAATATACTTGGACTTGGTATCCCTTCATCATCTTCTAGAAGGCTGGATTATGATGAGAACAAGAAAAGGCTTAAGAATACCTCAGCTAACAGTTCGGATAATCCCAGCCCTGAAATTGAGGACCAAAAAAATGAGGATCATCCTAGCGATGCCAATTGCAATGAAAAAAATAAAACTAGGGCACAAACAGAAAAAAAAAATAAGAATCACGACCTCGCACATCAGAAAATTGTTCAGAATGAGCGACATCATCTCGAGACGCCCTACTACTTTTACCAGACCCTTCCTAATTATTTTTTGGCGCCTCTTGATATTCGAATCTTGAAAACAGCTTATGGCACTTTTGATTCATTTCCTTCCATCCTTCTTTCTCGCATCGAAAATATAGCAACTGGATACAATGTTGATAGTGATTTAAAGAAGCGGAAAAAATATTTATCCCATCTACCTATTGGCTGTGATATATCCTTTATTGAGTGTGATTGGACTAGTTTTATTAGTCCTGAAATTTTGGAACAATTTGAAGAAGAAATAAGGAACCGACGGAAAAGAAACTACGAGAAGAAGACACGAGAAGACCAGGATAGACTACGTGCCGAAAATTTAAATGAATATTCTCAATGGGGGTTAAATCCAGCTGCACCTTATGGTGATGAACTTGCCGAACTTCGTCAACAAAACTTTCAAGCAATGAAAGATTCTTCTGTCGACAATTTTGAGGCTTTACATGACATACCATCGATAGGTTCCAGCAAAGTGAGAACAGTATGGGGCACAGCGCTCGTTGCACCTACGTCTCTACAAATCTCTTCACCTGAACCCCCTGAAGACAGCGATGATGGGTGGCTGGACCCCTGGCAAAATGAGCGACTTGCAAACAACTTCAATTCTAAAACTCAGAACTTATCGCAAACAGAAGATAATTCTGGAACTAACTCAACTGCCGGAACCTGCCAGAGTAAGAAGAAGAAGACCAAGAAGATACTGTTAATGAGCACTACTCCAAGGAGGGCTGCTTAATTAGAAGCTGAGAAAAATCTTCACCTAAGCTTTAGACACCGCATAAGGAATATACTTGGAGATTTATTCATGAGCTCTTCAATTTGGATGGCACAATTCAATATATTGAAGACAACCACCAGGTAAAGCTTTACCATCTGCTCTCAGCTATATCTTGAATCGTTCGAAATAAAATCTTAAAGTCTCTCACGAAGCATTAGTCTTAAGCTGAAATATGATAATAAGGCTTCACTTCCAGAAATTCCATGCAGCTTTAACTTGAAGACCTGACTTTCAAGGAAATTATGCAATATCATAAAACGATTTCATTAGAGCCAAAGGAAGCTCTCACAGAATGCTTTAATTTGAACATTGTCTTGTAAAATGATGTGGAACTTCAACACAAATTTTCAACCATCGTTGCTGATGACTGTCAGAGTTTTACTTCAAAAATATATCTATAAGGCACATGACATATTTTGGAAAAGAAGAAATTTTTTTCTTTGTTTTGACAAAAATTAGTCACCGCTCGTCTCAAAATTAGATACTACTAGATTAAAAATTCCAAACCCGTGGCTAACATCGCTATCTAAATTTATCTCCGCACATTTGAAATGGCATATCTAGTATGCCTTGGCTTTTATGAAAGATATTAAATTCCTGCTCCTAAGGAAGGGCCCCACTCAACGCGAAAATAAGCATAATCTTACGCTGGACGTTAAAATAAAAATAAAGTAAGATATACATGCTCAGTTGATGTCGATTATTTTTTTGAAGTCTGTAATACTCTAATATGAAGAGTAAAAACATGTAACGACTAATGAAGTCATGCAGCAAATGTTCAAGGACGACACCATCATCATGCAGGCAAGCGATCGAAGGATAGTAAAGTACTTCTTGTGACTTTTTAACTTTAGTTCGGCGTGATATTAGCTCGGGAGATAAGTATAAGCTCAACCATTAGCTCAGTCTCTCAAGACTTCTATTTGTATTGTAGATTGATGTTTCATGGTTGGCATATGTTAAATTAAAACATCCTCAGGCAACAGTTTCCTCGGGCCCTTGCTATGACGCTTGGGTAGCCGGGTACCTCAGCTACGGGAGCAGAAAGCTCCAGCTTCCTTTATCACAAGGTAAAACTAGTGCACATGCACTGCGGCCCATACAATACAGACGTATTTGGCTTGATGATTTGGTGACTTTATTTATCACGCCCGGGTGCCTATGGAGTCCATGCAGGTATATATAGCAATAAAAATTGTAAAGGAGGAAAATAATCCGGTAAAATCCACTCAAAACTTTATGTCATATGTCTGTTGGGTTACTGAGTTTTCCTTCAGAAAGTATGTCAACATCGTTCGTTGTGTCGTATATTTTCATTTACAACTGGCTAAAGTTCTTCTGTAATCAGAACTATTTAGACTAGGAATTCAGTTGGTATTTACTTGTAATTCTCTCCGTATTATCAGGGCTAATTATACTACTGCAAAAGGTCTGTATTTCCTCGATCACAGCACCTCTGAATTTCTCCAAGCCGACTGAGGACATTCCAAAACTGCCTACACAAAGTCTTGGTGCGGGATTATTTGAAGGCCAGGAAATTGGAATCTCCGGCCGCTGGTAGATGGGCTATCAAGAGAGGCTGCAGGTGGATCAGCCTGCCTCTAATTGGATTAGATTAGATTTGTATTATAGTCTTAACTGAGTCCATGACTATAGAGGACCCCTAGAGTCTGTAAAGATACTAGCTACATTTTATATTTCCGTTTGTTTGACTTTGAATCTTGCTCTCACGGACAGTGAGGCACAGCCGGCCTCTGATTGTTTGAAATACAGTATGATGTAAGCCATCCTTGTTGTGAGCAAGGAATAGCACAAAATAGTCCACGCATACCTGCACAAACCTTATGCTATGGCGCTTAACAAGGATATCATTGTGGACTGCTGCACAAACCGGAATAGGCGCGCTATGATTGGTGGGATGAGCGTGTTGTGAACCTGCAGGGTCAGAGAAGGGTAATCTAGGTGTGGTCCGGCGTAGATTGAGTCGAGAGCACATAACCATCTTCAATCTGTACACCATTCCACCTTCAAGCACACCATACAGTGCGAGGCATCTCTACTAGTATCTCAAATCAACTATCTACAAGCGCAGCATTTACAGACCATACTTCATTCACACACGAGTAGCAGAGCCGGTATCGAAGCCCTCGGTGACTTCACCTGACAAGAATTTTAGAATCAAGCATGAGTGGCTTCGACTGGCGGCATTGGCCGCTGCAGGATTAAAAGGCAAGATCCACGAGACTTTGAATGCTCCAACTTTGCAGTGTCTCCCTCGGCCGCCTACAGACTCCAATTCTTATTGGCAGAAGATTTGCGAGCTATGCTTTGTGCTCCTTCCGTCATCTCCAAGACGGCCATCTTGGCCGAGGCGGAGGGCTCGCCCCATTGAATATCCTCTTTGGTACCTTGCATTACCCATATCCATGCCTTCTCGGCAAAGATAAGGGGTGAGGCCGATGTGGCTACTCTGCATTTCCATAGTGTTGTGGACGCTGCCAAGGTTCCAGTGGATATTGGAGGGTGTATTTGTGTAGGTAATCCTTATCAACATGTTTTGCCGTCGGAGATGATGCTTGCTACTGTTCTGGCTCGGCTTTAGTATATTGGTTGGGCCTGTGGCTTTGTAAAGACATTGGGCTGCCCTCTGACCCGGGCCACAACTCTTACAGTGCTCCGAGATTAGATCAGATTAGATTTTGCTAGAGTCTCTGCTGAGTCTGAGACTATGATAGACGACTTGTAGCTGCTCGTTTAGCCTTTAATCTCTTGTTTGCAAAAGAGTATATTCAGTTTAATTCATCCTATTAGATTTTGAGGGTCTGTTTCACGGAATCATAACAGGGGTTAGAATGACGGCTTACTAGTTGTAAACAAACCTTGCAGGCCTGAGTAGGGAAAGGTAACGTAACAGTGGACTACGAGCATGTATATAATAAAGCGTAGTCTACCGTCGAGTTGCGTTCTTCACCCAACGTCTTCTCAATATTATTCTCATTCCAGATATTCCCTCTCTTCCTTGTGAAGACCACTTCGAGCCCATACTCGTATCAGATCACGACGTGCCATCTATCTCTTCTCGTGGAAGACCTTGACTCCCTATTTACTCACACTTGTACCCTGTGGACAAATAGCATATACACTCCTCGAGAGTCTGGCCCCACTTCATACCCCTGATTTGTCTCCCTGTGTGCGCTTCTGGATTCTTTACTTTAACCGTTAAATGCGTATGCAGCTATTAAGCTATGGCATATGACCAGTTCTTTGTGTGTATGTGGAATGACTCTTTTACCGTTAGGGACACTCATACTCTGGATTTCATCTGCAAATACCACTACGAGGTATGTTTGCTTACACAGTCAATCCTCCTTCGCAAGTAGCCGCCAAAGGGAAATTCAGAAGCTTTGATTGTCCAGGCATGCCAGCGCCGCGAGAAATATAGTTTAGTTTTGTCGGATCCGAACCAGCGGTCTCCTGTCTCGGGTGAGATATGTGTCCTAGCTATCCAGACCTTACTTAAGAAGCCGGCCAAGATATTGTACCACTGAACCATCCAGCCACGGCGGTGTTTTTAGTGTCGCCTGTACTCTTGACACCGAAGCCTTGGCACGCATTAAACTCAATTCGCAAAACCCGACAAACTTCTAGATTTCACGCTCTTCGAGATTGTAGCCATCCTCCACATCATCTTGTAGATTTGTCCTGATTCCTCTCGCTCCCATTCCAAAGAGGCGTGTTCATTGAAAGGAGGATGTACCAAGTCGTACCTGCAAACTTGATGGGGCTTTGGTGGGATAGATCTCGTTGGGTGGGAGATATTGATTAGGCAGAGAGCCTTGAATCATTGCCTCGTGGGCCAACTTGTTCGGTATTTCAAAATTTGACTGAACTTGGTTGTGGGAGAATATTTCACTCCCAGGTTTGTAGAGGATACGGCGTACAGGTGTTCAGTCTTGTCCTCCGCTCCTGGCTTCATTTACTAGGAAGTAAGACCTCTAATGTAATACCCGTGATGGATAGCTGTTCAGTGGTGTTCTCTGGTATAGTTTGAGTGGCCTTGGCACCTACTCCACTTGGGAAGGAGACACCGAAGACTACATTTCGCGCGGAGAAAGTTCAGTGGATGATGAAGGCATGTCTGGATAACTCAGGGTTTTTGAGACGTTCCCATGGGTGGGTATCCACGGATGAGGGTTGACTTGGGGTGAAGAAAAAGCCGCCATAACTTCGCAGTGGAACTCGCAAGTGAAACCCGAGGCATGAGTGCTCTTCTTGTATATTGAGTCGTCTTTTCTGTACTTTCCCTCTGATATCGTGTCATAGCTGGATAGCTGCATACGCAATTCAAATCTGATGCAAAAAAAAAGATAGCAGCTCATCTCAGTAATTACCCATACAGTTCAGTCGTTTTTTCTACGGAGCCCTCTAACCAAAAAAAATGGTAGCAATGGTTATTTGATTTGATTTCATTTAGCCCGTTAAGGTACCCAATGGGCTTTAAAAGATTGAACTACGATGATGAGTCATTGATAGTAGAGATGAAGGTGATCTGCCTTCGGACTTCATATCCGAGTCAAGTAACATCCTGTAATTCCCTTTGCCATGATGCCATCTAGATTGGAAAAATATTGTTTGTGTGTTTAGGATGTCGTTTAATCGATTGCATACGACATCCTTGAGTTGGGGAGGGTATGATAGGTAGTTGGATTAAATTAGGTATATAATAAAGCTTAGCATTAGGAAATTCAGACCTCACGCAACGTCTTCTGAAGGTAAATTTACTTTTTCTAAGCCTCGTCTCTTCCTTTGGCTCCTCTACTTCTCTCAGTGAAGCAGTCGCCTCAGATATTGTCGTTTGGTCTCTAATCCACTGCCTCGTTTCGTACCCTATAGAACTATCGCCACATCAAACTCCTTGAGATGGGTCCATGCAGGTATATCTAGCTACAATATTCACAAGGGAGGAAACCAAATGGGCAAAAACTCCCCAAAACTGTCTGTCTCGTGTCCATTGGTTTTCTGAGGTGTCCTACGGGAAGTGCGTCTACGCTGTTCATCTAGTGTGAATACCGTCTTATCCTTTTCCCCATCGCCTAATCCTCTCACTGACTGCTATCTCAACTTCTGCAAGCCGGAACTGTTCAAGCCAGCCGTTACTAAATATCCACTCTGTAATTCTCTTCACATCATCCGGCCTGTTCATCATAGCTGCAAAAGACCTATCTTTTGCCTGTTGTAGAACCACTCTCCTTCTCTTATCCCATTGAGGACAAACCAGGACCATTTCTTTCACGTTGTGTGACGAATATCTACACTGGCATCTTGGATTTGCAACTCCAGGGACCTTTCTTCCATGTCGATAAGAGCTGAGGCCGATATTCCCACTTCTCATCTGTATTTCAATACTGCTTTGGGCCCTGCTCAGGTTTCGGTGGGTGTTTGAGGGTGTCTTTCTGTAAGTGATTCTTTTTCTGCCTGTTCTCTTCTCAGTGATGATACTTGCTGCTTTCCAATATTCTGGGTCTGCAGACGCCTGATGAGAAGATAGTCGCTCTTAAAATTTTCATGCGCTTTCCCACCCCTGAAATGCTGCGATCTTGGTAGCAATGGGTGTTAAATGCGCGCAAAATTCCAAAAACCCCGTGACCCCAGCTAGGCGATGCTTAGTTTCCATTGTGCAGGTAAGGCGATAAGCACGGCTTTGGTTTGGTGGTGCAGTGGCATGTCACTTGGGCTGGTCTCCCAAGTAGGTTCTGAACAGCTTGCATATATCCCAAGGAACTCGATCACGTTTCTTGCGATGCTGGTTAGCATGGATTGCAAAAGATACTTTGATAACCAAAGTTCTTGAGACTTCCTATTCGATGGATATTTGCGTATGGTTGACTGCTTGTGCAAGTGATGATGCCTCATGGCTGCATTCGCATCTTATTTTTTTAGTTTTTTTAATCCATTTACATGCTCTATGGGTCTAAGACTCTTGTAAGATGTGCACGCCAACAGGACTGCATGATCTAATACCTGTTGCATACAAGGCTTTCCAATATTTGATTTCCAGTCTTCTGCATGTGAATGGTTTGAGTGCACTATACTCTTGTTATTCGCATCTTCGATGCAGAGTGAGAGTTTATCGGAAGTCAAAAGAGTCATCCGCTATGCACAAACAGCACTGATCAGGTATTACGGCTAGATAGCCGAGTAAAAATCGACTCACACTACAAAACGATCATCTTCTCCCTTGAAATTTAGCAATAGACCCAGATTTTTAACTGAAGCCTCTCTTAACTGACATGCTACCGATTAGCTCTATAAGAATGGTTCTACGCAAAGACGAAGCCCCTCGTCAATCCACTATCACTTAAGTCCGGCTTTACCTCGTTGACGACACTCCTGGCGCTCTAGCTACACATGCTGTTACTGGTTTTACCCGATAGCAGTGACTGGGCTGAGCTACGGGCCCAGCCTTGCACGTAGGTGGGAGTCGACAAATCTGTCTGCTTGTCGCGCATGGCCAGACGCTAAGTTGGTGCTTACATACGCGAGTCATCAAGACACACTTCATGTTGTTCTAGTCCAACTACATATATTCTCTAGTAGAGAAACATAAATTAGTTTGTGGTAGCTTTTGCGTGCAGGGTCCGTGATTCTCGTCCCTCTACACAAAATTCTTCCGCTCTACTAGGCCTTGGACGTCGCAGGAGCGGAATCATGGGTAGATTGACCATGTCAGATTTAATAGATTAGATCGTGCACACGGAGATGTACTCCCATGTACATTTAGGAAAACTTGGTTACGCGTTGTAGATGTTGTCGAATAGGCGACATTACTCGTCTTCCCTACTAACCTCGCAAGAATCCAATTATCCCTCATGGCTGCATCGGCTTCCGCCGCCGCGGAGGTAGGCTTTATTTCAATATCCCCGGCTCAGTCATAGAGCTATCTTTGGAATAGTATATGCCGTCGGAGCGTGGCCAGCTAGTTTTTTGCATTTGTTAGGGTCTAAAGTAAAGCTCTGGGACCAACATGAGTGCATGGCTGTTAGTGTATTAACGTGCCAGGCAAATGGCAGACTCCGCACTCCTTTTAGAGCTTGAGCACGAGTGGGACGTGACTAGATAAGAGTAGCTACCATGTAAATACAATAAACCTCATCCCACTTCAATGACTGAACCGGCTCAGACTTCACCGATGTGTCGAATCGTACTAAGCCAGACCGAGCTGTATGGGAGGCATAGGAGGGGGTATACTACTAGCATAGGTATTCTTGGCCTGTAGGCAGAGGGGACCTACATGTCCTACATAGTCATAGACTCACACAGGACAATAAATTAAATTAATAATACCAAGCCAGACCGTCCGGAAACCCGCTGTATATACGTCGTGGCGCAAATTGCTCCTCTGCCTCGGCTACCACGCGCCCGAGCCCTTAAGATCCCCATGAACACTGAAAGGTAAATTTCATCCCAGCTCTCATTGTTGCCCTAGCCTTGCACCTTCTCATCGTACCGTTGGCTCATTGTTATTGTCGTTGGGGATCCTTGTATTCACTATTTTCCTCCTCTGTGCATATCATGTTTCCATCTGAATCTTCCGAATTAGGGTGCGTGTTGGTAGGCAATGCCATGCGTGTAGAGGTGGGTCAAAGGCGCAGGATTGTCTGACAAATGCCTCGTCGAAAATCTATTCAGAGTTGGAGGGGTATCTGTTCACCGAATACGGCCACCGAACAGACCTAAGCCCATTATTGAGTCGTATGTTGGTGGCGATGAGGTTTTGTTCGACTTTCTTGCGCTTATGAAATCTGTATCGACTAGTCTCCCCATTACCATACGGAGTACAATTCTTACAAGCTGACGACCCATCAAACATAACCAATCCCACCCTTGTTTGTGGCTGAATCTCAGCCGTCAAGACTTATTTCATCTTCAAATTCGTAGAGGACACCAATGATAGGTGTTCAGCCTTGGTCCTTCCGAGCACGGAACTGGTGGAGTCGGCGGGGGTTTCTACCCAGAGGTCTGACTCATTCGCACCGCGAGAACTGCGACAGAAAGTGCAGAAGTTGGCTTATCAAAACAACCGAAATGGTCAATTAGAGTTGTTATTAAGATGTACGTACTTGGTCCAACTTTATAATTTGACAAGAGATAGTACAAAGAAAATCCAGGGCATGACTTGCAAGTCAGTCGCATCATCTGTTTATCAGCATTCCACATTTTTTACTGCACCTGATCTATTTCTCTACCAAGAAATCCTCGGCCTTGTGGTCCGGTCCTGCGCTCCACGCCTTTCCCCTCTTGTCACACCTTCTGGATGACAATTTCTCCTCATTATCGAGAGCAAAATATGAGCATATAGATAATGTTATAATGGAAGTTACGTAGAGAGGCTTGAGCTGTTAGACTTATGTTTAATATAACCTAGTGAAGCGGGTTGGGAGATTGAAGAGTCTGAAAACTATGGTGGGGAGTTGTTGATCAAACCCACTTTGTATCTGTTATAGTTATGAGCTATGCGGAAGTCGTATTGCGGAGTGACGCGGAGTAGATGATGTTATAGTTGGCGGGTGTCAGTGAATAGACTCATACAATATTATGCTGTGGGTATATGAAGAGAAAGTATAAGTGTGACACAAACTGAGTTGGTGATGAGTAAATCGATTTATTAAACTATATAAGGAGAAATGAGAACTATAGCTACTACTAACAGGTACTTATAAGAGTTTATCTTTGTGGGTCTATAGACTGATGACTTATCCATAGGCATTATACATGCTACCCAGCCACGCAATGCTAGGTATCACTTAGTTGTGCTAACGCCCCAACCTCCTGATTAGTAGTGCCGTTTCGTTCAGCTTCGTCTACCCCCCCCCCCCATACAATCTTATCGTAAACATCCTCAATATTACGCTTAGGTTATTCGCCTAAGCTCAAATAAAGATCAAACCGTAACAATAAGACTAACCCGGTATCCATTTACTGCGGATACATCTACGAAACTATATACATACTCGCAAAACCAGTACGCTAGTGATGTATGCTGTGGCCTTGAGCCACATGCGATGCCCTTGCCTCGTTGTCTCATATCATAACAGTATCAGAGTGCTATTTAAACTCATCATTCCCAATTGGCGAAGGACGCGACTTATTTGCTTAAACTAGATAATCATGTGGCTGGTCAATGTATGAGTAATCATGAATCTGGCTAGTAAGGCTTGCAACTTTTACACGTTCCATGTTTGATTTGATTTCATTTCGTATCAGCCTTACGCCCTACACCCAATACGCGTGATACAGGTCAATGCTGCCTCGGGTCACACAACAACCCAAGTACACAGTTTGCTTGTCAAATCTATATGCAAAACATAAATAATGAAATTAGTTCCAAGAAAATTAAGCGCCCTGCGCCTTTCCTCCTTCCTCGCAACTCTTTGTCCTGAAAAACTTTTATTTCGGCAGAACTTACACCTCCCAGTGTGGTATTTGCCTCTTGTAACACTTAGTTACTGTTAAGAACTGGATGAATCTTTCCCAACCCATTTCTGCCAGCATCTCCTGTCCTCTCGGTGGTGGTTCGTGCTTCAAGTTTCTCCATTGCTGTAGAGCAATCTGGCATTCGGCAAAATGCCAAGGAAGTTTCTCTCTTCCGCACACGCTTTTGCAGTCCTCAAGTTCGTGGCCAGATCTTTCATGGTATTTTTTGAAATCGCCATGTCTCGTCCTTGCTGCGATAAGGCGGTGATGCGCCCACCTCGGAAGTGCTAGCTCCGGTGGACGTCTTCGTTTCATCTGGAGATCCAATGCTTCGTAGCGGCTCGGTCTGTGATCAAGCCACCAGGATTCTACTGCTTCTTCACATCTTTGCTAGACAAACCGAGTGAGGGCTGTGAAAGTGTGTTTAGGTCTGTCCCTCATTTCTGAGGGAGATGTGTCCATTTCATCCCGTAGGTTCCTGAGGACTTTCTTGGCCAGTCTGTCTGCATCTTCATTCCCCATGATCCCAGCGTGGACCGGTATTCATCGGATCTCAACTGATCTAGCTTGTCGTACCAGTCTTGTAAATGCTTCCACTGCAGCCTGGGAAGATTTTGTTTGACCGGTTCTTAGGGCTCTCACAGCTGTGATGTTGTCAAGCAGCACCTTTTTCGGGCAGTTGCCTATATTTTCTATGGCTCCTTCTAGGGCTTTTTGGGCCCCAAAGATTTTGGCATAGTAAATGTGACGATTTGTCACGATGCTGATGATGAGAGCGGCCTGATACATAGGCTCGGTTCCCCGCCAATTTTATAATGTCACCCACGTTCTTTGTATACAGTTTGGTGTAGATACCCCGCCTATCATAGTCTCTTTCTTCTCTCTTCAGCTTAATATTCTAAGGATTAATTGAAGTACTTTCAAACATCGATCATGTCAAAGTAAACCTCCGCCCCTAGAAATGGACCAGAGTCACTCCCAATTACCTGGCCTCCTTTGTATAAGTTATACCCCCATACCGACCTGGCTGGTCCACATGATGAGCCGACTGAATAAGCGCAAACTGTCTTGGCCGACAGGCTTGCTATCAATTACTAATTGTAAGCTGCTTCGTCCCGAAAGTCACTGCTAGTAATTTTTCTGATGGACTTGGCTTTTGGGAAGTATAATTTGCCGGGTTCTTCGGCCATCGGCATATTTTTGACGCTGGTCTGAAGTCGCGTGAGGTACCATTCTGGGAACTTTTATGACCGGTTCTTCTGGCCTATGCGGAGACCAAGGCGGCTTATTGTATCCTTTGGACCCTCTCTAGACCTGAATGCTAATGGATGTCATGCGTCCAACCTTTGAATCCGTGCGGCCGCTAGCATTTTTCTCTGCTGTAAGATAACAGCAGACGGGGGGATACCCGACTCTCTGTGAAGCGCCACATTTGGTGTAGCTCGCCACACCAGTAGCGCCGCTCGAACTGCCTTCAAGATTGTACTGTCAAGGAGATCGGTGTACCAGCCTACTCCTGTACCAACCTTTTTGCCCTGCTGAGTTGTGATTTGGGTGAGTCCTGGCCACCACGCTTCTGCTCCATACAGTGCTGTACTAAGGGCACAAGCCTGTACTGCTTTGATCATGGGTCCCGGGGCTGCGCCGCGCTGTACGGAATTTGTTCGCAGTATAAACTGTGTTATCTCTTGTGCCTTTCTGCACCATTCCTGGACGTGTTGCTTGAAGTTGAGTTGAGAGTCTAGCCATACTCCCAGCCATCTCACGTACGGGAATGTGGATACGCTGTAGCCTCGGACCTGAACGTATAGGCCTGAGGTATCTAGCTTTTTCTCTGGCCCTCCCCCAATTACCAGTAATTCAGACTTTGTCGGGTCGAAGTCTATCCTATTTTCACTCGCTAACTGAACTAGTTTGTCGACTAGTTTCTGAGCTTGAGCCACTCCTTAAGAGGCGGTATTTCCTATGCTGAGTATCGCAATATTGTCAGCGTACCCGAACTCTGTATTCTTATTCTCGTTTTGCAATAGTATTGCAATATATAGTAAGAGCAGTAGAGGCGATAGCGGCGACTCTTGTGGGACTCCACACTCGGCGACTTTATCCCGCGTCATACCGTCACGGTACCGCACCCTTATGCTTCGCTGGGTTAAAAAAGAATCTACCCACAGGCAAAGTATCCTTGGCCATCTCTTATTCCGCATCTGATGGATCAGCCGTTTTTGCAGAACTGCATCAAACGCTCCTTGTACATCCAGAGTAACCATGGCTGCTACTTTGTTATTTTGCAGTGCAGCCTCTGCATCGTGTATGACACAGGAGACTAAGTCGACTGCTGAGCGTCCAGGAAGTGCGCTAAGTAGCTGTTGAGGAACGACTCGGTGCTCTACTGCTAGCCAGGCCATTCTCTTGGCCACAATTCGTTCCAAACCTTTTCCGAGGCAAGACAGAAGAGAGATTGGTCGCCTCCCCTTAGCTATTGCCAGGTAGCGTCCAGGATTATGGAGAAGGATGACCCTTGCAATTCGAAACATGGTGGGGAAATGTCCGAGCTGTAAGCAGGCTTGGAAGAGGTTCTTCACATGATCTCCAATTTGCTCCCAGCACGCCAAAAGTAGCCTGACCGTGATTCTGTCCTTCCCTGGAGGCTTATTGCCTGCCCTGATTGTACTCAATTTTACATCCTCTGTCGATAATGTTGTGTTCCACGGGATTGACTCGGATCATCCAGTCTTCCATGTGGAGAGATCGTGGGCTGCATTGAATCTGGTCATCAGGATATCATGCAGAGTTTCTGCCCGCTCGAGTGGGTTCGATATCCATTTGTCCTCGAAAACCCTTACGGGATGAGGTTCTTGACATGACTTGGGTTTGGCCCATTGCATTATCCTAAATACATGAGTATCCATGGTGGCGTTTTCGACCTGCTTTCTCCAGCGATCCCTTTTAGCCACTTTGACTGTTGCTCTAAATCTTTTCCGGGCATGGGCTGCTTGTTCTGGGTTTTTTCTGGATTCCTTGGACTCCAGGTGCTTTAACTTGCATTCCTCGTTCCACCATGGCGCTGATCTCCCGGATATTCTCACTAGTTTTTGTCCACTGCTTGGCGGGCGTCTTTGAGAGCTTCGAGCTAGTTTGATACTTGGAGTTCGATTTTGTTCGCATTGCGTATGGGGCTTGGTTTGACCCAAGCTTTGACATACTGGGAAAACTTGACGAGGTCTTGGTCACGGACTCATAAATCATGTGAGACTTCATTGAGGTCTATTGTTCTTGTCACCTGAAAAGATCCTATGATACTCGTATGGTCTGATGTGCAGTTGTATCTACTTGGGACCAATGCCTCAGCAAAGGTGTTGCTCCACACTAGGTCCAGCACATTCCCATCTTGATGCGTGGGTAAGCCGGCTTGAGTTACTAGCTGCATTTCCTGCGCCAATGCCAATTCCATGATCTGGTCGCTGTTGCCATATTGACGAGTTGCCTGGGGTTGCCAATGTTTTGACACTACGTTGAAGTCCCCCCAGACTACGGTAGGGCCTTGGGGCACCCATTGGAGTATGGGTTCTAAGGTCCCACTTGGCCCAGGTGCACGGTATACGTTCACAAACGTGATGCCTAATACTTGTACAAAGCAGTAGTCCAAAGTTTGTCTGGTGAGGCCCGTGAATATTTGCGAGGCTGTAAGATCTTTACGGGTAAAAGTGATTGCTCGTGGTCGACCTACTGTTTCCTCGATGGGTTTATGGCTGTTAAAGCCCGAATGATTTTTTGTTACATATTCTCCCTCTTTCTGCAGTGTCCATGGTTCTTGTACCATGACAACGTGCGCTCCCACGTACCACGCCTGTTGTAACGCTATATCCATATTTTCCCCGCCCTTTACCACGTTTGATTGACGAAATAGAAGGACGTATTTTTGCTCGTTTTAACTATGAGATACAGGTGTATTCCTCATGGTTTTTTTCGGGGTTGCTTCCGGAATGTTGATGACCTCTACGGCCTTTCCATTATTGTCTGACGCGGCTAGCGCTGCGTGGAAGTCTATATGACCACGCTCTCGAATAACTCGTAGCTCTGCTGGCGTACGAGGGACAGCTGCGCCATTCTGCCTTCTAGGGCGAGCCATACAGTTGAGGTCTGTTGACTCATGTGGTCCTGCGAAATAGAGCATTTAGGTACTTTAATAGTGCATTCATTTGTTTCATGTATTCCAGTGTAGCGGCCACATCGCTGTCCTTTGGTACATGCTCTTGTTGCATGAAAACCCCAGCAGAGTTGGCATTGCTCTATGGGACGTTTTCGCGTGAAAGGCATGGCTGGTCTGCTTTCATCAAATAATCTAAACTTGATGAATTCTGGTTTTTGCTTAAAGTGAATGACCCAGTTTGTGGAGTACTGTCCCAGTTTTGCTTCACCTTGGCGAACCTGCACGGGTTTTACACCACATACAGACTGACACTCGCCCTCCTCCATTTCCTTTGTCACAGGTATGCTACCCTCTAGTGTCCTTGTATAGAGTGGCTTATGTGGGACTATGACCGAAGTCCAGTCTGAGGCTGCCTTGATAGTGATAATTTCTTGTTGGAAGGACTGCCCAATTCCAAGGATTGTTTCTCTAAGTGCATCTGAAACGCATTCAATTGCCAAGCCTGATCTAACTTGGTGGATGTTGTTGATGGCTGAAATAGCTATTCCAGCCCGCTCGGTGATTATTTTTTTGATTGTGACTGGTAATATCCTTCGCCAGTCATGATCTTGTCCTAGTCGAAAAAAGAGTCGTTTATCTTCTTTAGGGGGCTCTTGTCCGGCTGGTCTTGTCTGCACAGCCGGTCTTCATTTTACCAGGTTGGCTGGCGGGTCTAGGAGCTTGGCTGCTTTCTGGGCAACTGTGGCCCACGAAGAAGCAGTCTCTTTGGGTTTTCTTGGCAGCTAATGGAGGGGTTTTGTCGCCCTAGGCACAGAGGTTTTTAACTGTGTACCATCTGGGGATGTGTTCTTGCCTTACAGAACCCCGGCATTAGCGTTACATATCGCGAACGCTGTCACGATGGGTGAAATATCTTCAATGAAAGACGCGACTAAGGCCGCGCCTCGGTTCCTGCCTTGGATTTCGCCCAGGCGTCGATATTTTGCAGAAAATCCTGAGCTAGGCTCATTCGCTGCTTTCTTTGGCTTTCCGATTGCTCCATGGCGGCATCAATCCCAAGAAGGCTCGAGTGTAAATTGTCGCCTGGGTCAATTGACGCCGAGGACGACGGCTGGTTGTACACAGCCATGATGATGCTTGGTCTCTCGGTTTTTGGTACGGGGATAAATGTACTAGTACGCGTGTATGTGCTGGAAGAATATGCGATAACAAGGAATTTGATAACTATTTAGATGTTGTGCAGGGGAAGCTGATGATGATGATGATGTTCCATAGTCTAGGACCCAGTAGAGACTTAGATTTGTTACGTTCCATGTTGGTGATAGTCTTCATTGCCATGTAGCACCAATTTTAACAGATAACACTCACAGTCAGCCGGTTTCTAGCTCTCAGTTATTGAAGATTTCAAAGATTTCAGCAAAGGTCGCTGCACTATCAAACTTCTTCCCTATCCAAAACTCCAAAGCTCAATCCCTCCACCATGGGAACATTCTTCCAAGCAGCGGAAGTTGTCTCTTGAGCTCTTTTATCTGCTGCTACCGCTTACTGTGCTGCTGCAGACCTTTGATGCTCGACTTTAAGCATCATCCGAAGCTACTCTTAGTTCGCCGATTGGTTTTTTGTAGATTCAATCAGGTAGTCCCGACAATCTGATTAGTGATATCCCCAACAGTTATGGTATCTGATAAGGGCCTAGTACTGCATTTGTGAGAGCGTCGTAGACACATATTTTTAGCAAGCTGGGGATTGGGAGTAACTGCTAGTGGCTTGCAGGCCGAGGCAGTGTTTGTATTGTTAGATTTGTGTAGTAATATGCAGAAAGCGCTGCAGCTCCGCTCGTTTTACTAGATTATAACTGCTTCCATAGCAGCCATAACTCCGTCAATCGCCGAGTCATAGAGTTTCGCATTCATGATTTCTCTCGGGCCGCCATATTCAATGACCATGCTAGTTCCACTGACAAAGGTCACAAAATCCTATGGAGCCCGGTCGGTGGACACTCCAGACTCATAACTATAACCGCAAAGATAGTCAGATAGCACTATTGTTAGCCACTGCCCTAAATATTATCGCCGCTTCTTCTTTGCTGACCGGAAAGGGTTTGGTTTAGCCGGTACCACTGGTCGGAGAGGTGGAGGTATTTTCGATTCTAACAAGAGTTAGACCGTCTTCTGGACCCTCAAGTCAGGAGCTAGGTCGGGGCAAAGTCTATTTTTTTCTAATGTGTGTCTTCTAAGGCTATAGCTGGAGCTGTCGATAATTCCCATAATCATCCGCAGGAATGATTGTGTGGAATAAATGCCAATATGCATTAAACTTTCAGTGAGGGATGTATTAATAACAGTAATATGGGATGGGGATTTCATAGTCTAATTATCTAGATCTACAAATATATTTTCCTTGGTATTCCAAGACATATCATATTTCAACACTGAAATGGTTTGATCTTTATTTGAGCTTAGGCGAATAACCTAAGCGTAATATTGAGGATGTTTACGATAAGATTGTATGGGGGGGGGGGTAGACGAAGCTGAACGAAACGGCACTACTAATCAGGAGGTTGGGGCGTTAGCACAACTAAGTGATACCTAGCATTGCGTGGCTGGGTAGCATGTATAATGCCTATGGATAAGTCATCAGTCTATAGACCCACAAAGATAAACTCTTATAAGTACCTGTTAGTAGTAGCTATAGTTCTCATTTCTCCTTATATAGTTTAATAAATCGATTTACTCATCACCAACTCAGTTTCTGTCACAAACACCAGTTTGAGTATTACATTAGGGGTTCATCCCAACAAAAGGGATAGTGGCAATATAGAGAATCTTACCTGAGTCAAAGAGGCACTCAATGTGCTAGAGATGCTTAAGCTCAAGTAGCACGATCAACACCAAAAGAATCCATAATAAAGCCCAGTGTATTTCTATGACTAATCTATGAAGGAGAACAACTTTAAGATCAATTGAAGTCAAAATTAGATAAGTTAATTTAAGAATAAAAAGGTCGCTTATTAGAGATTTTTAAAATATATGCTAAAATATACATGTTTAATTGATATAAAAATCTAGAATATCTCGTGACAGTTAAGCTGTGAGGATGTGAGGATATTTTACATCATCGGCCAATTGCTTAAGCGGCATTTCCAGTGAACAGTTCTACAGAAGTGAATCAAAAAAAGTATTATATAGCCTGAAGAGAATCTATCACATCATACCACTAGAAGCATATGACCAGGCTTTAGAAAACCTTGATTGGTTATTAAGTAATTTCAAACATCTCTGATATCTTCTTTGTCGTAGGCCACTCAGATCTACCGGCAGCTAGCTTGGCTATAATTTCAGTATATTAATAAAATTGAAGTTAGGTTTCAACCTATTCCCTGAGAAATTTGGATTTATAGAAAGCTGTAAATTCCAAGCGACTAGAGGCTTAATTGCCATATGGATTAGACATATGCTTGCATAAGGCCACCTAAAATTAATTTTGATCGTTTATACATAATAGTATAATCTACGACACGTAGCTAGTTTTTGTTTGAAGAACTTGAGCGCCCGAGTGTTGTATAGTACTCCATGTAGCAATTGAGTTTTCCTATTTCGAGGTAAAATCTCTCTCGTATCAGGCTTCCTACTTATTTGAACAAAACTATCGAGAGTGGTTTATAAGTTATAACACCGAATTGTTTGGCTGGTTAAAAGTTTTACTCATCACGAAATTTAAAGGCACCACCAGGTCTCATAGCTTCAGCATACCTCTTTTCGACTATTTCCCTTTCCTTTTCCTTGATCCTCCTCGAATCCTCTATAGCTTCTTGTGTACTTGGAAAATCAGCTCTCCAAATACCAACTGGGGACTCAGGAGCCTCGTATGCATGTCGATGTCTACCGTGCTTGTTCGCAAGACTTCTTGTTCTCGCTTGAATAAGAAGTTCTCGTCTCTCCTCGACACCCATATTCTTTAGTTTATAGGCATTGTCACCCAGAAATTCCTTCATTATAGTCCGATTCTTTTCTTCTTGTGAGCTCGTGGGTGATTTATTTTTGTTACAAGACATTTCAGCCAAAGCTTGATATTGTGGCGCGCAGCATGATTTTAAACAACCTTGTAGATTATTACGTGAATGTCCACGAACAACTTCTGAAAATGCATACTTAAAGCCCTGATTGTAGGCTGGGTTAATTTTAAAATCCCGACTGTTAAGGTCTTCAACTGGGCGGTTCCTAAGAGGGGTTTTATACAGGTAGTGTTTTTTCCTAGTATTTTCTGATTTTTGTTTTGCACATCTTCTAGAAAAAGAGGATTTGTTTGGATGTGCCTCGTAACCGTCGATTTTGAATGTGTGGGGGCTGCGGGAAGCTATAGGAATTTCATTGGGAGTATCCTTGATGAAGAGTTGGTCCTCTATCTTTACAGGTTCATGAATGGTCTCAATAATAGGTGGAGAAGATGGTGGAGTTTCATCATTGGTTTCTGAAACACAAGGAATCTCTAATCCGATATTGAAATCCTTTATATTTTTTTCGGGCTTTGTTGGAGCGACTGGGGAATTTACAGCTAGAATTTCTGATGAATCAATGAGTCGGCTGAGAATCTTTTCGTTTGCAGGTACAGTCATAACGAAATCGTTCTCAACAGCTGTGATTTTTATGGAGGCATTCTCAGGATCTTGATTGCTCATTAATTGAAACTCCTTTGCTGAAGATTTACTGGCAGAACTTTGATCTGAAATATTTTCGAAATTAATTTGCGGAATTATACTTAGCTCAGTATCTATTGCTTTTGACAATTTGAGCGCATTTAATTGTGGAGACCTATCGATTGTAATTCTATCTAAGTAGCCCGGCGAACCATTTTTAGGCCGTAATCGCTTGTTTGAAGTTCTGAAGATACGTTTTGTCTCTCCTGACGACCCTAAGAATTTTTTTTTTCTCGAGCCGGGACGCTCTTCATCTAGGTCGTTGACTTCACTCCTCTCATTGAGACAATCAGTTTTAAAGATACTTGCAGGACTACTAGAAGTTTCATTTATTTTTGTATGCTCCCTATTAACTTCCCTCTCACGGGATTTCCGCTTTGGTATTCTCTGTGTAGAACTGAATGATATTTTTTCTGATAATTTTTTTAGCTTTGGCGATATCTCACGATTATTCTTCAGATTCTGAAGAGGCGATGACATTGAAGAACCTGCTGTTGAGCTGATGTAACATTTTTCACAAGATTTCATTTCCGAGCTCCGACAATCATTATTGTCAGACAGAATCGGCAGAGCTGGAAGTAAAGGCTGGTGAACCCCCATACCTGATGGAGATTTATTATCCGAGATATCTGAATTCATTAACTCAAGGTTTATAGATGCGTCAGGGTCTCTACCATTATTCTGATCGGATAGCGCTAAAGATGTGTTTTTTTCATTATCGGAGTCTGATGATTGGGTGAAGTAGTTAAGCTCCTTTGTAGGCCCTATCATAGCCGTATTGGTTTCTGATAATGCATATTTTAGCTCTTTAACTTCTAGCTCAAGGTTCTTAATCGTCCGGTTTTTTTCTTGGATGTAAGCATTCTTCCGGTCCAATAGAGAAGCCCAATCTTGACATTTTTGTTTTTGTTCTCTCAATTTAAGTTCTATTCGTTTCCAAGCTTCTTGGAGCTGGTTGCAATTTTCTGAAAGTATGTGATACTTCTGAACTAGGCGTTGATAATCAGTCTTCTGGTTACTAGAATTTGACGTTTGAAAGTCGGGAAGTTCTTTAAAGCCAGTGATGCAGTTAGCTCTGAGGATATCCGAGTCTAATGATTTTGGCCTATTTAGTTTGAATCCAGATTTTCTTAATGGACTAATTTTATCATATTTAATGGATTCATCTTGTGCAGTGGCTGTCCTTAGACTTTCGAGCTCGTTGGCGAGTCGTTCGTTGGCATCAACAAGATCTTTAACGCGTGCCGAGTCCTCTTGAAGGATTTGTAGCTTCTCCTTTTCAATTACAGTGACTGATTTAGAGTCGGGTTCTAAAAAATATCTCAGTACTTATTCCATGTACGTTATGCTCGCAGGAGAGACAAACCCGAATTTATTTTCTGGTCCACTAGAGCAAAAAGCTGATTGACCGACCTTTGTAGTTCTTGTTTACCCTCCTCGATACTCTTCATCGTAACCATACCTTGACCCTGGTGAATAGTTCAGGCTGGAATTGATGATAGACTAAACCAGGCATCTGTACAGGTGGGGCATGTGAGAGTATACATATCAATTTTTCGACTGTCTTTATCAAGACAAAGAGTTCCAGTACTCTAGCCAGATATGGCATAAGACACCTGGAAATTGAAAGTGCGGGGCAAGATCAGCCAGTTTCTAGCCACTCAGATAGAGGCCTCTGTGCCTTGAGCGACAAAAATATCGAGAAACCGTCTCATGAACTGCCTAAAAGTCACAGGAGACTGCGTCTTCCTGGGTCACAGTTGGACAGAAAGCGGCCAAGCTCCTGGACCCGCCAACCAACCTGGTAAAGCGAAGGCCTGTTGTGCAGATAAGACCAGCCGGACAAGAGCCTCTCAAAGAAGATGAACGACTTTTTCTCCAAATGTGACGTGAACATCAGTGGCGCAACTTATCAACAGTCACTGTAGAGAAGATTATTACCTAGAAATTTGGGGCCGCACCCTCAGTAATTACGGCTATAACGCAAGTTAGGTCTTGCCTAGCAATGGAGTGCGCATCAGACGTATTCAGGGAATAAATTCTAAGTGTGGGTCCTTAACTTTAATAGGAGGGAATCACAATTGAACCTGCGTCAGACTGGTCGTCTGTCATGGTCCCTCATGTCCCAATCTGCATCCGTACGTTAGACGGAAGAATCGAAGTAACCAGGGAAATTGTGAAGATTAAATTCCAGGTAGCTTGTGGTGCCGTGCCAATACAGGTACACCCGAACAATATAAAATTAGGACATTATTCCACTATCTAAATCGTACACTTTAAAAAGGTACCAGCTAACGTAAGGTTCAGGCTATTCGACAAGAGTGAGCCAGCCATACCATTCTGTCGTAAACGCCCCATGCAACAATGTCAACGCTGCTGGGGTTATCGATCAACAAGGAACTGCGTATAAGGACAGCGGTGTGTAAAGTATTCTTGCACGCACGAAGTAGCCAAATGCACGATGGACATCCTCAAATGTTCAAACTGTGCCGGACTGCACGAGTCAACCCACTTGAGCTGCATGAGCCTGCCAAGGCGATAGAATGTACAGATAAAGCCTCGGTCACCGACAGAGCTACGAGTAATTCGAGAGTGAGAACACCTAGACTTTTAGGCGGTTTTATTAAAGTCTGAAGCCGTCAAAGACGATTTCTTCACTTTCCAGTGGTGCCGGTGTAATCACTCAGTATGCTCTGCATATCTGGGATAGCCGAGAAGAATCGCATCCGAATCGAAGTCGAAAGCAACCTCAAGCATATATCCATTTGACAACATCTCGATAACGCCTTTCTTACAATTCTCATCAGAGTCCTCAATCTCTTTCCAACCACGCCTCATTTCGCTTAAACGACCAATAAAGAAGTTACTCCAATTGCAAACAGGAGCTTGCCCCATTAATTACCGGCCATCACTCACAACATTTTAACAACGCTATTTATTTCCGCAAGGAGGAAATCAAGGCGAAAAATACAAAGCCTGGGTCGTGGCTTACGAGGGACTGTTGCTCTAATGGGACAAGCAACTTGAGGAAGAACAGGCGGTTGATATGTGGAGCGAGAGAGGGAACAGGTCCCTGAAGACCATGCTGGGACTGACATTTACGAGGGGTTTTCAACTTTGGAACGTTTGTGGGGCCAAGACCGAGATTTCGGCTAATTAGCCGGGAGAACTTCTTTTGTCGATGAGTCAACAGCACTCCCCAGCGCCCTGGACGGCACAAAAGAAGTTGGGCTAAGCTACTATACATCAATCACGCTCTGTCAAGACTTTTCTGACATTCCAGCACGACCTTGGGGAAGGAGTTGGAAGGAGGCTAGAAAGGCAGAGTGCAAATTTCCCGAGGTACACACAAGTCTGCAGCGCCCAGCTGGCCGGCCTCTTCGAACGCTACAGAAGGGTCACTATGTCTTCGGATTTAGCCCTAATGTCGGTATTAGGAGAGCTCCGCATCCAGTGGTTTTTGCGATTTTCCCGGCTGCCATACACCCGCAAATGGCCATCGTTTCGTTGGCTGGAGAGGGGAGATAATGAAGGGCAAGGAGCTCCTCTAAGTGTATGATCAAATGAGGGCTTGTGAGGGGTGGTACTGTTTGAGGGGAGCTGTATGGGAGGCATAGAAGGGGATATACTACTGGCATAGGTATCCTTGGCCTGTAGGTAGGGAGGAACTGCATGTCCTACATAGTCATAGACTCAGACAGGACAATAAAATGAAATAATAATAAAATTAAAATCTAAAGAAAAAGGTAAGGCTCACGAGATCATCAATACACTAGAAGAAGCAATGTATGATAATGAAAAATACACCAAACTCTCATATATATAACCACAAATATAGCACTCTTCAATTTTATCATGTTAACGTAGCAAACGGCGGACCAAACATGGATATAGCGCTGCAAAAAGCTATGGATGCAGAAGTACGCATAGTCATGGTTTAAGTACCATAGATCTTGCAAGACGACTGAAAGTTTAGAACGAAATACCACCCTGGCTTCAATAGTTTCATACCTTTCGGAAATATGGTACCGAGATCACAACCACGCGCCGCTCCTTTTATCTGGAAAGAGCTGCAAGCGATATAGATTAAACACTCTTCATCAAGCCAGACATCAGACTATTGCTTCGTGTAGGTGTCCGGACTGAACTTGGTAAGCGTCTATCGTGCCCTAGGCAACAGTAGAACTTTTGATCCTTTACTAAATTGGCGTACTAGTGGCCCTTCAGTAATTGGAGGCGAATCCAATCCCTTCTCACAACATTGGCAGCCGTTAACAAAACTTCAATACGGAAACGGCGATCCTATAATGGGATGGTCTCGCGGAAATAATATACAGCAACTTAGCACCATTAGAGAAAGTACCCACCGAAACGAAAATGTGCTAGATCTAACCTGCAGTAATGGCGCTGCAGACTCATCAGTATCAACCAGCTTTCACTATGCATCAGACCACTCTATTATTGAGGGCTCAGTTGAAATAACCGGGTACTCGGAGCTATCCGGAATTCCAAAGCCAACCCACGTGAGAGACTGCGACCTAGACGAGTTTGCTCGATACGTGAAGTAATGGGTAAGGCGTGGCTCCCTTAGTAGTCAAATTGAAGTTAAGGACTTCACAAGGAATTTAATCCGAGTACTTCAAGACGCGGTTAAAGTTGTCGGACGAGTACTCGCCGAAGGCAAAGGAGAAACAGCACCTTGGTGGACAGAAAAGTGCAAAAGATGACAGGCTGACTACAGGATAGCAAAAAGGACATTTGGTGATGTAGAACGGATACGAAAGGCATTTTGAACCGAAGTGAAGGTAGCAAAACGCGAATACTGGACAAAGCAACTCGAAGCATCAGAGACAGAAGCACTATTGTTCAAACTGATATGATGGGCCATACTAAAGCCTACAAAACAGCCTCCCACTTTTCAGGTACCACCGAACCAGTGGCTTTCAGATTCATTAGAGCGGATAATCGTACTTCGAGATTTACATCTTGCAGGGCTCGACGCGAGAAACGATATAGATAAGAGGAAAGAAGGTCAACCAGAGTCTATTCCATGGGACGGAGAGGTCTCGTTAGAAGAAGTTACAGCGTCAACCATAGGAAGTAAAGAAACGGCTCCAGTGTATGACAAAATCACCGTCCGACTACTTAAGGCTTGCTGGAGCTCGATTGAAACATATCAGGGACCTCTTTCATGCATGTTTGAACTTGAGATATTTTCCAACACCTTTCAAGGTTGCGGAAGTTGTACTGCTTCCTAAAATTGGACGCGATCTCTCCAGCCAAAAAGGATGGCGACCCATATCGTTACTCTCCAGCTTAGGCAAGGGACTGGAAAGACTAATAGCGAAACAGATGTCCTGGCTTGCGCTTAAGTACAAGGCAGTACCTTCCCAACTATTCGGCGCGCTACCAGGACGCTCAGCAGTCGACCTGGTATCATGTGTCACACACGATGCAAAAGCTGCAATGAGATCCAACAAAGTCACAGCTATGGTCACGCTGGACGTTTAAGGGGCCTTCGATGCAGCTCTACACAATCGGCTGCTTGCACGAATGCGAAGTCAAGGCTGGCCGATTCTACTCTGTTGCTGGGTAGAATTCTTTCTGACACAACTAACAGTCTTGGTAAGACATGAAAAAGGCGTAACAGATGAAAAGCTTTTTGAGTGCGGTGTCCCTCAAGGATCACTACTTTCGCCACTTCTATTCATGTTATACATCTCGATTCTACTCGAGGATGGCACTCCAAACTGTCGATTCGGATATGCAGACGACATCGCCATTGTTCGAGTCGGTAAAAGTCCTAGCGAAGCTGTCGAGGCTTTCCAGGTCGAAGTAGACAGAATAGTCCAACTAGCTTCGTTACACATGATTAGATTTGACCCTTCGAAGTCTGAGCTCCTGATCATTGGGGGTGGACCAAAGAAGAAACTAGACTCATCCAACCTAACGGCTAGAGTCGGGGAACAGCTTATTACGCCTTCTCCGCATATTCGATGGCTCGGAGTTTGGCTTGATTCCCAACTAACATTCAGACAGCATGTTCAGGAATGGTGTAGCAAAGCACAGCGACTATCCCACTTCATACGTAGCGTAAATAGAGTCTAAAGAGGTGCGGATCCGGGACCATTAATACGCGCGGTGAATGCATGTGTAGTCAGTACGGCTATCTATGGTGCAGAATCCTGGTGGCCTGGACTCATCCGTATCATGACGATACGAGACAAAAAAGTAAGTACGGGTGTTGGATGGCACCTCAAGTTACTAGACAGGACTATTTTGAGCGCAATCCGAGCTGCACTACCAGCATGGCGAACTACACCAAACATAGTTCTTCACCGGGAATCAGGAGTCTTACCTATAGAAATAATGCTTCAGCAGCGACAGCTCCGAAGTGCGGCAAGAATTCGCCGACTTGACAATTATCATCCGCTATTGTCAAGGGCAGTCGAGACACCTAAGGAGGCAATCAAGCGACTCAAACTGCGAGAAGGGCAGAAAGAACGTGCCTTTAAGTTTCCACATCGATACTTAACACGCCTTCAGAATGGGAACCTCAGCCTGCCGGCATCAGAAGGGCCTGGGCATCTTTACCAACCAAAGATCGCGATGGCTACTACCAGGCCCAAATGCGACAAGGAGAAAAAGGCGAAGCAGATCAAGGTTTGGCTCAGGAATCTTCCCCCAGGAACACTCTGTGTTTACTCAGATGGGTCATCCATCGTCCCAGCATACTCAGCCTATGGCTACGCCATATACAGGGGCGGCGAACTTATAGCAAGTGGTGGAAAACCCCTTCCCGGAGCCGAGGTCTTTGATGCGGAAATCATCGGAGCAGTACGAGGCTTAGAGGCAGCGTTAGAAATTGGAGGTAGCACAAATATTAAGGTACTACTTGACAATCAAGAGGCGGCTAGAGCCCTTCAAGACGGCAGAACAAATACCTCGCAAGTAGAGGTAATAAATTTCTTGGAACTACGCAAGACTCGACCAATGATAGAGGTCCACTGGATTCCGGGACATAGCGGCATTCCAGGAAACGAAAAGGCCGATTCGATTGCAAAGAAATGCCTCGCGTCAAATAATCGTGATGGGAACATGCCGGAACCAGAGCGCATCTGGGAGGAAACTCACGAAGTTCTGACTTTTGCAGCACTCAAACGCCAAGTTAACATCCGGGTACAAAAACTTGCGGAAGAATGGTGGCTTAAGAACAGATCCAGTAGGTATGAAGATCTGGACCTACTTATGCGGAGAAAACGCCCTCCAGAGCTAGCACTACCTCGATGGGCATACCACCGCCTCATCGCAGCAAGGACCGGGCATGGTGACTTTGCCAGCTATCATAGACGGTTCCAACACCAGAATGAAGAAATGCTCTGCAATTGCGGCCGAGAAAAGCGACCATGGCATTTTGCAGAGTGTCACCCAACCATACAGAAATGTAGGACGGAAACGATTGAACCCGTCATACGATCAGGGATATAATGGGTCAAGAAGGATGGCAGAAATTCTGTCGTTTTTTAACTGTAACAAAGTGTTACAGCAAGATTGAACAGTGAATTGGGGATGTAAAGGTCAACTGTATTGCTTCTTGGGACCTTTCGGTATGGTACGAGAATTAAGGTGTAGCGTAGGCCGCTAACACATTAGAAATGGTGTTTTTATCCGTTTACGTTTTGTGTGTCTAGGTTTCTACGAAACGATGATGTAGGTAGCGAAGAGTCATATAGATCTGGACTACCAATGTCATGCCCTATGGGTGCTGGGACAGTACCCGGTCACGATAAAAATATCATCATCATCATCATCATCATCATTCTCGGCCTCTACCAATTATAGTGACCTACCCTCACCTCCGTCCACTTTATCGAGAACGACTCCCCATGTTCCCCTTTACCACTTCTCTAGAAAGTCCTCCGCATTCCCACGAGGCGTCCTTCCTCAGTACATTGTACGCTATGCCCTCTCCTACGCCTCGACTCTTGCGCATAGTGAGCCTGCGCCTGACACTTATCATAAACATCCTTAATATTACGCTTTGGTTATTTGCCTAAGCTCAAATAACGGTCAAACCGTAACACTAGAATGCAGTAGTGGCTCATTACAGATGCGATTGTGACAATACAATTGAGGGTTGTATGAAAGTTTGGCACTTCTATGGGTCTCAATTGTGTGGAGGTTGGTTCAATTATTGATGATAATTACTTGTTATGTCTATCTACAGAGAATGTGTTACAGTTCTATGTGCGCCTGTAATTGCTTTTATTTGGCTAGTGGGCTGTCCCCTCTTTTACTACGCTCTTGTGTTTCATCATGTGAGATATAATTACTGTTCATGTTGTATTATCCACGTCACTTACCATGGTAGATGCATAAGGTCACGTCATAGTAGATGCACGTGACTGTGAAACTAAACTGTGGGGTGTTTAGTGTGTAATGCATGTGTGGGTATTATGGACCAAACTAGAACTCAATAGAATATGGATAATGGAATCAGCGAGAGACTGATGGACTGAGGGAGAATGGGATGGTCGTTTCTCGTAGGAGAGAAATGATCTCACAAGAGAATGTTCTAGCACTAGGCTGTGAAAAACACAGTAAGTCTGGAGCAGAATATAAGGAGGTCTCAACCTCTGTTCATTCATTTGTAACTAAGTTTCCTTTATATGAGAATATAGAATCAAGTCTTACATATCACGAGAACACACGCGACAGCAATTAAAGAGACCTATTGTGAGCATAACTTCCCCCAGAGTATCCATTGTCCTGCTTGCATATAGCCTAGTTATTATGACATTTCACCACAAAGTCCGTAAATTGGACAGCGTTAGATTACAACACTAATACTGCCATTTGTATCTTCCATTCACTCATACTGCCCCAGTCCTCGGCAGAGGCTGGCTCTTGGCCCCCCTCCAACCCGCAATTTTGATGCGTCCTGATCTCAAAATGGTCCTGACAGGGCCACCCAACCATCCTCACAATACACAAACAAATACAGAGCCGATCTGTAAGACGAGTCATCGAAACTTGCCGTACAATCAAACTCTGTTTCCTCAAATTGTTGCAACCAAATTCCTTGCTAAACAAGGCAGGATATTCCAGATGCGCACTGCACAAGCGAAGCATTTCATCATGTTGATAAGTATACTCTGTATAATATTATATGTGTGAGCGCAAGTTGCGCAAACCGTTAGATGTCACATGAAAGAAAAAGTAAATAGAGAGAACAAGTTAATTGTAAAGATTATTCAAAGCTTTTCTATTGTTTTTCTACAATAGCTATCTGGGCTGGCCCTAAATATCCTTCTGTGACCCCTTACCATACACGAGCTATTCAACATCAGACTACACAGCCTCGGCTCTAGCATCTTCTACACTACACCAGAACATTACCTCAAAGTTCTGGTGCCTACTAGGCTACCCTAGTCATGATATGATTACTCCTGTACCCCTTGAAGTTCCAGGCACCGAAATAATGGATAGTCAGTGCGCCTAGCGCCATTGTTATGGTTACAAGGTTATGTACAACGTCTTGGAGTCTGGACCTTAACAGCCTGCGGAACTGAGGATAGTGGAAGGTGTGTAGACTAGGTCAATTATAATCTAGATATATACGTGTATGTATGGAAGAGGATGATGCAGTACAGTCTATCTCTACAAGGGAAGTGTTCCTAATACCCTGAGCATTCGCCTCGCCTAATCCTTCACTGTGCCCTGCTAGCCACACTTGGTTCAGTTCACGTGATGTCTTATTGCTCATACACACCCATCTGTATTGTATATCACAACAGCCATGCGGACAAATAAAAGTCCGGGCAGTAATTAATAACACCAGAGGTAAGCATGAGCGGGATACAGTAGAGAGAGAGGTACGTGGGAACAAAGATAGTGGTAGCTAGTGGCAAAGGTGGCACAAACACAAACTGAGGATCAAGCCTGTGCATGTGAAGGGTACCAAACAGGCATGAGTTAGTAGTTTAGAAGGGGGAGGAAAAACGACAATTCTACATAGCTTTCTATCTCGCATACAGTATTGCTGACAGTGAATCACAGGACAGTTGTAACCCACCAGTCACATTCACATAACGTTCATTGATATATTTGATCATCTGTGACCCCTACAAGATTTTGCTAGCTAAGAACCTCACCCTGTAGCCAATCATAATCTTGTCTACGGACTGTATCCACTTATGCAGACATAATTCTGCTTACATTATCTATATATGTGATGAAGTAAAGAAAACTTTAATTTTTTTAAGTACAGAAACATAGGACTCATATATACATCTAATGGAGAAATTCCAACTAGTCTCATGTACCTGTCAAACCTAGTGATGACCAGCCACCTCTCATCTACCATGATGAGCTAAAGTACACTGAATCACGTAAATACCCAAAAGGATATGCGGCAGTAAGCACAATTAGCGCACTCGAGACATGTTTAGAGAGATTCAATCTTGTCAGGAACCTCAGACAAAACAGATTATGGTTGAGTCCTAAGTTCTAGAGTCAGAATTTCTAAAACATCATCGGATTCTGCAAGTTGCTAGAACCAGTCACTGACAAGAGACTTTGGAAACTCTTTGATCGGGACTCACTGGCCCTTCAGGGCAAGACCTTGGAAATTCTGTGGGGCAACCCATCCCAAGCAGACACCTATATTCCCCCAAAGGCTGCAAATGGCCATGCCAACCTATCCAATCCGGCTCAAATTACAGAGCTTCCCCAACGAAAACCGGTAAGCGTCACACGTCCAGTGCAAATACTTGCCAGAGAAAACAATCGACCGGCACCATCCAGGCCTTCAGTTGCAACAGCCACTCTCCAGCCCAACCAGGCCCCAAATAAAATCAACAACAAAACCACAGAGAAATCTTGGACTGAGGTATCGGGAAATAAGAATAAGTCAGCAAACCAAGCGGCTCCAACCACAATACTTGGGACAGTACCAATTAGGTCCGTTTCCATGCTGAAACCTAAAGCATTAGCAACAAACCCCCAACGACCTGATGAGCGTATATTCTTGCGCCTCAGACCTGACCACCCGTGGAGACGTATGTCACCCCACTTCGTAAAAGTAAGCCTGGCTAGCAATATACTTCTGGCCAACTCGGCAGTTAAATAGATCACTGTCGTGAACTCAGTGTCCGCTATACAAGCCAAAGTGAAAGGAGCTAGAGGTGCACTTCTCTCAGGAGGAGTCACTTTGGATAGCTCTGAAATGAAATTGAAAGCCGCTTCTAATTGGATCTCAGTTCTGGTGCCGTATATCCTAGACAAGCTTTATACTCTGGAAGGTCCAACCATAGTGACACCAGAGATGATAATAGAAGAATCAGCTCTCAAAACAGGAGTTAGACCAACCTCGGCTCGAACTGTCGCAACTAGCATGGCCAGGCCCTCAACCGGACTGGGTGTTGCACTTCGCAACAGGAAAACCGAAGCTTGGAGAAAGCCTGTTCGAAGAGAGAGGATGACTTCACGAACTTCAGCACGAGCTCAAAATTGCGCAATGCAACCGATGCTGGGGACACCACCTAACTAAGATTTTTTCACAAGTAAAGCGCAGCTCTCGCTGTGGCTCAATTGAGCACAGGGCTTTTGAGTGCAAAAAGCTCGTCACAAGCTGCATCAATTACCATGGGCCACATGCTGCAATTAAGCCTAGCTGCATGGCAAGACCAACGCGGGCTAGCGGTAAGACAGTGCAACGCACTAGAGACCAGCTGTCAGTGATCTGTGAGCAAGGTCAAAAAGAAAAGAATGCTTCCATCCGAGAATTGGAAGCAAAGCAGAAATCCACCGAGGCAACTGCCGACAACAAAACTACAAATGTTACTCAATTCCCGTAAGGGACCACAACCCTAACGAGCTCTATACAACGGCAACAACGATCTCGTTCCTCTGTGCTAATTTGGACAGAGGAGACCCCGCTACAGACATCATCCTTCAATCCGCTTGGGACTCAGGAACCGATGTCCTACTTATCCAGGAATCCTGGGCTAAATATAAGGACTGCTTCTGGCTCACCAAGTTGCATTCCGGATTCGAAAAGCATTTGCCTCACTGTGCCGCTGCAAACCCCACAAGGCCACGCTCCCTCATCTATATGCGAAAAGGGATCAAGTACCTGTCACAGACCAGCTCTGGGATATTGTGTTGCACCTGGCTAACTGCCCCATTTGTACACTCAGTAATAGGGTTAATACGTTGCGATGGTTACAATGTTGTGATAGCAACAGTCACTAGTCAGGATACTGATCAGTCGCAATGTTATGGCTGTAGGCTATTACACCCTTGATTGTAGTGACTGGTCTCAGGTACTTAAGGAAGCTCTTTGATTTTGTTTGTACTGTAGCTTTTTGTCTTGTGTTTTACCTACTTCTAGAATATCGTCTCCGCCATCGCCTTAGTCTCCGCCTTAGTTCTCGTTCTCATAAGTCCCTGGTCTTCCGATCCCTGACAGTTTCAACAATAAACAATCTGCGACGCATCATCAGACCTTACTGCAGTAAAGGCAGGAGTCATAATTGTCTCTATGTATCATGCTTCCGGAGCAGACCTTATGTCACTGCTATCATGGGCTCCATCCGGACCCACAGTTATTGGCAGAGATTTCAATGCCTTTCACCATGACTGGCAGCCAATGGCTACTAGGCTACATTATGACGGCCAGGTGCTCCCCGAATGGATGTTCGAGCATGTTATGGACCTATCTTCCACACTGGGCGTGGCGACGCACGATCTTGGAAACACACTCAATCTAGTTTGGTCTGACGCTGGTGCCCTTACAGATATCTCAATAGATCTTGACTCGACATCGGACCATAGAACTTTTGCAGGGGACGTCCCCCGTCCGAACTCGAGAGTTAGAGCTGTTATCAAAACAGGCCAATTGTTTCGAGTGACAGACGACGCCCTCGAATACTTTGCCAAGGTAATAGATAGGTGGGCTTATGGAATAGGAATATAGCGATTGGTCTCAATAAGCACGGCAGACAACCTTGCTGATAAGCTGGCTCAAACTATTAGCGATGCTAGCAGGGCTACCAGAAGACGCCTGATCGTAAAGAAGAGTATAACAGCACCCTGGTGGACGACAAAGTGCCTACAAACCAAACGCAAATGCAGGATATTCAGGGACTAAGAGAGCAGAAAGGCTTTCCGTCGCATAGTCAAAAGTGTAAAACGCTAATACTGGCAGGTAAAGTTCTCAGAAGCCACAGCCGACGTTGACATGTATCAGATGGCACGCTGGGCAAAGCCGCGACCTACATCTGCTACTCCACCACTCCAAACTCTCGACGGCTTTGTCTCGGAAACAGGAAAGCGAGCAATTCTATTGCGCGACCCTCGTCTCGGCTGGTTCACCAGCCAAAACGACGTTGACTCTGAGCAACTCGAACCAAGCAGTGGAAACCTTCCATAGGTCTCGAGCGTCACGGACAAAGAAACCAAGTGTATCATAATAGCCTGGCAAAACAAAGCCCCTGGAGGAGACATAATCTCTGTACAGCTCCTCGGGACAGCTTGGCCGCCAATTGGTCACGCAGTGAAAGTAATCTTTGAGGGCTCACTTCGGCTGAACCACTTCCCAAAGGCATTTAAGCTAGCCGAAGTGATTCTTCTCCCCAAACCTGGCCGTAATTTCAGCACAGCTAAAGGATGGAGGTTCATCGCACTACTCTTCTCCCTCGGCAAAGAACTTGAGAGACTAGTTGCAAGGCGCATGGCATTTACCGCCACTACGTATAAGGCTGTGCCGCAGCAGCTCTTTTGAGCACTGTCTGGCAGATCTGCTAACGACCTTGTCTCATGTGATATTCACGATGTGGAACATGCAATGAAAAGGCAGAAGAAAGCAGTCCTTGTCACATTGGACGTGCAGGGGCCATTCAACGCTGTACTCCACGGATGGCTGCTGCAAAGAATGACCAAGATGAGGTGGCCGAAACCAGCCATCACTTGGATAAAGTCTTTCCTGCAAGAAAGATCCGCACGTGTAAGGCATGATCCTCCTAGAATGTGGGCTGCCACAAGGATTGCCTTTATCCCCAATTCTATTCCTCCTCTACATGGCCGAAGTCGTGGGCAGTATTTTGAGATTTGGCTATGCAGATGATGTTGCCATCCTCGGCATAGGCTCAACTCCAAACCAAGCCGCTATAGCTGTGCAGAAAGAGATTGATGCAGTCCAAAATTGGGCTGCTGATAAAACCGTCTCTTTTGACCCGGAGAAGGCCGAAGTAGTGTATTTCCTCGGCTCTAGAGCCAAATGATGTGAACTTCCGAGTATAAGGGTAGACACTCGCGATGTACAAGCATCCGAAGGCATCTGATGGCTCCGAGTACACCTTGATCGCGGTCTGACCTTCGAAAGTCACGTCGCAAAGTGGACCAGTAAAGCAATGCGTCTAGTGCAGCACTTCCGACGGCTCACACTGTGCACCCAGGGACCAAGGCCGGACTTACTAACAACAGTTATTCGAACGGTAGTCCTGCCAATCGCGATGCGCGCAGCGGAGGTCTGGTGCCCGGGGCCTACCAGAGAAACATATCGAGGTGTCACGCGTAATTCCTACAAGAGACAGTGCAAAGTAATCGATCAAACTTCTGCCTTCGGAATCCGCGTGGCTCTACCGACCTGGCGTACGATGCCAATAACAGCCCTGAGAAGAGAAACTGGTATTCCACCGGCACACATTCTGCTCGAGGAACGCAGGCTCAAGACTACCGCACAAATCCGGAGACTGGATGATGATCATCCGCTTCGACTTCGGGCCTTGGAAAGCACTGACAACGCTCGTCACCGGCTCGGACTAACGACATGCAATAAAACTAGACTTGGCTTCGACAGAGTTCATGATTCAAGGGTCCATTGGATGTACCGACTTCTGCCATAAGCCGAACTCCCTCCACCACTCCAACCCGTAGTACCTCCCCCGCCGAGCTCCTGCTGGACAAGCAAGAAAGAAGCGGCTAAGTTTATAAGAGAGTGGCAACTTACTCTCCCGCTAGATTGTCTCTGCGTGTACAGTGATGGTTCCAGGGCGTCTACCGACAGAGTTTCATGGGCCTTTGTGACCTTCATCGGTGGCACAGGCACGGTAATTGAGCAAAGCGGCTCAGGACAAATTACCAATGCGGAGATCTACGACGCGAAGGTTCACGGAGCTTTGGCTTCTCTAGAAGCAATCACTGCCAGCAAGCGTGATCGAGGACGCAGTGCCATCTACTTCCTGCTCGACAAATCTACGGCTGTCCAGGCTTTACTGACGGGAACAGTGGGCTCATCATCCTGGCGAATCCAAAAGTTTGTGAAAATTGCCGCGAGATCAGCCGCGCCTGTAAAAATAGGATGGATCCCGGGCCACGAAGGGCTGGCAGGAAATGAAATCGCCGATGAACTCGCTCGAAGAGAGCTCAACTCGCCGGACAACTCTTGGACGACACATGGTATGATGACCCTCGCCTCATCTGGACGAAAAGCTCGCGAACTGGCTAGGCAGATGTTGACAGACTGGTGGCACTTGAATCGCCCCACACATTACGCCGACCCTGAACTCGAGATGGGCCGTAAGAAACCGCCAGAGCTAGCGCTACTGAGAGCGGTCTACGCCTGCTTAAGCGCTGCTCGAACTGGACATGGGGACTTCGCGATAGATCATCGCCGCTTCAACCACACTGACGCTACACTTCACTGCGAGTGCGGGAGGGAAAAATTAATTGGACACCTTGTCCAGTGTCGAAAAGGACTGGCAACTTGGCGGCTAAAAAGCGGAATGAGAAGGACGCCAGCACTGGAAATAATGCTCGGACCAAGTGGATGGCAGCTGTTTAGGTGTTGTGAATACCTCGGGTCAGCTCCGATCGAGCCTCATCGGGCTTCCACCATCGCGGTATTCGGACACTCGGCCGCAGTAAGCTGGGTGAGATTAGGGCACTGATAGCACAGCTAAGTACCTAGTCACTCTGGCAACATCCTTACGTCCGAGCGTTGCCTGGTGGACCAATGCATTTAGACTGAGGTGCTCATCACTCTGATGGCTACCGAGTGGCAACCAAGTGGCAACAGCATACAGTGTGACGACGGTGTGTAGCTCTGCAATCCCGGAAGTTCCACACTAGCAACCAGTGTCAATAGTATGTTATGACAGGAGATATTGGCAGGGGCTATGGAAGTGGTTACTGTGACAGAAGTAGGAAGCACCTGTGGTGAGTGCGTGATCAGGACTGGGGTACTGAATGTATATATAAGGAAGCAATACTTCCGCAGTTAGATAGAGAATCAACCATTTCACTACTGTCCATTCCAACACATCTTCTCACTACAGCCACATCAATTATATCCGCGCATCCATAATCATCTGCATCCATTTCAGGGATTCCTCTGTCCCCTCATGACCTCGCTACTATAACATTAGGGACTACGTCCAGGAGAGCGGAATATACGCGGTGGCTGGTGGGGGGTGGCAGGGATACCTGTGACTCGGGAGTCATATATCGAAAATCTAGGCAGTCTGGCATGAAAAGAGGGATTGTAATCGAGGCTCGGGCACGTGGTGGCCGAGGCAGAACGATGGAAGGGAGATTGTATAAGTTTTCTTTTGTAATGCGGGATTTCGCGTAGAAGTTTTTCGTTTGTTTTCAATCTGAGCGGCTGAACTTGCCATGATTCAACACATAGATGCGTTCTGGCATGGTTCCGGTCACTTAGGTGGGACGAGGCATTTGTACTTTACGGTAGTTAACCTGATCCGGCCCGGCCCCACTCGTGCTCAAGCTCCAGTAGGAGGGCGACGGGAGTTACTTTACCTAGCACGTTAATGAACAAACGGCCCATACGTGGTAGCTCTATATAATACTGACTAATTGATATGTCATTGCATCTGTGCTCAATACTATGGTGCAGGGCCGTCACACTTGGTCTATAAGGAACCGTTACTCTAATGGGGCTTCACATCTTGAGAGAGGATAGGCAGCTGGGACGCACATTTTTCGAGTATTTTCGACTTAAGGGTGTCCGTAGGCGCACAGGCAACGATGGAAGATGTTTTGGTTCGTCTCCTGGTCGTCATCTCCCCGGGCTGAAGTCTGGGTAGCGAGGACACCTACCTTACTCGAGAAAGGGAGGACTGTGAGGCCATGTCTCGCGCGATTCTTGAAAATATGGAGTACCGAGATAGCTCAGGCGATGCTTAATGGAAGTTATGGATGAAACGTTGGTTGTTAAGTTATCTATTACTTCTGTGTTGCGATACACTTTATCGAGCCTACTGGGCTCGACAGCTAATAATCCCGACCGACCGGTGTTTGGCGAACGGAGATTGCGTATACCCTTTTTTTTTATTTTTTTCGCATCAGATTTGAATTGCGTATGCAGCTATCTAGCTATGACGCAATATCGGAGAAAATGTACGGAAAAGATGACTCAATATACAAGAAGAGCACTCATCCCTTGGATTTCATTTGCAAGTACCACTGCGAAGTTATGATGGCTTTGTCTTCACTCCAAGTCAACCCTCATCCGTGAATACCCACCCAGGGGAACGTCTCAAAAACCCTGAGTTATGCAGACATGCCTTCATCATCCTCTGAATTTCCTCTGCACGTAATTTGATCAGAAGTGTCTCCTTCCCAAGTGGAGTGGGTACTCAGACTACTCAAAGCATACAGCAGAACACTACCAGGAGTCGGACCACGATACCTTCCATCGTTTGCGTGTTTTCATACTGTTAGCTGCTCTCTCGCAAGCGAAGTCTTGGGGCGCGCACAAAGCTCAAGTCGTAAAACTCCTTGCCAAAATTCAAATTTACACGCCCATCGAGATTGTATCCATCCTCCGTGTCGTTTTGCAAACTTTTCCTGATTTCTCTCACATCCATCCCAAAGAACCGTCTCCCAGATTTGTGCGCCACGCTTTGCTTCCTCTGTCGGGTGTAAATATCGGCGTTGGCGTGTTTTTGGTGACGAGATGAGGCTGGAGAAAGTCGTCGAGTGGTCTGGTCATTGGAATGAGGGTGTACTTGGTCGCACTTGCAGACTTGAGGCTTAGGTAGGAATCAATTTCGTTGGGAGTGAATGATGACAAGACGAAGTATCTTGAATCATCGCCTTGTGTGCTAACTTCTTTGATATTGCGATATTTGACTGAACTTGGCTCTGGGAGAAGTTTTCACTCCTAGGTTCGTAGAGGACACCACGTACAGGTGTTCAGTCTTGCCCTCCCTATTAGGATTAAAAGGAGTCTGGTACCTGTTTTTAAAAGAGTAGTCGAATTGACGTCCTTTTAGCCTTCATTATTGCACAAGCTTCCTCTACCAATCAGTCCAAGAACTAAGTAGTGAGTTGTATATTTGAATAGCGATGGCTATATACAAGATATCAAAGGCATGTTAGGGTAGCCAAAGGTTTTCCTATTTTCTGTTTGGTGGATATTCGGGTTGAGGTAGGGGTGAAGGTCCCTAACCATAGGTCTCGAGTTGTATCAGCCAATGTACCCAATACAAGAGTAGTCTCAATGTCAAACTCAGTCATCATCGAATACAGTCGTTTGGGAAGGACTAGCCATTTCCATGTCGTGCCCTATGAGTGCCAGTCTTGAGCGCGTCACGAATAAATATTCATTAATTCTTCCTCCATGCCCATTGGGCGCAGAGCTTGTGCCTGACTCTTCGAAATTGGATGCCTCAGATAACGACAGCCAGTTTCGTGACGTACTACTCAGGCCAGGCCCGACTAAGTAGAGGTTAACCTACTTCTTTCCAAGGCGTTGGGCCTGTAAACCACATTTCCCGTGATGAGGATGGACAAAATAACGATTTAATTTCTACAGAGGACTAGATTTACTATGTCTTATTCCTAGGGTGAACACCCACGCTTGGTGATAAGGTGAAAGTTACGGGTTCCACTTGTGGTGAAATTAGTGACAGCACCCACAGCATGTGTATTATAATTGGTATATGATATGGGAGTGTACACTTGCGCTGGAACAGCTTAGATGGTTTATGGAGAGATGTGTTAATTGATATGCCAAAATTATGGTTTCTATGGTAGTTTATATGTTACAGATAAGGGTAAAACCCTCAATGTCTATTGGAAAAAATTGAAAATGGAGCACATAAAGACAGATGAATTTTGGTGGCGTAGTATGGTTTTAGCAGTCCTTCATAGTCATAGACTAAGTAGGGACTTAGAATAAATTCTATTCTACATGTCACTGATTTGGGGTATTTTGTATTTTACCCCTAGCTTGTTAGCTTATACATAGATCGCGTGACCAGTATGCAGCGCATCAAAATTTGCTCTCAACCAAGCAAGTATGCCATTTGCCTTATATCAGCAACCCATCTCTCAAGCTACGCACAGCACTACTTGCAATTCTGTTCTGTAGAGACTGGATATTCTTCATGCGCCATAATGCTATACTACTATAATAATTATCTACGCACCAGCTACTAGATCTATCATACTACATAGCTGAGCATAACAATGTAAGAATTCCATAAAATCGCTTAGTCGTTTGCCATAAATGTCTGTTGGACGATGACTAGCCTCTTCTTTTTCCTCGTCTGTCTAGGACAATCTCGAAAATCAGACAGTACTCACTTTTCCATATCTTTCGTACCCTTAGAGTTTAATTAAGGGGATAGTTTATTGGGTATAGCCAAAGTTTCGAGTGTAGGGGGAAAACTTACAGGAGCAGAACGGACTATTGAGTTCAATCTGTACTGCCAGATAAAACTGCTAAAATATATAGATAAATGATGGTTTGGGCATCGCTATAATGCGCAAGTAATCGATAGCAAGCACATAGTGGTATTAAAACTATTAGCAAATTTCATAAAGCCCTTTTGCCGGAATTCGTTTATAGGCTGAAGTAGTTTAGCTTGCCATTTCCATGGCTGCAAACTAAATCGATAGTTTGAAGATAATAACTCTTTATGTTAATGCTATTAGAGAGAGCTTGACGGGTGAAAGTTTATTGCACCTACACTGTGCTCATTCATTTGTTTTTACATCCAAACAGCAATCCATTTCCCAGCATTCAATATGAGTATATGAAAAAGAAAAATGAGGAGCTGCAGAACATTTCGCAAGCAACTGATTAAGAAGAAGGATAATTGTTCATGACGCCGACCATTTTATAACCAACCCTAATTACCCCGAGTTTAATGTTGTAAAACAATACTAGCTTTCTGCCATCATCACGTTCATTCATTACCTTCTCTCCTTTTTCCTAATGTTGTGTTTGGTTGTTCATTGTTCCATGACAAATAAGTATGATCACCGAGTTTTCGTGGACGTATGAGGTGGCTAATGGTAAAGAGTGTCCCGAGTATAATACAAATAGCACTAACTGCAACGTAAGCGATTCCAAGAAAAGGATTACGACCTCCTAAAACAGTCCGTGTGGATATAATGATAGATTTCGTGCCGCCATAATCAATAACATTGAAGTCTATCAATATCAGACAAGAATCTCGACAAAGGTGAGACGACTTACGATGATCGACTTTAATCGAGTAAGTCCCAGTTTTCATAACATGTGTATCATTCCTTTGGGCAAGCTTACTGAAAGTCGGTAATCCAGCTAAGCGCATCCAGACCTGGAAGGCTTCGTCTTCCTTAAGGTTTGGGTGGTTGTCATCAGTGTAGTTGTTTGGATAACGCAATACCCAATTAGGTGGTACAAGAACCTGCGACCAGTCCTTGGCATACTCACTCTCCCCATACAATTCTTTATCGCTATCCCAAGAAATTCCCTTATTTTTCTCAAAAAAATAAGTTTCATTTGTCTCTGATGCTCCAGGTACATTCAACAGCACAGGTGAATAAAAAGTGTCGTTGAATACAGAGTTGGCAGCAAGACCGCAAGGATAATAGGCTTTATGTGCATCGCTACCAGGTCCTGTAGTGAGAGGTGTACAATCACTACTGCCAATCTCAGTGTGTGAAACAGCCTTTCCAGCTAGTTGAGCAGCATTGAACGATTTCGCATAACGTCGATGGTTCTGGTAGAATTTGGTGAGCTTGTAGTAGAAGAGTACGGGTGGCTCCATAGAGCTAGGAATAGAAAAGTTGAGTGTACATTGAATAGTGGGTACAACAACACCAGGTGCATATGTATATTCGATATTTTGACGACTCCATGATGGTACAGATCCTTGAACACTAGAGGAATTTTTGTTGAAATGAGACTCGACAAGGTTCGAAGGCATGATGCTGGTATCAGGGTATTCTGGCGCATCAAGAAAACACCTTGAGTAATCGAGGACAATTTCTTGTACCTGTGGATCCCTCATCAGTTTTCTATGAGCTTAATGGCGTCCAGCGACATCATCAGAATACCACTAACCTGTGAACTTGCGTATAATAGACCACCGCCGATGGGCCCAAATATCAATCCGATGGCGAAAAAAAGTGGTAGAACAGTTTTGGGCGTGAGGATAGGTCTAATTATACCATCAGTTGTGTCTTTCTCAGAGGCAAATTTACTTACTGCCATGCTTTTAATCGTTGCTGACGAAATGCAGTGTCTGTGGATTCACTACATCAGTAACGCAGTATTCTGGAGCCTGGGTCACAGAGATTTCTTACTTGCAGGCTTCCGGCTCTTCTGCTTAGATGCATCTTGTTGGTTTGTTTCCAAAGAATTTGAATCTTCGACCTGGCCTGGCCGTGTATCGGTCATTGTGCAGGTATCAAGAGAGCATCGAGCGGTATTGTGATTTATCTTTTTCAGGCTCGTCGATATCAGTGTCAGTTTAGATATAGACAGTTTCAGGATGTTAAGTCAATGTTACGTTTGGACGGACATAATTACATCAGCAGAAATGTTAGTAGTCAACTAGTGTCGGCTTGAGTAATGGAATAGTCCCTAATTTGAAAATCAAGGTCGGAGGATTGAAAGCTTTAACTCTAGATAAATTAAGAATTGTTCGGGCGATTTATATGTGCGAAGATTAACATGCAGACAATATTTTAATCGATTGTGGTGAGTCTGGTGACAATGAGGCGATAACTAGTGCGAACGAGGATATTCTGAGTCTATTTACATCTTCATTTTTGATGACTCATTCCGTGGTTGTCATCAATGACTCAAATTTGGGGCATCACTATGAACATAGTATTTTGCGATCGCCGGTGACAATCAATCCCAAGCATACCTCAAGAACAGATCCACTCCAACTTTATCCTATTTGCATCCAAGACTTTCCACTTGTCCGCTCCCCTTACCACAGACCGGCCTTCATCATTAATTCTACTGAGCGGAAACAATGACATACCCCTTCTAGATTGGGACAAGTCCCCCTTCTCTTCCTCAGATACAATCAACCCTACGAAGTTTACAGTGACGGCAGTGACGCTGATCAATATGAAGCCCAACGTTGTACCAATCGCTGCAATGGCAGTTGTAGGATCTCCAGTGTCCTACCATTTTTTAGACACTGGCAGGCGAACAAAAAGGCCACGAAAGAAAATTATAAGATCCGACCATCTCCAAAGCAGGCTTGAGTTTTACAGTCGACTAACCATCTCCCCACCTCGAAAATGTGATTTTATCAGCAATTAAGACACCCAATCCAAACAGCCTATTTTAAAATCTTGTTCCCACTAATACCCTCAGACTTCAGACTAGTGCTTTACGGAGATTTCTCTCCATGAAAACCCTGCTTTCATCTTATCACGAAATTGCTTTCTCCTACAGCAGAAATCTGCGAAGACTAATATGGTAGTGGGCTCTTCTTAGTCACACATAGCTCTACTGTGCATGTCTAGGTACCTCACTTAACGCTCCAAAAAAGTAGCTTTGTTTCTACATTTTGTCCAGAATTCCACATAAGGATAGCACTGCACCTGGCGGTTTTTAAGATTTATCCTGGAAGCTATACACCCACAAAGGGTCCTTGTTTATTTTTTCGAAAGGCGTGTTAATAGAGTGCAAAGGCATGCCATAGTGTATGATTAAATTAAGACTTGTAGGGGATATTACTGTTGGATAATAATTATGAGAAATTAAATAATATACACAATCTTAGGGACAATCTTCCTTGGCCTGTATGCAGACAGAGCCTTTATGTACTGTATTATATTAGACCGAGGATAAGACTATAACTATTTGATAACATCCGGGACGAGATTTCTTCCAAGTCAAGCTTCGACACAAAGGCACACACAAAGCGATTCATCATGACAAGGTTAGAACGATGCGAAGAATCAGAAGCTATTTAATTAGTGTAGTTATGGGACTAAATATGGCTGTCCCATTTTTATTCTAGCTTTTTTGGGGGTTAGAAGGGCGATAAGTATTATACTGTAAAATAACAAGTTGTTGAAGCTTTCATCTCCTATAACCACAGGCTCCAGCTAGTAGCAGTGTTGATACCTCAATATAGTTCATTTGGTAAATCGGTTTCTTAAGTCCCAAGTACTTTGAGATAGATATCACCTACAAGCAGCACCAACTCAAGTTTAGAGCCTAATCGGATCGTAGTGCTGCCTTGAGCATGTCTTCCACGCACAGTTAACCTGGGCATTGCGACCTGAAATTTCCAAGATACCTTGTGGCGGAGCGATGCCTCGTCAATGGATATCGCAGCGAGATATTTTGGCTAATTAAATATGGTAACGTTCCACATCTTTGTTCTGCATCCAAAATGGAAGATTAGGGCGTCGTAAAAATCATCAGGCAAAGATCACTGATTATTTATGTCTGTATATTTTCATGAGGACCAAGATTATCGAACATATGCGCTTTGGGGCTGCGCGACATGATGTCCCGAGTATTTCGGGGGTGCGTCAGCTGGTGGTTGGTAGTATAGTTGCCCCTGTTGCTGCCTTGCATTGGCAGCTCTTCTTTTGCGTCGACGAGCTATACAACAACTAATGTTCGTGAGCAACGCTCATAGCGCTAGGTCTAAATAAGCCAAGGACTCACAGAGTGATGAGTATGGTTAGAATAGCGAATGAAAACATAACACCAGCGAGTATCCAACGCCCAATACGGCTCCAGTATGATAGACGGCAGTCACTGTAGTAGCCGTAGCGGCCGTTCCTCACACTTGAGTTTGGGCCATTAGTGTATGGTCTCTATAGCAGATCTTTGTGGTACATACCAGTGGCCATAGGCTCTACGCACTAATTGGTTCGTGGGCAGAGTGGCGAGGAACATATTGAATAGAGTGAAGAGGAAGAAGTATTAAGGTTTATAGAGTGATCAAAGAGATTTGTGTAGATGAATTGGGTGCGCGACTCCAATATATATCAAAGCGATAGCATTTTACCCGTTATAAATAGTGATTCTTATTCATTACTCTCGTCATTCATTGTTGACTAATAACTATGAGATACCGTGTGACATTAACGCCCACGCCATGAAGTGGTAATTTCTACTAAGATCATCAATCTTTTTGCTGGCAGCTAGTATCAATGGCAGCAGGGGCGAATGGGGCGAATAGGGCGATCTGGTCGAATAGACCATGACAGTAGTCACAATCGACATGGTATTTTGCAAAGTCCTGACTTGAGTCTCGAGCTGTAATAAGCCAAGGAGACGCGTCTATTTTGAGAACACAATTATTGAACAATGCTTGGCTGACGCCGGCCCACCTCATCCCCTACAATCCTAAAGGTTAATGTACCGTGGTCTAAGTTACAGTCCAATGGGGTAATACGGACACCGCTGACCCATGAGGAAATGTTCAAAGATTCGCAATCACTTCCATTCCTGTTAACTACAACGCATAGTTACAGTCAAATCTTGCCTTCATCCATGGGTGCAATATGATTCATCCTCTTTCAAATAACCAGTCTCCTCATCAGCTTCATCTCTAGCTTTTATTGGTCTTAAACTACACGCCTTCATGACCGTTAAGGCTTGTCGGATGAAATCGTAGCGCAAGATTCTGGCGAGACGAATCTTTAGAAATTACGTAATAGATGGGATCAATGGTGGGCAAGACCAAATTGATGGGTACGGTCAAGAGGTGGGGAAGCCTGGGTCCTGGAACAAAGGTTTCAATATAGAGGAGGATTGTGCGCGTTAAGGCGTCGTTTGCGGGAACGAAGGTAACTCTGCAAGAACAGCCAAAGATTATAACCTGGTCCGCCACGAGCTGAAGGCTTGCTCAACTCAAATCGAGTAATCTGAACATCAACACTACCCACTGTGAGAAACATGTGAGACCGGGAATCTCGCAATTACAGCGGATCTCTTGGGGGTATTTTACGGCCAAGCAAATGGCGATAATCCTAGGCTCCACTTCGAATGCTTTTCTAGGAAGCGCTCATGGCATGAGTGAACTGTTTCAAAGTTGTAGCATCTATTTATGTGTGGCACTGTCGGCGATAATTCAGATCTTCCCACCCAATGCATCTTTTCAGATCGTTTAGGCAAACAACTAACGATTACTAGGATGACTAAGGACGAACTTTGTGGAATTAAAACATGAGTCTATACACCATTGATTTCAGCCCTCCTGTAGCTACGGCCTACCATCGTTCGATTTCCGGTCGAAAGTTGGGTGATATGTTTAGATGAAGCATCACCATTCAATGACGACTATTAATGGCGTCTTAATTAGGTCAGTAATGATCAAATTTTTGTTACAATAAAAATGGGAACACCAGTCACACATTATAAGTTTGTGCATGTGGCATGCCAGATATGCAAACGTGACTATGGGGTTATTATAGTGTCTGTTTGGGAGATGACTTGTTCCTCGGTCAAGGTATTGGCTAGTACGTTTACTGTAGGTCATTCGCTCTCAAGAATACTTTCCTGTCAGCCTACTCGAAGCTTCTTGTCCTTTCATTCCACCAACCATGACACGGATGAAAGCAAAAACTCTTTCCGGCTATTTGGCGCAAAATATCAATAAATATTAATATATAATTGGCCATTTCATATAGTGGCTTATGTTCGCTTATTATACCGCCCAGGTTTGTTCGCAGGTGCATCTGTTTCCTCCTCTTCCGTGAATATCCAACCCAAGAAAGTTCTCATACCTCTTTTCATGTCCTACATTGCCAACCTCATCCTTCACACCTACTTACCACGCGAACCTCATAATTTCTGACTATGTTCACGGAAAATAGGCGTGCAAGCTTTACAGCTGAATCTTTAAAGAGTAAATTAGACGGTAGATCTAGGCTTCATATCATCCGGACCTTAAGAGTATCATCTACACTTCCACGAACCGAGTTGTGTCGCGCCTGGGATTATTCGTTAAAAATTCCTTCCCATATCTGTACGTTTCTAAAAACTTCATCATACTATTGTTTGTTATTATAAATGTTATCCCTCAACCACTTAGTAGATTTGGTATTTCGAGTTGAGATGACATTGTAATTGAGGTCTTGGCACGATTTAAGGGCGCAAAGCTGAAATATCAGCCTCGAGTAATTTTATCATAGATATATCGCTGTAGTAGAGAGTAGAGAGTAGATAGAAACAAGAAAATCTTTAATTCCAACGCATATTGTTGTCTGATAAGATACCGAGACTCAGCCTATCCATTACATACATACCTAGATCGAAATTTTATTCTTATTCTAATATGTGACTTCGCAACATTTCATACCGCAATTTAAGCTCTCTGGCGTGTATCCCAAATACGGTAGCCTTAGAGGTGACCAAGGCTATGGAACGAGAGTATAAAAATTATGACCATAGCACAGGGATTTTAGAAAAAAAATCTCGTAATTAAAAGAAGTGCATTGCTGGAATGAGGCTTTGCGGGAGCAAAGTATCCAATACTGCTGGGTATTAAATTCTTCGCCTCACAAGCTTATTAGTGTGGTTCGAATTTTACTCCGTTCCGGGTCTGAGAGAAAGTTTAACCGTAGAGTCGTAGGTGCCATCTCTGGGATGCGAACTTTCTTCCTATATTTTGGATGTTCTGTCGGCACTAGATCTGATGCCTTGATGAGCAAGTACCCAAGATTGAGAAAGATTCTATGCTTAGATTACGGGAAGGAGTGGACAAACTACACATAACCACAGCAGTGCTCGCCTAACCGGGCGCACCTTATTCCGTCTACAAACCTGCCATGTCCCACACCCGGCTATCCCTTACAGAGTAAGACATCATTATGTCATTGCTCACTTAGTAGACTTTTGTATCATTTACTCTAAACTCAGCAATTGCTTGTCATACCTGACTAGTCTCCTGCTTTTTTGGGGTTTACTGATCTATTGTGATAAGCAACAGCTAATTTTCGCAATCTCAATGAACATGTCACGGGATGGGTCGTGCTGGGTAAAGTCAACCGCCACAAAGTACATGAGCCTCGAGGGAGACTATTCTCAACGCCTGTCAGTGATGTCCCCTACGAACCTCCAGCTCTCACAGTAGATCCTGCAGAGCCGAGATTGAGTAACATCTTTTCAACTTTGAGCTGATTCATCTCCCCATCTGTCATGGATATGATTCCAATAACACATAAGACGACCAAGACAACAATAAGATGCTGGGAATGAGGAAAGATAATACGCAACCAAAGGCTACAACGGTAGTCAGAGAAGCCCTCGTTATATTACAACATGTGCTACCAACCGGCGGGCAAACAAAAAGCCCACGAAAGCAAAGTAAAAGACCCTTTCGCCCTCAAGAAAAGCAGATTTCGACTCGTCAAAAATATCGTCCTCTCTAACCTTTAATTCCGAATCTACTAGCTAAGATGGCTTCTGAAATAAATGAGTTACCCGACGACCCGACGTCCGTAACGACTTTTGGATGCTAGGCTAGGCTCCTTCACGACAGTCACTCTCGACTGAAACTTTTCTGACATCCTTTCACGATCTTCGGTTTGTCCTGCGGCATGAATCAGGAAAAGAGGAAGAAGAAGGCTAGGAGGGTTGAGAGACGTTCTTAGGTATACACCGGTCTACTGCGCCCGGCTGACCGGCTCCTTTGTCCCAGGAGAGCCCTGCACCCAGTGGTTATTGTGACTTTTCCCTATAGCTACATACTCGCCAATGGCCATTGTTTTGTTGGCTGGAGAGCGGAGATAATGACGGGATAACGGCTCTTCTTAGTGTGTACTCGAATGAAGACCTGTGGGGGTATTACTGCTGGAAAGAAGTCGTGAAGGAGGCATAGGAGGGAGTACACTACCCGAGGCATAGATACTCCCGGCCTGTAGGCAGAAAGGACCTACCTGTCCTTATATAGTCTTAGACTTTATAGAACAATAAAAACATAGAAACTGTATATGAGCCTCGCCCTTATCGAACGAAAAGTTCAGCGCAGGGCCTATTGATGAGTTATATGACGCTAAATCTTACCAACTAAATACCCTGTATTCTTCTCACGCTCAGCCACTTTAATGTCAATCGAAATAATAATCCGACGCATGTCTTTGCCTTTCCAGACACCTGTGTTTTCAATCCCTAGAATCTCATTCTAGTCTGATTTTTTCATTGTGGTTTTGTCAAATTTCTGATGTAGTTTAGCTTCGAAGGCAAAAACAAAAGTTTAGCTTTCGCGACACCTGTGTGGTTCGAACACACGCTCCCGAAGGAAATGCCTAGCTATGAATTATAGCAGGGCATCGCGTTAACCACTCCGCCAAAGTGCCCATTTATAAGTCGAGAATTGTGCTGAAATATATTGACATTTTTGTTATAAGAGCGGGATTCCGTCATGTTTCTACGCATCATTTCCGTCGTGGGTACATTAAAGCCTCATCCTCCGACACAATTCTCAACTTCATCCTATCCACTAGAGTAGCTTTCCTAAATATTTATCATCTGGTGCAATGGCGCGGGCCATTGCATCGTCATCGTCCGCGCTCTCCAATCCTGGAGGGCAACTTCACCCAAGCCTGCTAGGTATTGCTAACGCAATGCAGAAAGCAGAACACGAAAGAAAGGAAAGGTTTAGCCTCGGTCAAGAATCCCTAGAATTGATAGATACCTGGGCTAAGACCAAGGCGGAAACAAATGCGTCGACCACTAGTAAGGTCCCGAATCCCCATCCCACTTCTTCAAAGCCAGTGACAAACAAGGCAACAAGCACTCCTGTCGCAGATTGCAGAGTCCTACCGGCAAGGCCTTCTGAAAACACCTCACCCTGGGTCAAAATAGCCGGAAATGCCGCCAAGCCACTCTACCCTCCTACTGTTAAATTACCAAGAAGATCTGTCTCATAGAAAAACCAAACAACGAAATCGACACCTAAGGTAGACAAACATATCTTTGTACGCCTGGAAAGAGAAAATGAATGGCGCCGGCTCTAACCAATCTCCATCAAGAAGATGATCACTGAACGAGCAGAAGTCTCCCCGTCAGCTATCATACCCATGCACCTAGTTTGTTCGGGAATATCATTTAAGTGTGCATCTGATGCTCTTAGGGAAACCATCCTCAGTATAGGGCCATCCTTCCAACAGAATAAAGTTGTTATTGAAGCAGCATCGGAATGGATATCAGTGCTAGTACTACATGTTCCCTCTATATTCGGACCTTGGAAGGGAGCATAACAGTCGCAAATGAAATAGTGCCAAGCGACGGTTAATCTATTTGTGGCGCGGCTCCAATTCTGCTACGACAAATCACCATCAAAATTGGGACAGTACTCCACAAGCTGTCTCGTACACGTCCGCCATAAACCATCGAATTTAAAATTCAGGCTTTTCGAGGAAACCGGACCGGCAATGCCTTTCACGCGTCAACACCCTATTGAGCAATGCCACCGCTGATGGGGGTTCCACCCAACGCAAATCTGCACAAAAAGCCAACGTTGTGGACGCTTTGCGTGTGTGCACGAGACTTCAGAATGCCAGGTGAAGATTCCTAAATGCTCTAACTGTGCTGGTCCTTATGACTCTTACGAGCTCAAATTTATGGCTCGTCCCAGAAGTCAGCAGGGAATAATTGTGCCTCACACACCAGCCGAGTTACGGATCATCCACGAGCGCGGTCATCATGACTAATGCCGCACGAGCATATTTATAAAGTAGGGACAAGGCTGTAAAAGTAGCCTCTGCCCCAGAAACATCTATGCAAGGTTAATGTTAGAGAACCAAATCTTGAAAAAACCCAAAGACAAAAGCAGCACCCTTCTATTTCATTAAGTGAACGTGGGAAGGGGTGGAGAAAATTCAGACATAGCCATGTAACAAGCATGAGAAGTAGGAGTGCACATTATAATGATGCAGAACCATTGATGGCGGAAAAAGATGGAAGCTTTATCACTAAAGGACACACTGGACTTGACAGCCATATCCCAGTTGGCGAGAGAGGAGCTCGGCCCCGGCCAATCACTTTCACCTGCAAAGGCTTGCGCAACTTACAAATAACTCCACCCTCCGGTCAGATAGCTGACTACTGTTTCGTACAAGTTTATGGAATATCATTTGTAGATGTCTATCGCGCACCAGGCCACAGTGGTACTTAAGATCCACTACTCATATGGAAACCTTCAGAATCTACAGTGGTTAGGGGAGACTTCAACTCATTATCAAGGCACTGGCAACAGTAAGCTTCCCGTCAATATGGCGATGGCGACCAGATAATGGAGTGGGAGACAACTAATGATATGCACCTAGTAACTAGATCTGGGGTTCCAACACATCGGAGCAGAAATGTACTCGATCTGGTATGGAGTAACATCCCAGTAATAGCGTCGGTGTCATTAGAAATAAACTGTACTTCCGATCATACGACCATTGTAGGATCGAACCAGACAACCAGATTGTCTCCTCCATTAAGTATCTAGTGAGAACTGCATGTGAGCGACCAGAGCCTGGGAAAATTCTCCCATTATCTCAAAACTTGGATGAGACCAGGACCGTTGAATTATGTTCTAGACATAGAAGTCCAAATCTCGGCACTCGATGATGCTCGTAAAGCATTTGGACGAAAGCCATCAATAGCCACCTGAACGGCGGCACCTTGGTGGAACGATGAATTTAAGACAAGGCATCGCGAATTCAAAGACTCTAGAGTCTCCCTAGTTCTAGTAGCCGAAGCTCGGAAAAATTTCAGAGCTGCTGTCAAATCATCCAAAAGAGAACACCGAAGGAAGATATTTGAAAATACCACCACAGATGCGAAGATATTTAAGCCGATGTAATGGGCCAAGCCTAAGTTATGTCGACAGCTCCCCCACTAAGAGTTGCCGAAGATAGGTGGCTCTCTGACCCACTGGAGATGGCGGAGAGCTTGAGAGATACTTATATGGCCCGTTTTGACGCAGAACAAGATGTCTCCACATGGAAGCTGGACCAACCGGAGCTGATCCCTTGAGACAATGTGTTGGAAATATCGCGCAATGAAATGGGCGCAATATTTATGGAACAAAAGTAGAAGTTGACTAAAAGAGTGTCATGTTCGGATTACCACTAAAAGTGTGGAAAGTGTGCGCTACAGGTACAAGTGAAAGCGACAAGTAGCCTAAGCCACACCATAAACGAGTATGGCGCCATCTAGGCATAGAAAATCCCCCAATAACCTCTTTGTGCCCACGCCATACAGCCGCTCATATATCTAATAGGTAGCCTGAAGCGCTATCATATTACCCATTCCAACCTCTTAAACACACACAAGATCGTGTCGGGAACCCAGACGAAATAGAGGGCCCGTACGTCCACAACACTCCGTGTCTCCATTTCCAACACAATGCAATATCATTGCTGAACGTTACAGAATGCACTTTTGGTGGCGGGAACACGGCCCCAGAGACTGGCAAACTAACGGTGAGACTGCTCAAGGCTTGCTGGACAGTAATCGAAATACATGTGAGAAATATATTCCAAGCTTGTCTAGGTAAAGGATTAGAGCGTATCATAGCCAAAAGAATGGCGTGGTCAGCTATCGAGGACCAAGTACTTCGTCAACAACTATTTGGTGCACTACCTGGATGCTCAACTGTCAATCTTGTTTCCTGTGTCATTCACGACGCCGAGGCAACAATGAGGAACAACAAGGTCACAGCCGTGGACACAATGGATGTGCAAGGAGCCTTTGATGCGGTACCTTACAAGCACCTATTGCGTAGAATGCGGGACCAGTGGTGGCCGAAGATTCTATGCCGATTCATTGAATCTTTTCTTACCTAGCGGAGAATTCGAGTCCGCCATCAGGGCGGACTAACTCGCGACAAAACTATCGAGTGCGGAATTCCCCAGGGCTCACCACTCTCGTCACTCCTTTTCTTCCTATATATTGTCGTCTTAGTTCAAGACGAGAAGGGGAAAAGATACGGATACGCTGATGACATAGCCATCCTCGGAATGGGTCGCACCGCTGACGAAGCTGTCTCATTGGCCCAGGAAGAATTAGACAGACTTGTTAAGCTGGCAAAAGAGTACAAAATCCACCAGCTCGCTTCCGGGACCGACGCTTACTCAACTAGACTCAACATCACGTGATACCATAAAACTATCACTTGTGTTGGGATGTTGAGAAAGGATTATCACGAGAGTAAGAAAATATAGACGGTAATATGAGATATGCAGAGGAATATATATCGTGAGTACTATATGTATAAAGTGATCAAGATGTGTTATGTACCAAGGATGTGGACTCCTTGCACTTGACCAACTAGATGACTAAGCAGAATTTCCTGACAACTTGTAAACTCAAGCCGTAAGACACATTGTAGGTGCATGACACAAACTTTTTTCGAAAAGCAAAGCAACAAGTCTGATGAGAATAAAGTCATGTAATTGAAGCGTGAGAGCTTTAAATAGACGCAACCAATTTTTCTCTTTAGTAATTTTATTTCTTTGCTTTATATTCTCCATGGAATAGCATCTGCAAATCATGAGAGACATCGGGAGGCTGATATTCATGTATAATTAAATCTTCGAGCACAGGATAATAAGATCCAGGTTTTCATTTGCTATGTTGGGTCTATGTAGGCGCCATCACGTCGGGTAGTTGTATATAGACTGGGCTAACCGGTACGTGAGGAGCTCACGTGCTGCGCGCGGGCACGACGTTAAATATTATTAAAAAAAATAAAAAATAAACACACATTGTATGTTCCCCCCCACTGGAAGGCTAATCGGGCCACATCTTTGGAAAGGATCGGTGCAGTTGGTCGCAATGCTGGAGTCGTTGCCTTCTATGGATGGTTTGACCTGCAATCCATGCTGGACCTTTATTTTTTCTGATGGTGCGCTAATCGAGAACCGAGCAGGAGCCGGATACTCGATTCGACGTGGTGCGTCCCACGAGATAGGCTATGGAACCATACCTCTAGGCATCTCAGCAGACGTGTATGATGCAGAAATTGCTGGAGCGACTGAGGGGCTAGCGGCTGTCATCCGCAATCCCATGGCATTTTATACAACAAACGTAACCGTCTGCCTAGACAACCAAGAAGCAGCTCTACGGCTGCTCCTCTTACCCCCCACCGCAACAAGTTCCCGTCAAATTATGAAATTTTGGAAACTCGCAGCCAGCTGGTCCGATAGGAAACGCGCGTCCTGCACTAGGGCTGGAATAGTCAGTGTCTGTTGGTGCCCCGGACATTCTGAAATCCCTGGAAATGAAGCAGCAGACTCTAGCCAAGTCAGCTTGCCTAATTCCCACATCATCTCTCCCTCTGTCCATAGCGAGGGCAAAAAAGAAAGTTGCTCAGCTCTATGAGGCGTCCACCAGCGCTTTCTGGGAAAAAGAGGTCTTGTCTAGAGATAAAGAATTCGCCATCGGCCCTAGCCCGGGAATAACCCCAGAACTGAAAGGCTTAGATCGACGGAGATTTAGCCGTATATCATCGACATTTCGCACACGAGGATGATCTAATGACTTGCTCCTGTAGTGAAGAAAGAAGCCCAGATCGCTTCTACCACTGCAGAATAGGAAGAAAGCGGGCCGGTCTGCGCCGTGGACCTCGGTGCCCCTGCCCCGGCATCAAATGGGCACTTGGCATACCTAAAGGTGTCCTCGCCTTCAGCAAATGGGTCCAAATGACAAAGTTCTACGACGAAATTCAACAAACCCACTAGATAGTTCCAAGAAATACTTTGCGTTCTGGAGTGGACAATGTTAGACGGAAGGAGTTGTATATTATTTTCTCATTCTGCGCTTGTAATTTCAAAATACCTGTAAGACAAAGTGAAGCTCCTGGTAGGGGGGGGGGAGTTGCTACATTTAAATTGGAAAGCAGAGTTGCGGACAGCGGGTCGGACTCTTTTGTAATTCTCTAGCTGCGGTGAGGCGCGCTAGAGCGTCGGGTGGTTCTGTAGGGACTGGGCCGTCCAGTACATGACAGTAGTCACGAGCTGTGGACAGGCACGACGTTAAATTCAATCAAAATCATAATCATAGCTAACCTAGTGCATTCCATTGGAAATAACTTGAGTGATCGAGCATAGCTGATGAGAACTCTATTCGAAAATATGCACTCTATTTTGTAACGAGTGGAATCGTACCGTATGGTGCTATGCTATCCACAAGTACGAGAAAGGTTCCTTTATGCCGTACGAATCGAGACAACAGCAGAAATTATTTACATGATAAATATACTGGGGATGACTGAATACAATGGTCATTTTTGGTCTTAAATGGCTGCAAGAAATCTTTACATCCACACACTTATTGGAAATAGATTTGCCATAGATCCATTCCGAACAGTGAAGCATTATCAGAAACATAATATGATTTACATGAGATAACATGGCATTTCACCTAAAAATTGAGGGACTTCTGGAACTAGGCTCGTCTTAGAGTGTGTATGGTTTTTACGTTTGGTAGCTGTAGGACTGCTAGGTAATTAAGAATTATGTCTCCGTCGCACGGTGAGAGGTTCTCCTGACGCTCAACTACAAAAGTGGGATTTTCCCCTATTTTTAGGGCAATATTGCAGGACTGAGTTTCCAGAAAATTGACTTTCATAGAGTGAAATAGCTCGATGAGATCTACCGCATCTTGGACGCACCTCCAATACCTCTCACGGGTAACCAAAGCAGACGACCAGTAGGGCGACTTCAGAAACTTTTTCCGACCTGTTATTCCCTGTTTTGTATCTTCGACTGGTATAAAGTTAACAATATTGGGGACAGAAGATCTGGATCATGTAGAGCAAGCTTAGTTCGATAAGTATATGGGGTGGCTTCAGCTTTTTTTGAAATTTTCTCCCAACCCTTTCACCGAGTGTCCTATTCCGTATAATAAAATCGATGTCCATGGAAAGCCTTGGTTAGTTTCAGCCATTTGGATGATGTTGCGGCATTGAAATTTTTAATTTAAAGGCGTTCAAAGCTGTTTTCCAGGTCTTCGAGATACTCATCGTAGCAAATTAACCGGGGAACTCCAAAGTTTGTAGCCGAAAATTTGCAGTAAAAGATTATGTCGATATGGTATGCCGCATGCTTCGCTTATTTACGAGCCTGGATGTTTCAGAAATCGGGCATATACCCAAAGGTATACCTTTTACAGGTTTGGGTCGGAGAATGGACTGTTGAAGAAAATTCTGACAAGATTTGAGATGAAAATGGGCATTAATTTCCAATGAAATTTCAATCAAGTCGTGGGTCTGGTGACACCTCTTCCATGGTTAATCTGAACTTTTTTGTCTTCCCCGCCGCTGACCATTCCAACCTCTTTATCCCAATGTACTCCGAATACTTTGATACCCTCACCACCAACTGGTCTTTTCCCCTGGTGACCTTCTCGTTCAATAACATAGACTGCCTCACTAACGACTCCGTTCCCTTCTTCTTTAGTACCTGATCTACTACTTCTCAAGTCCCAGATCCGACACGTGCCATCATGACTCCCACTCACTAATCCATAATTACTCTCAGGATCACTAGCCAGTGAAACAACTTTGTTGGTGTGGCCTCTTAAAGTCATCACTTGAGTCGACTGAGCCGAGACACGTGGGTCTATAAGTGTGATATGACGAGCACTATTACCAGCAGCCAAAAGTTGCGTACTGATACCCGGTAATGCGACCAAAGAGAGAAGAGGATGCGAAGTGGTTCGTGTGTCCACTAAAATGGATGTCGTAAGATCAAAAGTCCGAATGCTATGATCTTGAGATGCTGAATATCCTACAGTAGAATCGAGGGGGTTGAATATAACGGCTGTGACAGGTCCTAAATTGGATGAAAGAATTGAAAGGGGTCCACGCTGAGGCGTCGATGCCATGGTTTCCAGCTTTCGACGTTTAGATGCTGATTCAGGTGCTAAAAGGCTTGCCGGTGCTTCAGGCGCAGTATTCTTGGAGAAAGACCATACTCCCATTGTTCCATCGTTTGAGCCAGAAATCATGCGACCTGAGGGGCCATGAACATCAATCGATTCAACTGCCCCACGGTGTCCGTATAAAGTCAATTTTGGAGTTAGTTTTCCGTTGAAACCATCGTCTGACTGAGCGAACTTCCATACTTTAATAGTCCTATCTAGACTAGTTGACGCAATCATAGTCGGTGAAATAAACTTGGCCGCCTTAATACTCGATAAATGCCCTCCAGACTCTTGACCACCTGAGGTGGTAATCACTTGTCCACTCTGATTCCAGATCCGTAAAAGTCCGTCATAGGAGCCCGAGAGGATTAGTTCTCTGCCTATCGGTACATTATTTCCTCCCCAGCTCCCTGCGAGAGAATGTGTTGAGATAGCATCCACACAACTGACCCAGTCATCATGCTCAAAACTAGCCTTGTACGAAGGCGGGATCAAACTTCGAACATATTGTAGGTTGAGCCTGGTTTCGGAAGACAGCCCATTGGAGCGAAGATATTCTTCGAGGCTAGTTCGCAAGAAACTACCATTGATAAGGAAATCAAAAGGAATCGGTACCGAAGTGCTGAGCATCGATTCCGAGTTGAGAATCTGTGATAAGCCATATCTCTGCACGTCTACCAAAATTAATAAGTTTTCCCTGAGGGCTGCAAAGAAGTCCTACAAGTTGGAACAAGGAGATTTCTCCTAGATTCAGGCAATGCGATATCTTCAGAAGTCGTACTGAAATATACCTGTACTTGGTTATGCTTCGTATCGGGGTTACTGACTTCCATTTTGCTGTTGGTGAGTCCCTGAAAACTTATTAAGTAAGAGAGTCCTGCAGGGTCATTTACTGCCGATGTAGATGGTGTCGGTAATTACAATTGCTTCAATGTTTAAACAAACTTCTGCTTCTGTTCCGATCTTATGGACTGAAAAAAATACTATACCTACACTAGTCTCCCGTTGTATCTGCATATAATTTTTAGCATTTTTCCGATAGGCGAGCACCAATGCACAAATGATCAGGGGTATTCCTTGACATCACAGACTTTAGGTAGAGCCGTGTGAAGGCAAAAGTTCTGCTATTCACCCTGGAACTGTAACTCAAATCACACCTTTGATTTTGCGTTGCTTAAGTACGCGCAATGGAACATGAAGGCTAAATAGCTGTCTATGGTATATTTTCGAATACAGGGCGAAATATTTCCCTCATCTACGACAAAGCGACGGCTAACTAAATCTGAGATTTTTCGTTCAAATAGCAATCGAGAAGAAAGAAAAAAATAACATTTTTGCCATAAAGCTGCGCAGCGTTCCACGATACCTATGTCATCAATTTGAAATCATGGATTTATATACCTTCATCTTCATTCACTTATCATTTCACTTTTCGCGCTACAAAATGCCTGGCGTAGTTGCTCGGGTGGGTAAATCTAGCAGTTTCGAAGCGTTGCAATAAGCGACAATTGCGACCACAAACAACGTCAGCGGAGCGTAGACAGCTCCAAAGAATTACAACTTGGGGAATCTATTCAAGAGGGCTAGACTAATCGTGATGGGCGAGACGGATGGGGACTTGCCCACAATAGAGGACATCAGTGAAGTCATGAAGGCGTTCAATTATCGTAAGAAGACTTGGTCATCAATAGTCCAGAACCCTTCTCCGATCGGGGAAGAATTTTGGCGCTCGAGGTTGTTGTAAATAAGAGCCTCGTGGACCCCATACGAAGAGCCGTTACAAGATCAGCTTCGTGGATATTGACACCGCTGATCTATGCGGCCGTTTTAGCTCCGCAAATGACGAAAATAGCGGTGAGGATAAGAATCGATGGAGCAGAAAAATCGCAGTCGGAAGAGCTGCTTTCAAAGGCTAAAGAGTATGTGCAAGGTGTATATACAATTTTCCAAATGCGAAAAACACTGAGATATTTGTCCGGTCATCACCCTATAAAGATGCGGCGCTTAGCATGTGTCAACCAGCCGACTTCCAAGTTTTTAGGCAAGACTTTCTCGTTGACATTTTCAATATCCCACTGCACACAATAATCAAATGTGGCGGAGATGCCCATGACTACGCTTTCACTTGGGAGATAGTGATGGCGATCAAGGCTTGGAGTCCTAGTCTTAAGATTAATCGAATAAGGTAGCTACATGACGGAAACGAACACCAACGGTTGAAGCAGAACAGCCGAAACAGAAGATCGATCGTGATCAAACTCCCATCTGAGGCAGTGCAAATGGAAGTGGCTCGACATATCCTTGTGATTAATTCCATGCTTTACACCGCGCAAGTGTAGTCACCACGGCCCCAACCAAAATATTGCTTCGATTGCAGCCAGTGGGGATACACCCAGGCGTCGTGTGGAAAGACAACCAGGCGAGGCTATTGTGCTGCCGCTCACCTAACCTTGAACTGTGTAAGGATAAGGACTTCTTGTGCGGACTGCGGCATGAAACATCGTTCATGGCAAAAAGCAGCATGTCGAACCTACCAGATCTCCAAAGAGATTGTGGACAAGGTTGGAATGAAGCTTCTATCAAGAAAGGCAGATATACGGAGTGAAACCCTACAATGGCGCCAAAGCAAACAATTGGAACGTCTGATGATCAGGTTTTTACTCTGGTCACGACTATGAAGTAAGAAGAACCTAGATTAGGGCCATGACAACTACAAAATCTAGTCAAATCCCCGGCGGCACCAATAATCGCACCGACAGAAACACAATCAATACAATCAACTCTTCGCACACTCCGAAGACCTGGGCTGGATGAGGAGGTTCTTTCTCGTTACAACTTACACTAAATTTAGTTTAATCGAAAGGGAGTTTACGAAATCTTTGGAAAGTTTATGGAATTGTGCTTGGAATGGGAGTCTTCGGCATTAAGCCTGCTCGATTCATGGTGGCAGGACATTTGGTTTTGTTTTGTTACAAGATTTATCCCGGATGAATGCAGCTTACCGACTACATGGTTCTGTATGTGTGTATTGGTCTATTGTGCGACTTGAGTCTACGAATATCTGTTGAATGGTATGATGTCATTGTATACCAGTAAGCTAGCTACATTCGGCTTAGTCTCATATGCTATGAACTATATGTGGTTCCAAAGAATTTAGCTACCTTAATAGACGGTGAGATAGATAGATAGATAGACAGATTTGTATTATAGTCCTAACTGAGTCAATGACTATAGAGGACTCCTAGAATAAATAAAGATACTGGCTACATTTATATTTCCAATTTTATGACTTTGAAATTTGCTCTCATGGACAGTGAGGGACAAGCCCTAATAGACGGTGAGAGATAATAGCAATTAATATCATATACATATACGACTATTTGCATAGAGTACTATTGAAGGTCACCCTGTCATAGAACAGTATCTAACACTTTGGGCTCCTATCCGACCCAGTTCTGACCTTTCTCAGTGCTCCATCCTGTTCTGTTGCTTGAAAGATCATTGATGTATTGCCTATGACGAATAGCCATCCAGCTCAGTATTAACCCGTGGGACTCTGCCACCTTTTCCGCGGAACCTTCTACCAAAAATGAAATAAAAATGGTAGCAATGGAAACCGCGTGCGTGGAAAACAAGTCTACAAAACACTGCAGCTCATAGCCAGTCGAGGCCTAGACATCGTAGCCATAAGAGGTGCGCCTATCAATCTATATCTCCCTTCCATGTAACATGAGTTGCCAGTTTGATACGATCTATCACTGCCGTGTTGGGTGCTGCGTATGCTCCGGAAACAATTACGAGTAGTTTTTGGGCGAGCGACGTACAGGGTGATGGAAGATATCAAGTTCTTTGGGGTTGAAATGACATGGATCATCTCCTCGCAGGCGGGGAAAAGCAAATATATGGGGGGAAACAAGTCTATTTTACAAAGGAAGCTTGCGGGGTCTAGATTAGTAGTAGCTTTTGGAGGGTTTGGGACGACTTAAGCTGCTGGATCTTTGGGGAGTTGGAAAACGTAGGATGTTCAATGCAAATCAGTTAGTATAGTTGGTGTAAGTGTTCTCCCATCATCAAAGGCAACGTGGCGGAGTGGTTATCGCGCTAGCCTAGAACTTCAAACGTGCTAGCTAGTTCCTTCGGGAGCGTCAGTTCGAGTCTGGCCGTTGTCGTGCAGTGATGGGATTGTGTGACTCCCACCAACTTTTGCTGCACACTCGCCTGGCATAAATTCGTCAACCTCCCAGCATCATATTATTCGTCGTGACCATCGTTCCTACATTTCGACAATATCCCACGATCGTTGTTTTATATTTGTTCATGTTAACCGAGTCTAAATTACCCATAAAAGTCCTTTCTGCCTTTTGCGCCCCAATGCTCATGCCTTGGCTAATCCACTACCTCCTGTACCGTCTTCACCATCACTGTCAAGCCTTAACACCCCCACGATCTTCCTTTGGAAAGCATTCGAAAAGTAACCAGTCTCCCATACTGATCTCCAAACCTTAGCATGTCAAGTTACTGACACTTACCGTTATTGAGCGGCTGGGGAAAGCCTTGTCCAAACTACTACTTGTGGGGCTCAACTAAGACCAATTCCGTGACGAAACTCGAACATGTGGCTGCCCTTTGGAAGTGCTAGTAGAGTCTGTCCAGCCAGATGGAGTAGACTGGTGTGTAATATAAAGCAGGCTACTCTACCATCCAGTGCATGTTATAGACTTGCAACTGTCTAATGGTTTGGGTAACATAGAGTCGCTCACGGCTCCTCAGTTTGGGAATTCGGATAATTGGCATGTTGGTTTATATTCTTGACGATACGAATCCTGATACACGATCTTGACTAAAAAGGCGTTCTGCTACCATGATCTTTTTCTTGGCCTAGAAATGCTTAATGTACATTGGAATCTGAAATGATCTGATCTGACACTGACTCAAGGTTAGTCGGGCTATTGCAGAGAGGAGTACCGTATTTGTCCTCAGATATTAATGTTTTGATGGTGACCGGAAGGAAAGTCAAGTAGCTCAAGTATACCGAGACATCTATGGCAATCATGGATTAGTAAAACTTCGTTAGAAGCGTACCATACCATCAGTCAGTCAAGTGATGCCTTTCTATTCTGAGTGTGGGAAAAGATGTACAGGAAGATGGTAGATTTTTACATATCTAGCAAGATACCTGAGATTTGATTTGGACGAAAGGAATGAGAGTGCGAGGGCCGCAAAGCAACATCGCAAAAAGCTCACTCTCAACAAACCAAAAGTATGTGACCAGGGCGAGGATCGAACTCGCGACCAACAGCGATCAAAGACTCGCATCTTGTAAAGCTGGTGTGATAACCGCTACACCACCCGGCCTGTACCGAGGAAGGTGTAAAGACAACTACATTCATTGCTCATGTCTTGCAAACTTCTTGCTACGAGTTAACACCAATCAACCATCGATTTAGCATTTAGTACAAATAGTGATAGTCTTGCCTCACAACTACCTATCATGGCCGATGCACGAACATAATCAATGCAAGTAAGCTCCTACCAGTACCTGAATATAGATTATAATAGAAGATAGCAGGGGACTAAGGAACCGAACAAGCTTTAAATGAGATCATCTTTTTAACTGACATCGTGCCCTATCGTCTGAACAATTCTAGCATACAGTACAAATTTATCGGATGATTCAACATCATCAGACATAATAAGAGCTTTGAATTGTTTGGACATTATGAGATGACACTCCCTTTATGCCCAATTACAACCTCGCATACTTCTCTAATACTTTTAACTATAACCCTACATGCTAGGCAACCAGCAACCCCAACGCTCCGTTAGGATTCTTGAGCGGTGATGTCTGTAAAAACTTGTGGCGGTTAGGCACAGATTCGATCACTTGGTGAGGCGAGGGGGAAAATATGAGATTCTATAAATCAGTCGTGGAGAGTGGCTAATTACCCTCACTTGAACACAGAGTGCTATGTAAACTGTATTCTGTGATGAGAAAGAGAGGCATCTTTATTGCGCTACTTGAGTAAAAGACTATCAATCACACTGAGCTTCTCTATAGCCTAGGCCACACCTTATACAGTGCTCCTATCCTCTATTGTTACTTGAAATATCGTTGTAAAATTATCCGTGATGAATAGCCATTCAGCTCAGCATTTACCCGTGGAAATCGGCCACCATATCTGTTGTAATAAAACAGTTCTGCATCAGTACCGGTGCAGGATCTTTGTATGTGCACTACTACATGTAACTCTTAATTCACTTGTCACCAGATTCTATATTTAATGTAGTCACATCTGTTTCTTGTTTTAGTCGCGGGGGTTCACTAAAACACAAGGCTAAAACTTCATTTAGATAATGCTGTCAAGTTGAGACATTGGCACGTACCTCAACAATCCCCCAACTTTAGTCATACCAAGTTTGATTCTTGTATATAGATGTAGTCTCTCCTGCCTCCAGAGAACTTCAGTTCATTGTATTAACTGAATATCTCTGAAGGCTATATTCATCCCTCCTCTCGTAGTCCTTCATAGTCATAGACTCAGTAGGGACATAAATTCTATTCTATTCCCTCCTCTCGTCAACTCCACAGCTTTACATCTAAAGCCCCGTTCACCTGCTCCTGTGCTCGAATACCCCCCCTTTCTTCCTCTCCAACAGCCCGAAATCCCTCTCGATCTTTTATCTCACAACAATTTCCACTGAACCTTCTACCCAAAATATATAAGTAAAATATAAAATAAATATAAAACAAATATAAAAAATAGTAACGATCTCACATCGCATTACCCATTACCCTTATTTACAAGAATCTTCAATCGGTTCAATGGCCCCAGCTGCTGCATCGTCATCGACAACGCCCTCCAATCCAGGAGGGCAACTTCACCCAAGCCTGCTTGGCATTGTGAATACAATGCACAAAGCAGAACAACAACGGAAAGAAAGACTGGATATAGCCCAGGAATTTCTAGAACTAATCGACTCCTGGGCTAAGAGCAAAGGAGAGAAACAAGCAGCAGCAGTTTTTGCGACCCTGCTGGAAAACATCACGCCTGTTATCACTGCCTTCGCAGTAGATCAGGCAGAAGCATCTAACTTTCCAAATAAGAATCCCCCAACCATGGTAAGCACTCCAAAACCAGTCGCGCCTAGGAAAAATAAAGCTGTTGAGGATCACAGCCACGTTCTACCCCCAAAGCTTCAAAACACCAGCTCGCCCTGGATGACAGTAGCCCGCAAAGCAGCCAAGTTACCGACGCCATCAAATGTGCAAGTTCCGCGAAGGCCTGCTCCATCAAGCCACCTGAAACCACAGACAACCCAAGAGGAGGACAAACGCCTGTTCCTTCGATTGGGGAGAGATCACCAATGGCACAAGCTCTCGCCAGTTACGATCAAGAAAATAATAACCGACAAGGCTGGGATAGCAACTTCTGCTATCACGTCCATGTACCCAGTCAGGTTGGGGATCGCTCTCGAATGCGCATCAGATGCATTGAGAGATACAATCATGAGGATTGCACCTTCCCTACAGGAAGACAACACTGTGATTGAGGAAGCGTCCAAATGGACATCATTGATCGTATCTCATATGCCATTGTACATCAGGAAGCGTGAAGGCAGCATCGCAGTCACCAACGATTGGTGAAGAACGAGTGCCAGGCTGTATGCGGCGCCACACCAATCCAGGTACGGCCCACAGAGACAAAACTTGGCCAATATTCAACGAGCTGGACCATTCATTTCCAACAGAAACCAGCGAACACCAAGTTCCGTCTCTTTGACGAGAGCGGGTCGGCAATCTTCTTCTCACGCCGATGACCGATCGAGCAATGCCAACATTGCTGGGGATTCCACACAACGCGTTCCTGTACCAGGAGCCAGCGATGTGGACGATGCGGAGGAACCCACGAGACATTGGAGTGCCAGGCCAAGGTGCTAAAGTCCTCGAATTGCGCAGGACCTCACCACTCAAATGAGGGTAGCTGTATGGCCAGGCCAAGACGACAAAACGGGATAATTCTGTCCCGCACCCCCGCAGAACTTCACATAATCAGAGAACGCCGACATCGTGATTATCACGCTGCTCTAGCGTACTCGGAAAGGAAGGGTAAAGCGGACGAAACCGACATTGCCCAGGACTCAACAATGTCGTGTTAATGTTAGGAAACCCCTCAACAAAGGCACCAAAAGACAAGTACAACACCGTCCACTTTCACCAAGTGAATGTCGGAAGGGGTGGGAAAAATACGGATATAGCATTGCAGCAGGCATTGGATGCAGGTGCACAAGTAGTAATGGTACAGGAACCATGGACAGGAAAGAAAGAGGAGGGTTTTATAACAAAAAGTCACCCAGGCTTCAATAGCCATATCCCATTCGGAGGAACAGACATTCGGCCCCGCACGATTACTTTCACGCGCAAAGGTAGTCATGCGACTCAATCATTTCTACCGTTGTCAGGCCCGACATCTGACTACTGTTTAGTAAAGATGGGCAGCCGAACCTTTGTCAACGTATACCGTGCCCCAGGCACTAGTGGAACCTTGGAGCTCCTACTCCAGTGGGAAATTAGAGGTTTAGTAGATGTTGGAGGCGATTTCAATTCTGTGTCACAGCATTGGCAACCGCTAGCAACAAATCAGTACGGCAATGGTAACCAGATTATGGAATGGGCAACAGCCCACGACATGGACCTAGTCAGCATTGTTGGAGAGCCAACGCATAGGGATGGGAACGTCCTAGATCTAACGTGGAGAAACACGGCCGCAATAGTGTTATGACACGTAGAATATGGCAAGCAAGAACTCAAGGTTTAAAAGGTAATAAAGCTAAAGAGCAAAGCTCTGTCTACGAATTACATATATAATAAGATTTAAGCGAGTAGTAATGAAAATGTCATCAGTGCTTCCATAACGCCAAACCTCCGTGGGTATCCCAATCCAACACCATATCTCCATACCAGATCCCTAGTCACTTAACAAATAGCATCAGTGTCCAAACATTACCACTGTACCTCAGATCACTCGACCATCGAAGGTACCGTGCTTAACCCTACAGTGTCAGATCTCTCTGGAATTGTAAAGAACATTCGTGTTAGCGACGCCAACTTGAAGGAATTTAGCCGATGTGTTAGCCAATGGACCAAATCTGGCCCTCTTGACAGTGTCGTCAACATCGAAAACTTCACGAATGATCTCCTACAAGCACTTGGAGATGCGCTCAAGATTGCAGGGAAAGTCCCAGCCATCAAAAGCGGAAGAACTGGGCCATGGTGGACCGATGAATGTCGCACAGAATGGCAAGAGTACAAGGCAGCGAGAGACAACCCTGACCTCGCAAAAGAGGCCCGCAAGAGCTTTAGAGCCGTGGTGCGAAAAGCCAAGCGAGAGTACTGGAAGAGGCAAGTAGAGTCAGTGACTACTGACGCACAGGTATTTAAGCTCATGAGATGGGCTAAGCCTCAACTAGCTGCTGAGCCCCCTCCTCTGCAGATTGACGAAAACCGGTGGCTATCTGACCCGCGAGAGCGAGCTAGTGCGCTATGAGACATTCTCTTGGCTAGGTTTAGCGGCGAGAACGACATTTCTATCTGGGAGAACGGGCTGGAGGAGCGTATTCCATGGGATACAGAATTATCACTGGACGATGTGACAAGTGCCAATGACTCTATCAACGACACGACACCGGGAGCGGACAAGATAACGGTACGGTTACTTAAAGCCTGTTGGTCCCATCTAGGACCTCTTGTGAAAGACCTTTACCAGGCTTGTCTGAAAATCGGCTACTTTCCTGCGGCTTTCAGGGTGACAGAAGTTGTGCTTCTTCCAAAGCCGGGTAGAAATCTGTCAACTGCTAAGGGTTGGCGACCAATCTCGCTGTTTTCGAGTTTAGGCAAAGGACTCGAGCGTCTAGTGGGTAAGAGAATGGCATGGCTGACGATAAGTCACCAAGCTGTTCACCCACAACTATTCGGCTACGTACCAGGACGATCTGCAGTCGACCTTGCATCCTGTGTAATCCATGATGCTGAGGCAGCCATGAGAAGTGGTAAGTGTGCGGCTATGGTCACACTCGACAATCAAGGTGCATTTGACGCAGTCCTTCACAACCGACTGCTCAAACGCCTTCGAGAGCAAGGCTGGCCACGATTCTTGTGCCGGTTCATTCAGACATTTCTTTGCCAACGAAAGGTTCAGGTCAAATACCGCGGTGGAATCACAGACGAGAAGATACTGGAATGTAGAGCACCTCAGGGCTCGCCACTATCGCCACTTCTTTTCATGCTCTACATCGCTGTGCTTTTTGAGGATCATGGTCTAACGAGCAGTTTCGGTTATGCTGATGATGTAGCAATTGTCAGAATTGGAAATACCGCGGCGGATGCTATCTCCGCAGCTCAAGACGACCTCGACAGCTTAATTCTTCTCGCAAGAGAACACAGGATTGATTTTGACCCAGCAAAGTCAGAACTTCTAGTGACCGGAGGAGGGCCTAGAAAGAAAATCAACGCGGCTGATCTCTCCATCTTGGTGAAAGATCGCCGGATCGAACCGTCACCTCATATCCGGTGGCTAGAAGTCTGGCTTGATACCCAGCTGAACTTCAAGCAACATGTACAGAAATGGACTGGAAAAGCTAATCGTCTAGTACATTTCTTACGACATATAAACGGAGTTCAACGCGGTGCAGCACCAGGACCTCTGATTCGTGCGGTATATGCATGCGTTCTGAGCACAGCTCTATACGGGGCAAAAGTGTGGTGGCCAGGTCTCACTCGAATAACCACACAGCGAGATAAGGAAGTCGGCACTGGAGTAGGCTGGCATATATCTCTACTGGACAAAAAATAATGAAAGCTATCAAAGTAGCACTCCCAGCGTGGCGTACCACTCCCAATGGCGCTCTTCATCGTGAAGCGGGAATAACCCAGGCATCTATAATTCTTCAGCAAAAGATGCTGCGGTCTGCAGCTCGTATGCGAAGAATGGATATCTGGCACCCTCTAGCCCTTCGGGCGGCTGAGGATCCGAAAGAGACAATAAGACGCTTAGGTCTTAGATCGGGACAAAGATATCGTTTGTTCAGATAACCAGAACGGTACATGACACGCCTACAAATGAGTGTGCGTTGAATTCCGACAGCCGAAGGCCCTAGAAAGCTATACTTCCCACGAGGCACCCCAGCATCGATTCCATGTAGTCGAGAAAATGAAGCTAGGTCTGGAAGCATAAAGCGGTGGTTAGCTTCCCGTCCAGCTAACACAGTCTTCGCTTTCTCTGATGGATCATCATCGGGTCCTGGAAAATCAGACTGGGGGTATGTAGTATACCAAGGACGCCAGCACTGGAAATAATGCTCGGACCAAGTGGATGGCAGCTGTTTAGGTGTTGTGAATACCTCGGGTCAGCTCCGATCGAGCCTCATCGGGCTTCCACCATCGCGGTATTCGGACACTCGGCCGCAGTAAGCTGGGTGAGATTAGGGCACTGATAGCACAGCTAAGTACCTAGTCACTCTGGCAACATCCTTACGTCCGAGCGTTGCCTGGTGGACCAATGCATTTAGACTGAGGTGCTCATCACTCTGATGGCTACCGAGTGGCAACCAAGTGGCAATAGCATACAGTGTGACGACGGTGTGTAGCTCTGCAATCCCGGAAGTTCCACACTAGCAACCAGTGTCAATAGTATGTTATGACAGGAGATATTTGCAGGGGCTATGGAAGTGGTTACTGTGACAGAAGTAGGAAGCGCCTGTGGTGAGTGCGTGATCAGGACTGGGGTACTGAATGTATATATGAGGAAGCAATATTTCCGCGATTAGATAGAGTATCAACCATCTCACTACTGTCCATTCCAACACATCTTCTCACTACAGCCACATCAATTATATCCGCGCATCCATAATCATCTGCATCCATTTCAGGTATTCCTCTGTCCCCTCATGACCTTGTTATTATAACATAGGTGCCATGAAAGCCTTGAAGGCTACAATAGAGGTAGGAGAAGACTTACTGATCTGCATTCTTCTGGACAACCAAGCGGCCACCCAGGCGCTCGAAAGAGTAAGATCTAACGCCTCGCAGTCAGCGGTGGACAAGTTTTCGTCGCTGAGACACAATAAGCGTGTGGAAATACGCTGGATACCCGGTCATGTGGGGATCCAAGGCAATGAAGAGGCCGATAAGCTGGCCAAATCAGCCTTGGGAGCTCCCAATAACCGGTCACTAACCTCAGCTGAGCCCAGTGGAGAAGATCAAGATCTAACCTTTGCGGAACTAGGGAGGTGGATTAAACTGTGCAGCCAGGAACTCGTGGAAGAGTGGTGGCAGAAGTATTGACCGAAACGGTACAAAGATTTGGGCCTATTCATGCGTTGCAAAAGACCACCGGAACTAGCTTTACCAAGATGGGCGTACCATCGTCTTATTGCGGCAAGAACAGGCCACGGGGACTACGCCGACTACCATCGACGTTTCAAACCCGAACATGAAGATCTGAAATGTGTTTGCGGCCGAGAGAAAAGGCCTTGGCATCTTTCAGAGTGCCGACCTACTCTGCTACGTTGGAGAAGCTATGAGAAAATGGCCCCAGGTGGGGCCAGGGATATGATAGGGGAGAAGGGATGGCAGAAGTTCATTCAATTCTTAACTACAAGCAGATGTTATAGTCTGCCGAAGAATGGACAGGGTGGGAGGTGACCACACTGAGATTGTTTCTGACCCGAGAGGAGATGGGTGTGGAAGATAGGGATGCGGCGCAGGGCACCGTAACTCAGACATATACTGTTCCTTTTGTTTCCTTTCCTTTCTTTTCTTTTGTCGCTTCGGGCTCCACTGGCGTTCATGTAGGTAGCAATGAGCTTTCAGAGCCCATCTACCCATGTCACGTCTAAATAGATGTCAGGTTCTTCCTGTCATGTAAAAGATTTCAAATTAAAATTCAAATAAAGATTAGCAACAACGAAACTGCGTGCGCGGGGAAAAGTCTCAAAAAAACCTGCAGGCCCTGCCAGGCAAGGCCTACACATATGAATCACATGAGATGCGCAAATTCATCTATATCTCCCTTCTTTATAACAATTCAGGCCGACCTCATCCAATCCATCATTTCCGTATCGGGTGCTGGGAACGCTCCAGAAGCTCATCAGATGGCTTTGTTGTAATGGTAAGAGCTTACGGAGGTTGATTGGCAGAAGGTTTACAGATGATTATTGATGAATCAATTTGAGCTGCTGATACTCTTGGTATTTAAAACTATGAGGATTTAGGAGGTAGAAAGCGCTACTTATATACACATCTGATGTGACGGCTGGTAAGCCGGAAATTGCCTGTAGCCTGCGCTGTCTAACGCAGGCTGACGGAGACTATTCTCAACGCCTGTCAGTGATGTCCCCCACGAACCTCCAGCTCTCACTGTAGAGCCTGCAGAGCCGAGATTGAATAACACATTTTTAACTTTGAGCTGAGTTATCTCCCCCTCCGTCAACAATACGCTTCCGATAACACATAAGACTACCATGACGAAGATAATGATGCTAGGAATGAAGAAAGATAATTCACGACCAAAGGCTACAACGTTAGTCAGAGAAGCCCTCGTTATATTACAACATGTGCTACCAACCGGCGGGCAAACAAAAAGCCCACGAAAGCAAAGTAAAAGACCCTTTCGCCCTCAAGAAAAGCAGATTTCGACTCGTCAAAAATATCGTCCTCTCTAACCTTTAATTCCGAATCTACTAGCCAGGCGGCCATCTGAAATAAATGAGTTACCCGACGACCCCACGTCCGTAACGACTTTTGGATGCTAGGCTAGGCTCCTTCACGACAGTCACTCTCGACTGAAACTTTTCTGACATCCTTTCACGATCTTCGGTTTGTCCTGCGGCATGAATCAGGAAAAGAGGAAGAAGAAGGCTAGGAGGGTTGAGAGACGTTCTTAGGTATACACCGGTCTACTGCGCCCGGCTGACCGGCTCCTTTGTCCCAGGAGAGCCCTGCACCCAGTGGTTATTGTGACTTTTCCCTATAGCTACATACTCGCCAATGGCCATTGTTTTGTTGGCTGGAGAGCGGAGATAATGACGGGATAACGGCTCTTCTTAGTGTGTACTCGAATGAAGACCTGTGGGGGTATTACTGCTGGAAAGAAGTCGTGAAGGAGGCATAGGAGGGAGTACACTACCCGAGGCATAGATACTCCCGGCCTGTAGGCAGAAAGGACCTACCTGTCCTTACATAGTCATAGACTTTATACGACAATAAACGCAAACAACACAGACCTAGTGTTGAAATTGGTGCTTCCAATTATGGCAAAGACAGAGATGTGTAGAATACACGTCACTAATCTCCCATTAATTGTGAGGTAATTATTAATGCGCTTTAACGTAAAGGCCAACCACTCCATTTTCTCATCACACAATACAGTTTACATAGCACTCTGTGTTCAAGTGAGGGTAATTAGCCACTCTCCACGACTGATTTATAGAATCTCATATTTTCCCCCTCGCCTCACCAAGTGATCGAATCTGTGCCTAACCGCCACAAGTTTTTACAGACATCACCGCTCAAGAATCCTAACGGAGCGTTGGGGTTGCTGGTTGCCTAGCATGTAGGGTTATAGTTAAAAGTATTAGAGAAGTATGCGAGGTTGTAATTGGGCATAAAGGGAGTGTCATCTCATAATGTCCAAACAATTCAAAGCTCTTATTATGTCTGATGATGTTGAATCATCCGATAAATTTGTACTGTATGCTAGAATTGTTCAGACGATAGGGCACGATGTCAGTTAAAAAGATGATCTCATTTAAAGCTTGTTCGGTTCCTTAGTCCCCTGCTATCTTCTATTATAATCTATATTCAGGTACTGGTAGGAGCTTACTTGCATTGATTATGTTCGTGCATCGGCCATGATAGGTAGTTGTGAGGCAAGACTATCACTATTTGTACTAAATGCTAAATCGATGGTTGATTGGTGTTAACTCGTAGCAAGAAGTTTGCAAGACATGAGCAATGAATGTAGTTGTCTTTACACCTTCCTCGGTACAGGCCGGGTGGTGTAGCGGTTATCACACCAGCTTTACAAGATGCGAGTCTTTGATCGCTGTTGGTCGCGAGTTCGATCCTCGCCCTGGTCACATACTTTTGGTTTGTTGAGAGTGAGCTTTTTGCGATGTTGCTTTGCGGCCCTCGCACTCTCATTCCTTTCGTCCAAATCAAATCTCAGGTATCTTGCTAGATATGTAAAAATCTACCATCTTCCTGTACATCTTTTCCCCACACTCAGAATAGAAAGGCATCACTTGACTGACTGATGGTATGGTACGCTTCTAACGAAGTTTTACTAATCCATGATTGCCATAGATGTCTCGGTATACTTGAGCTACTTGACTTTCCTTCCGGTCACCATCAAAACATTAATATCTGAGGACAAATACGGTACTCCTCTCTGCAATAGCCCGACTAACCTTGAGTCAGTGTCAGATCAGATCATTTCAGATTCCAATGTACATTAAGCATTTCTAGGCCAAGAAAAAGATCATGGTAGCAGAACGCCTTTTTAGTCAAGATCGTGTATCAGGATTCGTATCGTCAAGAATATAAACCAACATGCCAATTATCCGAATTCCCAAACTGAGGAGCCGTGAGCGACTCTATGTTACCCAAACCATTAGACAGTTGCAAGTCTATAACATGCACTGGATGGTAGAGTAGCCTGCTTTATATTACACACCAGTCTACTCCATCTGGCTGGACAGACTCTACTAGCACTTCCAAAGGGCAGCCACATGTTCGAGTTTCGTCACGGAATTGGTCTTAGTTGAGCCCCACAAGTAGTAGTTTGGACAAGGCTTTCCCCAGCCGCCCAATAACGGCAAGTGACAGTAACTTGACATGCTAAGGTTTGGAGATCAGTATGGGAGACTGGTTACTTTTCGAATGCTTTCCAAAGGAAGATCGTGGGGGTGTTAAGGCTTGACAGTGATGGTGAAGACGGTACAGGAGGTAGTGGATTAGCCAAGGCATGAGCATTGGGACGCAAAAGGCAGAAAGGACTTTTATGGGTAATTTAGACTCGGTTGACATGAACAAATATAAAACAACGATCGTTGGATATTGTCGAAATGTAGGAACGATGGTCACGACGAATAATATGATGCTGGGAGGTTGACGAATTTATGCCAGGCGAGTGTGCAGCAAAAGTTGGTGGGAATCACACATTCCTACCACTGCACGACAACGGCCAGACTCGAACTGACGCTCCCGAAGGAACTAGCTAGCACGTTTGAAGTTCTAGGCTAGCGCGATAACCACTCCGCCACGTTGCCTTTGATGACGGGAGATGACTTACACCAACTATACTAACTGATTTGCATTGAACTTCCTACGTTTTCCAACTCCCCAAAGATCCAGCAGCTTAAGTCGTCCCAAACCCTCCAAAAGCTACTACTAATCTAGACCCCGCAAGCTTCCTTTTTAAAATAGACTTGTTTCCCCCCATGGATTCGCTTTTCCCCGCCTGCGAGGAGATTATCCATGTCATTTCAACCCCAAAGAACTTGATATCTTCCATCACCCTGTACGTCGCTCGCCCAAAAACTACTCGTAATTGTTTCCGGAGCATACGCAGCACCCAACACGGCAGTGATAGATCGTATCAAACTGGCAACTCATGTTACATGGAAGGGAGATATAGATTGATAGGCGCATCTCTTATGGCTACGATGTCTAGGCCTCGACTGGCTGTGAGCTGCAGTGTTTTGTAGACTTGTTTTCCACGCACGCGGTTTCCATTGCTACCATTTTTATTTTATTTTTGGTAGAAGGTTCCGCGGAAAAGGTGGCAGAGTCCCACGGGCAGTATATCATTGATCTTTCAAGTAAAGTGAGGGGCAGGGAGCACCGTACAAGATGGGTCTGGGTCAGAAAGGAGCCCAATATGCTAGTTTAGTTTAGTTTAGTTTAAATTTAACGTCGTGCCTATCTACAGCTCGTGACCTTAGTCACGTGCTGGACGGCCCAGTCCCTACAGAACTACCCGACGCTCTAACGCGCCCTACAGCACCTAGAAACTACAAAAGAGTCCGACCAGCTGTCCGCCACTCTGCTTTCCAAAGCCCAATATGCTAGATAGTCATAGACTCAAGTTATACAATAAAATAACACATGACTATATTATAGAATTCTGGTATTTTCTGTAATGTTTTATTTTGCGCCATATCGAAATTGGCGCTACTTAGCAATGAAGAGACGCAATATAATACGCCTTCTTTTCCCATGTGTTTCTATAAGGAGTTGATGGCACTGCAGGGGCTAGACTTGGAAGGTGCGGCGTTAGTGTCTGGGCATGTAGATGATCTAGTATGGCGGAAAAACGTAGGAGACAGAAGACAGAGAATACAATCAGATGATTTTTACCGCTACCCATTTAATGCTATAAAGTACATCACAATTAACTAAATACAATAACAGGGAAGGTAATAAGGCTTTAGTATTACTAGCCACATTCATGGCGACTCATACATTGTCCAGCCTCACAATTATCTAGCATAAACTAGTGAATCGTGTCCTTCACTTAGCTGTAGTAATTAGTTTATATAGCGCTCTGATACTAAGTGGGTTTAATCAACAACTCTCCAATATAGTTTTCAGACCCTTCAAACTCCCAACTCGCTTCACTAGGTGATATTAAACACAAGCCTAACAGCTTATGCTTCTCAACACAACTTCCATTAGAACAAAGACAAGTAGTAAGATATTTGAGAATACTGGACTATGGAGATATATGATTGAGAAGCTGAAGAACTACTTTAGGGTAACTCCAGCTTCTTTTAGTACAGCTAACTACGTGCTAGATTTGAACTGAGGCTTTGGAAGATTATGTCGTGGTGAGCCCCTCCCACTCTAGTTGTCAGAGTCACCCCGGAAATCTTCTCCTCAAACCTTCTCCTTGAACCGTCTTCAAGGATGCCTGGCCATAACCGAAAATCTCCCAAACTTTATACTGATACAAGACTTATCCCATGGAATACCAGTTGCGAGATACCTCTGCAAACCATCGGGGCTACAGGCAGGAGAAATGGCCGCGAGGCATTCATGAGATGGCAAGCATCTCAATCCCCTTTGGACTCATTCGTTTTCTCTGACGGTGCCCTTTTAAAGAGTAGAGCCGGGTCGGGATATGTCATCTATCGAGGCCTCAAACAGAGAGTTGGGCAGCGTACTCTTCTTCTAGGAGAATCTGCCGAATGAAATGATGCAGAAATAGCCGGGGCCACTGAAGGCCTAGATGCTGCTCTTCATAATCCGATGGCCCGATTGGCCACAAATATTATCGTATGCCTGGATAATCAGGAAGCCGCCCTTCGCCTCTTCATAGATACTCCTTGTTGGAAAATGTACTCTGTACGATATGATATGGATATAAGTGATGAAGTAAAGAAAACTTGAATTGGAGAGCCGCAAATATTATTACAGATGAGACAACAGGCAGAAAAAGAATTACATACAGAAACACATCCTCAGATATCCACCGGAACCTTAGTAGGGCCCAAAGCAGTATTGCAATTCAGATAAGAAGTGAGCACATTGGTCTCAATTCTTATCTGCACCGAAGGAAAGTCCCTGGAGTGATTAATTCAAAATGTCAGTGTGGATATCCGTCTCAAAATGTCAAACATATGGTCTTGGCGTGTCCTCAGTGGGCAATGGGAAGTGGAGAGGTGCTACAAAAGGCAAAAGACAGGACATTTGCGGCAATGATGAACAGCCCTGATGACATGGAAAGAATTACAAAATGGATCCTGGCAAAAGGCTGGTTTGAACAATTCCGGCTTGCAGGAGAAGTAGAAATAGCATTGGACGAAAAGATGAGACCATGTGGACAAGGATAAGACGGATTTCACACTGTATAAACAGAGTAAATGCACTTCCCACAGGAAACCTCACAAAACAAATAGACACGAGACAGACAGTTGTGGGGGGCTTTTACCGAATTTGGTTTCCTCCTGTGTAAATATTGTAGCTAGATATTCCTGCATGAGCCCATAGCCTACCTGAACGGGCTACATGAAATCAAATCAAAAGAAAACTTGGTACTTTACAACTATGAGAAGATTGGACTTATACATCTAAGGGAGAAATCCCCACTAGTCTCATGTGCCTGTCAAAGCTAGTGATGACCAGCCACCTCTCATCTACCATGATGAGCAAAGATACACTGCAGTACGTAAATATCCAGACGTATATGCGACAGTAGGCGCGATTAGCGCTCTCAAGACATGTGTAGAGAGAGTCCATCTTGTCGGGAACCTGAGACGAAACAGATAGTGGTTGAGTCCTAAATTCGAGAGTCAGAATTCCCAACACTCGTACCCCAAGCAGTTCCTCTCGAATCGCTCACTTTCGATACCTTGCTACCCAGTGGACAGAGAGAGAACGAGTTGTGGTTATGAGCTGAGAGGTGTATAGAAATTACATAGCTCTGCTGTCCGTCGGTGGAGTGGCACGGGCCAGTGTGCAATGGCGAGTCGCGGAGGTGGCGCGCTCATGCTGGGTGATGGCACGATGGACACCGAGTGCCTATTACTGTCGCCCATGGGTGTCAGTAGGTATCAATTGTGAACTCTAACTGACATTGGTGATCTATGAAGGTGATGCTAGATGCGCATCCCAACGATTGACAATATCATCTAATGGATGATGTGAAGTATGACATTAATTTAATTTATTGTCCTGTCCGAGTCTATGACTATGTAGGACATGCAGGTCCTCTCTGCCTATAGGCCAAGGATACCTATGCCAGTAGCATATCCCCACCTATGCCTCCCATACAGCTCCCCTCAAACAGTACCACTCCTCACAAGGCCTCATTCGATCATACGCCCTAGAGGAGCCCTTCGCCCTTCATCATCTCCCCTCTCCAGCCAACGAAACGATGGCCATTTGCCGGTGTATGGCAGCCGGGGAAAATCGCAAAAACCACTGGGTGCGGAGCTCTCCTAATACCGAAATCAGGACTGAATGCGAAGATATAGTGACCCTTCTGAAGCGTTCGAAGCGGCCGGCTAGCTGGGCGCTACAGACTTGTGGGTACCTCGGGGAGTTCACCCTCTGCCTTTCTAGCCTCCTTCCAACTCCTTGCCGAAGGTCGTGCTGAAACGTCAGAAAAGTCTTGATAGAGCGTGATTGCTGAATGGTAGCTTAGCCCAACTTCTTTAGTGCCGTCTAGGGTACTGGGGAGTGCTGTTGACTCATCGACAAAAGAAGTTCTCCCGGCTAATTAGCCGAAATCTCGGTCTTGGCCCCACAAACGTTCCAAAGTTGAAAACCCCTCGTAAATGTCAGTCCCAGCATGGTCTTCAGGGACCTGTTCCCTCTCTCGCTCCACATATCAACCGCCTGTTCTTCCTCAAGTTGCTTGTCCCATTAGAGCAACAGTCCCTCGTAAGCCACGACCCAGGCTTTGTATTTTTCGCCTTGATTTCCTCCTTGCGGAAATAAATAGCGTTGTAAAAATGTTGTGAGTGATGGCCGGTAATTAATGGGGCAAGCTCCTGTTTGCAATTGAGGTGAATGCTTTATCGGTCGTTGAGGTGAGATAATGTGTAGTTGAAAAGAGATTGAGGACTGGGATGAGAATGGTAAGAAAGGCATTGTCGAGAAGTCGTCAAATGGAGATATGCTTGACGTTGCTTTCGACTTCAATTCGGATGCGATTTTTCTTGGCTATCCCATACATGCAGAGTATACTGAGCGATTACACCGGCACTACTGAAAGGTAAAGATTTCGTCTTTGCCGGCAAATATCCTCGTGTGGTATTTGCAACCAAAATCTGAATGTAAATGTTCTACGCGTCAAATTGTATCATCCTTCTTAAAGTATATTCATATCTTCCGATAAAACATACCCTGCCTTCAAGGTACCAATTTAGTTGTTAGAGATTAATTTATTTATTTATCACCGACGGCAGTCTGGCATTGTGCCCCGCAAAATGTTTGATTGTGGTATTGAACCACACCCGATTTGAACGGATAACCTTTCGATCTGGAGTCGAACGCGCTACCGTTGCGCCAGCGGTCCTTGTTAACAATATAAATATATAGGTTAATCTAACTCAAAATGTATTGTAGGCTGGTTTTTATATATGTATTTGAATATGGATTTGAAATCATTTACGTGACAGGAAGAATCTAACATCTATTTAGACGTGACACGGGTAGATGGATTCTGAGAGCTCTTTGCTACCTATCTGATCGGCATTGAAGCCAAACGCGACATAAGAAAAAAAAAACGTACAGCTAATGTCTGAGTTACTGTCGCCGGTCCAATTGGAGTTAGTATACAGCAGAGCAAGTCCAGAATAAAATCAGTTAATTATCGAAATGTAGAGACATGAGGTCTCCCACATCTTGCTATTTACATCAGGGATTTTAATTAACGACGCCGATCATAACAGTCTCTATTGCTTAGCAACCGTTTCGAATCTACACCCTTGATAGAGTCTATAGCTGACTAAACCCGACATTCCATCTCTACCGTACTGGCGCAGACAGTTTACATACAAGGGAGTATTCCCGTAACAGTTACGGTGCCCTGCGCTGCATCACCATCTCATAAACACATTTCCTCTCGAGTCAGAAGCAATCTCAGCGTGGTCACCTCCTACCCTGCTCATTCTTCGGCAGTCGGGAATTGGATGAACTTCTGCCATCCCCTCTCCCCTATCACTTCCCTGGCTCCAGGTGGAGCCATTTTCTCACGGCTTCTCCAACGCTGAAAAGTAGGTCAGTACTCTGAAAAATGCCAGGGCCTTTTCTCTCGGCCGCAAAGATTATTTTGAAATTTTCCACTGCGAAAAGCTGTGGGTAGTGACCAGTTGTTGAGAGATTTCAAGACCGATTTGGCCAGCTCATTGGCCTCTTTATTGTCTGTGATCCCCATATGACAAGGTATTCAGTGTGTTTCCACACGCTTATTTTCTCTCAGCAGTGAAAAATTGTCCACAACTTCCTGCGAAGAGTTAGACCTTCCTCGGTCGAGGGCTCGCATGGCCGCTTGGTTTTCCAGAAGAATGTAGATCGGCAGATCTTCTCCAACTACTATTGCAGCCTCGAAGGCTTTCATGGCGCTTAAAACTCCCGCGCCGAATACCTCTACTCCAGGAGCTTTTATATACTTAAATTGTAATTAATTCATTTTATTGTCCTGTCTAAGTCTATGACTATGTAAGATATGCAGGTCCTCTTTGCCTACAGGCCAAGATTACCTATGCCATCGAAATGTGTCTATATGCGTAGAGGTTGGCTGATACAATGAAAGGTTCGAGAGCTAAAATGTAAATTTTCTATCTCGTTTATGGTTTCTAGCTAAAAAATGGAAAATTCGAAGTTTGAAAGGTGGGCTGAGTCATCAAGAGACTGTCGCAGCAACTGAGCGATACACTATTATATTTACATACTATTTGAGTCATGAGATGCACTACTGGTAGTGCACAGCGAAAGGTTTTATCTCTCGTTACGTACTAGAGCCAAAATATCATAGAGTCGACAAGTAGTAATATTAGGCTATCTGAACAAAGAAGAGAAGACATTCGAGCAAATGATAAAAAATTAGAGCTAGCTCACCGAGTGGATATTTGCGGGAAAGACAGGTCTAAAATACTGTGGGAAGTAGTGAGAAAGTCTCAGCATATCAAGAATTGGCGAAATCTTAGGCAACTCAATTGCGAATACGACAGCCTCGACAATTTCTTATTGCAGATCCTTAAACCTGGAGAGCAGAAAATTCCTATCGGAGCCGATAGTTGGAAGGGAAGAAAATAATTCTCCAGGAATCGCTAGTTTCTTTCTGCCGTAACCTGACAAGGGCCCAAAGCAGTCTGGAAATGAAAATTCGAAACGAGCATATGGGGCTGAACTCCTGTTTAGATACAAAGTACCAGAGATCTACAGCCCAGACTGTCCACGCAGCTGTCAATCACAGAATTCCAAGCATATGGTCATGCCTGAAGTTATCGGTCAAATGATAGGAGAGAGATTTGGAGACAAGCCAAGGCCTGGACCTTCAAAGTTATGAGCAACAATCCTGTTAACATCAAAATAATCAAACATTCAATTTTAAATCATGGTTGCAAGGAGAAATAGTCATTCAATTACTGATGAGAGATAGAGAAAGGACGAGAAATTCTTAGAGTCGATAGAGAGGATATATCTGGCTTACACGGATGGTACAAAGGTGTGAATGCGCTTTCTGAAGGACAAAGAGGGAAACCAAAGAAATTGATTAGAAAGGTCGCGGGAACCTGTCAACAAAGGGTTTCATCCCAAGTAAAAATTGCTATTCAAGGACTTTTGCAAGGGACCATAGGGAGCCAAATCGCAAGAATTAAATGAAATCTAATACATACTAATAATTTTTAATGTCGAATAATTTACCGGGCAAGGTATTCGCTCGTCCCTCTAAAACACAGTCTATACTTCGCACGTTTACAGTACAAAACCACTAAATTCTACCTCATCGTCGTATTAGGAAATTGAATTTTGAGCATGAGTGTCTCCATAACCAAACGCATCATGATAAGAACACATAGCACTATTCATATGTCACAGCTAGTTCGCTGAAAGCACGTTAATTGATTCACACAAACACGGCCAAACATTGGAAGGAACTGTGAGCGAACTGAGACTTCAAATATAAAAACGACCGCGTCTGATGGCGGATTTTATGTTCCTTCTACTATTCATGATAAAGATGAATTGTTATATTAATGCATTACCGGCTCAAACCAGCAAAGGTGAAGTGTCTGACGTTTAGGTATTAGATGAGATTTAAACTACTACTCCGGCTGAGTCTACGACTGTAGTCAAATTTTAGGATGCAAGTGAAAGAGAGTGATAATATGTTATCAATGCAATATTACTTAATCCAGGCTCATTCTAGCGGGCAGTGAGGGTCGAGTCCCTATGATAGGAATCAACTTTGCCATATCAACTGTAAGGGTCCATGGATGAAGTCTTTTCTAGCACGGGCTTCCAGGAAGCAGTAGTTTTCAGCATTGAAAATGTCGTCGCGTAGGTGCTTGATTCCAGGAAGAATTAAGGACTGGTTACGGCAAGGGTTTAGTCGATAATTCACAGACTGGTTCTGCGAGGATACCCTCATCTTGATCTAGGTACACTGATGGGATAATTGGTCAAGGAGACGTCGGAAATTACCGTCAGGGTCTATTATGAGTACAACGAGCGGAAGAAATGGCTTAAGCAAACCTTTAACTTTGCGAGTTGTATAATCCTGACCTTCTAATCTTAGTTCTCTTACGTAGGCATTCAAGAATAGATTTATCCTAACCTTATTACTAACCTCCAGTTTGAGCTCTATTGTTGCTTGTGTCTCTCAAAGATGGTGGATTCCACTCCCCCCCCCAAGCTCGCTTTAGCGCGTATTGATGGCGCCTCGGGAGATCATTAGGCATGGACTGGACCTGGAGATGATATCAGGACGTCAGACCTTGATGCAAGGCTGGCTGTGGTAACCACTACGTCGCTGATCCACCCATATTCCCTCGAGTAATCTGGGCGGAGAAGCCTAGCAAAAGGCACAGAGTGTTAGGTATGGCCGGGTTGTGGTTAAAATAATGTCGGGAGACGTATGCGGACCTGAGGCGTTAGCGAAAGATACAACTGTCAGTCGTAAGAGCCGGGTCGGGAACTCATGGCAATGATCGGGGCAGTGTCGCGAAACATACGCGGGCCATACGAACTAGCCATAAACGCAGCAACTGTTACTCATAAGTGTCTAACCTTCACTCGCACCCTCACAGTGCAGGTCACCTAGACGTGCTGCCAGTAGAAAGCCATGACGCGGAATATGGACGATAACATGGGCCATATCGATACGTTTCTAGGAGCCAATATTCCCTCATCCGACAGTATGGAAAACGAATACATTCATGCACTCCCGACCGCTTTTCAGGCTTGCAGGTCGACAACAAGCATGGTGCCAATTGAATCATACCCTCAGCGCTAGACAATTAACGACCTGAGCCCACAATGCCTGCTGGCATCTCCAAGAACAATATCTGGCGGAGACGACAGCTTGTTAATCGTCCAATAGCAAAATGAAAAGTAGCGCCACTTGCAAGATCTCAAGGGGTCGCTAGGCATGACGAGCAGACTCGTATCTCGAAATCTAGACTGCCGCGTCTCTTTCGTGATTTCCATCTTGTATAGATGTTGTCCGAATCTGGAGGCAAGGGATACAGGCACAGGTGCATTAAGAGTGGCTAACTATGATCTACTTGAAGTGGAATTAAACTCCTAAGAGAGAGGAGCAATGTGACTGTAGGTGATGGTCACTTGAATTTGATCTTGAACGCCTCGCTGATGAGTCAATCATATCGCTTCGTCATGAGGCTTCGCCTTTAAGCTCTACTGGGTAGCAACTTATATCAGTCAAAGATTAGGATTGTACAGTGGTACCTAATCGCTTGGTAGAAGGTAATAAGAGCCATTCTCCTCCCGGTGCTCCCGGCTCCGCTGAGGTCTCCACCTGAGCTAAACCAGGGTCAAATCATAATACGCCAAAATATCAAAGCTCGGCTGTCTCAACTTCAAAGTCTGATAAAAATAGAGCGAAGTCTAGGACTTGAAAGGGGCATCAGCGTGTAATATTATTTCCCATAATAGTCTGCGTTTGCGTTCCATGACCGGCCTGCACCAAATTTCACTTATGAGATTCAGCGAGGGGTAGCCCTAAGCTCTCTGATGATGCAATTATGTCCCTTCATGGCCGGATCCACAACAGGAATGAGAACCGTCTGTTCTGTCTTTGGGCCGAGCCGGATCTGGCCCAAACATCTCCCTCACGCGGATAGATCACTGATCAGACGACGATGCGTTTTTGAGTAGCACGAAAGACAATAACACCACGAGTCAGGGCCGAGATGGCGCATTCCAGCGAGTCAGGCCTCTCTCATTCTCTCTGTAAACTGTCTCAAACGTAGAGACACACTCCAGATACTAGCTATCCATCATGCTGTAAAAACTCTGCATGGGACACCGGCCTTCCCCACTATGATCACTTGACGGTGTGAGATTTCACGCTTGAGAGAATGTGTTTGTGTTTATTGTGCTACTTGAGTCATAGAGTATCTAGCACATTAAGCCCCTCCCTGAACCAGGCCACACCTTGTACAGTGCTCCTTGCCTCCCATGTTTCTTGAAAGATCATTGATATATTGCCCTTGATGAATAGCCATTCAGCTCAGTATTTACCCGTGGAGAAGGTGGCCGAATTCCACAGAACCTTTTACCCAAAAAATAATAATGGTAGCAATGGAAACTGCGTGCACGGGAAAAAGTCTCAAAAAACCTGCGGCCCCGGCCAGGCGAGGCCTAGACACCGGGACCACATGAAGTGCGCATATTCATCTACGTCTCCCTTCTTTGTAACAGTCGAGGCCGACCTGATCCAATCCACCTTCTCCATATCGGGTGCTGGGTACGCTCTGTAAACTCATCGGATGGCTTCACCTCCATGATCAAGTGATGGTGATGAGAAGGGCTTCAAGCCTACCATCTGGTCTGATCGTGGTTAGCTTCTTGATAATGGTGACAGGGGGTTGTGCTTAGGGATGAAGACGATACAGACCACAAGAGTGATTGGGAATCGTCATGGAAGTGAGGTCTTTGTTACTCAATCTCGGCTCTGCAGACTCTACAGTGAGAGCTGGAGGTTCGAAGGGGACACCACTGACAGGTGTTGAGAAAAGTCCCCCTCACACTTGAGAGTATCTCTAAACCTCTAGCAAACCACTGGCTTGGGCGACGAGACAATATAGCTGTAACGGGATCTAGTGCACGAACTTCTACCATTCAGTCTTGGTGGCCCATGTCTAGTGTTGATCTTAGGGCCTGCTGAATCCGCCCCTTGTAAAATAGCTATCTTTTGCAAATCCTCTTAATCCACATCGTAGAGTTATTCATAGAGAATCATTATTTTAGGGAATCAGAGCTTCGGATATATTGTTCGATTGTTCGGATTACGGTTTCATGTCGTAATAATAGCATTCGACCAGGCTGAAAGTTTTGGTCGTAGGACATACATCTTCGAGACCGCTGGTTGCTTAAGGATCTAGGTAGACGGTCTCGCCGCTGCTAGACCCGCTGTGAGAATCGAGCTCAGCCCATGAGGGCAGGACCTACTAGGATATAGCAACATGGACATGACTCCACAGCCTTGCAAGTTGTATGTTGTGTTCAATCAGGATATCCGGGAAAGATGGATATATTCTTGGGAAATAGTTGATGAAACTGTCTGGCTGTACGTGGATGACCTCTTGGTAATTTACTGTGGAGTGAAATGTTCAGGGTGCAGCACTTTGTGCTGTCCCCGCGAGGTTTCTCTTGGCTTATTCATAGATGAGCTGTCAAGAAGCTCATGGATCAGGGGCGAGCGCTGGCGACACAATCTTATGAAGATCGTTGCGGGAAGTCTTGTCTTCACCGGTCAGGCTCCTCACGAGACGCATGCGCTAGTGAATCTATTTCTGCATAGACCGATAAACACCTTTCTGCGCGACTTCGACCTTTCAGCGAAGAGTAGAAATTTTACCCGCACCCAACAAAGTCCCGCAAACAGCTCGAGTCAGACATGATTATTCGGAATAAAGTTTCCATCTTCAGCATCAAGTCCATACGCTTCAATCTACTCCTAGCGACGCCGGGGTTAGGAAATAGAATGTCTTGCAAGGCCAGCTTATAGATCTCCACTCCCCAGCTACCCATCACCTGGCCTGAAAGAGGAGATGGGCCACGTCTGTGTTTGTCTCGAGGCAGCGCCCCTCACTCTAATCCACCATTTATTCCTTGCGAGTAGAATAGGCGGGATAAGGGTTGTCTGGCGTGGCGACTGGTCATGGTTCGAGGGCAAAATAGTATTTCCTGCCCGTCTTACATCTACTTCCATGGTTGGCTTCGACTCCGCGACATGCCAGCAGCCATCATCTATGAGCCATGAGCTCTGGAAGTTCAACGATAAATCTACCCGTTCATAACCCAGCCCACCTCATCTCTCCTACATCTACTACGACATCGGGTCGGCTTCTCAACGCGACTTTACCGTACTACAGTCTGTTCCAGAAAGTCGGACGTGCTGTAAATGTATCTCTTGACTTCATCTCACGCCAAATTATTTGTAGCGAGTAGCTTATCTAGCCTGCCTCAACTCTGATCTCGGAGAACGAGAAGATTCCGGGTAGACTGGTATTCCGCCTCGGGCATGACGCGATTCTAGACCCCGTGGTAATTGAGCCGTCGCAACCAGTTTTTGCAGTGTCCGAGTTAGAGGTGTTTAACAACTCTATGCTTCTCTTGGATTACCTAATTTCTTTTCTCAGCTCAGATGCCTCTGTCGCGATGTGATGAAGCGTGTAGTTGCTTTCGTCGCGTCTCGCAGGGGTCACCGTAGCGCGATCGCCCGTGCCAGTTGCGGGTCCGAGCTTACACAGATTCACGAGTCACGCATCAGGGTCCACCTCGCAAGAAGCCAAGGTATCATGTCTTCCATATGCTGAACCCCCCGTCCTGACCAGCAGAGAAGGAACAAATCATAAAAAATTGCCGTCTATTTTAGCTTGCCACGGCCTCAAGCGGAGCTAACTGCTTTTTGGCAGGCACCTAGAGAAATGACTGCGTTGCGATGCTTCCCTTGTGTCGGAATAACCGGGCCCGTCGGCCTAGGAAGCGGAAACATCCGACCCGATCACTCGAGTTCCTCTATAAGGCAGCAGCGATATCAAGATGATCGTGTCTTTAACCTCCATGATCCGAGAGAACGAAGATTCCAGGCGCGCCATCGGGTTTCCCGTCTAGCCGTACTCTATTACGATACTTAGTGGGGAGGGCTATAAATAAATACAGGCAAAGACACGAAGGATGAATCACCACGTATCGATCTTGCGTGTTACCACTAGGATCTAGCCATAAATAAGGTATCAAGCGCCATTTGCTCGCTGAATATGGGTCAGCCGAGGATAAAAATTTGATCGAAACCAACCGCCGTCTAGCTCCTACACTATTCAGACCCTGCCACAGAACTGTATTTACTCCAAGAAGATCCTCTTTTTGTGACCCCTTGCCCCATATCTAAGGGAAATTATGCAAGTACTTGGGTTTGGACGAGCAAGCCTACTAGCTCAAAATGAAGAGATATAATTTATCTGGCAGAAAGCAGTATAAACAACCCACATTTGACCGCGAGTCCTTAAAAGCGTGTCTTTGTCCTTCCGGCTGGCGAGACTGGTCTCGTATTTTTAAATATTTTGCCGCTCTACTGGCTTAGTCTAGATGATTTTTCTACAGCAGCCGCGAGGTGTCCAGCTCTCTTTGGCTCAGATTGTGCTTGTGGTAGCGCCAGGCTTTATTCTATATGGCTACAATCAATCAAGTATTGGTGGACTTCTCTCGGTAGGTTGAATGCATCTTTATTTAAGCTTTCACTCACCGGAATCAGTTACCCTCTTGGACAGAGACTTTTCCGGAAATTGATACCACCCACACTCAGGGCGCCACCAAAAGCCAAAATGCAACTTTGCAGGGCTTGGTGGTCGCAACCTTTGTTATGGGCGCGTTAGTGGGCTGTATGGCGTGTATGTATCTTGGGGATATCTTGGGCCGTCGAAAGTGCATTTTTATAGCAGCTATGCTGACGCTCATCGGAGAGGTTATCTGCATGTCCTCGGTAGGATTGGGTCAGCTGGTATTTGGTCGGGTAACAATCGGTTGTGCTATCGGCATCATTAGTTCTACCATCCCAGTATGGCAGGCAGAATGTAGTCCACCGGCCCATCGTGGGAAACATGTTGTTCTTGATGGTGTATTTACCTGGTACGTTCAACCTCTTCGAGCTTAGGCACAAGGCACAGTCGAACTTTTCTCACTCATTCTTCTTTCTAGTCTAGGTTTTGCGCTTGCATCTTGGGTCAATCTAGGTTCATCCCAGGCCAACGTTTCAAATCCATCCATCACCTGGCGTTTACCACTTGCCGTTCCAATCATCTTCTCGGCCTTGCTCATGCCGGGCATTTATGTTATGCCAGAGTCGCCCCGCTGGCTTATCAAAGTTGGCCGCTTTGAACAGGCAAGTGAAGTTCTCTCTCTTTTAAAAGATCTACCTGTGAACGATCCAATCATAATCAACGAAGTAGCCGATATGCGAAAAGCTCTAGAGAGTGACACGACGAAGAAGGCTACGCTGAGAGATATGTTTACCATGGAAACCGACAAATTATTTTATCGTTTTTGCTTGTGTATTCTCCTGCAATTCTACCAACAGATGTCAGGGTCCAATCTCATTTCGGTCTACGCTCCGGTCATTTTTGAGCAGAATCTTAAACTTAGCAGCAGGAAAGCCCGCCTGTTTGCAGGTGGGACTTTAACGTGGAAGTTTCTGAGCTCTTTTGTAGCCTTTTTTACCATCGATAGATTCGGACGAAAAGCTCTTTTCATGTTCAGTGGGCTCGGGTAGGTTTATTCCTCTTTCCACTTTCATTTCAACAAAATTAGCGCTGACTTGAATCATATATTAGCATGGGTGTATGTATGCTCATCTTAGCTATCACCACTGGCTACTCCTCTGAGAACGCCGTGGCATCTTACGTTAGCGTAATTGTAATTTTTCTCTACAATTTTTTCGTGCCAATCGGGTTCCTTGGCGCAAATTTTCTCTACTGTGCCGAGGTAGCGCCCGTCTCATTGCGGGTAGGGATGTCAGCTATTTCCACAGCAAATCATTGGCTCTGGAATTTTGTCGTGGTAATGTCCACGCCTGTAGCTATTGCAAGTATCGGTCACTGGTATTTTATCCTTTACGCAACTATCGGCTTATCCATTCCGCTTGTCGTATGGCTATGGTTCCCAGAAACTATGGGGCAGACGCTTGAAGAGATTGATCAGGTATTCCGATTAAACGAAGGCTTTAGAAATATTGTGAATGCCAGTGTCAAGGGTAGCCGTGATAACAAAAAGACGCCAGATATTAAAATGGCTATTAAAGAGAAAGACAATATTTTGCGACAGGACTTACCCTAATAGATGGCTCCTACATTACCCAGAAAAGTCGAGAATCGCGACACGATACATGACATTTCAACTGTGTAGCTTCAGTATATCTACTGCGCGCACAATTAATACGACGGGCTTGATAAGTGTAGGAGACGCGTCATGATGCTTAACAGTATGGATTAGCTGTTTTGATATTTGATCTTTGCCTAAATATTGTTCATAATTCTGTTATATTTACTAGGTTTATCTGATTGGGGGTTAGGGTGTTAATTATTGGTATACCTTGGCTTGCTGATTGGTAATAATGGGCACAAGAGGATTAATAATCTAATAACAAACTCATCTATCTTTCTGCGGATTGAGATTTTTGAATGATCAAATTATCATGGTCTCATCTACCGTTTTGATAGCTATACATACAGCGATGATGACTCCATACTTGGTACAATTCAACTGTGAGGATAAACTTCAAACTGTTTGGCGGTTCCTAATTTGACTTTCTCAACGATTAGGTAGTTCAGCGGCTGAAAAGGATTAAACAACAATGGAGTTGGATTAGCATATCTACTAATTGAATGATCAAAACTCAACACCTGTCAGTGGTGTCCCCTACGAGCCTACAGCCCTCACCGTAGAGTCCATAGAGGCGAGATTGAGTAACAAAGTCCTCACTTCCATGAGGATTCCCAATCGCTTTCGCGGTCTGTATCGTCTTCATCCATAATCACATCCCTATATCACCATTGTCATGAAGCTAACCACGATCAGATCAGATGGTAGGGTCGAAGCCCTTCTCATCACCATCACTTGATCATGGAGGTGAAGCCATCCGATGAGTTTACGGAGCGTACCCAGCACCCGATATGGAGAAGGTGGATTGGATCAAGTCGGCCTCGAATGTTACAAAGAAGGGAGACGTAGATGAATATGCGCACTTCATGTGGTCCCGGTGTCTAGGCCTCGCCTGGCCGGGGCCGCAGGATTTTTGAGACTTTTTTCAACGCACGCAGTTTCCATTGCTACCATTTTTTTGGATAGAAGGTTCCATGAAAAAGTAGCTGAATTCCATGGGTAAATACTGAGCTGAATGGCTATTCATCACGGGCAATATATCAATGACCTTTGACGCAACAGAAGAGAATAGAAGCACTATACAAGGTGTGGCCTGAGTCAGAGAGGAGCTCAATGTGCTAGATAGTCGAAGACTCAAGTAGTACAATAAAAATACATGTCTCTCTCTACACAGGCTGTATTTTCGCCCAAAAACTAGCCAACGCCACTCCTCGGCCGGCCAACTCAATCCTGAGGGCTCCCGACGCCACGAGCCAAATAATGCCCGCCGTCCCAATGCCGCCAGCAAGAAGCACCTGGGCCACGGTAGCCAAAAACGGACTGCGACAAAAAGCAATCTACACGGTAAAGGCTTTAGACAGACGCCCCGAAGGCGAAAGTCGACAAACGACTGTTCCTTCGCCTCGAAAAGGACTACCCGTGGCGAAAACTATCCATCAACATCGTGAGAAGTCATGTAGCGAGCACACTCCACTGCTTTCACGATAACATGACCTCGTTTCATTGAGCGAATGCCGGCTCTGCTATGCTAGCAAGGAACGAAAAAATACGACCAGAGATGCTAGATGTCTCATCGAAGCGGGCAAGTGAACCACCAAACCCGAGGCATCTTCGGATCTTGTCGCCCTACAGGTACCGAACGTACCTATAAGTATAGTTACAGATCGCCGTACCGACCGGCGTGGCACCAATTCAGGTCCAACCTCATGGGACATGTCGGCCTGGAGCACCCTATCGAAAGTGGCATGCCCTTTTTCACCCGGATTCCGCCTCTTTGACGATTCTGATATGGCTATCATCCATAAGCCTCGTCGAGCAAGGGACGTTCGCCGAGCTGGCACGAGCTCGGACTGAGGAGGCAACTGGTTTCGGAGCGCTGGAATCTGAAGAAGAAGCTTGAGGATGCATCGACTTTGACAATGTCCCTTTTCGAGTATTTACTAACTAATAGCAGCATACCGGCTGGATCAAAGGTGCCTGCTAACCTATCTCTTGCTCTCAGCAGAGATTGGGTAAATCTGTCATCTGGAAGATGTGACGGGTGAGGGAATGTGCGAGGAGCGCATTGCCTGGGTCCAACATGGAGGAATCCTCGTCTTTAGGGGCTGTTTTGTTTTTCAGTGTTTTTCGTTTCTGTTTAATCGGCTGCCCTTTTGGCAACAATTCACGAGGTTGGAACTAGCTAGGCTGTAAGAGAAAAAGTACAGGGAACCCCGCCGGCTCAGCGGGTCCTGCACCCGTAGTGGACATAGAGCTTTAGCTTAAGATCTATTGATTGAGAAAAAAGTTTGAGAAACTCGATACTTCCATTCTTCAGTTTTTCCACTCCCATGATCACGTCTGCGCGTGGAGTCTCGAATGGTCGAGCATTGCGAGGTCCTCAAAAGTGCCTCCAATGAGGAATGATCGACCAAAGTTGACAATCTCAGTCAGCATTGAACGGACACGACCGTGTCCAAAGCCATCAAGCATGTTTGCGAGTGAGGCCTTTGTCCAAGGGAAGTCTCCAACCCTTGCCGACAGAGGGATGAACAATTCTGGGCCCGTCAGGTCAGTAGGAGTTGGCTCCCGAGACCCTCACTCCCATCGAGCTTGCCCCAGAGGCAAGCTGCTCCAGGAAGGGAAGAGAAGTCGTTCGGGAGAAGACGACCGAACGCGCCGAAACGTCTGCAAGATAATTCGCCGTGCCAGCTTTCAAAGGCACAGCTTCTACATCAGCACCGGAAGTTCCTCCGGAGCTGCAATCAGCGATAGAGGCCGGAAAGTGTCGCACGACGCAAATATAGGCCCGTCTAGCAATCTATTCTACTGCAATGAGCAGTGTTCAAGCAGCACTTTCGCCTCTCTCGATTGGCAAAGAAAAGGAGTTTGCAGACGGCATCAAAGTCTACCTTTGAGCGGCCATTGGCCAGTTCGTACAATCAGGCCCCAGGGAGCACTCCACCAGCCCCCATATGCGCCCCAGCAATCCTCCTCCGCCGAGGGCTCAAGAAATAAGGATACCGAACCCTACGACAACCCCGGCTTCGGCCCAAAGGAAAATTTGGGCTACGGTAGCCCGAGCAGGCCTTAGTCACAGCACTGGGTCGTCAACGATAAAGGCAGCCAATACGAGGACAGCGGCCGATACGCGACTGTTTCTACGCCTCACTCACACCTATCACCAGCTGGCGTAAGGTCAGCTGTGACACAATTGCTTGGTGCGCAGCCGACAACATCACGTTGGCTCAGCGGGTAAAGTCAGGCTTTGCACTAACTGCACAGGAGAACTCGCTCGGAACGAGCCCGGGGATTCTTTCATGCGATGGAGAGAATCTGGGATCAAGTTGGGACCAGCCACTAACCTGGTTACCGTACTGTGACGGCGGCCGAGCTGGCGATGAAAGAATCGATTTCGTAAGCTGTGTGAGGAGAAAAGAGAACTCTAGCTACTACGAAGGGGTATTTTCGGGAGTTGATCCTCCTCGTGGGTCTACAGACCAGTGACTCGTCCGTGGGCACATTCCTTCTTACCCAGCCACGGATTTCCAGGAATCACTAGGTCGTAAGAAGGCTTCGGCCTCCTGACTAGTCGTGCCGAATCGTTCAGCTTCATCTCCGCCCGCATGCAGCCCTATTGTAGGAATTCTAAAGGCTAGGCTTAGGTATCCGCCCAAGCTCAGACAGCGGTCAAACAGTAATACATATAACCTGCCACCGTTCCGCTGGAAATCTATTAACCAACAGGTCCCATTGCCATTACGGCAAATATGGTCGCCGGGGAAATCATGCGAGTGACCGAATCGCTTCCTTTGTCGCTCACCATGGGACCTGCACACCCGGGGCGCCATACTAGAACTGGCAAGCCCTCGTCCCTCGCGAATCCGCGCCTCGACCTGGATTCCGCCTCTGCAGTGACTCCGGAGCTGCAATGCTCTTCTAACCGCCTCCAAAAATAGTTCAGTGCAAACGATGTCTTGGCTTCCATGCCATCCGCCGCTGCGGCTTGCTGGAACTGAGGATCCAACATGCACTCTTTTTTCAGAGTGCGAGGCCCTCATCAAATATCGCAACTGAGGGGGAAACTTTTTGGAATTTACGACGTCAGTTAGATCATGCCAAGGCGTTAGCCAACAACAGTCATGTATCCTCACAGCCTGAATCAGGTGTCGGATCGTTTATATACTACATCCACTCTTGATGCAGCGGCTGCCATAAAAACACGCATCTCCATCCACACAAGTAATCGAGATCTGCGGAAGCGTAGGAGCATGTCATCTCCAACTCAGCATCAAGTGAGGAATTCAAGTATAATGAGACGTACCTACTTAGCCATATCGAAGCAAGCTAACTCAGTGTTGCTCACAAATTAAGATGCACCACTCTATTTTAACAATAATTATATACAATTTTGCCACCTTCTCATTTGATCCATAAACTCCAGTCCGAATTCCCCTGACGTGATATTCCACAAGAGTCTAACAACTCTCAACGCACTTGCCAAATAACTCTGTCATTTTCACCGAAGCCACCGATCGGATTCGCGGGACTACGACGCGAGACTCGGAGAGTCATGGCCGGTGGCCAAACAGCAGCTCGCACGGATTCGCCAGATGGAGCCAGGAAGGTATGCAGCATTGTCCGGTCCAAAGCTGCAGCCCCAGAAAAGGCCGACGAGAAGACGATGGTATCGGAAGAGGACGTCTCCATAGCCGGAGCATCTGGCTTCGCAGTTCTGGAATCTGGAGGAGGAGAAGAAGCGTGGCCATATACCTCGTGGCGTATTTAATTCGACTGAATGCGAGTCGATGACCTTTGTTACTTGGTACTTTGCATATATCCATGAAAGCTTTTTTGATAGTTCTCGGGTCTGAATATTCTTCAAGTTTCGCCAAACCCGGTCTCCTATCCTAAAAATATCAGCCCCCTTGCGGCTTTTGTTTGAATATTCCTCCATGCTATGCTGTGCCGTCGCTTCTGCCTCCCTGAGTCTATTCACGAAATCCTGAGCCCTTTTTGTTGGATCTGAAGGGAAACTAAGAGCTTCTTGTTGCTGAATTGGCTCTACATGGTAGCCATGTTCGATAAAAAATGGGCTCATTCCAAGTGCAGCTGATTTTCTATTGTTCAACGCTAGCATGGCGCATGGGAGTAGCTCTTTCCAGTCAAACTGTGTGTATGTAACAGATGCCCGTAGGTAGGCCAAGATCTCCTGATTCATTCGCTCTATGATACTGTCTGTTTGGGGATGGAATGCTGTCGACAGTCGCTGGGTTATTCCTGTTTGACGGCAAAGCTCCCTCCAACAGTCTCCAACCCAGTTAGATCCCCTATCCGAAGTAATATGATTAGGAAACCCATGATATCGGAAATGCAACTTGAGAAATAGCCTTGCACAGTCTTCAGCCTTCATAGTTGTCATCTCTTCAATTGCAGCACTTACTTTGAAGCGATCTACTACTACCATCATGTATCGCGGATCTTTGATCGTCTTGGCGGGCAAATCTGTCATAAAGTCGATTGCCAACTCACTGTTAAATCGATCGGGAATCGGCAGAGGTCGCAGTAATCCTTTTTTATGCTCTCTCCACACATGACTACGGCCACAAACATCGCAGTTCCGGCAAAATTTTCGCACCATTCTTGAAATCCCAGGCCAAAAATAATTACGATTTAGTATTGCTAGGGTACTATCTCTTCCTGGGTGGCCTGTAATGTGAGAGTCGTGAGTTTGTTGGATTCAAGCTGTTTGTAGCGGCTCATAGTTTGGAACCCAAATTCTGTCTCTGAGTTTCAGAACACCTCTCGCATCAAGGGTACATTCTGCCAACGATATTTTAAGGTCGGTGAGAGCCGAAGGCAGACATCTCTCTTCTTTTTCAAGACAATTATAGAGAAGCCGTAGTTTTTCATCAACTTTTAAGGCTTTATCCCATAAAATCTGCGGGTACTCGTCTGAAAATATTTTGCTACCAGCTGGAATAGGTTTTGGTTCGATATCTGTGGAAATTTCAGATATCCAACTATCCTTGAAAAGTTGCAACTCTCTATCTTTTAATCGATAGCCGTCTATGCCTTGGGGCAAGTCTTGCTCACGCCTTGATGGTGCATCTGGCCTGTCCGCTTGTTTACCAGGCCAGTATTTTAGTTTGAAGTTAAATTGGGAAAGTTTGTGCGACCATCGGACTTGACGCTCATTAAGCCTTCGTGTTTACATGAAGGGCTTAAAATTTTTATAGTCAGATGAAAAAATAAAGGGCTTGTCTAATCCTATTAACATGCCTCTCCACTCCTCCATACAACGAACAATGGCCAACAATTCTTTATCATGAATATCATAATTGGATTCGGCGGGGCTCAGCTTTTTTGAAAGATAGGCGATTGGTCGGAGAATTCCTTTGGCATCAATTTGTGATAAGCAGCCTCCCAGTACGTAGCCCGAACAATCTGCCTCAAGCACTGTTTCCTTTTCATCATCCCACAAAGCCAATATCGGTGATGTAATAAATAATTCCTTGAGTTTATTGAATGCTTCTTGATGCGCGTCGTTCCAATTAAAAACTATGTTTTTTTTTGTGAGTCTTAGAAGAGGTGCGGCAATGCCACCAAAGTTAGGAATGAAGTCTCGATAGAAGTTCGCAAACCCTATAAAACTTCTTACACCTTTAGTACTCCTGGTTGCTTGCCAACTTTTAATAGCATCTACTTTTTCCGGGTCAACCTTAATACCCTCTCCTACACTTATTATAAACCCAAGATATTTTGTTTGTTTGACAGCAAATTCGCTCTTGCGAGGGTCCATTTTTAGACCGGCTATTCCTAGACGTTCGAGTACCATATTGACTTTAATCCAATGATCACTGAGATCACCTGTGGTATATATCAGTACGTCATCTAAGTAGGCTGAACAAAAGTCCCCGAGGAATTGCTGTAAAACGGTGTTAATATATCGTTGGAATGCACTTGGCGCCCCTGTTAATCCGAATGGTGTGACAAGCCATTCAAAAGAGCCATAACGAGTACGAAACACTGTCTTTGGCTCATCACCTTTGTGGACTCTTAACTTATGGAAAGCCGCTCGAACATCCACCTTTGAAACCCAGGAAGCTTTTGCCACTTGCCTCAGCATTTCTTTAACAAGTGGAAGTGGGTATCTATCTTTGATTGTAATTGAATTAAGGGCCCTATAGTCCACACAAAATCGCAATCCTCCTCCTGGTTCCTTGGCAGATAACACTGGGGCTCCACCTGGTGAGGCACTCGCCCTAATCCAGTTTCGGTCGAGATGATCTGTAAGTGTCTTTCGAAACACAAGCAATTCCTCTCGTGACATATCGTAAAGAGGGCTGAAAGGAATTTCTTTCTCCATGCCATTTTCATCCTTGACTAGCTCAATTTTAGTGTCAACTCCTGGTCGATGGGGAGGTAGCTCGTTCTTTTCATCTTCTGTGAAATATCGTGAGTTTTGGCGAATTTCTTGTGGTAAGCTAGCTTCAATTTGTTACGGAGTTTGTTTCGCTTTAACTTGAAGCGCCTTGTTGATATCTGAAATAGAAGCCGCAAAAAGTTTCGTATCCTTATCCTTAGTCTTGCGTGTTCGTGCGCATATAGCTAAGAGGTGAGTTCCAAGAATCTGGTGAACGCCTCCTGTCTTAACTTTTAGACAACTTATCCTTGCCTTCGAATGCATAGGCAGAGAGTCATCCCATCCCTTAGCTTTAACAGTAAGACCTCCAGCTAGACCAAAACGAATGTAACGCTGCCTTGCGTTATATAGAACATCATTTGCTCTCATCCACGGATCACCCAGGACTTTTTGAATTTGTTTTCATTTAGCCCGATTTGGCGCCCTATGGGCCCATGCAGGTGTCTACGGACTCTAATATTATTATAGGAGGAAACCTTTGTGGTAAAAATCCCCTCAACTTTTCAATTTATTTACACTTTAAAGTTGTTTTACCTTCACGAAGTGCAATTGGCCTTTAGTCCGAGGCAGGACTAGCTAAAATTTTATTAGACCTTGCCATCCTTTCCCTGCCCTCGCGTGCTGAAAAGAGAAGACTGTGGTCTTGAACTTGACCCCGATAGTCCAAATACTTGCGGTGGGGAATTGACCAGGACCTGTTTGCGCAGGCGTCCTGGCCATCTCTTTTGTACCTCCGGCTTTTGGTGGGACACCAGTGTGAACCCTTGGTCGTCTGTAGGTTTTGCCGTAGTTGATGTTGTAGATGCCGTAGTTAGTATATCTCCTCTCCTGTATTTCGCCGTTCTCTCCATGAGTTCATACCGCGCCCTCTGAACGCTGACCTTGTATTCCGCGAAGTTCGGACACGCCCTTTTCTGCCACGATTTATGGGCCTTGCCACAGTTGCAGCAAAGCACCGACTTCCTTGGGTATTCCCTGGTCTGATGAGTGCCCGCGCACTCACCACATCTCCTTGCCCTATTGCAAGAGGCTTGGGTATGTCCCCATTGACAGCAGTTTAAGCACTGCTTAATTTGTGCTCGGTGTAACTAGAGCTGGACCGTGTATAGCATTGAGTTATATACAATGCCATTTCTTATCACTTCGCGTTGAAGTGACTCTGTCGGCAAACTCGCGACAATTGACCCTCGAGTATGTCCGTTAGTTCTCATCCATCGGTGCTCGTTCCCGTCGAAGAGCCATCTCACCCTGATGATCTTTATTTTGGGAATCCGAACTTTTGTTTCTGCCGCAGTTTGGTTTATGAAGTCACCATTGTTTGGATTTTTTCCTCCTCTTATATATGTCCCCAAGGGGACCCCCAAAATCTCAACAGGGTAATCCTGCTTTAAGACGCAGAACTCCTTTGGTTGCGCCATACTCAGGGCAGCGTCTTGCTGGGAGACCGACTGCACAAACACCTCCATATCGTTACTCCGCAGCTTCCTTACTGCGTAAGCCCCCTCGATGTATTTTTTTGCCTTGTCTAGGGGCTCTGCCGGCTCCATGTTATTTGCTCCTTGAATTCTTATACGTACAGCCGCTTTAGTCGCTGGCGGTGCAACGATTGAGGCGTATGTGGGTCGCCCTCCCATCCCTTGTATTGTCGAGGCAGCCGTCTTGCGCGACGGCTCCTTGAGGTTCTTCGTAACTGTATTTTCTAAGGCGAGCATCCGTTCTTCCATTTGTGACTCCTTCAGCTTCGATTGTAGCATCGTAGCGTGGGCTTTGAAGTCATCGAGTGCCTCCCCTGTTTCGACCATCGGTGTTGCAGATTTGTCAGTGCCTGCTATCACCAGTCTGTCTCTGACCTCACTTAAGAAAAGCCCTACTGTCTTCAGTGTATCCATGTTAACGCCTGTATAGATCGCAAGAGACTCTACAGCATTAATTGCGGCGGTTCTGCTGTCCATTGGTGGTGGTTGTGGCGCCGTGGAATTTTTTCAGCCGTGGAATCCACCTTTCTAGCTCTCCAACTCGCCATGCCGAAGCGCAACGCGAAAAAATTGGGGAATTAGATAAGGACTGATTAAGATGGTAACAATTATTAAAACGATGAAATAACATCAATGGCACGTGGTGCCGCTTTTGGCCAAATGATGATGATTCTTGATCACCCAGGATTATGTCATAAGCAAGATCATCAATGATATAACCCCAGATTCTTTCACACCTGCCATCAATATCCATATCTACACAGGTTAGTTTGTTTATAGAACGCCGGTGATCATAATTCTTTGCCAATTTCAGTTCTCTCATTTCGATGGGAATCTGCGGTAGCTTGTGACGTTTTACAAGTGAATAATTGAAAGCGGAATAGCATAAACACCCTGAGTCCATGAATATATCGGTGTAAAAACTTTTATTAATTAATACTTCTAATAGGAAGGGTGTGCCATCTAATTTCTTTACAATGTTTTTCATTTCTTCGGTCATAGCAATTGTTTTCCTCTGGGCCCGACTTTGTCCAGAGTTCACTCGTTTCCCGACTCTTCCTCATCGACTGCTGAATCTGAACACGGCCTTCACGCTTTTGAGCTCCCAGCTGCTATCACATTTACATTTGAAGGTCTCCTTGCCCAGGTAAAATCGGGGCATTTTTTGTGCCAATGTCCTTTTTTCTGACAGCGGGTACACTTACCTGCCGCACGCAAGGCTGTAATTTCTTCTGGGGAACGCCATGGCGCGAGAGGTTTGCTAGTTTTAATGTACCTTTTCCTGAATTCTGAGAATTCACTGCATTGATAATTGCAGTCAGTGTTGAAATGCTAATACCGCTGATCCCCGACATTTGGGTATCACTATCGGCATCCACAATATTACAAATTTTTTCATTTCTATTGCTGGAGGAGAGTTCAGGGCCCAAAACAGAACTTAGTTAAGAGCCACCTTGCCTGTTAATATACCACGTTTTTGTAAAAATTGGACCTCTTTTCGTAAAGTAGTTGTCGCGAGCTTCTAACTTACCCGAGACTTCTCGCAATTTTCCGACAAATTGTGTATAGTCGTTTTCGGAGGTCGTTACATAAGCTAGAGCATCCGACAGTCAATTATTTAGACACAAGCTCAGATGGTTGATTTTAACGCGACCTTCCCATTTAAGCCCCTTTGCCTGTGCAAGTATGTACTCAAAGTCTCCAAGGAATTCAGAAAAAAGTTGATGTTGACCTTGCCTCATCATGGATAGCGTTTCACCCGCAGCTTTTGGAGACGTTTTATCCTCAAAATGTTCATCAAAATGGCGAAGAAACGATTTATAATTCCAATCATTATTTGGACCGCCTGTAGAAAACCAGTGTGAAACTCGAGTCCTGCACTGTTTGGGAATCGCATTCATCATCTCCATACAAACAGCACGGTGACCTCCTAGTAACTCCCAATCAACTTCTATCTTAGTGTTGAGCTGATCCATGAAAGTGTTGTAGAGCTCCTTAGATCCATCCCATTCTGGCCATCTTGAAGCCTTTTTTCTTCTAGAGGTTGGGGCAGACCTAAGCTCTTCGGGAGCTGGGCTGTCCTCGATATCTATGAGGGATAATAGCTGTTGTAATTGCTCCTGTGTCATTCTAGTCTTTGGTAGCGCTGCTTTAGAATATGATGGGAGCGGCAAGTTTTCCATGTTGTAATCAGACATTGATAGATACTCTTATGAGAGGGCTGAATGATTTGTATAGGCAGAGTCAGTAGGTGATGGGACTCTAAACGTGCTCATATACAAAAAAACGTTAAATAAAAGTAGGAGAGGTTTTAAAACTTGCACTAGTGGTGTAAAAAAAAGTTGAGACACAAAATATGTGAAAGGATGGCACCAGAATAAATAGCTGTCCGCACGAGTGTATCCAAAATGGGGTTTATTTTGTGTCTAAGGAGGAAACCTTCATAATTGTGGCATCAACCCCTAGATGGTTTCTCGCTTATTGCTGACATAATCAACTCATAGGATCCGGATAAACTCCGGATCCCATCTGCAAGGCAATAGCCTGTAACACCTTAGGGCTGAGGTTGCGTTTTCTTCTGTCATGGAGTCTGCTGGATTTTCTTTACCATTGATCCATCTGATCTCTGCTAGCTCTCTGCGTTCATGTACCTCCCGTATTGCCATAACGTCAATCATTTGCCGTTTATTTTTCGTTGTTCCTAGCTTCACTAGACATTCGTATAAGCTGCGACTGTCTGTACAGATTATTAATGGCACTACAGGTAGACTAAGTTGGCCCATAATCTGATTGACCGTCATGCTGCGGGTATTGGCTGGTGGCTAAACCTGATGAAGAAAGTTGCATGAAACGGGCTCAGATATCAGCGCTAACGCCTTCAGCAGTCTTTGCTGGGGAAAATAATACGAAGTGTAAATCGACTACTCCAGAGCAAGCATTGATAATCCTAGTTCGTAAAGCAGCATCTCCAGAGTGTGCTTCCAGTCCTCTTTGAACACGACGTAACTCCCTTTCAAGGTTGTTAAATGCTTGGAGCTTGTCTGGAAATTTTCGAATTTCTTCCATCAGATTGAGATTATTCCAGATCGTTTTCCGTTTATTTAGACATTGGACTGTCTCATAGTGTGACTTGACTAAATCACAACGCTCGTCAAATAACATGTCTTCAATGTGCAGTGTTAAGTCCAGGTATTTTTCACTAGTATCTCCGGCAAACATTATAGCTAGCGCATCTTTAAAGTATCTTTTCTCGACACAAGCATTAATACAATTATTGAAAAATATTTTTCGCTTGTAATCAAAACTGTCAGTCCCGTCTTTATATTTGTCCTCGTCTTTGTACATTTTGACAAGGGATTCTAATTGCCTACTTTTATGAAGCGGACGATCTTCCCATGGAAGAGAATTGTCTTTTTGTGGGTATGGTCGTTGATTTGGTGCATATGACGAGGAACGATTGTCTTTATCATTATCGCAGGGTCCATATTTGTTTCCCTCGTCTCCATGACTTAGAGAATTGCTGTGGGGCTCTTTACCTTCCTGTTTAGTTGAACGATCCTTATCTTCCTCTTTAATTTCTTTACGCATGTTCCCTCTTGTCCTTTCATAATCCAACGCTGCTTGAATTGTACGTTCGTATTCCTTGTAGCTTGGGTCTTTTGGGTAGCACTGTGAGCTTACACCTAATGGGTTTTTCTTTTGATAGAATACGATTTCTTCGGGAGTCCATTCATGGAAATCATCTCTCTTGACTTCAGCTGCAAGTTGTTGATCGATGTGTTTTCTCTTCGGATTTTGTGTCATGTATATTCCTCGGGAAATGAGATAATCTCAGAATTCTCTCTTGTATTCCGAGTCAACTTTGCTAAAGAGATTAACATCCCAGTCCTCGAAGTCTTCTACCCATCTTTCCCATAGATGGTCATCTCGTACACCTTCTGCTCTATGGAGATATAGCCTATTCTGGACATATGTTGTTATTGCTTCGTCAGAGTCGAATTTAGGTGGAGTAAAAGAGGATGGCTTTACAGACATTATTTGTTTGATTTTTGCGTGATAGATGCGAAGCAAGACTAGGGAATTTCTCCTGGTTAATGCTTGAATAACAGAGTGCGTTAATGGACGCGGAAGTAAGAAGAGCGAATACTTAATCCTTCTTAAATTTGACACGTCTTAGCTCAGTTCAAAGACTTCGAGGACTGTGATGTTAATCTCTTTAGCAAAGTTGACTCGGAACTCAAGAGAAAATTCCGAGATTATCTCATTTCCTGAGGAATATACATGACACCAAATCCGAAGGGACTGCACATCGATCAACACACTATGAGCACCGCCATGGTTGGATGGTGCAGTGGTACATCATCTTGGCCGGTTTCTCAAGTAAGGTCTGGATAGCTAGGACACATATCCCACCCGAGACAGGAGACCGCTGGTTCGAATCCGGCAAAACTTAACTACATTTCTCGCGGCGCTAGTATGCATGAATGATAAAGGCATGCTTGGATAATCAAAGGTTTTAAATTTCCCTTTGGTGAGTACTTACAGAGGATGGTCGACTGTTTGTGTAAGCAAACATACCTCATAGTGGTATTTGCAAATGAAATCCAGAGTATGAGTGTCTCTAACGTCAAAAGAGTCATCCTATATGTATACATAGTACCGGTCAAGTGCCATAGATAAAAAGCTGAATACATATTAAATGATTTAAAAAAAAAACATCGATCAACATCTTGCAGCAGAAGTCAAGAGAGATGATTTCCATGAATGGACTCCAGAAGAATGTCGGTCTATCACCGCTTCTAGATAATGTGCTAGCACAAAGATTGGGTAAAATGGTTATTGATCAAAACGTCTATCTCTATCTATCTAACATGAATAATGAACGGAAGTAAACCTCAACGCCGCACTGACACCACGTGTCTAATATCAGTAAATTTCCCCATAGCTACTCTACCAACGCCAATATTCATACAACTCTGTTCCCCGTGCAGGCTTCCGCCTTTTTGAAGAGTCTGGTATTGCTACCGTCCACAAGCCTCGTCGTAAAATTGAATAGTGCAAACGCTGTTTGGGCTACCACGCCACTCGTGGTTGCTCCCGCGCTCCAGCTTGCTGGAACTGCGGATCTAATATGCACACTGAAACGAAGTGCAAGGCCCTCACACGCTGTCGCAACTGTTGGGAACCGGTGGTAAAAGAGCAGCTCGCGTGAATCCGCCACATCGAGCAAGGGAGGTTTTCGAAGATGGCATCAGCTGTGGCTGCGGCGAAAGGGCTGAGGAGGCGATAATCGCCACGGCGAAGGATGTCTCGATGGCCGAGGCAACAGGTTTCGGAGTGCTGGAATCTGAAGAAGAAGCTTGAGGATGCATCGACCTCGATGATGTCCCTTTTGGGGCAATTACTAACCAATAGCAGGATACCGGCTGGATCAAAGGTGCCTGCTAACCCATCTGTTGCTCTCAGCGGAGATGGAGTAAGTTTATCATTTGGAAGGTGTGACGGGCGAGGGAATGTGCGAGGAGCGCATGGCTTGGATCCAATGTGGAGAAATTTTCTGTCTTTCGGGGTTTTTTGGGGGTTTTCATTTCAGTTTAATCAGCTGCATCTTTAGCGGCGATTCATGAGGTTGGAACGAGATAGGCTGTAGGAAAAAGTACAGGAAACCCTGCAGACTCCACCGGTCCTGCACCCATAGTGGACATAGAGCTTTAGTTTAGGACCTATTGATAAAAAAAACACTATGAGGTAAATCCACTTGTGCAAAACTGTCAAATCTTCTCCGTGACTACCCATCAAAAGAAAATTTAAACCCCTTGGCTATCAAAGCATACCTTTGTCATCTGTGTACACGAACATCGCAAGAGGTTTAATCGAGTACTTTTGGAACTGAACCAGCAATCTCCTGCGTTAGAGATAGGTGTCCAAGTTATATGTCAACTCTAATGGAAGATAATCTTCAGTTGTGTATTGCTACACCATCTAACCGTGACGCTGTTTATAATGTCGCCTCCATCCTGGGAAATAAAGTTGAGACCCGCATAATCATCTTTGATTTGAGAAACTACTTCCAATATATTGATATTTCACCTTTTTCAAAATTTTACCTTTCTTCAGTATCATTTTTATATAAATCCTAGTCTTTCTTCCGCCTACCTCATAGATCTGCTTGCTAGCCCGTTCATCACGATTTTTTTCTCAAAGAAAATATCCTTGTTGTTGCGAGCACATATTTAGAGGCTAGTTGAGCATGGAGACTATATCAAGAAGGGTTGTGATCATAGAGATCAAGACGAATTAGTTCGCACTTGTGTACTGGATGAGGCTTTATTTGAGATCTATCTCATTGTGAGTGAGGGATTGAAGTGGTAGGGAGTCTCAAGTCATTGTCTCGTGAGCCAACATCTTAGGTATGGCCAAACTTGGCTGGATTAGGCTCTTGTAGTATTTATCGTTGCGATGTCTGTAGGAGATACCGCTGAAAGATGTTTTTTCACATCAAGTTTTAAGCTGACAGGTGTTCAGTCCTCGTCTTTCATTTGTTCGAGTTTTGGCTACATAGATGTCGTATGTGTATAAATTTATTTTGACAAAACGTAATCAAGTGAACATTTTAGCAAAACCATTGCGTATCTCCATTATTCCGTGTCCAAAATACTGGTAGTGAAAGCAGTATAAATTTTGTAAAAACAGACCTTTTTCATTAATGAATATGCCTCATGGTACTGCTTGCGAATGGTAACCGGTGATTTACTTTCGTTTGCGCCAAAAGAGCCAGATTACTTCTACACAGGGCACCGTCCATGTGAAGTAACTTACTGATCAACGCAAATTATTGGAGCAACATTAGTGTTCTCCGTGGTGGACCGAATTCCTGCGCCGGAAATTCCCTGGATTCTAGGCTCTTTTGAAGGAGCTTTTGTCTTCGGTAAATGGCTTCACGATACCACTTTCTTCGAAGAAATTCAACATCGACACTGACACTGACATGTAGTCTATTCAACTAATACCTACAGGCTATCACTAGGGAAATGGCGTAGGTTACAATTAGGTTTTACAGTAAACAGTTACATATCTTCTGCAACTTTCTGTACATCAAAAGTCTCATTGGAAGACCACATTTGACCTCCTTTAATATTTTGGGGCGCACGGCCGGGAGGGCCTTGGCCCAAGGATTACATTTAGGGCTTGGTAAAAATCGCTGGCACGTCGGGTAGGTATTAAAGACTGAGCTGTCCAATACCAGACATTATGGATCTGATGTGACCTGGTACGACGCAAAATTATAAAAAAAATAAAATGGATGTTGCGGCCTCGCATCGCTCTCAACACCCGCAATGCGTACTATGTCGAGTCGGTAAGTGTCAGCCTCGCCGTGCTTGATTGGCCTGCACAATTGAGTAATCAAAAGCAAAAGTAGATGGTATCAAAACTTCTGCAATACGAGGTCAACCGCAAGCATTGCAACATGTCCAAACGCCAAGTCGCGGAAGCATTCGGAAGTGTCACCGATGTAGGCTCTCCGGCTCCAAAAAAGACGCGATGCGACAGCGTCTCCGATATATACCATGGAACAAGTCTGCCAGAGCGGCTCAAGGCAGTAGAGATTGATGATGATGACCACGAAGAAGACGAGCCAGAGCCAGCCGTCATAAGGCAGAATGCCCCACTTGAAGGATTTAATGACTTATACTTGGATACCATAAACAGAGGTGTCCTAGACTTTGACTTTGAGAAACTATGTTCCGTTTCCCTCTCCAACATCAACGTTTATGCCTGCCTCGTATGTGGAAAATACTTCCAAGGCCGCGGACCGAAATCCCACGCCTACTTCCATTCTCTCGAAGTTGGCCATCATGTCTTCATCAATATGCAAACCAAAAAGATATACGTCCTGCCAGAAGGCTATGAGGTCACGAACAAGAGCCTGGGCGATATCAAGTTTGTCGTAGACCCAACCTACACAAAAGAACAAGTCAAAGCGCTTGATAGGGAGGCAAAGACAGCCTGGGCATTGAACGAGAAAGAATATTCGCCTGGATTCGTGGGAATGAATAATATCAAGGCAAATGATTACTTCAATGTGGTAGTTCAAGCACTTTCGCATGTGCCGCCGCTTCGAAATTACTTTCTGTTAGAAGATATGTCGGCGAAGCCAGAGCTTGCAAAGCGTCTATCTATACTTATTCGCAAGATATGGAACCCTCGCGCTTTCAAATCACACGTCTCGCCCCATGAATTACTGCAAGAAATTTCTCTACGATCAAACAAAAAGTTCACCCTCACTCGTCAATCTGACCCTGTCGAATTTCTTTCTTGGTTTCTCAACAACCTTCATCTCGCTCTCGGCGGTAGCAAAACCAAGCCTGGTAGTAGCATGATCCAGCATGTATTCCAAGGGAAGCTGAAAGTCGAATCGCAGGCCATTACCGCCAAAGCAGATGCTGGAGATCGCCTACGCTTTGAAGAAGCTGCCTCTGTTCAAACCGAGATTACCCGCTTCATGCTACTCACCCTCAATCTTCCGTCAGCACCGCTTTTCCAAGATGAGCTTGAACGAAATATTATTCCTCAAGTACCCCTGACCTCCATCCTCTCCAAATACGATGGGATTCGAGGTCAAGAGCATCTTAACCAGCGCAAAAGATATCGCCTTCTACACCCACTTCCCCCTTATCTTCTTTTCCATATAAAGCGCTTTAGCACGAATAAGTTTGTCTCGGAGAGAAACCCTACCATCGTAACTTTTGATGCGCGAAATCTTGACATGTCCCCTTACGTTGAGCCAAATCCCCAGATACACAAAGTTGGCGAACCTATCTGGTACGATCTGGTCGCCAATATCGTGTACGAGGCTATTACGGGGAGAGACCAGGGGGAAGAGGGAAAGAGTTGGAAAGTACAAATACAGGATCGAGGGAAAGGTGAATGGAAAGTGATTCAAGATTTATTTGTGGAGGAGAGCCAGAAGGAACTTCTATATCTTGGTGAAAGTTATTTGCAGATGTGGGAAATGCGGCGGGAGAAAAAAGGAAAGGGAAAAAAATGAAAACGTTTATGTATCCAAAGGCATTCGGTGTATTAGTACGAGACTGGTGGAGTCAGGAGTCTTTTAAGTTCAATTCGAATATTCGTACTGCTCCGTAAGTAATAATTGGAGAGCAGGTTTTCTCAATTATATAGCGTGGCTAAGTACTAGCCCAATAAAATATCATTAGCAGAATCCTTCTCTATACCAAAATTCTCTTACAGCGACTCAATCTTCACCTGCACCTTTATTTTCGACGTTCTGTAGACGCGGCACTTCAAACACAATAGCTCCGTTTTTTCCTTTGATCTTTTGCCATCTGCCCAACCTATTCTGTTTGCCGACAGCAGCAATTATACACACACCATCCTTTCCGCGTTCGCCCCGTTCAAAAACTGATATATCGTTGATAATCCCTCTCACTTCATTGACTCCATTATCATTTTTCTTTTTATGAGCTTCATCTTTAAGTAGGTCAGGTAAAGTGCTTGAATCATCAGGAGGTTGTCCATAGACCGTTCCCATAGGCTCCAGCTTTTTTTTGTCATCACTCACCCTCCATACTCGTAAGGATCCGTCCCAGCTTCCACTTAATACTACATCAGAATATGGAATGGCAGTGAGCGCTGTAATCCATCTAGGCTGAGGCTCCGGAATTATGTTGGGAGTAGGAGTTTTTTCGGCAGACACGTCTTCGGGCGCCAGTAAAGGCTCAACTCCATGACAGGTTTGAAGTGTGAAGAGTGGTTTCTTTTTGTGGGTAGCCCAGAGACTCAGGGAGCCGTTGTCAGAACCCGTGACAAACATTTCTTCGTCAATCATTGCTACGCGGTCTATGCTGCCTTCAGGGAATTTACTACTTTTGGACTTTGATTTTTTTTCGATACCACCACCACCGCGAAATACTAATTGTGTTTCCTCCACTACCTTCCATAACCGCGCAGTGCGATCCCTAGCACCGACACTTATACAACGCTCTTGTGCCAACGCAGAAATGTCAACTATTTCATCTTGATGTCCGAAAAGTGTCTCCACGTAAGCTAGTTCGTTTAAGCTCCAGATCTTTACGGTTCGATCCTTGGAAGAGGAGTATAGTTGGTTGGTGCCGCGGCGAAAGACCAGACCAGTAACCCAGTCCCTATGATGGGTGAATACCCGTAGACATTTCAATGTTTCGGTATCCCAGACAATTATTCTTCGGTCTTTTCCTCCTGTCACTACGAACTTTCCGTCCTGAGAAGCTGCGACACACAATATTTTATCAAAATGGCCCTGGTATGATTCGTCCTTTGCTTTGGATCTTTTTCCCTTCACACATATAACTTGTTCTAGCTTACGCTTGGGAGGAGGTTTAGGTTTTATTTGCCGTCGTTTTTTCGATTTTAAGCTCCATTGATTCTCTGGTAAATCCTGGATTTTCCATTTTATTAAGCTCAGATCTTCGGTGACTGTGTAAGCCCATGGATAGCATGTAGCCACACTTGTCACAGAATCACTGTTCCACTTTGTCCAACTATGGTTTGTTGCTTGAAAATTTAAGGTGTCGGCAATCTTCCGGTATATGAGGCCTTTGGATTCTGCAACGTCCTCTACTAATCTTTCGGCGATTAGATCTCGATCAATCTCTTCAGCATCGAATCCGACTTCATCCACCTCCGTGCGAATATTCTCTAAGTATCGTTCAGCAAGTTTGAGTCTCCGCTCTGCTGCTGTCTCCTCGTCTCCTGAAGTCTCGCCATCTGAAGATTTGAGTTCTTCAGAAGCTTGTCTATTTTCTCTATTATTATCACTCTCATAGTCACTCCCGGATATCGATTCATCTCTCGAGGGTTTTTTCAATTCGGGCTTCGGTCTGCGGGACTGTGTTTGGGATAAATTTCTTCTTTTGGATGATCCAGTCTCTTCTGGACGCTTGCGCTTTTTGAGCGCAGATGGAGTTGTGAAAAAGGCTGGCATGGCGAAGTGTAATTCTGCACTTAAATCGTGGGAGCGAACTTCCCCAATGGTGGTCTAGAGAAATATTTTGGCCATGGATAAATTTTTATTCACGTGATACTTAGTTAGCATTAAATTATGTGTCCCAATGAGAAAGGGGTTACCATAAGTAACATTTGCACGTAGCATTAGCCTCAATCATGATGCAGAAAAATGCTTTTAGAGCTAAGATTCATTCATTAATTACATATGTGCTGGAGTATTTCTTTGCTAATGTACCTGATGAAAGGCATTGTGTCCAACTCTAGATGAAATCCTAGACTGCGCAGATTCGGAAACACTAATTAAGAAGGCACTGAAATATCAGCTTAGATGATCTCCAGCCTGATCGAGCACAGGACGACTTTCATGGCGCAAGAAATAATTAACTTCTCTTTCTCTTTCAGCAGCAAAAATAGCTAGATTAAGTCTTGCGATTCTCTGTGCTAACACCAACATCAGATATATAGATCATACCCTGAAAAGCACCCTATCATACACTTTAAAAATTGACCTCTACCGGTCCTTAAGACTTCGCGAAAAGCGTCTTGTGGTAGAAGAGATTTGGAAATGAATAACGTACATCTAAGACATAATGGGGTACATATCTCTTGGGTGAACGGGCTTTTGTCTTCAATGAAGATAAAATTACCGCAAGAAAAAGCGAGAGGCTTAGGTCTTGAAAAAATTGAAAGTAAACATAAAAGAAAAATATGATTGGGATGATATCCTGCAAAAGACTCGCAGAGACAACTTCCCTAAAAATTAATAACTTTCTGAGATGCCGGTGAATGGCCTGGCCTCACTAAAATCAGCTAAGCTTTTTGGGTACATCAGCTCATTGAGTTTACTACGAATACTATGATAATTTTTACTCAGCAGTCGTGTTTTAGTCTAGTGCGCCGACACATGGTCAAGTAATTCAGGATAAAAAAAGAGTTTCCAATCAAACAATGGCTCGTAGTTACAGATTAAATATATCCTACTTCACAATAATAACTTCAAATAATTTAAATGCGAAGACTGTGATTTCAGAAGCAATAGATTCGACTCATAACATGATCGAGCGGTCAGGCTTTAAAGCCAAAAAATCCTTTCTCTCTAACAATGGAGATTACGTGGTCTTTCGGCTCACTTGCCTATAGAATTCAGATAAATCCTCCTATACCTCTTAGACTAACAATTTGGATTAAAAATCTAGGAGCAAAAATCCAACAAATATTCTATCTTTGGGCTGTAAATTGTACAGTGGGCCACACAAACAAACAAACGCAAAATTGAGATATTGATGAAAGTTTGCCCTGCTAGCCCATTTCACCCCTTAAAATCGCATATCGAATATCAAAACATCAATCTCTCGTGGTACCGCGCCGCTCAGCCTTAAAACGGCACCGGTAGCCCCAATATCCGCGAAAAACACAAAATCCATGTTAACCACAAAAGTAGGGAAACACAACCACCAGACTTGTTTAGAGACGCAAAAGGATATACTGCGAATGAAAAGAAAAGTAGCAACAGACCGAATGAAAGAAAGAGAACTCGCACCGAGCGTTACCGATCTTGACTTGATGGAAGTCGACATCGTTGTGCAGATGGAAGAACGCGGCCAAACAGACATTGAAATGTCGAAGATCGACATTATAATTTAGGCTATGATTAATAAAGGTTTAGAGGGCTTGCGATGGGCAGACTTAAGAGCTGAGAGCTTCCAGAAGGCGTCGACCGCACCCAATAATGTTGGCAAGAAAGTTATCTCGGCGAAAATAACGTCAGAGTCCGCACTCATTGCGGCTCGAAAAACTGGGGTTCCGATAGCAACGCAGAGACCAATTGAAACAACATGGAGTGCAGCAGAAGTCCCCACTAACGCTAATGCAGCAAATGCCTCCAGACCTCCGCCGCGATTACAGGGACAGCTGAGAGCGACAATCACTTTGCTGGTGGTGCTCCCACTGGTGTGGCACAAAATCACCCGCCGGAAGTCGAAACTTTGCTGGAAGCCGAAAGGAAGCGGGCTGCAAACACCTCAGTCAGGCTCGATGGTGTTCAACACCCTACAAAGCGTTATCCTGTCACTAAAAACGACGGATAACAAGGAATACTTGGAAGAGGTGAACTTGTGTCTAAGGGGCTCCCTCGCCCAATTCCTGCGCAATGGAACCACACCAGTGCCGACAAGTCTCTCCACCTCACCATCGACCGTCAGGCCAGCAAGGTCTCCCGTCGCGGTGTCCCAGATAACGTCAACTTGGACAACTAAAGTCCAGAGAGGGCTATCCAATCAGCCGACGCCAGTGATGGTTAGCCGTGCCCCAAAAAAGCCGACCCCGCCGAGCAAGAAATCGGCCAAGACGGCCCCTTCGTCCTCGCCGGACAACTGACTCTTCTTCCGGCTGGATTCAAAACATCAGTGGCGAAATATATCGCCAGCTGGCATCAGAGACGCTGTGGTGCAGCTCACCAACGCGCCACAAGCAGCAATTAAATACGCACACCCCTTTCCAATTGGTTTCGCTCTCCGAGCGAAGGACCAGGAATCTTGACAGCTCCTGTTGAACGCGGCGGAATTTCCCCTTCCCATCGGGAGAAGACTGGAAGAGGCCTCCAACCTTGTGGCGCTCCGGATCTCGACTGTCTCAGTCGCCATCCACACTCTTCTTGGAAGAGTGCCAGTGACGGAGGAGAAGGTAGTCGAGGAAATCACCAGGGTTACAAAGGCAGATCTTGTCAAGGTTCGACCCCACGGAAAAACTCTTCCTGAGGTTCCATACAAGTCATGGCTTGCCAATTTCAATAAGGGAGCGGAACCAAGGCTAGGATTCCGCCTGTTTGACGACTCGGGTGTCGCGGTACGACATCACCCGCGACAGGCTGTGCAGCAATGCAAACGCTGCCTGCAGTTCCACGGAACTTGTGGCTACTCTCGAGCCCCAGCTTGCTGGAACTACGGATCTAACATGCGCTTGGAAGCCGAGTGCAAGGCCCTTACAAGATGTCGCAACTGTAGGGACCACACCGATCATGCTGTCGGGGCTACCTAGCCAGACCCACGAAAGATGGTCCGGTTAAAAAAAGCAGCTTGCAGTGATACTCAGGCTTGGGCAATGAATGCTTGCAGCATCTGCTCGTGTCAAAGCTGCAGCCGAAATAGCTATCAAGGCGATTCACGGCTCGAAAACCGATATTTATATGTCAGACGGATTGGGGTGTGGAATTCTGGAATCCGATGAGGAGGTTTAAGGTTACGGCGAGCCTCTGTGACACCGTCAAGGCCTCAACAAATAAAGAGCAGGGCACTGGCTGGATAAAGGGTGTCTGTGAGCTCATCTTTTACACTAAACGAAGGTCAGAAATTGTCAATTGGAAGATGTGACAGGAAAGAGAACTTGCGAGATGCGCGGGACCCGGACCTAAATGGGGTTTTTTCTAAATTTGATTTCAGTTTTGCTGTCAACGCCACCATTAATGTTGAAGTTCATGCAGTTGGAATGAGTTAGGCCTATATACGGTGGTCCTTACTAGCTCAACCGGTCCTGTATCGATAGTAGGATGTAGAGCTTTTTACTTCAGCTCAGGACTTCAAAAATTCAATAAAAACACTATATACTTCCTAAGAAATTTAGTTGTTCAGATTTCCACCCAAGACATTCAATTATTAAATCAGTTCTAAATCAATCACTTTGCCATGTCGCCCAAGTCTTCTGACGAAGCTGACACTGACTGCCCCTTTCACTGGATTCGAAGTGTCATGGCATCGAAATAGTCCTTACTGGACCAAATTAACCAACAAATACATCAACCGTTATCACACACCCAATCTGCGATGCAAGCCTTCAATTCTGAGCCAAAAAATACTTCTAGTTCAATAAGCTTGAACATGAATAATTTACTCACTGAGCTAGTGAAGCTCTATTAGACACGCCTGCGAAATTCAGAGCTTATCCATAGTAGATTTTATAATTTGCCGGATTCAATCACAGACTAGTAGCTTTGACAAGTCGTCAAATAGAACGGATTGGCCTTTCAATGCCACATCATAGGAATCCTGTGGGACCTTCTGGCTCAATTACATGCCACCGCGAAACCATAAGCCGCGATCGTAATATCACAAATTTTCTTCCGTTGCGTTCCACAGAGCCGTGTCGAAAATCAACGCACGTATTGCTCGTAGAGTAAAGATCCTCGCAGGATAGATACATTAGACGAGCAGTAGCCAAACCGCCGCTACACAGTCCCTCTAGAATCGAAAGAGTATAGCTTTAAAATGGGTTATTTATGGGATTAGCCCTTCAGGCGCAGCTCGGCTAGCTCGTAATAGGTTAGAATGTCTCTCCTTATCACCCCGCTCGCCATTAAGTTTTGTCCAATCGTTCTTTTCAAACGATCAGTCAAAGAATTGTATTTTCAACGACACCTTTGACTGCCTGACCAATCAAATCCATATTTACAGGGATCTAACCCCAGTAATTTTGACCCATACACCTTTTCTACCCATAAGAGACTGTAGAGATTATAAATAAACTTAACCAACCTGTAGTGCAGAAGCATGAAGTTTACATTAAGTGTTCTAACTATGTATATATACTTGTGTTACGTAATAGTTAGTCACGTGGAATATGTTACATATCCATTACACAACCATACTGATAAAACCCTAGATTCAGGATGTTTTCTAAACAAACTAATCCGATGGCTCCATCAACCACACCAATAGAAGTCTCCACGCTAACGGTAATGGGTGTCATATTCATATTGAAGTCAAAAAGTTCAGCATCTAATTCAGCCTTAGCCGGAAAGCGTATGTTCTTGGGTCTTTAGCCCGATCATCTGCGAAAAGAATATATCGTCTGCTCACCAAGGTTAGCCTTGGTAAGAACTTTATTTCCGTTGAGCTCTTCAATCAAGCAGTTAGCTACCGCGAACTAAGGGTTCATGATTCAGAATGAAGTTGAAGGTGTAAGGAGTACACTCCTTTTAGCTGGCACAATCTTGGACAGTGCGAAAATGAAATTAGATGTTGCTCTTAATTAGAACGTGATACAGGTAGGAAATATCACAGATGAGTTCTACGCCCTAGGAGTGCCCAATACTGGTGAAATCAGTAATGGTGATAGTGGAAGTGGTCTCAAATAGGCATTAGAAAAGTCTTGGCTGGTGTTCTTGCGGCAAGTATGGCGAGGCCATCAACTGACTTGATGCTGCACCCAAAGATCGGAAAAGCAAAGCTCGAACAAAGACACTTCGAAAAGGCGAAAGTCTTCACTAACTTCAGCGCAATACAATCAGTGCTGGAGTACTACCCAACGAAAACTTGCATGTTAGAGGAAATATCTCCACGTTGTGGCCCAACAGAGAATAAGTCCACTGAGTCTTAGTAAGTCGACTGAAAATGCACCAACTGCTATGGACCATCCTCAACTTTCGAGCCTTGCTACATAGAAAGACTGATACATCTCGATGATAAAACAGTACAACACACTAAAAATTAGCTGGTAGCGCTTTTCGAACAAGATCTTAAAGTAAGCTACACTGTAATTCAAGAACAGTAATTAAATCAGAAAGTCATCCAGACGACTACAGAAATCTTAACTGCCTGCGTTTTTGAATGCCTATAAAAGAAAGTAACCGCTCAGAGTCTACTATCATGGCAACTACTGTCCCTATTCTTTACACCAACCTGGAAGGAGATCTCGCTACGGAAACCATCTTGCAATTCGCTCGGGATTCAAGCATTTAAGTCCTGGATATTCAGGTACTCTGCAGTCAACTCAAAGAAATAATTTGATTCATCAAATCACATCCTGCATTAGAAATGTATTTGCTTCACCGTGCCAGCACAGACTTAACAAGATCAGGGTCTCTTTTATTCATGAAAAAGAAACAAATACCATCAACAGGCATTCTGTAAACTATAGCTCGAAATAAATGCAGGAATAGTAAATAGTATCACATTCTTCTCAATAAGTTTTATCCTGAGATTAAATCTTTTATCATTGCTAGAAAGATTCCATTACATTAACACTAAATTCAATGCTATGTACCCCATTTAGTAGCCAACAGTAATTAAACCATTCAGCGAGGGTAAAACTGTTATGGAATTGGTGCTCGAACATGGTATGGATCCTGCTTGCCGATCGGGAATGCTGACGTGTGACCGTAAAAATAAATTCAATTAAGCTTGATCCGGCACAAGAGCTCTGGTCGATGTTTTCATAGAGCTCGACTAGACATCGGACCATGTAATCCTTGCAGGAGATGTTTCTCATTCAAATTTCAAAGGTATAGCTACCACAATTGTCAGCCAGTAGTTCCACGCGTCAGATAATATTCTTGGGGACTTCGCTCAAGTATTAGGAAATTATAGCATGGGAATATAAAGTTATCCAATTATTTTGATATACGATTTAGATAGACTATCTGATACTTTTGTCTAGACCGCAAGGGGCACAATCACCGCTGCCAAAAGCGATAGGATCACGAAGAAAGGCGGGTAAGTACTTTGTTGGATGGGAGTACTACCAGCTCAAACGCTAATATAAATTTTCATGGACGAGCAGCTTATGAAGGATTTCCAATAGATTTTGAAAAGCGCAAAACATCAAAACACTGACGTAGGCCCTAAATCGCTGCAAGTAATACTGATATGTGCAGGATGGCACATTGGATGTGACGACTTTTGAGCTGATAAGTCCTGTAGCTTTCGACTGCTATCGAAGGCAACTTACATGCTCTACCACTCCGAGGATTACCAGCAGACTTAAACTGATACGAAATCGTCACTGAGGCTACGTAAAGGATAGAGTCAAGAGTATCGGAAGCTTTACACGTGTGGCAAAACGAACCTTAAGTTAGTATTATTGCCACTGTGAACGTAGGCTATATTTAGATACCTCTGAATGTGTATAAGTAGCACGGGAGACTTGCAGGTAGTTTACTTCTCCATAGATGAATTATAGCTTCCTCTTTTGATAGATTGCCTATGTGAATAGTGTGTAGCAACTTTCTTTTTTATGGTGAGTACATGTAGATTATCACAGGCTAAATTTCGTGAAAATCAAAGCGTGGTGATAAAGATTTAATCTTTCCATAACTCTTAGCTTTATGATGGCTAGCAAGACGAAGAATATCATGACCTATCATTTAAGATAAATGGGCGAAAAGACATTAATTAAAAGAAAAGACCAATATAGAAAGGGGTGATTAGCCCAGAGTAGGTATGGGCTTTGTGAATGTAGTCGGAAGCATCATCATATTAAAGAGTAGTCAAGTGCGTAATATATACAGATATATATATATATATATATACGTGTCCTATCCCGGTCAACAATTACCTGACCTCGCACTGCCATAAACACCATCAATCTCTGCAATCAATCGCAATCCTGAGTATAAAAATGAGTTACTATTATAAGGTATGTTTGTAAGGGTCAATGTCAAGATAAAATTTTAAACATTTCGAAACCTTGTTGATGAAATAGTCAAAGAAATATCATCAATACAAGAAAGAAAATTATAGCCTTTGAAGTGAACATCTCTCTACTGTAGATCAAGAAAATGATTGGAGAATTAGGACTTCCCTGTGGAATCCCTGTTCGAATAGTGACAAGCTCCTCGGCCTCACCAATAAAGGAGATCCTGAGTTGTCGCTGATTGAGGAAGCTTCAGACCCAAGATAAAAGGCTTAAGGGTAATCCAAGCTTACTCATGATGGTCAATCGTTGGTTCTTTGAAACAAGCTCAAATACTCCCTTGACATCTAGAAAGAGAGTTGATATCTTACTTTTGGCGGCCTTTTTTGATTCTACCTTGGCTTGCAAAAGAAGATAGGCATCTACTGCAGACTTTTTCAACCTCTCACCTATGTGTGATAGATCTGAAAGGATAGCTGTTTCAGCTAGGTATCCAAGACGACTTGCAAGCATTCTTTCCAAGGTTTTCTCCAAGCAAATAAGTAGGGGGATAATTCTATATGCCTTAGGCTGAGAATAGGCAGGTTTCCCTGGCTTTTTCAGAATAATTCCTATAGCTTTTCTCCTGCATCTAGAATGGTAACCGAGGTTGAAGGATATTGAGTACATTTGAACAAATATTTCCTTATTTGCCCATATGCATGCTGAATCATTTTCAAATCAATTTCAACAGAACCAGGTGTCTTTACTTTTGATTGGCGACAACATGCTCTCTTAACTTCATCAGTGCTCAGCTCAGGCAAATCCCATCTTCCGTCCTCTTGATGCTGGTTCCAGTCAATGGATGGTGATTCTGTGGGGGCTGAGAAAAGCTTGGCCTTCAGAGCTTTGAGCTAGTTCCCCATTCTCTTCTTGTATGGCCGTTAGTTTGGTAATTATTTTGTCTTTAGCATATGAAAGGTCTTTGAAGATAGAAGTAGGATCTTCCTTCTCCAAGAACTTATTCCAGTGATTCTTTTTGACTATCTTTATATCCTGGAAGTATTTATTCCTCGTATCAAGATATTTTTATTTCTTGTACTGTTGGAAATATGGAGTACAGAGATAAGTCAGGTGATATTTAATGGAAGTAATTGATGAAGGGTTTGGTTTTTGAGTTTTCTATTATTTCTGTGTTGGGATACACATTGTCGATCCTACTAGGCTCGATAATAAGTAGTCCCGACCAACTGGTGTTTGGCGAACGGAGATTGCGTATACCCTATGCTAGCGTTGTCTATTGCTGTTAATAGGAGATCCCGCATGGGCTTTCTATTGGGATTAAAAGGAGTCTGGTATCTGTGATTAGAAGAGTAGTCGAATTGACATCCTTTTATCTTTCATTATTGCATAAGCTTCCCTCTACCAATAAGTCCACGAACTAAGTAGTGGGTTATACATTTCAATATGTACCCCTGATCATAGCCTTTCTTCATATTTCTCTGAGCCTTCATCATGTCTTTGCGAACTACCTTCTACTCCTCTGTCGACCAGTGCTTCAATTTAGTGCTAAGTCTATTACTTGGAATTCTTTTTTCTGCAGCTCGAATTATGATTCTTATTAGATCCTCACCTACTTTGTCCAGATGCTGCATTTATTTCCATCAATAATATCCCTTGTGCATCTTTTGCTCAGAGATGTAAGATGATTGGCACTAAGGATGCTAGATTCATTTATAAATTATTTTCCAATCAGCTTTATCTGTATTGAATAAGATGCCTTCATGATCAGATTCTATATTCAGAGTGTGCCAGTCTACTATCAGACTCTCGGACAACTTAGTTGCCAGGATGAGGTCAATAACAGAAGTGCGCTGCATACCAGACCTGAAGAAATTACCCAGTCCAATTAAATTTATGATAGATAGTACTGCTCTTCAAACCATGTCTGTAAATTATCAGCGTTTCTAGACCTGGAATATTATGGATCCCAACCAGGATGATGTTCATTGATGTCTCCCACCATAATGCAATATTCAGAAAGTCTTAATTTATCCTTAATTCTATCGAAAGTCTTGAAATTATTTTTTAAACCCTGATTTTTCTGATTATATATTTCGACTATACTCAAGCTATATCCTAAACCTGAGATAACCACTGTGAAAAAGATCAGGATCTTTTGAATGCTCTTTGCTTTGTTTCACACAATTTTCCATGCGTCTAGATCTGTAAAACATCGCCCCAATACGAACATAGTGCAAGAGTCATGTAGGTGACAAAAAGATTATAAAGGGAAAAAGCATGAAAGTGAGGAACTTGAATAGTAGGTGAGGCAGAAAGACGGAAGGGATGTTTTTTGCTTCCATATTGTTTATTTTAATTATTTTGCTACTTGACTCTTAGACTATCTAGCACATGGGGCTCCTTTCTGGCCCAAGCCACTCCTTGTACAGTGCTCCTTGTATCTTTTGTTACTTGAAAGATCAATGAGTTATTGACCGTGATGTATAGCCATTCAGCTCAGTGTTTATCCACGTAACCTGCTACCTAATGAAGATAAAAATGGTAGCAACAGAAACTGTGTGCGCTGAAAAAAATTCTCAAAGTCACAGCCAGGCAAGGCCTGGATACTAGAGTCGCATGTGTAAATATTCATATTTATTTCCCTTGTAATATTAGAGACCTACTTCATCCCATCAACCGTCGTCATACAGAGTGATAGGTTCGCTCCGGAAGCTTATCGGATGGTCTTTCAATCATGAATAAGGGTGGGTTATGAGAAGAGCTTCGACCCTACCATCTGATCTGATCGTGGTTAGCTTCATGATAATGGTGATAGGGGGTTGTGCTTAGGGATGAAGACGATACAGACTGCGAAAGTGTTTTGGAATCCTCATGGAACTGGGGACTTTGTAACTCAATCTCGGATCTGCAGACTCCACAGTGAGAGCTGGAGGTTCGTAGTAGACACCACTGACAGGTGTTGAGAATAGTCCCCCGAATTCCATGGGTAAACACTGAGCTGAATGGTTATTCATCACGGTCAATAACTCATTGATCTTTCAAGTAATAAAAGAGGCAAGGAGCACTGTACAAGAAGTGGCTTGGGTCAGAAAGGAGCCCCATGTGCTAGATAGTCTAAGACTCAAGTAGAACAAGAAAGACACCTCTCTTCCTCTCCTGGAAGTGGTTGCTGACCGACTTAATGAACATTTACATATGATGACTAATCAAAGATGACTAGCTCAGTCATCGCGCAGAAGATCTAGAATCCTTAGAGTCAAGGCCACAAGCTGACCGGGAAAGTTGTATAAATTAGAGCTCCGTTCCTCAACGTAAAAGCGATCGACAAAATAACTAGGTCCTCCACCACCAACAGAAACCCCTGTACAATACTCGAATTGGCTTCAAACAAACTACCTCTTGGACGTCAGCTAGATACGGCAAATCTGTTTCTCAACCTCTAAGACCCACTTCCAAAGATGTAATTATACACCTGCAAGATTTATTATAATATTTCTGACATTGTTTGGCTCATAGGGAAGTTCTACTCGGGATAACTGGCAAGGACTTCACTCTGATTGCTGCTTCCAAAGCTGCGATGAGAGGTCCAACAGTCTTAACAGCTGCCGATGATAAGACAAGCATATTGAACAAACAAACCCTCATGGCATATTCTGGAGAGGCCGGCGATACAAGTTCATCTTCCTTGCTGATTTATGAATAATGCTAATCCTTCCAGTTCAATTTGCCGAGTTTGTCCATGCGAATGTCCGGCTCTACAGCATGCGAAATTCAACTGACTTATCACCGTCAGCAGTTGCCCATTTCGTTCGTGATAATCTAGCATCTTCTCTTCGATCTCGAAACCCATACAATGTTAACCTGCTACTGGGAGGGGTTGACCCTATAACTAATAGGCCCTCTCTATATTGGTTGGATTATTTAGCTTCATTGGCACCCGTTCCATACGCAGCCCATGGTTACGCACAATACTATTGTCTGTCTATTCTAGACAAGCATCATCATCCTGGTATAAATTTTGAAGAGGGGATGAACATTTTAAAGATGTGTATAGATGAGCTGAAGAGAAGGTTACCAATAGACTTCAAGGGCATGTTGGTAAAGGTAGTCACAAAAGAAGGGATAAGGGTTGTTGAGTTTGATAATGAGGCCAGGGTCACGTGCCATTAGAACTGTAAAGGTGTTATAAAATCGGTTTACATTGTAGTAGGAGTTAGGTCATCTTGGACATAAGAGAGAACAGCATGATACCCGGTTTTTGGCGCACAGACCATCACGTAGTTCTTACTAATTTACTTAGTCATCACCAAATATCATGGTCGCAAAAAGCCGCCAGAACTAGTTCTCCCAAGAGCGGTTTACGCTCTCCAGATCACCGCTCGAACAGGACATAGTGACCTCGCAGTGTACTAAGTTCGCTTCAATCATGCGGAAGCCATATTTAACTTATAGGGTGATAGGTTATACACAATGGTTCACCTTATCTAGTGTAGTAAGTCGAATATTATTGAATAGGATTAGATTTAAGTCCTCACTGAGTCTATGACTGTGAAGGACTTCTAAATATATCTAAATTACTTAATTGAAAATATAGAAGTTGTTTTTATTGATGTTTGCCAATGGATACTAAGAGTCTTTCCCAATCTAGTGTAGAAATGCACTGGTGACAACGACTGAAAAGCGGAAGGAGGGCACCGGCGCCGGAAGTCCTGCTCAGATTAAGAGGATGGCAGCTGCTTATGGAGTACTTCCAGGAGAGTGTAATCTATGCAGTAGTTAGTTGGGTAATGGCGGGGATACCTACGACAGGTAGATCAAAGATCGATGGCCTAGAGAATATGGGGTAAAATGAGGAATTCGATCGATGCTTGAAAGCATGGTGTTCGAGGCAGAATACTAGAATGGAATAGCTTATAATTGTCTTTAGTAACGCGAGACTCCGCATGTAACTTTTTATTTTCTGTATTTTTATGCTGGGCTACGGAATTCGTTTGATTCAACACGAAGGTAACGTCAGTGGTGGGAGGGCAAGACTGACACCTGTCCGCGGTGCCTTCTACGAACCTGGAAGTGAAATATTCTCCCAGAGCCAAGTTCAGTCAAATTTCGCAATACCGATCAAGTTGGCCCACGAGGCAATGATTCAAAATACTTCGCCATGTCAAATTTTCGCTCCCAACGAGTTCGACTCCTACTTAAGTCTCATCAAGTTTACAAGTACGACCAAGTACATCCTCATTTCAATGACCACACCTCTCATCAACTATTCTCTGGCCTCAGCTAGCCGCCAAATACACGCCCACGCCGATATTTACACCCGACGGAGGAAGCAAAGCGTGGCGCACAAATCTGGGAGACAGTTCTTTGAGACGGATGTGAGAGGGATTGGGACAAGTTTACAAGATGATACGGAGGATGGATACAATCTCGACGGGCGTGTAATTTTGAATTTTGACAGAGTTTTACGAATTGAGCTTTGTTTGCGCCAAGGCCGCGCTTGCGAGAGTGCAGCGGACACTATAAAAACACGCAAACGATGGAAGGTGCTGTGGTCCGCCTCCTGGTGGTGTTCTCCGGTATGGTTTGAGTAGCCTGGGCACCTACTCCACTTGGGAAGGAGACACCGAAGACTACATTTCGCGCGGAGGAAATTCAGAGGATGATGAAGGCATGTCTGGATAACCCAGGGTTTTTGAGACGTTCCCCTGGGTGGGTATTCACGGATGAGGGTTGACTTGGGGTGAAGAAAAAGCCACCATGACTTCGCAGTGGTAGTTGCAAATGAAATCTGAGGCATGAGTGCACTTATTGTAAATTGAGTCATCTTTTCTGTATATTTTCTCCGATATTGTTTTCTATTTTTAAGTCCTAGGATATACCCGTTTTCCCCTGAGGGTCAAAGACAGGGGTTTACAGCTAAGATCATATCTATGACATGCCCAACTTGTTCCCACCACGTGAACCGCTACTCAAATTGTAGCTAGTTAAATTACATGCAGCCATATACAAAATAGAAATCACAACATAACTCCAGGCTCCAAAACTTTGAGCTCCAACTAAATATTAGCACTTGTGGTTGGGAAGCAAAACTTCTCGCCTTGTTCCCCTTCCGATCGAGTCGTGTTACATGACTAATTTATATGGACCTCGCTGAGAGCAGAGGTCCAGCCTGCAGCTGATCACCCATAACATCGGGTTTTCTGTGCAAAATTTTTGAATGCTTCGAGGCACTTGGGTCCTAGAAGTTCATGTATAAAGTCGTTGTGGGACTTTAGACCTCGTATTCGACGTGTTTCGTGAGAGTGGAGCCGACAGTGGATAAAGTGGGTTGGGCTAGTCTCTTTCCCACACGCGCACTCACTAGGTGCGTCTGGATTGTTGAATCGGCGATGATAAGCCGCGAAATTGCCGTGGCCCGTACGGGCTGCGATTAGTTCGCGTAGAAGTTGCCTTGATAGGGCTAGTTCTGGGGGCTTGCGCCGTTTCATGAGCAGATCTAGCTTTCGATACCGAACAGGGCACGCTTTATCCCACCAATCGTTGAGCAAAGCCTGTAGCCGGTTATACATGAGACGGCGAAGGTATGCCAACGAAATGGTTTCTGGTTGGTTGTCCGGACTGGGCAGCATTCGTAAGCCGAGGCGCGCAGTTGCGTCTGCTTCTTCGTTCCCTTGTATTCCAGAGTGACCGGGGATCCACTTAATCGTCACAGCAGCTGACGCTGAGAGTATGCGAAACTGATGTACCTCTTCGAGGCTGGTTGAGAGATGCCCGTCTCAAGTGCTTTTATAGCATGTTGACTATCCAGAAAAATATTCACTCGCCGAATCGTCTCCCCTAGCTGCTGTTGCGCTTCTTTAAGTCTCAACGCCGCCTCAAGAGCCTTCAGCGCCCCTGTGATTTCTGCGTCCAAGCCTCTCCTCCGTGTCGGATACCATTCTCCTTGAGAAGAGTTTTACCATATCTCTTCACAACAAAGCCCCAAGCTGAACGTCCGTTTCCCTCTGAAGAGCCGTCTGAATAGGCGCAAATTTCCGATGCGGGCACGTTGTCTATCCAAAGTTTGCTTGCTTCTTTTCCTTCTGACTTGGTCATGTATTTAGCAGAGTAGGATGGCGGCGGCAGAGGCATCGAAGCTTCTGCATCCGGAAGTTGTCGATAGGCTCGCTGTGCACGAGTCCTTTGTCTATCTACATGTTCAAATCTTCGAGGTTTTTTCTTGTACTTTCGAGTCCCAACGTTTGGGCACATCGCAGCACGAGATCTCAGCGGGTGCTGATCATCGAGGGTTTTTATTCGGGCTGAAAATCGTAGTCGGTTTGCCTCTAGAATAATATTTGCGGGAGGGATTCCTCCTTCCCTGTGCAGGACCACATTCGGAGTAGTCCGCAGAACCGGAAGTGCAGATCGGAGACCCATCATGTTGGCCTTATCGATCATAGTGCAAAGTCTCGCGGTAGCTGGCGTTGCTATTCCTGCTCTTGTTGGGCGTTTGAGGCCGGGCCACCAGACTTCCGCTCCAAAAGTCGCGATTGAAACAATACAACTATTTACTGCTCGTATCAGCGCTCCTGGTGCGGCCCCTCGAAAAGTAGAATTGAAGCGTCGCATAAGATGTGCGACTTTCATTGCTTTTCCGGACCACGTCATCACATGATGTTTGAAGTTAAGCCGCGGATCGAGGTAAACTCCAAGCCAGCGAACTTGTTCAGCTGGTTCTATGAGAGTGCCGTTTACGTGGATGCCAACAGCTGCCTCGCGATGCCGTGGTGGAAATTGTACTACCTCTGACTTTTCTGTGTCGAATTGGACAGCATTTTTCTGAGCCCACTCCAGCAGGTGATCGACTTCTTTCTGGGCAGCTGCAGCAGACTCAGCAGTGGTGCGGCCAAATCCAAGAATGCCGATGTCGTCAGCGTAGCTAAACCTTAGATTAGGAGTACCACTCTGCATTGGCTCTGCCATGTACAGAAGAAAGAGAAGAGGCGAGATCGGCGAGCCCTGTGGGACCCCGCAAACTAGCTGTCGCTTTGTCGTGACTCCTTCCGAGTGTCGGACCTGGACCATTCGTTGTGCAAGGAACGAAGTTGTCCACTTTAGAACTGAGTCTGGCCATCCTTGTTCTTGCATTCTTCTCACTAGACGGTTATGAAGAACTGCATCGAACGCACCTTGTACGTCTAAGGTGACGAAAGTGGCCGCCCACCCTTGTGTGCGCGCCTCCTCGACATCGTGTACTACACAGGAGACTAGGTCTGTTGCTGAGCGCCTCGAGAGTGCGCCGAATTGTTGCCGACCAACTACATCACAAATCACTGCTAAGTGCGCCATCCGTTTTGCCAGAAGTCTTTCAAGTCCTTTACCAAGGCAAGAAAGAAGGGCAATTGGTCTCCATCCTTTGACAGTTGTTGGGTCCCTTTTAGGCTTCTGTACAAGTACTACTTCGGCCAATTTGAAACAAGTCGGATGCGTACCGAGCTGTATGCAAGCTCTGAAGAGCTTGACTATACAGGGTCCAATTGTCTTCCAGCAGGCCACTAGCAGCTGTACGGAGACTCCGTCTGCTCCCGGAGCCGTGTTTCCACAGCCGATGGTACAAGCTCGGACTTCTTCCTCGGATATGTCATCCTTCCATGGTATACGGTTGTTACTCGTGGCGATGCAAGGCGGCAGGTCGTCCGATGTTTGGTGTCTTTCCAGGAGACAGTCACGGAGAACTGTGGCTCGCTCTAGTGGATCAGAGATGAGAGCTCCATTGTGATTGAGGGGTGGTGGGATGTTTGTCTGTCTAGGCCCAGCCATTCTCATCAGCTTAAAACATCGTTCGGCGTGTTCATTCTTTCCACCTGCTGTGCTTGATGTTCTTTTTTGGCAGCTCTAATGACTGATCGGAGCTTTTTAGCATACACTGCACGTTGGAGGGGTGATTCTGCCGCTCGATATTCAGCCCGTGCTTCTTGCACGCCGGGGTCCACCACGGGGCTGATTTACCGCCGTTTGCTCTGGGTCGAGTTCCTGTTGCATTGATGGCAGTCTTAAGCTTTAAACAAAGTTCCTGGGCATAGTCTTCGACCTTTTCGATTGTATCTAAAACTGGTGGTAGACGGACTAATTTAGTAACAGCTCGTGCAAAGTCAGGTAGTCTTTCCTTCGTCACTCGAATCTTGCCCAAGTTGGTCTCAATGTTGCGGACTGGACCGGGATTATTCCTCGGATAGGAAGGTGGTCGCTGGTGACACATTCATCATGGTCAACCCATGCACGGCTGCCATTAATGTTGGTCCAGACAAGGTCCAGGTATTTCCAGCTTGATGCGTGGGTTCTCCAACAATGAAGGCAGGTTAGATTGTGATCTTCTGCCCATCTTTCAATCATTTCACCTTGCCCGTAGGGGCTAGTGACTCCTGGTTGCCAGGCACAGTACACCGAATTGAAATCACCCGCAGCGACTGAGTTCGGCGGCGGGGTCCAGTTGATAAGTGGCTGTACGGCTGATGTGTCTCTGGGTGCCTTGTACACATTGAGGAAAGTGACTCCATTAACAAGCACCCAGCAATAGTCGCCCGTCAGCTTAGCACAGGGGAAGAATTGCCTCGCTGATATTGTCCTTTCATCTTTCCGGGTGTAGGTCACAGCCCTTGGCCTGACCTTTACGCCACCATGAGGTAAATGGCAAATGTATCCAGGATGCGACATTGTCTCTTCTTTCCACCGAGGTTCTTGAATTAGGACTACGTCGATATTCAGCTCGAATGCTCGGGCAAGTGCAATATTCTGTGTCGGACCTCCTCTACCTACGTTTATTGATATGAAACTTAGAGTAGGAGGGAGCGAAAAGGGGCCCGTGGGCGCCCTTTATGAGTGATTTTTCGGGACGACCGCCTCTGTGACCTCAGTCACGTTTGGCGTCTCATCCGTCATTAGAACTTCGTAGCTGTTATTGGAGCTGTAGTTCGGCGTAGCTGTTTTGGCCATCTCAGTGGCGGCTTTGATGTCAGCCTCTGCTCGTCGAACGGCGGTTTTCGCCCGGATCACCGCGGCATATTCGCATTGGCTAGCGTACCTGATCTTTTCGAGGGCTTCCCTAGAAGCCATTCCGGACTTATTAGGGCGGGCCAGACAGTTTCGGCTGTCTGATCTGTGAGGACCCCCGCAATTGCGGCACTTGGTATGTCCTTGGCATTCCGAAGTGGAGTGCATTGTTGAGGTGCAGTTCCAGCACACTGGGGCGCGCGAGCAACTCTGGGTCCCGTGATATAGGAGACATCGCTTACATTGGCTAACAGTTTGGCGTGGCTGATGGCGAACAGCGATTCCTGAGTCGTCAAATAGTCGGAAGCCTGGTCTAGGGACGGACGCTCTTTCAAAATGAGCTACCCATGTCTGGTATGGGGCTCCCACTCTCCCTTTTCCATGAGGGCGGACCCTTACCGGAACCTTTGAAGTGACCCTAGCGATTTCTTCGGCCACCATCTCTTCGGTGACAACTACTTTACCTAGGAGTGTGTGAATTGCGACGGGAATTGTCGCAATACGAAGGGCCACTAAATCTGAGGCCTTCTCCAGGATTGCGTCTACCTGGACGAAAGACTCAGCAGAGTCCAGAAGGAGCTGTCGTACCTCCAGGTTTTTGGCTCGAAGTGCGAAGCCAGTCGGAACACGGTATACATGTTCAATATTCTGCGGGGGTAGCTCGAGCAATTTTGCTGTCGCATCTCGGACACCGGCCGGCGAGAGTGCGCGCCAAGAATGTTCTTTTCCGAGTCGAAGAAACAAACGATCATCTTTGGGGCCAGTTTTCTTAGCTTTTGTCGGAGGTCTCGTTGGTGTCGGGGGTTTGTTATGGACCCGCACATCTTTCACAGGTGCTGCTGGCGTGTGGAGGCCAGTTCGGGTAACTGTTGCCCAGGTAGGTTTAACCTGGGTCACCTTGACCTGGGTCGCTTTTTGTAGCAGCTCTGGCTGCTTTTCAATCGTTTGTTTCACGATCTTTCCGCCATGATTCTGGCAGTTTGGTCGTGGGGGGAGGTTGGGAAGGACTGTTCCTGGTCCCGACATCATGAATTGAGCAATTGCAGCTCGGAGGTAGACTTTCATGGAGTCTATAAATTGAACGCTTGACCCTTTGGATAGAGGCGAGAGCGCATTCTCCACACCATTGATAGCAGCGGTGCATATTGTGAGATTAGTTGCGGTCTGGGCCGCTCGCTGTTCTTCGGCTTCAAGTATGGCTCGAAGCTCGGGAGGACAAGTCGCAGTGTTCTTGGAGTTGCTATTGCTGCAAGAAGTTTGATTATTTCCACTTGTCCTCGGAATGGTGTTCTGAGGAGCTGTGGCGGACGTGACTTCGTCGGCCTTTTTTGAGTTGGCAATAGCTGTCCGATTAATGTCCGGCACAGCAATCTTCCTCGTGTCTGTAATAACGGGGGCCTCTGGAACCTGACCGTCTTCGGGTTCACTGACATTCCATCGTGAGCTCTCAAGCCCCTCCATGATATATCGGTCAATAACCGCATCACCCATTTCAACATCGGGGTTTGTGGAGTTAGAATCTTCTTCAAAGGCTCTTATCCTTTCGGTGATTTCCGACTCCATTTTTCGCTCGTCTATCGAGCTCAATGGTATGTTCTTTTTTGCCAAGCGCTTTTTCAGCCTGGTATTCGCTCTATCAATTGTTCTTTGATGGCGAGTAGGTCGCGATGATTTGGCAGGCCCCGGAGACATATTGGAGATCCGGGGTCTTGCTACTGTGAGAATTCGAATTAGTGTAATTGTATGCGAGTCGGAGGGGAACGGTAATGGTAATGGGGTATCTTATTGATTTTCTCACGAATATTCAGGAATTCTAGCTTTGATATTGTGTCATAGCTAGATAGCTGCATAGGCAATTAAAATTTGATGCAAAAAAAAAAAAAAAAAAAAACGTCAGTGGTGGTTCGGTTATTTAATTGGGACGAGGTATACAGTCAAACCCCTGTTAAGTCGATCCTCGTTTATACGATATTTTTTCCGGAACGGACTTGGTTCCCATACATTTACCGATTACACGATTATCGTTCTTCAACCTCTGAATATCGTCTTAACCAGGGTTATTTTATTAGATTGGTGCTAACAATGTCACCAAAAAGGGGATATCTGTAGAACAGCGACGTGCTCTGCGACGATGGGCGTACCGCCAGGTCCCAAAACCAACACAAAAACAGTGTATTAAGTGGTTCTTCGCTAAGTACGGCCATCGTTTAAGCCAGTCCACAGTCTCCGAGTCCTTGAGCAAGGTATTATTCAGAACTGCAAAATATTTTACGGACAATACTGGCTCCGCTTTGTTCTACAAGCAATTGAAGAGGGTACAGATCCACAATCAAGTGTCAATATTCGACTAGCAATTCGCTGGATCCTACGAATTTGGAATAACGAAGTTACAAATACAACGATTCATAATTGCTTTCGGAAATCGGCTCTCATTTCTAAGCCTATTGCTCTTTCTACGTCTGTACTTCCTACTGGACTTTCTGAATTGTTTAATGAGGTAGTCAGAGCAGGAGACATACGAGATTCAATGGCAATAGACGATTTTCTTAATCCAATTAAGGAGGAAGAGGAAGGGAATATGATGCTTGACGAGGCAATGATCTTATAAGAGGTGATAGGAGAATATTTGGGAGTAAATCAAGACGAACAGCCTTTGCGGACAGCAAAAGAGGCCGAAATGGCAATGAAAAGATTGATTGAGTTTACTGAGAGTCAAGATTCTCTTAATTCGAGCTATTTGATAGTATTAGAGCGATTAGAGACGGCAATTAGGAGTATAAAAGAGGCATCAAAAGTACAAAGTAGACTAGATAGCTGTATTAGGTAATCATATCTTTTTAAGCGATATCCTCTACATGACGATATTTTTCACGGCCCCGATTACATCGTCTTAACAGGGGTCTGACTTTACTTGGGGATCCTGAACTCCAAGTCCGAGCGAGACGCCGAGTCTTAAGGTCCCAACAAGAATGCAACCCTTACATTCTTTGGCCACAGTCCGGGCATCTAAGCGCCCCACTCCTCCCCTACTGTATTCTGATAGTTTACTTGCCACGTATTATTGATCGGTACATTAACTGGAGTAAAGAGAATTTCATGTAATTAAGGAAGAGCTAGAACGTTAATAAAAATACAAGTTTACACCTAGTCTCGAGCTCTAAACACAAATAGATTTTCGAAGTCGGAGCCTCGAGACACTCGTGGATATCATAGTCAACATTAATCATTTTATTCTTACTAACGTGCACAAGAAACCTCATACTTGTACTTGACAGTGGTTGATCTGAACCGGCTAGGCCACACTGGTGCTCAAGCTCCAGTAGAAGTACGATGGGTGATATGTACCTATCACGTTAATGAACAAACAAACAGAGTGCGGGAGACACTGTAAACACCGCAGTGGTTGGATGGTGCGGTGGTACATCATCTTCGCCAGTTTCTCAAGTAAGGTCTGGATAGCAAGGACACACATCCCACCCGAGACAGGAGACCGCTGGTTCGAATCCGGCAAAACTTAACTACATTTCTCGCGGTGCTGGTATGCATGGATGATGTAGGCATGCTTGGATAATCAAAGGTTTTAAATTCCCTTTGGTGGGTACTTACGGAGGAGGGTTGACTGTTTGTGTAAGCGAACATACCTCATAGTGGTATTTGCGAATGAAATCCAGAGTATGAGTGTCTCTAACGTCAAAAGAGTCATCCTATATGTATACATAGTACCGGTCATGTGTCATAGCTAGATAGCTGAAAACACATTAAATGATTTAAAAAAAAAAAAAAAAAAAAAAAAAGATGTGGAAGTTATTTTCGTTGCTGAACTCTATCGACACCCTTTACCCTAAAAATAGGCTTTCGACAGCCCTCACCACGAACACGAGTATGACAATGACACTGGGAAACAAAGGGTACACTGCTATCCCAAAAGCTGAGGATTACGGTTGGGAAGCCCTTACCATCTTTTAACATATGAGAGAGAGATATTTATGTTTACTGAACTACGTGAGTCTGTGAATACCTAGCACATTGAGCTCCCTCTGGTCCGGGCCACCCCTGGTACAATGCTCATTACCTCTCATGTTTCTCGAAACATCATTGATATATTGTCTGTAATGAATAACCATTCAGTTATATATTCACTTGTGGGATTCAGCCATGTTTTCAACGGAGCTGTTACCCAAAAAAATAAAAAGGGTAGCAACGGAGACTCATCTGTTGGCTTTTCCTCTATGATTAAGGGTTGGTAATGAAAAGGGCTCTGACACTAACATCTGATCTGATTGTAGATAGCCTCATGTTAGTGGTGATAGAGGTTGTGTTAAGAGATGTAGATGGTACAGATCGAGAAAGCGATTGTGAATACTCATGGAAGTGATGACTTTGTTACTCGATCTCGGCTCTGCAGACTCCGCAGTGAAAGCTAGAGGCTGGTATTAGACACCACTGACAGGTGTTGAGAATAGTCCCCTTTGTAATATATGATTTCCACACACGGGTGAACAACTACACGAAAGTAGAGTGAAAGAATTTTTCATCGAGAACAGCACAATTAAAAGAATAAATATATAGTCATTTTATTTGTGACACCCGACTCAAATTACAAGAAAGGTTGCTAAAATGCACGAGCTATGCAAAAAAAATAAGCTTGAAACGCCACTGAATGCTACATTAGACTCCTTCGTGGCAACCAGAACTATTCGAGCCCTCCAAAATCGTTTATTCACCATGTATTTTTCATGCTGCACTGACCAGTGAAGAAGTTGAGAAGAGGCCGGGAGGGGAGGGGAGAAAAGCTCTTGAACAGAAATAGGCATGTATTATCAGGTTATCTTGTCCCTATTTACACCCAAGAGAGGGCAGCTGTATCCCAAGACTTACTCCTGACGTTGGTGATAAGAGAGCCCTGCGCCCAGTTACTTTTTCACTTGGAAATATGCCGATGACCGTAGATCCATAGATGGCCTTCGCTAGGTTAGCTATATAAAAGACATTATGGCGAGAAAACAGCTCTTTTAAGTGCGTATTCGTAAATAGGTTTGTGCAATTGGTGAACCAGGACAGAGAACAAGATTTTTGTATGTAAATGATATGATTTTTTAAATACTTTGTCCTACATAGTTGCAAACTCAAATAGGACGTAAATGGATCACTGATGGTAGACCCATGCGATTCTTTCCGCAGAAAGAGACCATGGATGTCTTATAAGACAGAGCACACCCACTTGCAACATAGCTTAATGGGGTATGAGTATGCGCTTATTGTCCCACAAAGCCTATGACTATCTATGTGTGTTTAGACCGTTTCTTGCGACAGGCCAGGGGTATCTTTGCCTCCTTCACGACTTATTTTCAGCCGTAGTACCCCCGCAGGTCTTCATTTGGATACAAATTAGGTGGTGCCGTTATCCTCTCATTATCTCTCCTCTCCAGCCGACGAAATGATGGTCATTTTAGGATATGTAGCTGCAGGGAAAAGCCTCGAGAGCCGCTTAGCGGGGGGAACTTATAATTCGAAGAGGCTGTCCAGCCGGGCGCAGCAGACCTGCGTATAACTAAGAGCGTCTCTCAAACTTTCTAGCCTCTTCCTTAATCTTCTCCCAGATAATGCCGCAAGTCAAACCGAAGAACGTGAAAGAACATCAGAAACATCTCGTTCGAGACTGATTGTCGAGAAGGAGCCTGGACTAGCATCCAAAAGTCGTTACGATCATGGGGTTATGGAGTAACTCCTGTACCTCGGATGCCCTCCTGGCTAGTTTTTTCGGGATTAAAGGTTGGAAGGGACGATATTGCTTACAAATGGAAATCTGCTTCCATTGGAGGCGGAAGGGTCTTTTAATTTGCTTTCGTGGACTTTTTGTTTGCCCGACCGTGGGTAGCACATGTTGTGAAATAACGGAGGCTTCTCTAACTAGCGTTGTAACGTTTGGTTGCGCATTATCTTTACTCATTCCTAGCACCATTATCGTCGTATTGATCGCCTTGTGTGTTATCGCAAACGTATATTTGACGGAGGGAGAGATAACTCAGCTAAAAGTTGAAAAGGTGTTGCTTAATCTCGGCTCTGCATATACTACAGTGAGAGTTGAAGGAGTCTAGGGGACACCACTGATAGGTCTAGAGGTTCGCACCCCACCCAATGGATTATCAGATAAGCAGCTTGAGTGAAACTGACACTATAAAAACCAGCCATCGATGGAAGGTGCCGAGTTTCACCTTCGGGTGGTATTCTCTGGTATAGTTTTAGAAGCCTGGGCACATAATTCACTTGCGAAGGAGACGCCTCATGCCACATTTCGCGCGGATAAAAGTCAATGGACGACGGAGGCATGTCTGCATAACTCAGGTTCTTTGAGACGTTCCCTTAGGTTGGTTTTCACGGATGAGGGCTAACTTGAGATGAAGAAAAAGTTGTCATAACTTCGCAGTGGTACTCGCGAATGAAATCCGAGGCATGAGCTTTCTTCTTTTAAATTGAGTCATCTTTCATGTACTTTTTTCTTTAATATTGTGTTATGGATAGAAAGCTGTGTACACAACTCAGACCTGACGCAAAAAAAATCAAAAAAACATAAAATAGCCTGGTATGATTATTAAGATGATTGTCAAAGCTCGCATATGCTCATCTTTGCCTAATTTTGCTTAATGCCAAGTTGACGAAGTGGATAATTGCAATGACAGGCAGAAATCCTTAGCCGCAGGGCGCCAAATTGCTCACTTTAAGTCGGTTTGGCTAATTCAGGCCGAAATTGAAAATCAGAAGTATTTCTGATCTTGAGCTCCAGATTGACTTGCGCACAAGCTCATCTTAAAAATTCTTAAGTACTGCAATTAGTCGAAATCTAATTAAAACTAGACCACGATTTAAACATGTGTTAATGTGATGGTTGCAATGAGAAGATAGATTTAAAATAAAAATAAAAATGATCATTTTTGCGTCTTCTGAACTTCTTGTTAGGCACACCACAAGTGTTTTACATGATGAAGTGCTTTTTATAAACCCATGGCTGGATATGAAACCCAAGAAGTCGCAGGTGGGGATGCCTGCTTGTGGATTTTAGAAGTACATGTTCTTACGTGGACAGGTTTTAGTCGCTATTTGTTGTGCAAAATAAATTTGACACTAACGCGGCTAATTATGCGGCTCCGACGCTTTAACCTACCAAGAAAGATCTACCCGGAATCTGAATTTTCACCACAGACATTCTCTCAAATTCCCAAAAATCTCTCACCCTCATCGCTCTGGGAGTTCCTGCTCCACTTTGCGATACTCAGATAGCATCCTATCTACAACTCACAATTAAAGGTCAATACAATCTCTATTCCGATTAAAACACCCGATTCAGCTGTGTGTTTTTCTTTCATATTTTCAGACCTCACCTTATCATTAAACTGTCTAAAACATCTAACAGTAATATTTTACTAACTAGGTCGTAAATACAAATAAATTAAGCAAGAGCCAAAGTCAAACTTAGAATGGCAGATCAACTGAACATGAGTGGGCTAAACATCAACGGCCCTGGAGAGCAGCGCTCCTATATTCCGCCACACATGCGTGGAAAAATAGGCGGCATTCCAACAGTGCCTTTGAATGGAGGCATCAATAGCTCAACCTGGAATACGCCAGAGACGTAAGTAACTAAGTCTTATATTGAATTATTTTCTAATATCATACTAATCAACTTCTACCTAGCCCTCAATCCGCAGGAGGTAACTGGGCCTCAGCTCCTGACTTCCAGCCTGGCACAGGAGGACCTCCAGCCGGTCCTAGGTCTAGCGCTGCTGGTGGCGGTGGTGGACAGTGGGACACCTACAAAGAACGTCCTGCATATGACCGTAATTCATACAACAACTCATCCGGTGGCGGCGGCGGTGGCGGCGGAGGAAGTACAGCCGCCCGCGGTGCTGGTGACGGACAGTGGCGAGACGGAAAACATATCGCCGGACCTGCTAATTCACGTCTAGAGCGTGAGCTATTTGGTGTAGCTGATGACCCAACCAAGCAGCAAACTGGTATCAATTTTGAGAAGTACGACGACATCCCAGTTGAAGCTTCAGGGACAAACGTTCCAGAACCAGTCCTTAAATTCAACAACCCTCCACTTGATGATCATTTGTTGAGAAACATCGAGTTAGCTCACTACAAAGTGCCGACTCCAGTCCAAAAATATTCCATTCCTATAGTTATGGGTGGTCGCGATCTAATGGCTTGTGCTCAAACCGGTTCTGGAAAGACAGGTGGCTTTCTGTTCCCTATTTTATCCCAGGCATTCATAAATGGCCCATCACCTGTACCAGGTGGAGGGGGTGGTGCTAACTTTGGTCGTCAGAGAAAAGCTTATCCAACTTCGTTGATTCTTGCACCCACTCGCGAGCTCGTATCTCAGATTTATGAAGAATCACGAAAATTTGCATATCGATCATGGGTTAGACCGTGTGTTGTCTACGGAGGGGCTGATATCGGATCTCAGCTTCGCCAAATTGAACGGGGCTGTGACCTACTAGTCGCTACGCCTGGTCGTCTTGGTGACCTAATTGACCGCGGTCGCATTTCATTGCACAACATTAAATACCTTGTATTGGATGAAGCTGACCGTATGTTGGACATGGGATTCGAGCCACAGATTAGACGAATCGTTGAGCAAGAGGATATGCCAGGTGTCCTAGACCGACAAACTCTTATGTTTTCCGCAACATTCCCCCGCGATATCCAAATGCTTGCCCGAGATTTTTTGAACGACTATGTATTCTTGTCAGTAGGACGGGTAGGATCCACTTCCGAGAACATCACGCAAAAAGTTGAGTATGTCGAAGACATGGATAAGCGATCTGTTCTTCTTGACATTCTACACACACACGGTGCCGGTCTATCATTAATTTTCGTCGAAACTAAACGAATGGCAGATTCTCTATCGGATTTCCTAATTGGACAAAGCTTTCCAGCCACTTCAATTCATGGTGATCGAACTCAAAGAGAGCGTGAAAGAGCATTGGAAATGTTCCGCAATGGACGATGCCCAATCTTGGTCGCTACAGCAGTTGCAGCTCGTGGTCTTGATATTCCAAATGTCACACACGTCGTAAACTACGATTTACCCACTGACATTGATGATTATGTACACCGAATTGGTCGTACTGGTCGTGCAGGAAACACTGGTATATCAACTGCATTCTTCAACCGCGGGAATAGAGGTGTTGTTCGTGACTTGATCGACCTATTGAAAGAAGCCAACCAAGAAGTACCTTCCTTCCTTGAAAACATTGCTCGCGAAGGCTCCGGCTTTGGAGGTGGTAGCGGACGTGGAGGTCGCTCTGGTGGAGGCCGCGGTCGCGGCGGCGGAGCTAACCGTGATTTCCGAAAATACGGCGGAGGTGGCGGCGGCGGCGGTGGAGGTGGTGGGGGAGGATATGGGGGTAGCGGAGGTGGAAATTTCAATGGCCCTCCTGCGGCATTTGGATCTGGGCCTTCATATGGAGGTGGTTCCAGTGGAGGTGGCTATGGCGGCGGGGGTGGCTACGGCAATCCATCTGCCGGAGGTGGCGGTGGCCAATCATGGTGGTAAGGAAATTCAAAAGGCGCCTTTCGCTCTTCGGACCTCTAGCCCTCTTATGGATCGAAGTTCGACGACAGACGTCACCAGAGTTTCAACCTCTGGTCACACAATTTCCTTTCAATTTTTTGTTATTATCTCCTCTGGGTTTTTATCACTCGTTTTGCATTACCTTGATTTTCACGCAGTGGCCTATCTCAACAGAAGCTGGAGCCTCTCACAAATTAACCCGAACTTATTGGTTTGATCACGACTTGAACAGCTTACAATTGCTCCGCGTTTGCATATTATCCTAATCTATAACTACTCGCTCTTGATACCCATTTGGATGATCGACATAAATAAGCACACCAGCATGAATATGTTGCTTTCAATAAATCGGTCAACAATATTTCAAGTTGTAATTTGAAGTGAAGAGGCAAAGTCGGGCTTAGGAAAGCATTTTGAGTGACGAACATCTTTTGAAAAGGATTTTGTGCTGTTCGAAACGACTTAAAGGATTGGAGTCTGGACTTAGAAGGAATATCGTCTCTCACAAAGAAATTATCTCTACGAAGCGGGCGGCCTGGATTGAAAGATTCTCAATGGTATTCTTGGCATGATTTGGCATGTGCGAAAGGATCTCGGGAATCGTGTGGTGGATCTATTTACAAATTTTTATCTGGTGTGGCGTCAATAACAGGCATGATCCTTCATAAAGAAGTGCAATGCCTGTGCTTAAAAGCTGATGGCATACGGAAGTGCTCCAGTCCATTCATGCTGGGCTAAGGCAGTATCTAGAATAACATGACGATGCCTACTGTGTGGTAGAAAATCTGGGATAAGATAATCCAATAAAGTCTATTTACTTCATTTTAAACTTCTCAGATACCATTACCTTTGAATTTACAGTTGAGATAACAATATTGCTTTGAGTGTTGCGCAAAGTTAAACGTAGTTCCATTCCAGTAATACTTTTGATTGAAGGTTGCATGCTCTTGCATAATAATTGTCGCAGGAATCAGAAATAAAAGTTTATCAAACAGGATACTGAGATCACCAACATAGTGAAGGTGAATTGATTCATTACAATAGTACCTAGACTTCCTACGCGGTATTTTTGCCGGTAAAGTCGAATTCTTCACCTTGCAGTGGTGCCGGTGTAATCGCCAAGTGGGCTCTGCATATCTGGGATAGCCGAGAAGAATCGCATCCGAATCGAAGTCGAAAGCAAACACAGACATATCTATAATCGAAGACTTCTCATCAATGTCGGTCTTGCTATTCTCCTTGAGTCCTCTACCTTAACCTATCCACACATCACCTCGCCTCAATGACCGATAAAGGCCTCACTCAAATTGCAAACAGGAGCTTACCTCATTGGTTACTGACCATCACCGACTAAAAATTTACCGCGCTGCGAATACCCGCAAGGGGGAATTAAAGTCATAACATACAAAGCTCGGGTCATGGTTTATGGGAGGCTGTTGCTCTAATATGGCTACACATCTTGAGGAAGGATAGGCGGCTGAGGTATGGAGCGAGAGGGGGGAACAGGTCTCTGAAGGCCATGCTGGAACCAATATATTTGAGGGGCTTTCAACTTTGGAGCGTTTTTGGGCGCCAAGACCGAGATTTCGGCTAATTAGCTAGGAGAGCTTCTTTCTTCGATCAGTCAACGGCACTCCCCAGTACCCTAGACGGTACAAAACAAGTTTGGCTAAGCCATCACACAGCAATCACGCTCTGTCAAGACCTTTCTGACATTACAGCACGATCTTCGGGAAGGAGGCTAGAAAAGCAGAGTGTGAATTTCGAGAGGTATCTACAAGTCTGCAGTGCCCAGCTGGCCGGCCTCTTCGAACGCTTCAGAAGGGTCACCATATCTTCAGATTTAGTCCTAATGTTGGTAATAGGAGAGCTCCACACCCAGTGATTTTTGCGATTTTTCTCGGCTGCTATACACCTGCAAATGGCCATCGTTTCGTTGGCTGGAGAGGGGAGATAATGAAGGGCAAAGGGCTCCTCTAAGTGTATGATCAAATGAGGACTTTTGAGGGGAGCTGTATGGGAGGCATAGGAGGGGATATACTACTGGTATAGGTATCCTTGGCCTATAGGCAGAGGGGACCAGCGTATCCTACATATTCATAGACTCAGACGGTGAGACTATTCTCAACGCCTGTCAGTGGTGTCCCCTACAAACCTCCAGCTCTTACTCTAGAGTCTGCAGAGCTGATATTAAGTAACAAGGTCCTCACTTTGATGAGTATTCCCTATTGCTTTCACCATTATCATGAAGTTAACCACTATCAGTTCAGATAGTCGAGATCCTACTCATCACGCACCCTTGATCATGGAGGAAAAGCTATCAATAGACTTTTCCAAAGCGAATCCAGCTCCAAGTACGGCGCTAGTAGGTTAGATCAAGCTGGCCTCTCCTACTACAAATCAGAGAGATACAGATGCATTATTAAGCAAAGAGATACTAATATGTGTCTTCCTTCGGAATCCTACAAGTCATTCTCTTAAGTTGTTCTATCGCTGGCTTATACACGCTCAAGCTCTTTAGTCCCCAACCAATTATCTCTACCTGACCGCTCGGTATTCAGTGAGTTGAACTCATTCAATGAAAAGATACCCATTGTCAATCACACTGGAATTACACACTGCAAAATCTCTAGCACGAAGCGCAACCATCATGTCATCGAGATACTAAACATCCCCATATTATCCCGACATATTACACAATAGATTTCTCATGACCCTTCGTACCAGAAGCACCAACCGGTGCTATGGCCCAAGCTGTTGCATCGTCATTGTCAACGCCTTCCAATCCAGGAGGGCAACTCCACCCAAACCTGCTAGGCATTGTAAACGGAATGCAAGCAGAAAAAGTAATCGTGGGAAAAGCCTAGGAATTTCTTGAACAAATCGACTCTTGGGCTAAGAGAAGATGAGAGAATCACGCTGTAGCAGTCGTCGCGACTCTGATAGAAAAGATCACGTCTATAATTACTGCCTTTGCAGTTGAACGGGCATTATCATAGCTATAAAACTGACAGGGAGAGAGTTGTGTGTTTATTATGCTACTTGAGTCTTAGACCATCTAGCACATTGATCCTCTCTGGTCCGGGCCACCCCTGGTACAGTGCTCCTCGCCTCTCATGTTTCTCGAAAGATCATTGATATATTGCCCGTGCCGAATAGCCATTCAGCTCAGTCTTTACTTGTGGAATTCGGCCACCTTTTCCACGGAACATTTTACCCATAAATTAAATGGTAGCGACGGAAACCGCGTGTGCGGGAAAAATTATCAAAAAAACCTGCAGCCCCAGCCAGGTGAGGCCTAGACACCGTGACCACATGAGGTGCGTATATCCATCTATATCTCCCTTCTTAGTAATAGTCGAGGCCGACTTGATCCAATCCACCATCTCCGTATCAGGTACCGGGTACGCTCCGGAAACTCATCGGATGGCTTTTCTTCTATGATCAAGAGTTGATGATGAGAAGGGCCTCAACCCTACCATCTAATCTGATCGTGACTAACTTCATGATAATGTTGATGGGTGGATGTGTTGAAAGATGAAGACAAGACAGGCTGCGACAGCGATTCGGAATCTTCATCGAAGTGAGGACTTTGTTACTCAATCTCAGCACTGCAGACTCTCCAGTGAGAGCTGGAGGTTCGTAGGGGATACCATTTCACTATGGATACACGCACTTCATGTAGTCCCGATGTCTAGGCCTCGGCGGATTCGGGCTAAAGGTCTTTTGGGAATTTTGGCTGCGCACGTAGTTTCCATTGCTACCATTTTATTTTTTGGGTAGAAGGATCCGTGGAAAAGGTGGCTGAATTCTACGGGTAAACACTGAGCTGAATGGCTATTCATCACGGGTAACATATCAATGATCTTCCGAGAAACATGAGGGGCGACGAGCACTGTACCAGGGGTGGCCCGGACCAGAGAGGATTACTGTGCTAGATAGTTAATGATGCAAGCATTACAACAAAAATAGACTACACCAAGCCTTATGAGCGAATTTTTATGAGACAAACCTTTGGCTATTACCTTTTAGTCACGTACCTTTTGTAATTTTAGCCCCACAACATTCACGGCGATGAATTTCTGAGAAACACTCATCTTTTTCTAGCCTATGAAAATACAGGACTAAATTTGAAGTTGTAACGTACGTGTATCCCGTTTGGTGCACGGACCCACGGTTGTGTTATCCATGTAACTTACCATGGTGAATGCCCTCACATCATAGCAGATGCACGCGACTGTGAAACCTAACCGTGGGGTTTTAGTGTGCAATGCATGTGCAGATGTTATGAAACCAACTAGAACTCGACAGAAAGAAAGAATGGAATCGGATAGAGATTGTTTGACTGAGGGAGAGCGAGATAGTCACTTCTCGTAGGGGAAAAATGATACCACAAGGGAATGTACTAGTACTAAGCTGTAAGCAACACAGTATGTCGGGAGCAAAATATAACTAGGTCTCAACCTCAGACCATTCTCTGCACCACCGATTCTTTGTATGAGAATAAAGATACAAGTCTTACATGCTAGGAGAGCACACGCCACAGCGATGAACGAGACCTACTGGAACATAGCTTCCCCAAGAGTATCCATCGTCCTGCTCCTGTATAGCCTAGATAATACAACACCCGTCTATCTCTTTTTTTTGGCATCAGAACTTAATTGCATATGCAGCTATTTAGCTACAACACAATACCAGAGAAAATGTACTGTTTGTCATTTTTTACCAAAGTATCAAGCATGATGATTCAGGATAAAGTTGGCAGGCTTGAGCATAAAAAGTTGTGGTCTGGAAAATAACATACTTCAAGAAACAAATCAATTTTCGATTTGTCTTCTTAAGTTGTACATGGGAAATCCTTTGACAGTCGAGAAGTATTTATTTCAGGTATTATGTTTACTGTTGATCAACATAGCCATGGAGGCGACAATCTCATTTCGTTTGGCCGTTGATCTTACATTAGATGGGTTCACGTAAGATGAGGTGATCCAAACACAACTTTTTTTTACATCAGATATTAATTGAGTATGCAACTATCTAGCTTTGAAACAATATCAGAGAAAATGTACAGAAAAGATGACTCAATATACAAGAAGAGCACTCATGCCTCGGATTTCATTTGCAAGTACCCCTGTCAAGTTATGGACACTTTTTCTTCACCCAGAGTCATTCAGACATAACTCCATCATCCACTGGATCTTCTCTGCGCGAAATTTGGTCTGAGGCGTCTCCTTCCCAAGTGGAGTAGGTGCCCAGACTAATCAAACTATACCAGAGAACACCACCGTTAGGCGGACCGCGGCACCTTCCATCGTTGACTTGTGTTTATAGTGTCAGCTGCACTCTCGCAAGCGCGGCCTTGGCGCAAACAAAGCTCACATTGTAAAATTCTTTGCCAAATTTCAAAATCACACGCCCATCGAGGTTTTATCCTTCCTTTGAATCGTCTTGCATACTTGTCCTGATCTCTCACGTCCGTCCCAAAGAACTATCTCCCAGATTTGTGCACAATGCTTTGCTTCCTCCGTCGGGTCTAACTATCGGCGTGGGCGTGTATATGGCGGCTAGCTGAGGCCAGAGAAAGTCGACGAGAGGAGTGGTCATTGGAATGAGGATGTGCTTGATCGTACTTGTTGACTTGAAATTTAAGTAGAAGTCGATGTCGTTGATAGTGAAAATTTGACATCTCAGAGAGTCTTGAATCATTGCCTCGTGGGCCAACTTCTTGGGTATTACGAAATTTAACTGAACTTGGATCTAGAAGAGTATTTCACTCCCAGGTTCGTAGAGGACACCGCATACAGGTGCTCAGTCTTGCCATATAATAAAAGCATATCGGTCGTGTGAAGAGTTGGCATGACCTCATATTCAAGGAGTTGTTTGTTTGGGATGTTACTTTTGTTGAAATTTAAATCAGATGAAAATTGATCCATTTTTCTCTTTGCTGCTTCCAGATATATAGTTCTTAAACTATAAATACCTTAGTCATAAAATAAGTGCAGATGATGTCAGTTGGATGTTAAATATTTTGCATACAAACGCGGCTCAAAATGCAGTACAAAGGTCACTTCCGATGTTGTGGCTCACATGTCATTGGTGGGTCAGGCTTGTGAGAGATAGGCTTCCAGCTAATATGTTGGGATACATAATTTTCAAGGTCGTGTTTTACGAGTGCAAAGTTGAGTGGAGCTGATTGGCTGGGATGAATGGGTGCCTATTTGAATCCAATTTTTAGCGTGATTATGTCTGTAACACTTGCTTCATTACCTCCTAAGATGGTTCACTCGCTCAATGAAGATAGTCTTTTAGGCCTGAAATGTTTTGCCACTAAAGCTTGTATATTCAATACACATCACTAAGTTCTACCTGCTTTCAAATAGCTCTTCGGTGTGACACATTTTCTTCTATATCTGTAGCGTAGGTAGAGCGCAACTAATCCAATAACTGTTATTAATGTTATTCCCACATTTAACAAAGAGTACGTGTTCTTCGCGGAGTGACCTAAGCCCAAGTCCATCTGCATTTTAGTCCTTTCGGAAGTGTTGCTGGTATCATCTTCTCCCTCTCCGTTTTGGAACTCGGCATTTCCATATTCATCTATTCATGGCGGAAGAATCAGCATGCCGATAGATTGAATCGTAGCGAATGAGGATTAATCGCTTAGAGTTCGACGTGAATACCTTCTTCAGCTACAGGCAATTCTCCACATTTAGCTATCTTGACAGCTTCTTTTGGCTTTTCACCATTTTTGGGAACATCCTCGATTTTTTCAACTATTTCGTAGCCTTCCATGACTTCTCCAAAAACGACGTGTCTGCCGTCGAGATAACTAGAGAATGTTAGTAAATCAAAAGACTTTAAAGGCTCAAGACTTACCCAGGTGTGGAGGTGGTAATAAAGAATTGAGAGCCATTGGTATCTTTTCCCGCGTTGGCCATAGAGAGAAGACCCTTTCGAGAGTGTTTCAACTTGAAGTTCTCGTCGGCAAATTTATCACCGTATACTGGTAAGTATTAGAATCCAACACGTGCATCTTAGTTTCGTAATTTACGCACTTGACTTTCCACCTGTACCATCACCCTTTGTAAAATCTCCTCCTTGTATCATGAAGTTCTTGATTACACGGTGAAAGGTTGATCCTTCAAATGTTAAGTCTCCTCCTTTTTCGCCGGTTGCCAAAGCTCGAAAGTTCTCTGCTGTAATCGGGACAGTACCGCCGTAGAGGCCAATAACTATGCGTCCTAGCTCTTTTTCCCCATGGAGAATATCAAAATATACTTTGCTAGTAATTTTGGGTCCTTTGAGTGCGTTAACAGATCGGGACCAGAATACTAGCCCAATTGCAAGGGCTAATATAATTGATAGCGGTGATCGGTAGTTTATAAACATCCTGAGCTCGTTTTGTGAAGTGTTTGGATGCTTGGGTTGTACGGACGAAGAGGGTGGCATAAGACAATATATGAAAATAGGCTGCTGGCTAGTCTACTTAGAGCCTAGCTTATAGAGATTAACCACAATAGACACATTGTCTACTACATCTTGGTAGTTGACCTTGCGCTATCAAGCTCAGGCCTGCGCAGATGAAACAAGCTACTTTGACGATCATGGGATTAAAAGGTGTCAACTAATTCGGCAAATCTATGTGACTATTTTCTTGCACGTTTAGCTTCAGCTCATTATTTCTTATTTCACCATCACATGTTTTGAACTGTCTGATTCACGTCACAGTAAACCAGCCATTGAAAATGTACTTTGTAGTATCAGTAGATCACAACCCAAGTATCAAGTTTCTCTTTTGTTTGGGAGAGATGTAGATTTGACAATACTGGCTTGCCTCTAAACTGGCTGGTTATTAACCTGCCGTAATTACCTGGCAGTTTATCTGGGTCGCTTAAATCGTACTTGGAGGTCTGGGCACCATTTCTGCCTAGAGACCACATCTTTACTCTACTGTGTGGTTCGAGCAGATCTACAGTATCTGAGATACTGTGCAAAAGATGTGACGTTGAACTTTATTGTTGCAAGAAGTTGCAAGGGCTGGCTTTAGATCTATTAATTTCTATCGTGCAATGCCAAAAATGGCGCTATGTATTCAAACCCACTGCGTCATTGTTGCTTTTTATCAATAACAATGAGGATAGTTACTATAACGCAGACCTTCTTGCAAGAATTTTGTCCATTGCCCAAAAATGAAAAGGCGTCAGTATCCATTCTTCCACTTCGGTCAAGAATAGAGGAGATCGAGGTACAAGGCATGACTCTAAGCACTAACAAGATACGGATAAATAGATTTATGGATATTTCTCAAGCCTAAAAGACAGTAAGGTGTAACATGGCTCAGTTTTGCATAAAATAAGCTCGAGGATCGGGGCAACTCAAGGTCATCTGAGAACCATTGAGGTGTGTCTATGCGAGACCTAAATAGTATACGGATAAACTACCACGTGATCTAGAACGCTGTGGTAATTGTTATTATTATTGGGCTATAAGCTGATCATTTATCCCTGACTACAAATACTATTTCGCATATAGTTTTTTTCTAACGTGACACAGTGGAGGTTAGCCATTTTTACGAACCTTTGGCATTGGAGTCCGTTTTTAAGCTGCCCCTCCAAACAATAAAAGTTTGTGGAGATATGTGGCTAATTTATCTTACATTTGCAAATAATTTTGTTAGAGAGCAACGTAGTTCTGGTTGATAATTCTGGCATCAAGACTAGCAGGATACAGTCAGGTAATCCACAGAATTGTGGGGGATATACATAGTTTGTTTGTTGATGATTATTTGCATAGAAAATAATAAAGGATCACTAAATGATTCATCAAATGGGTACCATTGCCAATCTGCCTCGGAGTGAAACCCACGAATAATAACTTTCCTCAACCATCAGCACTAGTGTGCGTGTCTTTATTGTAATACTTGACTCATAGACTATCTAGCACATTGGGCTACTCTTTGGCCCAGGCCACACATTGTACAGTGCTCCTTGCTTCTCATGTTTCTTGAAAGATCATTGATATATTGCCCTTGATGAATAGCTGTTCAGTCCTTTCTTGACCCGTGGAATTCGGCCACCTTTTCCACGGAACATTTTACCCATAAATTAAATGGTAGCGACGGAAACCGCGTGTGCGGGAAAAATTATCAAAAAAACCTGCAGCCCCAGCCAGGCGAGGCCTAGACACCGGGACCACACGAGGTGCGCATATTCATCTATGTTTGCATTCTTTGTAACGGTCGAGGCCATCTTGTACCAATCCACCATCTCCGTATCAGGTACTGGGTTCGCCCCTGAAGATCATCGGATGGCTTTCACTCCATGACCAAGGGTTGATGATGGGTAGGACTCCAACCCTACCATCTGATCTGATCGAGGTTAGTTTCATGATAATGGTGATAGGGGGTTGTGCTTAGGGATGAAGACGATACAGATTGCGAAAGCGATTGGGAATCCTCATGGAACTGAGGACTTTGTTACCCAATCTCGGCTCTGCAAACTCTACAGCGAGAGCTGGAGGTCCGTAGGTGACACCACTGGCAGTTGTTGAGAATAGTCCCCCTTCAGCACTAGTCCTAGGGGTCAATGTCAGAATCCTATGAAGGACCCAGGTTCGCCACCATTACCGCTATCGCATCCGTTATGACTATCAGAAATGTTACTCTAGAGGCTCATTAGTTATAATATAGGAAATAAGAGTAGTTCTATTCTACTTCGGAGACATAATATTGCTTGGGAGTTTGTCAGCTAGTTTTCATTCACCCCTATACCATTTCTACTAGGGTAACCCGAGCTTTAGGGGGGCGATAGGGTAGAGGAAAACTCAACACCTGTCAGCAGTTTAACCTACAATCATCCATCTCTTCCCATTGAGCCTGCCGAACCAAGGTTGAGTAACAGTTTTGTCCTCACTCTCATGAGGATCCCCAAACGCTCTCGCGCTCTGTATCTGTTGTATTTTGATAGTTATATCTAAATAGGTCTAACATCTACCAAACCTACTGAGTAGCAGAGATTTACAAAGATCCCACACCAACAGCCACAAGTCACAACAGACTTTCGGAAAACGCCTTTTCATCCACAACTTTCGCCCGCCGTCAGATACGCTGTTAAAAACTCCATTTTATGTTTCGCTTACTCAGCAGCATTCCATTGATATACTATTCGACATTTGCATCCCTATATTCCGGCATTTTTCGACCAAAAGACGATTTTTCAGCTATCTCAGTGAAAATTTTTACTCATCTTGACACCTGAACACAGAGTCACGTGATATCGTTTTAAACAATTCATCTTTAAATCAGGATAATTATTTTTGAAAAAATTATTTTGGTCTAGCCATCTTCCTGATTATTTCAGCAGAAAACAAGGTTAAAATGGCAGAGAACGCTCCCTCTTCACCAGGGAGTTTTCCAAGATTACCTTCATCACCAGAGATAGATATGGCAAATGCCCCTATGCTGTCATCACATATCTAGAATACTGATGCATCACCTAAGCCTTCAAGGTTACTTTCTTCTGTTTGACCTCTCAATTTGTTATCAAAACTTGATTTATTCAGCAGTGACCCAGTCACATCCACAGATTTGGGTACAAAAATATTTTTTGTCAAAACACCTTTCGCTGATCAAACTCGAAAACGAGATCTCTGCACCATGCACCATAAAGTACACGTATGAAACTGCTATTTTTGAGGCTCGAGACCTTCTGGTCAAATTACATAGCCTCACAAATGATGAGAAGAAACAAGCAGCAGTTCTGTATCTTATCCAGGCTTTCCGGACCTATACTGAGGAGGGAAGGTTCAACACAATGCAAACAGTCAGGGATGTTCAAACTGAGATATAAAAAGTGCCAACAAGCACTCAAAAGGCACCAGCTGCCCAATCGTATGCACAGAAACTTCGGGAAGGTATTCCAAGTGTCCAACCAGATATTAAAGTACCAACCAAACCAGGCATAAAAGTCCTCAGCCATAAAGTTAACAATGGCGGAAGTAAATCTACCACTCCAGCTGTGGTAGTGACAGTCACAGCTGAAAATGATCAAAACAACGATGATTTCAACCCCAAGACAACCAAAAATAAAAACCAAGTAACTGTCAATCCTGACATTGAAAATGTGGTAACAATTATTACCAAATCTGGCACTACCTTGCCAATTTATCAGCTTTTCCCTATTAGGGAAAGTATCAACAAAATACAGGGGAAGAGGGCAATTTCCAGAGTCCACACTTCTACCAAGGGAAACCTAGTCCTCACCTGCTGGGACTCATCATCAACTAAGATTCTCCTGGACCAAGACAAATGGGAGTCTGTATTTTCAGATTGGCCAATTTAAAAGGCTCAGAAGATCACCTACTGGCCAAAACTAGTGGTATACTGTGTCCCTACTTGTATTCAAATACAAAATATTAATGAGGAAATTGAAGTCTTTAATGAGAATATTATGACACAGGGTCAACTAAGATGGCTAAGTCGAAGTTTTAAGCAGAGAGGTAAAGCCTCTTTAATATTTTCAGTCACCACTGAGCAGGAAATTGAACACATTCTCAAAGTAGGTATCCTCATTGGAGGACGTCTGCTTAAGGTAGTAAATTACCAACAGTCCACTCAGAGGACCCAATGTAAGAAATGTCTTGCATTTGGCCATCATCAGCTTGGCTGCAAAAATACACCAGTCTATGCCATCAGTTTGGGAGCACACATGTCCATAGATCACCAATGTTCAACATGCAAAGCAACTCAGAGCTGCGTGCACCATGCAATTCAATGTGCAAATTGCAGGTCAAATACTCATTTGGCTTTTCAAACACAAGACTGTGATTATTACAAACCATAGGCATGCTGAGTCACATCAAATTCAGCTAACAACACTGCAAGGGGTCGCAAGATCCTGCAGTCCCTCTTTGATGTGTCCATCAAAGGGAAAACAGACATTCTTTTAGTATAGGAACCCTATATGTTCCATCACCAAATTACACAAACTTATCAACCTATTTTACATTCAGCTTATCAAGCAATTTCACCTATTACCCACCAATATCTTCGCCCAAGGGTCATGACCTATGTCAAGAAGGCAAGCTAGATCCAGGTAATGTCCAGTTGTGACTTGGTATCAGATCCAGACTATCAAATCCTGGAGGTTGATTTTCCAGGGGAGGCATTTTATATCATTCACATCTACAATAAGAAGCCTCTCACACCTTCTCCTTCCGAATACACAGTACAGCAATTCCTCAATTTACAGCTGCAGCTGGACAAACCTTTTGTACTTGGTGACTTTAACCTGCACCATCAATTATGGAATCCATTGGTTCCAACTGTCACGGGTCCTGGGCCCGCTAAGATACCCCCTGTAAAATAGCTTTCTATTACACACTCTCCAGCGCATCATAGAGCGACTCTTGTATTTTCATTACTTTAGAGAATCAGAATAGACTTTGATTACTTCGTTCGATTGTACAGATCACGACCTCATTTCGTGACATATTCTGATTCTCTAAAATCATTTTATCCTCATCTAGCCACACCTGCGACGCCTCGCGGTACCGGCAACAACCTCACGTTAACCCAACTTGAATCAAATTTCTGAGCCTTGAATACATTTTTTTTCAGCTCTCAAATACTCTCAGCTCGCTACATCTCAGCCAGCACCCAAGTTGATTTCAGTCATGTCACAAATCAACACTAACAATCAAACCGCAGAAGTCCCCAAGCCGATAATACAATGGCCGAAATGGTCTGGAGATTCTGCGGACTTTCCCGCTTTTCACATCAGCCTTGAAGGAGTCGCAGAGGAGCACACAAACAACAAATCTTTTTGTTACTCGGTTTTCTCCCAATCTCTCCCCGCCGAAGCTCAGCGTCGAGTTGCACCGTGGATGAGAGCTCAGAAAAAGTCTAATGATTGGAGTAGCGAGAAGTTTATATCCCATCTTGAAGACCTATTTGTCGATAGGGATGCAGCGACAAGAGCCCAGACCAAGATCAACGCCCTTCGCCAAGGACCGCGACAAACGTTTGCTAACTTTAGATCAGTTTTCGAGCAACTTTGCTCTGAAGCAGATCACCTCGCACCAGTTGGGGCATCCAAGGTAAATGCTATGAAGTGTGCGCTAGCTTCACACCTTCGTCAGGGAATAGCTTATCGTCAAGGAGTTTCGGAAACAAATTACGATAGCTTTGTCAGAGAGGTCCAAAGCCTTGCCAAAGAGCTGGAATCAATTCCTAGCTTCAGAGAAATTCGAGGTTCTGATAAAGAATCATTTTTAGTTGAACGCACCTCACAAGCTACTCTGACTTCTATAGATAGAAATAAAGACATTTGCCAGCCAAACCAATCCTCAAGCAGAATAAGTCAGCCTGCAACACTATTCGACAAAGATGGCGATATCCAGATGGCCGATATAAGCTCGCTTCAAAGCCAAATCGACGCTCAGACTCAAGTAATTCTAGCAGTGCTTAAAGGGACAAGCTCGAAGGTTTCAGGTGGTAATAGTCGGACAAATGATGAGCGCCCATTTCCTCCAGAAGTTTCCAAAGCCGAAAGAAACCAACGAATTGACAACAACAGGTGTGAAAGGTGCGGCAAGTCTCCTTCTCACAGATGGGGAGATTGCCGCTATCGAAACTTTCGAGAAAACCCAACGCCCAGAGGCTATAGTTCTACACGACGGGCTGGGGTGAATTCGATGAGTAAGGAGCCATCAAAAGGTGAATTTATTTCGGATTCGGAAAACTAGTTGCCTCTGAGAAAAGTCGTGCTCAGAGGCCAATGGTATATGATTCATTCGGTGTAAATTTAAAGAAGGAGCCGTCGTTAAGGGAAATTCTAGTTGCGAAAAAGAGAATGGATAGCAAGCCGTTTTTAATAGATACCTTTATTAATGACCAATTCTTTCTCCCAGCTCTTTTTGACTCAGGCTGTCTCCCATACGCTGCTTTCAGCGAAAACATCGTACAGAAACATAAACTTCCACGCATTACAGTACAACAAAGAAATCTTCAGCTTGCCAAAAATGACAAGTCCCCCCATAAAATAAACCAAATAACATATGTCACCCTTGATATTAATGGTCGACGAGAACGGTTATGGGGGTACGTCATTCAAGGCTTGCACTATGATTTAATACTTGGTAAGGGATGGGCAGAAAGAAATAATGTTGTGTACCAAGCAAAAACCCATACTCTTTATGTTAATAAGGGGAATCAGCAAGTAAAAATTCTTGAAAAGGGGTGGATGGAATGCGGAGATGTAGTAAATAGGACCAAGTATATCCGAGAAGGGAAGCTCATATCCGCGCTTGCATTTTCCGCTTTCACAAAGAAGGCTCAAAATAGCCTGCAAGATCTCACTCTAGCATCAGTGTCAATTTCAGATATCAATAAAGCATTGCAAAAGCTTGACACAAAACGAGAAAAGCCCACCATTGAATCAGTCGGTAAAAAACTTCCCAAGCAGCTTGTTGGATTCGAAGGCATGTTCTTAGAAGACGAATCTTGTGAGCTACCTCCCCACCGAGCTGGTCATGACATGGAGATAAAGTTGGATAGGGATGAAAGCGACAATGAAAAGAAACCGCCCTATGGGCCGCTCTATGAAATGTCAAAGGAAGAGTTATTGGTCCTTAGGAAAACTCTCGCTGATCTCCTTGACAAAGGCTGGATACGAGCAAGTTCCTCGCCAGCCAGCTCACCGGTGCTTTTTGCAAGGAAACCAGGGGGTGGCTTAAGGTTTTGTGTCGATTATCGGGGACTTAATGCAATTACAAAAAAAGATCGCTACCCGCTCCCACTTATAAGGGAGACACTACGTCAACTGACTAAAGCCCGTTGGTTCACGAAAGTGGATGTACGCACCGCCTTTCATCGCCTGCGTATCAAGGAGGGAGATGAATGGAAAACTGCTTTTCGCTCACGTCAAGGCTTATTTGAATGGCTAGTTTGTCCCTTTGGATTATGCGGGGCACCAGCAACATTTCAACGTTTTATTAACAGCACCCTACAGGAGTTCTTAGATGTCTTTTGCTCAGCGTATGTTGATGATGTCATAATATACTCAGACGGAGACCTAGAAGACCACTTTAAAAAGGTATCAAAAGTATTAAATTCACTAAAGACAGCAGGGCTTCGGCTTGATCTAGAAAAATGCGCGTTTGGGGTGACAAAGATAAAATACTTAGGCTTTATCATTGAAGCTGGAGTAGGTGTTAAAGTAGATCCAGATAAAGTGCTAGCAATTTCTGATTGGGAGGAGCCAAATAATGTGTCCGAAGTGCGATCTTTCCTCGGATTTTCCAATTTTTACCGAGAATTCATCCCTCGCTTCTCTTCAGTCTGCGAGCCGCTTAATAACCTTACTAAACGAGGTGTACTTTGGCAATGGGGCAAGCCCCAAAAGAATGCATTTGAGCGGCTGAAACAACTACTGATAAGTGCACCAGTACTTTCAATGTTTGATCCGGAAGCTGAAACCATTTTAGAAGCGGACTCATCGGGATATGCTGTAGGGGGAGTCTTATCGCAAGTAGACGAAAAATGTCGCCTTCGACCAGTAGGCTTCTTTTCCAGAAAATTGTTGCCAGCTGAAGCAAATTACGAAATCTATGACAAAGAAATGCTATCAATAATTGCAACCATGAGGCACTTTAGAGGAGAGCTTAGAAGTGTAGACAAGCCTTTTATTGTTTTATCTGATCATCGAAACCTACAGCATTTTATGACAACACGCCAGCTATCAGAACGCCAAGTTCGATGGGCCGAAGAGCTGGCAGGTTATAATTTCAATATAAAATTCAGGCCCGGTTCTGATTCAGCAAAACCTGATATTCTCTCAAGAAAGGCTGAGTTCAGACCAAAGGATGCAAATGATGAAATTTTCCGAAAAAGGGAATTCCAACTTTTAAAAGACAGCTGGTTGTTGTCTAAATCAGAAAAAGATGGTTTGTTGTCATCCCTAAGTCTCTCAGCAGTAGTCACGAGGCAACAAGCCAGATCTCATGAAGTAGCTACAAATAAGGCCCTATCTGAACTCCCCAAGGAACCAACAAGGGTCTCCAATTCCGCCAACGGCCCACCAAAAGGAATTAAATTGTTTGAGGAGCCAGAGCTCCAGAAACTTTGGAATCGAGCAGTTGAAAAAGATTCTTCTTTCCGTGAAGTTTATACAAGTCTAGAAAGGGGTGATCGTTTGTTACCACAATCTGTTGGGTCTTCAATGCAAATCATAGACTGTTCTTTTGATGATAAGCATGCTTTAGTTTACAGAGATGCCCTATGGGTTCCAAATTGGGAACCTCTTCGAACCGCTCTAATTCAAAAGGTGCACGATTCTCATATGACAGGACATCCGGGCAGGGAAATAACACTTTCTATACTTTCACGAAGCTTCTTTTGGCCCCAGCAGTACAAAGACGTTCGGAGGTTTGTGAGAAACTGTCATGTCTGCGGAAGATCAAAAGTTTGGAGACAGTCATCTCGTGGTTTGCTCCGGCCACTCCCCATACCGGAGCGATTCCACAGCGAGCTGGCCATAGATTTCATGACTGATCTACCGGTGACTGATAAAAAAGAGAAATTCCTTATGGTTATACATGATAGACTTCTTGGTAGTGCGACTTTGGAAGCTATGGAAACTATGGAAGCCGAAGCTTGTGCAGACAAATTTATTTTAAGCCACTGGCGCTACCACGGTTTTCCCAACTACCTAACTTCAGATCGAGGGTCAAACTGGGTCGGTCATTTTTGGAAAAGGCTTTGTCAACGTGTGGGCATCCAACAGCGTCTATCAACAGCATTTCATCCCCAGACGGATGGAGGAACCGAGAGAATGAATCAAGAAGTACTAACGTACCTTCGATCTTATATCTCCTATGCGCAAGACGATTGGGCAAAGCTTCTTCCGCCAGCAATGGTCGCAATAAACAATAGAACTAGCTCAAAAACTGGCTTCAGTCCCTTCTTTCTGACCCATGGCTACCATCTGGAACCTATTCGGCGCCGATCAACACTGTTAAGCTCAGGTACAAATCCCAAAGCAAGGGCTGACGCCTTCATAAATCGCCTCCACGACGGTCAAGAAATTGCGAAAGCTGCAATGAAAACTGCCCAGCAGATAATGGAGCACAATGCCAACAGGGGACGAAGGCCTGCCGAAAAGTTAAAGGTCGGGGATAAAGTCTGGCTAAACTTAAGAAATGTCACTACTCCGCAACAAAAAAAAAAGTTATCATGGATAAACGCCAAATACAAAATAACGCGGGAGGTAGCACCTGACGTCTATGAACTAGATGTACCAAGTAATATCCATCCCAGATTTTTTGTAGACCTACTCCGTCGGGACTCTGATGATCCACTGCCTTCTCAAGCCACTGACGACAGTCAACCTCCTCCACTATTAGACGGAAAACATCCCCTCTATGGAGTAGAAAAAGTCCTCAGAGCCCAATCTTTCAGAGGAAAAAGATTTGTCTGCGTGAAATGGATAGGTTACAAGGAGACTACCTGGGAACCCCGAGAAAATTTAGTTCTTACCGATGCCTTTAAGAGTTTCATCGGCAAATATGGAGATGGAGATGATGTTGGTGACTCCAATGCGGGTAGCTATACAGGTTCAAGGAGCAAAAAGAGGCCATCGCTACACCAATAGTGGTAAATACACCCGGGAGGAGAGAGGTGATGTCACGGGTCCTGGGCCCGCTAAGATACCCCCTGTAAAATAGCTTTCTATTACACACTCTCCAGCGCATCATAGAGCGACTCTTGTATTTTCATTACTTTAGAGAATCAGAATAGACTTTGATTACTTCGTTCGATTGTACAGATCACGACCTCATTTCGTGACACCAACTAACAACACTCTTGCTAATTCTCTAGCTGATTATTTTGAGAAAACCAATGCTCAACTACTCAATTGTCCCTTGGTGATTAAAGAGTTTGGAGGCACATTTCACAGGTCAAACTCAAGGAGCATATCAATTATTGATCTAACTTTTGCAGTTGGTTTCAGAAACATCACATGGCAGGACTGGAACTATGGACAAGCAATTGGATCAGATCATGAGCTAATCACCTCTGAAGCAGATGTATCAGCAAATAATTATTCTGACAAATTGATGAACCATTCAGTACTTCCAGCAAGATTCAACCTCAAAAAATCAGATTAGAAACTCTTCCACCATGAGCTACAAGTCAATCAGGTCAACTACCAACACCAATTGGAAACTGCCATTCAATCTAGGGATTTTGATCAGATGGCTATCTTACTACAGCAGATAGTTTAAGATGCTGCTATAGTCTCCATCCCAGCTGTCAAAATAGTGCCAAAATCTAAGCCATTGTGGACAGAAAAATTAACATATCTGAGGACAAAATTTCACAGATTGCGCAGGCATTTAAAAGTATTCCCAACTCCTCAGCTAGATGGGGATACTAGAGCGGCTAGGAACCATTAATTTCACCAAATTAAATTCCTGAATAAGGAGCATTGGATCAATTTTCTAGAAGTAGCTAAGGAGAAATCAATCTTCACACCTAATCAATATTCTAGACCTAAAAGAACACAGTCAACCCTGATTCTAACTTTAAAGTTTACCCCTAAGGATAGCAATGAGGACAGAACTGCAAACCCTTTCAAAGATAAATGAGATGCATTGATCCAAAATTTATTTCCACTCTCCATAGAACAAGACACTCTTGAAAGAGAATCAGCTACCAACATTAATATCGTTCAACCTGAAGGAACATCAATGCCACCAAATAGCACGTGAAACAATTCTAACATCAACTGTATTAAAAAGTAAGAGTGGCCTGCTCTGACTGAGGAAGGGATGATAAATGCAGCCTCAAACAAAGAAACAGCCTCAGTACTTGATCAAATTGATTAGAACATAATCAAAGCAGCCCTTTCAGCTATACCAGAATTTTTCTTCAAAGCTTACACATATCTATTTAACGGTAGATACCATCCCAGACAATGGAGACAGGCGGTAGGAATAATTATTCTCAAAAGAAACAAAAAGGACTACAGCTCTACAAAAGCCTAGCGGCCTATTTCTCTTCTACCCTGTCTATCAAAGCCATTGGAGAGAATCTTTGTCAATAGACTTGCCTTTCTTGCTAACACCAGTAACAGTCTATTGGATGGGAGTCAAATGGGTGGACGCAAGCAGAGATCAGCCATTGATGCAGCATTACTCTTGCAGGATTATGTTGAAGAAAACAGAGTGAAACACAGAGTTGTATCAACAGTCTTCCTGGACATACTAGGGGCATTTGATCGACTTCAGCCAGAAGCTCTCATAAAAGTAATGGGACAACCCCAACTTTTAGACATATTTATCTCATGAGTAAAACCTTTCTTAAGTGAAGGGATTATTTAGCTCAAATTCATTGGTCAGATTAGCGGAGTATTTCCAGTTACTGGTGTAACGGCTTTTAAGCTTAAGGATTCCTGTAGCCTACGCTGGCTAGTGCAGGCAATGACATCAAAAGAATTTTCTAGGCAATTATCGAAGAACCTATATTATTCTATTCATAGGGAGAACTATATAGAAGAGGAGTATCTCAGAATATATATATATATATTTGTAGTCTAGCTATCAGAATTCTCTCTCCAGAGAATTATAATTAACATACTGTACTTACAAGATTGCCCATGCATTTTGTACTGAAACCGTGACATATTGTGACGGGCTTTGCCCGGATTGGGACTGGTCACTAGGACCACTCCGTCTCCGAGGGGGTACATACTAGATGGGGAGTATGATACAGGAGAAGAGTCGTGCCAGGGAGAAAGGATGATTCTCAAGTGGACAAGGAAGAGTGCCAGGGAGAAAGGATGATTCTCAAGGGGACAAGGAAGAGTGCCAGGGAGAAAGGATTATTCTCAAGGGGCCAATGGAGGGAGTTAAGACTAGTCTACGCAGAGCTTATAACGGATGGGAGAGTACGTGATAGATTGTCTTCCCAAGGAAGAAGTTATTAATTCCTAACGAGTTATTGTCTTTCAAGTACATCTGAATTCATTAAACCCTTACACATATTATAATTCTCTCGTCTTAAATTCAGACTTGCAGTCAGTTCAATCAAGGCCCTTGAAGTGGAGGCAGGCATCCTACCAACAAAGGTCCGGCAACTAAAACAGACCTATAATTTTGCACTTAAACCATCTCACCCAGTCCAGAACAAGCTGATCAACCCTTTGATTGACGAACTATCAATATCCACTGAGCTAGACCTTGGAATCTTCAAGTACATGGACAACTCTCCATCTCAACTAATAAGAATAGGTAATTTACTCAAACCCTTTGCAAACTTCAACAAGTTAGAACAGATAGATGCCACCTATATATCACCATGGCATTAGACAAGTATTCCTATTGGCATCTCATCACTTTCAAAAGTCAAAGCCAAGGAGGAACATGAAACAATCATCAGCAAAATTACACCAGACACAACTATAGTTTACACCGATGGATCACTCATTAATGGAAAGGGGAGTGGTATTGGCTTCATAGTATATTTGCCAGTCAGTACAGAGATGAAATGTTTTTCATTCAAACTTTGGGAGACAATGGTAATTACAGATGCAGAGATCTTTTGCATCCTCAAAGCTATCAGATATCTGAAAAAGACCATTCCACAAGGAACATACCATATCTTTACTGACGGTCAAGCAAGTTTGATGAGGAACAAGTAGAAAGAAACGCAATTTTCCTGACAGATTAGACAAGAAGAACGTAATTGCTCATTAATTCTCTCTTAGTTTCTAGAGCAAGTTGGTCTTGTTGGAAATGAGCTTGCTGATAGTGCAGCTAGGAGAGCAAGCGAAAAAAAGGTTATGATAAGGGACTTTTTATTACCACTCATTCATTTCTTAAGCAGAAGTCTAGGGAGATAGTTATAGAAGCTTGGAACCAGGACTGGACTTCAGAACTCTCTTGAGAGGAAGAAGGAATAAAAGGCAGGGATCTTGGCAAATACTACAGAATCCACGCTCAAATGATGAGGCCAGACTTCTCCACTCAACCCATCAATTTTCAAGGACATAATAGATTAACAGAGTCATCATATTTCCAGGCCAGGACTGACATTGGGAATGTGAAAGCATACTTATACCAAATAGGAAAGACCAAAGACCATATGTACAGTTTCTGTGGAAATAGAAAGCAGACTATTCAACATCTCATACTTCATTGCAATAAACTTCATGAGGAAAGAAATAGATATTTGAAACATATAGTGCCACTTACACTCCCAATTCTTTTTCGGACAAATAGAGGCAAAGAAGCCTTACTAGAATTTATAAACACTTCCAGGTACATAAGTGCACACAAGGGAGATTAATTAGATTGGGAATGAATAGAAATGAATAAAGGGGAACAACATCAGGAAGTTATAATTGGAGGTATTTGGAGTAATTGTTTGTGAATTGGAAATAAATTGTCATAGCTATGTAGCTGAATACAAAATGAATCAAAAGGAGGGCAAGACTGAACACCTGTGCGCGATACCTTCTGCGAACCTGGGACTGAAATATTCTCCCAGAGCTAACTTCAGTCAAATTTCGCAATACCAAAGAAGTTGGCCCATGAGGCAATGATTCAAATTACTTCGCCATGTCAAATTTTCGATCCCGACGAGTTCGAATCCTACCTAAGTCTCATCAAATCTGCATGTACGACCCAGTACATCTTCGTCTCAATGACCACTCCTCTCGTCGACTTTCTCTGGCCTCGGCTAGCCGCCAAATACACGCCCACGCCGATATTTAGACTCGACGGAGGAAGCAAAGCATGGTGCACAAATCTGGGAGATAGTTTTTTGGGACGGACGTGAGAGATCAGGACAAGTATGCAAGACGATTCAAAGGAAGGATAAAACCTCGATGGGCGTGTGATTTTGAAATTTGGCAAAGAATTTTACAATGTGAGCTTTGTTTGCGCCAAGGCCGCGCTTGCGAGAGTGCAGCTGACACTATAAACACAAGTCAACGATGGAAGGTGCCGCGGTCCGCCTCCTGGTGGTGCTCTCCGGTACAGTTTGATTAGTCTGGGCACCTACTCCCCTTTCGAAGGAGACGCCTAAGACCTCATTTCGCGCGGAGAAAAGTGAATGGATGAGTAAGGCATGTCTAGATAACTAGAGGTATTTGAAACGTTTCCCTGGGTGGGTATTTGCGGATGAGGATTGAATTGGGGTGAAGAAAAAACCGGCATAACTTCGCAGTGGTACTTGCAAATGAAATCCGAGGCATGAGTGCTCTTCCTGTATATTGAGTCATATTTTCTGTACATTTTCTCGGATATTGCGTCATAGCTAGATAGCTGCATACGCAACTAAAGTCTGATGTAAAAAAAAGGTAGATATTTCATGTAGATAGACCTCTTTCGCCTTTTAGTATCGCACACATTCGTTATAAACTGAGCATCTTAGTCCTTGATCCTGTGATCTAGATAATCCGCCATGGCAGAAGAGTTGGTATTAGGAGGAATGTGTAATGGATATTCTGGTTGATGAGCAGATGTATTTAAACTATCTTAGGTAAAATGGATATTTAAAGATAAACAAATATTATACATAAAGAGTAAATGAACCTGATCAAATAGATTGTGAACGGTTAAAGCAGACGGTCAGCGCACGTAAACTATACCATAAAATAATTAATATTCTTCTATGGGAGAGATAACTACACTGGATCGCGCGAGCATAAAGTGTGCCCTGACAATCACCTTACATAAGCATTATCCAAAGACCCTGTTCTGTGCGAAAGGCCCAGCCTTTTCGCGTAGTCTTCATTATATGCAAGGCTGGGCACGCAGGTCAGCCCAGACAACCAATGGCGGGTAAACCCGTAACATAGATGTTCAGTTTTCTCTACAGCCATACCTATTGGGTTTCTTTTATAATCTATCAAGATATTCAAGATCTGTGCAGATTTACGCATGCCAGTATTTCATGCAAGTCCAGGGACATGGACTTGAAGGCAGCCCATAACTGGGGTGTCATAGATTTGTAATGGAATGGAAAATACTGGATAATGTAGGAACTATGATATGGATATCTGGGACATGTATATAATGAGATGAATTTCTTGGCGGAAGGAAAGTAGAAAATAAGTCTTCTATATACAAGCGTTCATCAATTAGCACAAGTCCTCTCTATATCTACGTTGTTGTCCTACGAACACAAATAGCATCCTTCCAAGATACAGATTCAGCCCGTATGTGCTCATAATCTTAAACGCTTCTGACGTACCCACGTAATGCGAGAAAGGCCCTGGTATTTTTCAGAGTGCCAGCCTGCTTTGCAACGTTGGAGAAACTGCGAGAAAATGGCACCACCTGGGGCCAGGGAAATGATAGGGGAGAAGGGATGGCAGAATTTCATTCAATTCCTATCTAAAATCAGATGCTAAACTCTGCCAAATAATGAACATAGTGGGAGGTGACAATGCTGAGATTGTTTCTAAATCGAGAAGTGATGGGCTAGGAAGATAGTGATGCGGCGCAGGGCACCGTAACTCAGACATTTACGATAACCTTTTTTTCTTTTATTTTGTTACTTCTGGCTTTATTGTTGATCATGTAGGTATCAATGAGCTCTCAGAGCCCATCTACCCGTGTCACGTCTAAATAGATGTTAGTGTTAGAATTTAGAATAATTGGGGCTATCAAGTAGGCCACGTTGTTGGTACACACGTGACTACAAATTCTGTACTTAGTTTCACTTCGGTAGTTACTTGAATCAACGCGCCCTACAACCTCAATGACAGAGGGGTCATTATTTCCTTAATAGTTAGGTTATTACTGTCACGTAAAAGATTTCGAATTCAAATCCAAATACTCACGTAATTCGTACCAAAATTATTTATTCATTTCGCTCCTAATAATTAGCATGATTCACATTTGAGTTATGCATTAATATTGCCGTGAGATTTATTAGCTGAGTCTTGTCTATGAAACCGTTGTTTCCTTGCACAGACTCGAATGATAACAGGCCTAGGTCATAGAGGTACCAAATGTTCCAAGATTTTGATTTGTGTTTATTGTCCTACTGGACCTATCAATATTAGAGAAAAATTAGGGCCTCTCTGCCTACAGGTCGGAAGTATCTGCTCCTCGGGTAAAATATTCTACATCTTCTGCCCGTATCATATCTTTCCAGCGTTTATATTCCCACTAGTCTTCATTTAAGTACATTTATAGAGGAGGTACTATCCCACCATTTATTCTCTCCAGCCAACGAAACGATATCCATTTGCGGGTGTATAGCAGCTGAGTAAAATCGCAAAAGCCACTGGATGCGGAGCTCTTATAATACGGATATTAGGACTAAGTCTGAAGACATTATGACCCTTTTGAAGCGTTCGAAGAGGCCGTCCAGCTGAGCGATACAGACTTGTGGGTACCTCTAGAAATTCACACTCTGCTTTTCTAGCCTCCTTCCCGAAGATCGTGCTGTAATGTCAGAATGGTCTTAACACAGCGTGATTGCTGTATGGTAGCTTAGCCAAACTTCTTTTGTGCCGTCCAGGGTCCTGGGAAATGCCATAGACTCTTCAGCAATAAAGTCCGCCTGGTTAAATTACCGAAACCTTGATCTTGGCATCTGCAAACGTTCCAAGGCTGAAAACATCCCCAATATGTCAGTCCCAGCGTGGTCTTCAAAGACCTTTTGCCCATCTCGCTCTTCAAATTTGCTGTCTATGTTCCCTCAGGTTTTTTGTCCGATTAGAGCGATAGCCCCCATAAGCCAGGGCCTAGGCTAAGATTATTTCGACTCAATTTCCTCCTTGCGGCTGTAAAAAGCGTCATAAATTTGTAGTGGGAACTGGCTAGTAATTAATGGGGCAAGCTCCCGTTTGCAATTGGGGCTACTCATATATTAGTCGTTGAGGTGAGATGGTACGTGATTAGAAAAAGATTGAGGACTCAGATGAGATTGGTAAGAGTGGCATTATTGAGCAGTCGTCGAATGTAGATGTGTTTGAGGTTGCTTTCGACTTCGATTCGGATACGATTCTTCTTGGCTAATCCAGAAATGCAGATCAAACTGAAAGATTCTACCGGCACCACTGGAAGGTGAAGAATTCGTTTTTGCTGGCTGTTACTGCAATATTTTACCTATATTATTATGTCATTATAGTCACCTCGATCATCTTTGATTTCACCGAATGCGTATCTGTGGGGGTGGGGTAGCTCGGCCCAGTATCGAAAAGGTGTGGGCTGATCTTGCCTTCGCAAAATCGACAGTGAGAGCTGGTGGTTCACAGGGGACACCGCTGACATTAGCTTAATTTTTGGTTACTGGACTGAGCTGGTATGAGGCCCCTTCCATTTTTGTCATGGCGGATTTCTTCTCGTGACGTAATACGAGCAGTGCTAGCCATTGAAGGCTCGACACCTTCTCTTTCTGCACAGCGTGCCGATAGCAAAAGCTGTCTATTACTTTACAATTGACTTATCAATTAGCGTGAAAACCAAAAAGTGTCAGCGACAGCTTTATCGCCTACGTCATTTTCCTGAGACCATGCAGGCCATCACGTACTTGAAATGGCTGTTGATTAAGGCTAGGGAACCAGTTCTATAATGTAAAATTTTGATTAAATAAGATCATGGCCTAAACCCTCATCAGAAGCCTACTCATCACTATTTTGAAAAGAGACTAAACCTGAACTAGTTTTCTTAGTATAGTAAGAATTGTCTACACAATCGTTGATAGCAAAGCTGAGGTATCTGTAATAATAGATTTGGAGGAAAACGTCCACCACTGCAGTAATATGAGTTTTACGGCAGTACTTGCTTAATTGCTGTGAGATCCGATTCGCACGTCTGACGCGCACAAGCTATTGTGAATATCTCTCATAGTCAGATAGAGTAATTAAGTCTGCTGGATTTGTGAGGATCAAACTTCATTTCTAGCAGTACACCGCTCCGATACAGAAGTCATGTTATGAGCTTGTGAAGACTGTTTTCCTAGAATTATCGGATAAAGCCAATGACACGGACTCGTATATGACTCTCCACATTCATTAGCATCGAAAGCTATCCAAAGATCTACCATTAAATTTGGCTCTAAGGAACATGTGTTGAGGAACGGAAATATAATTCAATCGTCTAATTTTTCTCTTAATACCGAGCCAGTCTAGTCAACGACAGCTGCACAAAGGAAAACTGCAATCAGAGAATTTACTAAAATATCATGAAACTAATTTTAAAGGTTAAAAATTCCATTCCACTAGTTACAAGCGCTTACATCGGCTTTTTCTTTTGAAACAATGTCCGCACCTGAAATAATCCGACCAACGCCTCGCCGACCTAATAAGCTCGTCCCATTTCGTTCTACACCTCAATACGATGTCCCGACACGCTCAAGTTCAACTATAAATTTAACATCCTCAACGTTGCGGGGAATCTGCTTTCCAAACAATTATGAGCCAGAACAAGATTGCAGCATTTTTGACAAGGATTCGAATTCTCATGTTTGCGCCAGGGACACAACGTTCCACATACCCAACGAGCGGAATTGCTCACCAGGTCTAGTAAAAACAACAAGATCTGTGAGTGTAGGATTGAGAATATTATTTCTGTTTGGAATAGGTGTAGGCTATGGGCTCATTATTCAACATATCCACAATGAAACTCACTCCAAGCCCCTGCAAGCTGGTTGTCTCATTCAGTCAGGTACAAATTGGAAGTACTTGACCTTTTGGGGAATCTCGAGCTTAGGACTTGGTAGTCTTTTACCACTAGTCGATAGGGTATTTTTTGAAAATGGTAGTGCACCTTTAAAAACCATCCACGGGCAGGACTTCAAGCAGAATGAATATACGAAAAATGAGACTAAGAGTGTTTTGGATCAAGGCTGGACACCTATTGTTAGGAGCATTGGTACATTTTTTGGAATCGCTTTTGCAATTGTACGCTTTTATCACATTTTCTGAATCCTGCATTGCTAGTCCTAATGAAACTTACTAACTAAATCTTTCAGCGCAAGTCACCATGGTCTTCAACCCTTCAGGCTTCTATAGCACTTTTTCTGGCAGATCCAATTCTCTGGTATCTTATCGATCGTTCTCGTCCAGGCTTGCTCCTATCTTTAGCAGTCGGCGCAATAGGAACCGCTCTATACATCATCTCCAACTCAGTTATTATGCTACCATCTGTTCCCTCCAATATAGCAAGGGCTGATGACATGATACAAAATTATACAACTATAATACCAGGGAAACTTACAATTGGTTGGGATATGAAAGACAGTCTTGACACTGCAATCTGGGTTTTAAGTGTCTTATTCTGCAGTTGCATATGCTTTGGAAATATAGGTCGAAGACTTGCGCCTAAAGAGAATTAAGCCCCTACAAAATTGCTAGATCATTGTCAAACAATAAAAATTCGCGGTATCTAGTTCGTAAAGAAGAAATCAAGGCTGTCCCTACTTTTTAGCTTTCTTGAAATTAGCGTTTTCTTCCCACAACACCATTTATTTCTAGATGCTATAGTGCTATGTAACATGTTTCAAGATCAAAGTGAACAAAGAGAATTGGTTGGCAAGCGATTTTTCATCAAAAATTGTGATTATACTATTTACTAGCTTATATCAGCTATTGTTTTTGGATACAATTGATCAAATTTTATGTATTAGAACCCAATTACCTAATCTTGACGTATCATGCACGTACCTCCCGTGATAAGGCCTCGACCCGAGGACAGCAGAAACTGGATGAAATATTATCATATAAGCTCAACAATTACGCTCTCACCGCTCCACGTATGCCGTCAACAGGGTAGTTGACGTGTGTGAGCATGATATATATCCACGAGATACGAATGCCAATCCAGCCTTGGCATTACTCAGCAGACACCTACACCTCATGGATAAAAAGTTTTTTTTAGAGGATTACGTAACGTCAACCCAGCTTTCTAGTTATGACATGTGATCGATGCTGTGTGTACATTTTAGATGACTCCTTTGACGTTAGAGACATTCATACTCTGGATTTCACTCGCAAATATCACTATGAGGTTTGTGTGTGTGTGTGAGCTTATAGTGCTAGTTGAGTCATGGAATATCTAGCACATTGGGCTCCTCTCTGCCTTCTGCCACAACATATACAGTGCTCCTATCCTCTTTTGTTGCTTCGAAGCTCATGGATATATTGCCCTTCATGAATAGCTATTCAGTTCTGCCTTGACCCGTGAAATCCGGCCACCTTTTCCACAGACCCCTCTACCCAAAAAAAAGTGGTAGCAATGGAAACTGCGTGCGCGGGAAAAAGTCTCAAAAAACTTGCAGCCCCAGCCAGGCGAGGCCTAGGTACCGGGGCCACAGGAGCTGCTCATATTCATCTACATCTCCCTTCCTGTAACATTTGAGGCCGACTTGGTTCAATCCACAATTGCCGTATCGGGTGCTGGGTTCGCCCCCGAAGATCATCGGATGGCTTTTTCTCCACGATCAAGGGCTGGTGATGAGAAGGGCTACGACACTAACATCTGATCTGATTGTAGATAGCCTCTTTTTTTTTTTTTTTTTAAATCATTTAATGTGTTTTCAGCTATCTAGCTATGACACATGACCGGTACTATGTATTCATATAGGATGACTCTTTTGACGTTAGAGACACTCATACTCTGGATTTCATTCGCAAATACCACTATGAGGTATGTTTGCTTACACAAACAGTCAACCCTCCTCCGTAAGTACCCATCAAAGGGAAATTTAAAACCTTTGATTATCCAAGCATGCCTTCATCATCCATGCATACCAGCGCCGCGAGAAATGTAGTTAGGTTTTGCCGGATTCGAACCAGCGGTCTCCTGTCTCGGGTGGGATATGTGTCCTTGCTATCCAGACCTTACTTGAGAAACCGGCCAAGTTGATGTACCACCGCACCATCCAACCACTGTAGATAGCCTCATGCTAGTGGTGATAGGGGTTTTGTTGAGAGATGAAGATGATACAGACCGCGAAAGCGACTGGAAGGCCTCATGGAAGTGAGGACTTTATTACTCAATCTCGGCTCTGCAAACTCTAAAGGGAGAGCTAGAAGTTTGAAGGGGACACCACTGACGGTTATTGAGAATATTCTCCCACCACTATGAGGTATGCTTGCCTATTCAAGGGCGACAATCCTCCGTGAGTACCCATCAAAGGGACGTTTGAAAGCCCTTGATTATCCAAGCATGCCTTCTTCATTCATGGTCACTAGAACTGCAAGAAGTATAATTCGTTTTTGCCGGATCCGAACCAGCGGTTTCCTGTCTCAAGTAGGATGTATGTCCAAGCTATCCTCAATCTACTTGGGAGAGCGTCCCAGATGATATACCACCACAATGAGGATCCCTAATTGACAGACCTATAGGTTAGTACGAGGCTATAATAAATAGTAATGCTTATGTAATATTGTTCATGTCGGAGTCCGGGCGCAAGATAAGGAATACGGTACTTCTATAGACGATACCCTGTATGAATAGAAAATAAAGTTACATCTAGTCTCAAGCCCTACTAAACACATTGGTAGTTTGGAGCCACGAGACACCCGTAACCCACACCATCTTAAAGCTAAGCTAATCTCACATTTTACACATTCTAATCCACTAGGAACCTCAAAAACATCCAACCGTGGCAGTATTAATAGTGTCACCTCCACTCTCGCGATTGTAGTCGTACGAGGAACAAATTTTAACTTGTAAAACTCCTTTCAACTATTCAAAATCTCACCCTTTTCCGGATTTTATTCGATTTCAGCATAACTTTTACACTTGCCCATATCCCTCTCACGTCTATCCTGAAAAACCTGCCTCCCAGATTTGTGCGCCACGCTTTATTCCCTCCGACGGGTGTAGATATCGGCGTGAGCGTATATTTGGTGGCCACTGAGGCCAGAGAATAGTCGGTGAGAGGTGTAGCCATTAAAATAAGGATGTACTTGGTCGTACTTGTAAACTTGATGAGGCTTTGGTGGGGATCGATGTTGTGAGGGATAGATAAATCTAGTGTAAAGTCTTGAGTTACTGCCTCGTGGGCCAAATTCTTTGGTATTGCGAGATTTGAATGAGCTTGAATCTGAGAATTTTTCACTTCCAGCTTCGTAGAGAGCACCGCAGACTAGTATTACATCTTTATCCTCCTGGACGAAGGTAGCTTTGACTTTTAGAGAAGTTTAGTTCGTGAGTTATATTCTTACGACTTTGATAAATGAAAGAATTTGAGGATATTCCCAAGTATTCTCACTTCTGTGAATAGTATGGATATTATTTAAATGACCAATCGTATGAATTGCTTATATTAGCAAAGTGGCAGGAGGTTCTTCTACATACATGCATAAAAGGTTTTCTGCACTTTAGAGGATGTTCCAACATATTTCCTAGTTTTACCGAGAAAGGAAGGATATCGGAAATCCTAGTGTCAATAGATGCCTCTCAGAATTTATTGAGATATACTTAGATATACAAATGAGTGATGATCTGGGTCAATCATATCTCATGACGCATGTGTAAATCATTCCAATATGAACATTTTTTCGTGACATAGTCATGTAATGTTCTCAATTAGAGCATTCCCGCTTAAGAAAACATCTAATAATAAGTACGAGTCAACAATAAGTCGGTTTAGACAGTGGCTTTGTCAAGAGGTCTGCTTAGTTGTCCTCAGATGCAACATATTCCAGCTTGAATATTCTGTCGACATGATTGCGAAGGAAATGATGCCTGATGTTAATGTCTCGAAAGTTGCGGTATTTTATGATCTTTCTCCAGCTTAGTTGATCGAGTTGAGTCCTGTTATGATTATGAGGGTGCGGAAAATATCTTAATGGAAAAATATGGGTGACGAGCGATATGCGAGGAGAACAATCGTGTGAGATGGAAGCAATAAGCTGATGTGTGGGCTAAAAATTCTCTATGTACATTATTAGGGTCTAGGAGACACTGTAGACACGGCCATGGTGTGGTGTTATATCGCCTTGGCCGGTCTTCCGAATTGAGTCTGGAAAGCTTGGAAACATGTCCACACTAGGTAGGAGATCGCTGATTCGAATCCGGCAAGCCGCCATAAATTCGCGGTGGTACTTGCAAATGAAGTCCGAGGGATGAGTGCTCTTCTTGTATATTGAGTCACCTTTTCTATACATTTTTTCTGATATTGTGTCATATCTAGATAGCTGTACACGCAATTAAAATACGATGCAAAAAAAAGTCAACACGCAATGGCATTTTGTAGTTTTTTTTCTAGTTTAGTCAGGGCGTCTTTGTTACAGTAAACCGTGGCTTAGCTCAGGTCTCCACCTTAGAGGAATTTGGGGCGCAGTATGGAGAGCGTTCCATGTTATCTTGTACCAAACACCTTAGTTCCGTTTTGCCACAGCCGGCAATGATGAATTCTTCACCTTCTAGTGGTGCCGGTAGAATCTCTCAGTATGATCTGCATTTCTGGATTAGCCAAGAAGAATCGTATCCGAATCGAAGTCGAAAGCAACCTCAAACACATCCAAAATCGACGACCTCTCATCAATGTCGGAACTATCATTCTCACACGAGTTCTCTACCTCAATCTTACTACACCACCTCGCATCAACTATCGACACCGGCCTTACTCCGATTACAATTGAGAATTTGCCTCATCAAAGATCGGCCATTTCCCACTACAAAGTTGCGATGCTATGTATACCCGCGAGGAGGAAATGAACTCATAATATACAAAGCTCGGGTCTTGTTTTATGGGGGCTGTTTCTCTAATGGGGCTTCACATTCTGAGGGAAGATAGGCAGCCGAGATGTGGGACGAACGAATGAAAAGGTCACAAATGGGCATACTGAGACTTACATTTCTCGAGTATTTTTGAATGTAGGGTGCTAGTGGGCGCTGAGACTACAATTTTGGATAGTGCTACTCACCTTCCAAAAATAGGCAACGATAGAAGGTGTTGTGGTCCATCCTGGCTATCGTCTCTTCAGGGTAGAGTCTGGTGGACTCGGAAACCAACCTCGTCCGAGAAAGGGAGGATTGTGAAGCCACAACTCGTGCGGTGGCTTTATACAACATGGCAAAGGTATGTTAGGGTAGCTAAAGGTTTTTCTTGTTTTCCCTGCCGTGGATATTAATGAATGAGGGTAGGATGAGAACCCCTAGTATAAAGGTCTCGAGTGGCATCAGCGAGTGCACCTACTACATGAGTGGTCCAAACGTTAAACTGAGTTATCATCGTATATAGTTGTCGGGAAAGTACTAGCCCTCTCCGAATCATAATATATGGGTGCTAAGCTTGCGTCTATCACGAACAAGTATTTATTCATTCATTTCACTAAGACAAATTACATTGGGACCGGGAAGGAATGTGAGATAGTGTCACGGCTTCTGTACAAAATGCATGGGCAATCTTGTAAGTACAGAATATTAATTATAATTCTCTAGAGAGAGAATAATTACTGCTAGACCATAAATATATATACAATCTGAGATACTCTCCTTCTATGACTAGAATGGTATTGACACTTCGACGATTCCCTAAAAAATTCTCGAAACTACTGTCATCCTTATAAACCTTCAGTGTGCTCTCAGAAGGCTCATTGAGAATCCTCTAAGCTCTGTGTATTCCGATATCCTTCCCGAATATTCCCTTGGTGTCATTGCCTGCGCTAGCCAGCGTAGGCTACAGGGATCCTTAAGCTTAGCAGCCGTTTTAGACGGCGAAGTCATTGTATAGTTAAGAGCTTCTTAGGCGCATGTTCACTAGGCGCAAGACTCGAGGCGTAGGAGAGGGCGTAGCAAAAGAGGTACTGAGGAAGGACGCCTCGTGGGAATGCGGAGGACTTTCTAGAGAAGTGGTAAAGGGGAACATGGGGAGTCGTTCTCGATAAAGTGGACGGAGGTGAGGGTAGGTCACTATAATTGGTAGAGGCCGAGAATGATGATGATGATGATGATGATGATATTTTTATCGTGACCGGGTACTGTCCCAGCACCCATAGGGCATGACATTGGTAGTCCAGATCTATATGACTCTTCGCTACCTACATCATCGTTTCGTAGAAACCTAGACACACAAAACGTAAACGGATAAAAACACCATTTCTAATGTGTTAGCGGCCTACGCTACACCTTAATTCTCGTACCATACCGAAAGGTCCCAAGAAGCAATACAGTTGACCTTTACATCCCCCATTCATTGTTCAATCTTGCTGTAACACTTTGTTACAGTTAAAAAACGACAGAATTTCTGCCATCCTTCTTGACCCATTATATCCCTGATCGTATGACGGGTTCAATCGTTTCCGTCCTACATTTCTGTATGGTTGGGTGACACTCTGCAAAATGCCATGGCCGCCTTTCTCGGCAACAATTGCAAAGAATTACTTCATTCTGGTGTTGAAACCGTCTATGATAGCTGGCGAAGTCACCATGCCTGGTACTTGTTGCCATGAGGCAGTGGCATGCCCATCGAGGTAGAGCTAGCTCCAGAGGGCGTTTTCTCCCCATCAGTAGGTCCAAATCTTTAAACCTACCCGATCTGTTCTTAAGCCACCATTCTTCCGCAAGTTTTTGAACCCGTATGTTGACTTGGAGTTTGAGAGCTGCAAAAGTCAGAACTTCGTGAGTTTCCTCCCGCATGCACTCTGGTCCCGGTATGTTCCCATCCTGATTATTTGACGCAAGGAATGCCTTTGCCATCCCATCAGCCTTTTTGTTTCCTGGAATTCCGCTATGTCCCGGAACCCAGTAGACCTCTATCGTTGGTCGAGTCTTGCGTAGTTCCCAGAAATTTATTACCTCTGTTTGTGAGGATTTTTTTCTGCCATTTTGAAGGGCTCTGACCGCCTTTGGATTATCAAGAAGTACCTTGATATCTATGCCATCTCCAATGTCTAACGCTGCCTCTAAGCCTCGAACTGCCCCGGTGATTTTAGCCAAACTCCGAGCCACCGAATATGCGGAGAAGGCGTAATAAGCTGTTCCCCGACTCTAACCGTTAGGTTGGATGAGTCTAGTTTCTTCTTTGGTCCACCCCCAATGATTAGGAGCTCAGACTTCGAAGGGTCAAATTTAATGATGTGTAACGAAGCTAGCTGGACTATCCTATCTACTTCGACCTGGACAGCTTTGACAGCTTCACTAGGACTTTTAACGACTCGAACAATGGCGATGTCGTCTGCATATCCGAATCTACAGTTTGGAGTGACATCCTCTAGTAGAATCGAGATGTATAACATGAATAGAAGTGGTGAAAGTAGTGATCCTTGAGGGACACCGCACTTAACAAGCTTCTCATCTGTTACGCCTTTTTCGTGTCTTACCAAGACTGTTCGTTGTGCCAAAAAGGATTCTATCCAGTGACAGAGTAGTATCGGCCAGCCTTGATTTCGCACTCATGCAAGCAGCCGATTGTTTAGAACTGCATCGAAGGCCCCTTGAATGTCCAGCGTGACCATAGCTGTGACTTTGTTGGATCTCATTGCAGCTTCTGCATCGTGTGTGACACATGGTGCTAGGTCGACTGCTGAGCGTCCTGGTAGCGCGCCGAATAGTTGGGAAGGTACTGCCTTGTACTTAAGCGCAAGCCAGGACATCTGTTTCGCTATTAGTCTTTCCAGTCCCTTGCCTAAGCTGGAGAGTAACGATATGGGTCGCCATCCTTTTTGGCTGGAGAGATCGCGTCCAATTTTAGGAAGCAGTACAACTTCCGCAACCTTGAAAGGTGCTGGAAAATATCCTAAGTTCAAACATGCATGAAAGAGGTCCCTGATATGTTTCAATCGAGCTCCAGCAAGCCTTGAGAAGTCGGACGGTGATTTTGTCATATCCTGGAGCCGTTTCTTTACTTCCTATGGTTGACGCTGTAACTTCTTCCAACGGGACCTCTGAGTTCCATGGAATAGAATCTGGTTGATCATTATCTCACGTTTCTATGTAGCTTTTAGCGTCGAACCTTGCAAGAAGTGAATCTCGAAGTGCGATTGTCCGCTCGAGTGGATCTGAAAGCCACTGGTTTAGTGCTACCTGGAGAGGAGGAAGCTGTTTTTTCGGCTTTGGTTTGACCCATCGCATGAGTTTGAACACTTGTGCTTCTGTCTCTGCTGCTTCGACTTGCTTTGTCCAGTATTCGCGTTTGGCTGACTTCACTGCGGCTCGGAAAGTCTTACGAGTCATTTCTACATCTCCGGATGTCCTTTTAGCTACCCTGTAGTCTACATGTCGGTCTTTTCAGTCATCAGTCCACCAGGGCGCTGTTTTCCCACTTCGTACAGCGGATGATCGTCCGACAATTTTGGCCGCGTCTTGAAGTACCCGGATTAAACTCCTCGTGAAGTCGTCAATCTCGATTTGACTACTTAGGGGGCCAGGCCTTACCCATTGCTTCATGCATCGTGCGAACTCTTCTAGGTCGCCGTCTCTAATGCAAGTTAGCCTTGGGATTCCAGATAGCTCCGAGTTCCCGGGTGTGTAAACTGAGCCTCCAATAGAAGAGTGATCTAATGTATAGTGAAAGTGGTTTGAGACTGATGCAAAAGCCGTCGTGTTACTCAAAGTTAGATCTAGCACATTTCCTTCTCGGTGGGTGCTTTCTCCAATGGTGCTTAGTAGCTACATATTATTTTCGCGAGCCCATCCCATGATGAGATCACCATTACCGTATTGACGTTCTATTAACAGTTGCCAGTGCTGTGAGACTGATTTAAAATCACCTCCCACTACTGAAGGGCCACCGGGACGCCAGTTTAGTACTGGATCTAAAGTCCCACTGGGGCCTGGGGCACGATATACGTTTACAATGGTCAGTCCGGACACCTGCACGAAGCAATAGTCTGACGTCTGACTTGATGACGAAGGTATAATCTGTGTCGCTTGCAGTCCTTTCCTGACAAAAGTGACAGCGCATGGTCGTGATCTCGGTACCGTCTTTCCGAAGGGTATGAAACTATTGAAGCCAGGGTGGCTTTTCGCAGTGAAATCTCCGTCTTCTCGCAAGGTCCATGGTTCTTGTACCATGACTATGTGTACTTCTGTATTCCAAGCTTGTTACAGTGCTATGTCCATGTTCGGTCCGCCCTTTCCCACATTCACTGGGTGAAAGAGAATGGTTCTATGTCTCTGTTTGTGATTATATGAGTTTGGTGTATTACTCATTATCATGCATTATTTCTTCTGGTATGTTGATGACCTCGCGAGCATTACCTTTTTCTTGAGATCTTAACAATGCTGCCTTGAAATCTAGATATCCTCTCTCACGAATAAATCGTAGCTCTGCTGGTGATCGCGGCGTTACGTGGCCATGATGTCGCCTTGATCGAGCCATGCAGCTCAATTGGGTTGATTTGTGCGGCCCAGCACAGTTTGAACACTTGGAAATGTTGACCGTGAATTCTGCTACTTCGTGTATACCAGAACATTTAACACACCGCTGTCGTTTGACACAGTTTCTTGTTGAGTGATATCCCAAATATCGTTGACATTGCTCGATGGGGCGTCGACGAGAAAACGGAATGGCGGGCCCACTCTCGTCGATAAGTCTGAATCTCAGGTTGGATGGCACCTGTTTGAAGTGTATTATCCAGCTAACAGAATAGCTTCCTAATTTTATATCATTTGGGCGCAACTGGATTGATGTTTCATAACAAACTGCCTGACATTCCATCTTCACCATTTCACTAGTAACGTCAATCCTGTTGTAAAAATCTGAGTTCATAACTGCACACACCATCAGGGGATAACCGTGCACCAATTAAGTTAACCCCTTAGAATCTGATCACTATTGCCTCCTGATTGCTACACACTAACACCAACGTGTTCACTATAATAAGGGCACCATTGTAGTTACTCTAGCTATCATAGACAATAACATATGGAGGAACAAGGGTTGGAACTCCTGTATATAGATAGGACCTTTTTTACTCTTAGTATCCACATCCACATCTACAATTCACCACCATTCAATCATCTTACTCTGTCCAAGTGATCTATTGAATTCTCCCATACCTATCAGTATTCTACTCACAAGGTGACGTCTCCCTATCCATCACCCTCAGCCTTTCAATAAATACTTCCGTCTAATATACGGATGCAGATTGGGACATGAGGGACCACGACGGACGTCCAATCTGAATCGGGCTCAATTGTGATTTACTTCTTTTGAAGTGAAGAGCCCACACTCAGAATCTACTCCCTGAGTGTGTCTGATACACACTCCATTGCTAGGCCAGACCTAACTTGTGTCATTGCTATAATTGCTGGAGGTGCGACTCCAACTTTTTCAGTGATGAGTTTCTTTATTATGATAGGTGATAACATCCGCCACTGATTTTCTTGCCCCATACGAAGAAAGTGTTGTTTATCTTCTTTCGGAGGCTCTTGTCCGGCTGGTCTTCGTTTTACCAGATTGGCTGGCGGGTCTGGGAGCTTGGCTGCTTTCTGAGCTACTGTGGCTCACGAAGAAGCAGTCTCCTTGGGCTTTCTTGGCAGCTCATAAAGAGGTTTGTCGCTAGATTTTGTCTTCCTATGTACAGAAGGTTTTAATTGTGTACTTTCTGGGGATGGGTTTTTGCCTTGAGGAATCGCGGCATTGGCGTTATCTATCGCGAACACTGTGACGATGGGTGAAATATTTTCAATGAAAAGCGCGACTAAGGCCGCCCCTTCGGTTCCTGCCTTGGATTTCGCCTACACGTCGATGTTTTGCAGAAATTCCTGAGCTTGGCTCATTCGCTGCTTTCTTTGGCGTTCCGATTGCTCCATTGCGGCAGCAATTCCAAGAAAGCTCGAGTGTAATTGGTCGCCTGGGTCGATTGACGCCGATGACGAATACTGGTTTAATGCAGCCATGTAGCTGCTTGGTTTTGCTGATATACTAAGAGTTAAAATTGGATGGAGAATTGTGGAAAAGGGTGGAAAGTATTTTATCTGCCGATGATGATGATATCTCGAGGCCGAGAGTGAGATGTCATTAGAATTATTTAACTATTCATAAAGACAGAAAACAAAGCGTGAAGATCCCAGTCTCGAAAATGAAAAATATATAACTGTTCTCGCTTAGCAATAAAGCCTAACGGGACTAAACAAGGGTCACTACCTAAGGCATTTCTTCAGAATCCTTAAAATACCCTTCATGGTCCATCCTGGATGCTGCTGTCAAAGGCAGCGCTTTATCCGCGAAATTTTGCCGTGATTAGGCTGCCTCACTCTGAGCAATTTTGTTCCGAGAAGTGTATTGAGTAATTTGTGATTCGCCCTTACGAAAGATATTACCCCGCATTTCGATATTTAAGGCTGGTTTGGCCACATCCTCGACCCAGGCATGGTACTTGTCGTTTGGTATCTTTAAAGCGTCGATCTTGTCAAGAAGCTTCTCACTCATCGATTGGCGAGACTGGTTGACTTTTAGTCTTTCTGGCTATAGGTGGCCTCCTACGTATTCGAATTGAAGCTACCACTCTTGTAAAAACTGTCTGAAAATTTGGGCTTTACCCTGTTTCATCGAGTGTAGCTTAAGTTCAGCCTTTTCAGCACCAACCTTGTCAAAGTATGCCTTGTTATACTTTTCTAAGAATCCCTCCAGTTGTAACTCATTGTGTGGGTTCCATACTTCATCCAGTGACTCCGAATTCGTTGACGCTGTGGTTCCGGAATACTTCATAAATCTTCATACAAATTGCAATCTCTGTGACTAGAAAGGGTGCTTATACCTCGCATTGGACCTGAAGAAGCTGATAATGTTTAGGCCACGTAAAAGTCGCTCCATCCCACCTGCCAAAATTGACATCCCTCATTATTTGGTTGCTTGAGGATTCTTGGGTATAACTGATCTGAGATAAGTTGTTCATTAGGTTGTTGGGTGACAATTTATCAAGGAATTCTACGGTGTTGTAAAATTCGTCCTCAGAGAATTCGCTGGAGTGAGTTGGAGATTATTCTGAATCAGACAGAGCACGTATCTTCATGCGTTTGATAAAGGGTTATTTTAGAGAGTGAGATTTCATTAATTTGTCGCCGGATAAATTGGTGTTGGTATACAGCAGAGCAAGTCCATAATAAAATCAGGTAATTAATGAAATCTAGAGAAAGAAGATTTCCTACTTCTCGCTGTATACATAGGGAATTATAATTATCAGCGCCGATCATAATAACCTATGTTGCTAAGCAACTACTTTCAGAACGCAACATTGGTAGCCCACGCAGCAAGCTAGGCCCTATATTTCATCCCTGCCGTACTGGCGCAGACAGTACAAAACCGAAGGATTAATCCCGTGACAATAGCGAACATTAAGCTTCCGATACCTTGTTGATATTCTGTAACGTTGATCCTCTTGTTATTTTGATTTGCGGATGGAATCAATTCATAGTCGGATGCTGGAATTTTCTTCGCATTAAATTTATCTGCTAACATTTCAAATCTTTCAAGCACCGACCTAAAATATTGTTCTTTATCAATCAAGAAATTGTGGTCTGAACGTTATCTCGTAATCTTCATTCTAAATATCATTCCGATCTCCCCCAGATTCGTGGCATTGAAACGAGAAGAGAGCTTATTAAAAAACAAGTCTAGCTCATCGGTTAATGTAGCAGCTGCAGCAATATCATCAACGTATACAAGTTACTCTATGTATCTTTCTTTTTGGACGAATAAGTATGGATCTGCAAGGCATTGAACAAACCCCCACTGTATTAGATGGGTTTTGCAGAGCATGTTTCAGTCCTTTGCAGCTTGTTTAAGTCCATATAAGCTGCGCAATGCCTGTAAAGCATGACCCTTCCTAACTGGTACATCTTTAGGTGGGGATAGATATATTTTTTCTTTCAAATAAGATTCTGTGAATAAGTTCTTAATATCGTAGTGTTTACACTCTAGATTTTCTTTTGCCACCCTGGCAAGAAAGATACAAAGAGTATCCATTCGAACTGTTGGGGCAAAAGTTTGCGTGTAATCTTTAACTTTAATCTGGCTGAGTACACAGGCCACTTATCTTGCCTTGAATCTTTCAACAGATCCATTCGTATTTAATTTCACAGTGAAAAGCCATTTGGTAGAAACCATGTTTGCATCAGGCGGTGGAACAACTTCGTTCCAAATATCATTTTGTCCTACGCTAGCTATCTCTTGCGCGATGGCCAACTCCCACTCTTTGCTCTAATTTGGGTCATTAATGCCCTGATAATATTTTTTGGTATATTTATGCCACGAATAATTTCATCTGGATATGAATACACTAATGAATTTAGTTCATAATTCTTCCCGAGGACTTTGGCAAAAAATGCCCTTGTAATTTTTTATGACGTTCGTCATCTTCATCCATCAGATTATCGCTTTCATTTTTTTACGTTTTGATCTTGTGAAATAGCGCGGCTGTCCAGAGTTATTCTCAGAATTTAATAATTACTTTGTGAATGGTTGAAACGAGGCATCAATAAATAAATGGTCAAGGTCTAGGGCAGTAAATTCTCTGATATTCGCAGCTTTAGATTGGGATGAATTAGGTAAACGGATACACTTTGCGGGCTTCTCAGATTTTGTAATTACTTCATATGCCTGTGTTGGCACAGTTTTGGGTTCGTGAGATATGTCTGACAATATCTGCAAATTGGTGTCAGTAACATAGAAATTATTTGAAGATTTTTTATCTGAGATTATTTGATTTACTGTAGTAGGAAATTTAATTTCAGACATGCTAGGTTCCTGACCGATCAAATCTATGGTTTCTAATTGCGTAATAGGGCTTTCATCTGCCTCTAGATTTACAACAGGTTAGGTTGTTATTGGCTGACCAATAGATTTTGATTCCGTAGTATCTTTTTCCTTTTCACCTTACGCCATTTTTCTTCTGCTTTCATTATTCACTTATCTAGAGCTAGCGTTTAGAGAATTGGTAAATCCATTACTTTATTAACAAGAGATGGGTTTTCTATTTCGAGAACAACCAAATCTGATCAATGCTGAGTCGGTCTAGAGTGTTGTAAGTTGGCGTTAATAGCAACAGATAGAGTATCCACATCTTTTATAGGTCTACCGCGGGTCTTACGATCATCAAAATCGTTTGCAGTACCATGAGAGCCTGTCATGCAGTTACGAAAACTTATTTCTACCTTTCCACCTTTAATGTGTTTTATAGTATTGAGCAAACTAGTCCTTGATATATATCCAAGTTTGGGGTTGTAGACACGTAATTGTTTATAAGTTGTATCACTTTACCCCATTAATAAACCGACTCGTTCTCTATCAACTAGTTTATCTGTTCTTTATCTTTTGGCTATGGTATTAGGGTTGATGTACAAGATACATTTAATTCCCCAAACTGCAATATGGCTTGTTTCTGGTCGAATACCGGTAAAGGCCCCTTCGGGACTCACTTGTATTCCATCATTGATAGGACCTGTTTGGGTGCGGTTTGGTATATACACATTGGTTTCTACAGCTTCGTCCCAAAATTCAAAAGGCAAATTTACATCTTTAAGCATTGCTCTCATGCAATTTTCACATGTTTGAATATTTCGTTCCGCAGGCCCGTTTTGACTGGATTTTCCTATCGTAGTTGGTTCTTGATCGACTTTCTAAATCTTGATCATCGACTTTGTATATTGGTCTGTAATGACAGACACGGAAATAATTCATGAGATTGCTTAATGAGAGGCTAGGATTGATTCCAATATTATTTGGTAGAAGACTTGTCCCAACTATCAGAGGGCTACAGCGTCTTTATCTATCTACAGGTAAAATCCCCCATATCCCATCCATACTAGCCATATAGGACCTAGCATGTCAAACTTGATACGTATCATCATTCTGGGGTTGAGGTTTACCGTGTACTTGCTACTTGAGTCGTATGCCTGACTACTACGAGACACGCTCAGGTATCAACCTAATACCCATACCAAACCGAAACTATTTCACGACCCTGAATATGAGCCCATGAATAGTTGTAACAGTAGCCTACAACCTAGCAAAATTAGGCTAGACATCGTTGACTAAGACCTAATCCGAACAGTTCTGAACCAATTACTTGTTCTAGTGGCCATTTTGAGATAACTTTTTGGAGTCGAGCTGCATTATCAGAACGTACAGCTTTTAGTTTTTTGCCTGATTGTAGCTGCACAGCAGTTTTCCACTGGTTAAGAGCTGAAATGCCTCACTATTTGTTTTACAACACAATGTCCATAGCTTTTGGGGATAAAGAAGAGCTAATCCTCGATGATATAGGATGTATCTTTTTTTTCCTTACTTGTAAGCTCGTTCTCTGCTAAAATTTCCTTGTCGATGGTCATTTCATTGATACTTTTGTCGAGATTTTTCGAGTATTAAGCTAAGTCGTAATCATCATTGTTGATGTGCTATACTATATAAAGCCCATTGCACATAGTGGCAGTTATCATTGTGCGATTTTTTTTGAAATACATGTGGCTCTCATCGAAAGCACCTTTTAGACCTCCATAACGGCAGACTTTTCTACTCGACACCAAGTTTATTCCTAATAATGGTATATAAAGCACATCTCGCAGGTACATAAAAGATCCATCTTCACATGTCATCTACATATCGCTCATCATTCCTGAATACAAATTTTCTCCTCCAACCTTTGTGCGCCGTGGAATTTGTTTTAGCGACATGAAAAGAGAAAGATTGTTAGAAATGTGTGCAGAGGTGCCGGTATCACTGGCCCAAGTGGATAGAATAGCCTTGCTGATAAGTGCCCTACAGATCTGGGAATGTTCGTGAGTCAGACTACCCGAATCTAAATCAGAATAAGCACAGGCTTCATACGCCTTGTACTTGCCCTCGAATCCAACTCTCTTCTCCACGTTACCGGAGGGTCTAATTTGTGATGGAGAACGGGTTCGAGAGAGCGATTGACCAGATTTTTTATTCTTTGATGAACTGTGAGTTGATTTGGATTTTCTGATATACTCATGTACGGCATCTTGTGCGATCTCCATGAACGGACATGCTTTGATAAAATGTCTCCTTCCGCATAAGTAGCATGGTGGAGTATATCCAGAACCTCCACTGGACTCTAAAGTTGTGCGCGAGCCTTTCGATGAGATATGCCCGTTTTTTGTTGTAGAATAGCTAGGAAACGCATTTTCATTACGCTGGCTAGCTATTAGGCGACTCTCCTTGGTTTGAAGCCGCTTTAACTTTTCTTCTACTGAAAGATCTGTCATCGCATCAAGGGTATCTGTCAAACTCGAGGGTGCCAAAGGTAGCGTCGGGAGGGTTACTAAGTGGTTTGAGTAACAGCTGAGGAGGTAGGCAAGAGTCAAAGGTATGAATTCGTGATTATAACTAGGTCTAAGGACGAGGGACGAGGGACTAGGGAATCTAGGATCGTAGACAAGGCCAGTGGAAGACGGAAGACAAGACGTGGCCCTCTACTGCGGCTCTGTCCACTCCATATATACATCATAGTAACCAGAGCAACCTAGGTCTCATAGGGTCTACCTCCTATTACTCGATTACTCAATTTGTAACCCATGGCAACCATTGTGACCCAGTAACCTCTATCCTCAGTTCCTGACAGTATCAATTGTTGCGACATACTCAGTGGGAAGAGATCGAATCAAAATTAAAAGAAGGGCTTCATCTTGATACGCGTTTTTTGATCTAATATCAGCTGCGCATAACTTGTGCCGGTATTCCTTTAGTTTATCCCATCCTTGAATCATAGTCATGTCGTCGAATGAGAAATTCTGAATGAGCGTCATGTACTCATTTGCCGTGGTCGAATCAATCTGCTGGTATTTAGAGCGTAAATGAGCCCAAAGACTAAAGGCCGAATAATATTCGTCGTACAAGGCTTGGTCATCGAGAGAAAGAGATTTGAACATTAGATAGATTGCGGTTCCCTCATCTCGAAAGTACTTCTCCCTTTTTTCGTTGTGGAGTGTAGGATCAACTATGTTTTGATTATTTCCGATGGAAGTTACAATTGGACACGCTTCGTCCAACGTTTTTGTGACCACGTAGTACACCCCTCTACCTCTTAGTTTGATCTGATAGTGGCGAAACCAAGAGTCATGGTTCTTTGCATTAAGAATAGGTATACCCCAGCTAGTTTCTTCCGACATTTTCCATAAGGTCGGATGCCTTGGGATTGATTTCTTGTGTAGTGTCTTGTTAGACGCGTTCCTTATCTTGTGCTTTCGTGTTGTACCGGAGAATTCGGCTCAGGGATTGAATTGTTCACGGTCCCTGGAGTCGTTTCCTTTTACTACTTCAATGCGTGTGACACCGGGTTCATAACCTATTGAAATGTATAACCCACTACTTAGTTCGTGGACTTGTTGGTAGAGGGAAGCTTATGCAATAATGAAGGATAAAAGGATGTCAATTCGACTACTCTTCTAAACATAGGTGCCAGAATCCTTTTAATCCCAATAGATAGCCCGCACGGGATCTCCTATTGACAGCAGTAAACAACGCTAACACAGGGTATATGCAATCCCCGTTCGCCAAACACCAGTCGTTAGGGTCTTTTAATTGTCGAGCCAAGTAGGATCAACAAACTGTATCCCAACACAGTAATAATAGAAAACTCAAGAACCAAATCTTTTATCAATAACTGCCATTAATCGTCACCTGACTTATCTCTGCACTCCATATTTTCAACACTATCTGGATGAAATTGTAACATCTAGAATCGATATAGAATTCTTGTGATATTTGCTTTTTGATTTGAAGATATACCCAGCTTCGTGATTTCGGTCTGCATTTCTATGACGTAATGAGTTGTACTAAGATCAATAAATTCAAATTCTAGATGTATTTATTCTTCTAGCTAAGATGCTCTCTCTTGATTCGGGCCGAGTTTCAATTTATCGTAGATGTAAATTATAAGAAAAATTGTTTTAGAATTTGTGAAGACGCATGAATCAAAGTTTGTTAAACCGAAACCATTTTTTGAAGAACAGTAGTTTGTCTCTGTTGAAAATTTATGCGACAGTGAAATTAAGAGTAAACTTCATACCAGCTGTTAATTCAGCTGCGTGTGGACAGTTGTTCTCGAAATAAGTTTTCCTACAATAAAATTGATCATATAATAATCGTTATTGTTGTCTTATTTATTACAAATTATGTTACGTCGTTTACAATTTCAGAAAATGCGAAATACTAAGCGAGACACGTGATAAACCCCGGAAATATCACATGACTATAAACACTTTCTCACTAGACAGGAGATGATTGTTTTTAATTTGCACCAGATTTTAATTACGTAAGTAGCTGTCCAGCTACGACACAATATCAAAGAAAAGTACATAATTGGTGACTCAATATAAGGAAGAGCACTCATGCCTCGGATTTCATTTGCAAGTACCACTGCGAAGTTATGGCGGCTTTTTCTTCACCCCAATATTGTTTTAACCCGTTGTTGGAAATTCTGACTCTCGAATTTATGACTCAATCATTACCTGTTTCGTCTCAGGTTCCCGACAAGATCGACTCTCTCTACAAATGTCCTGAGTATGCTAATCGCGCCTACTGTCGCCTATACGTTTGGATATTTACGTACTACAGTGTACCTTGGCTCATCATGGTAGATGAGAGGTGGCTAGTCATCACTAGGTTTGACAGGCACACGAGGCTAGCGGGAATTTCTCCCTTAGATGTATATATAAGTCCAATGTTCCCATAGTTGTAAAATATTTTAAGTCTTCTTTACTTCATCATATTTATCCATATAATATCGTACAGAGTATATTTTCCAACACCCGTTGATAAATTTGTGCGAGAGATGACACGTTCCAAATTTCTTGAATCCATCAGGAATTTACGTGTGTATTTCTCTATCTAATTTTCGATAAAGAAATGCCGATTTATCATCTAGCTGTCCTTGTATTTATTATTCATGAACTGATGAGGTGGGCAAGAGACGCAACGAATAGTAGCTTGCGACTGAAGTAAAAATGGCTACTGTAATCGCTGCCAGATTGCTGAGAGAATTCCTTAGTATCAGATAAGAGCGAAGGTGTATGGGCTAAAGCGTAATCGTGGTAGAGAAGAAATTTGATAGACTGCGAAAGGTTACTGAAGGTCTACTTGGGAACACTTAGAGGAACTCAAGGTACGAAAGGTGACCAGTGATGATCCGAAGGCGTTAGGTATGACGTAATACTGAGCCTGAAGGAACGTGAGCTCTGGGACCAAGCAATCATACATATACCAAGTGCCAAGAACTGTACTGTTGTCATAACAACATAGGAAGAAGGGCAAAATTATATGCTGAAGTAAGAATGGGAAGGGGAAATCCTTACACTTACCAATGAGTCGAGACTCACACTCTTTTACTGATCCATTGGCTTATTTCTTTATTTTTAAATAGTCAATAGTCCAAAAGAGTGAACACAGATTATCATAAATTGTTTGGGACACAGTTCAAGAAGGGATCAATGCCTTCAACAGAAGCAATAACTATGAAATCGTACCTCGCCCCGAGTATGTTAAAATTTTAGGATATAACTATGGTGTAATTGATGATACTAGAATGGTATGAGTACTGATCCTGATAATATTTGATTTATTGATTGATTGCTTGCTTCCTGTCCTGGGTGAGTCTATGACTTTGTAGGACATATACATACTGTCTGCCTATATGCCAATGATACCCACACAGGTAATATATCCCATCCGACGTCACCCATATAGCTTCCCTCAAACAGTACTACCCCTCCCAAGTCCTCATTCGATCATACAATTTGCGGAGCCCTTTACCCTTCATTATCTCCCCTCTCCAGCCAACGAAACGATGGCCATTAGCGGGTGTATGGCAGTCGGGAAAAGTGGCAAAAACCACCGGGTGCGGAACTCTCCTAATACCGACAATAGGAAAAAATCCGAAGATATAGTGAATTTTTTGAAGCGTTCAAAGAGGCTGACCGGCTGAGCGCTGCAGACTGGTTGGTACCTCTAGAAATTCACACTCTGTATTACTTGCCTTCTTCCAACTCTTTCTGAAAATCGTGCTGTAATGTCAGAATGGTCTTAACACAGCGTGATTGCTGTATGGTAGCTTAGCCAAACTTCTTTTGTGCCGTCCAGGATCCTGGCGAATGCCATAGACTCTTCAGCAATAAAGTCCGCCTGGTTAAATTACCGAAACCTTGATCTTGGCATCTGCAAACGTTCCAAGGCTGAAAACATCCCCAATATGTCAGTCCCAGCGTGGTCTTCAAAGACCTTTTGCCCATCTCGCTCCACAAATTTGCTTTCTATGTTCCCTCAGGTTTTTTGTCCGATTAGAGCGATAGCCCCCATAAGCCAGGGCCCAGGCTAAGATTATTTCGACTTAATTTCCTCCTTGCGGCTGTAAAAAGCGTCATAAATTTGTAGTGGGAACTGGCTAGTAATTGATGGGGCAAGCTCCCGTTTGCAATTGGGGCTACTCATATATTAGTCGTTGAGGTGAGATGGTACGTGATTAGAAAAAGATTGAGGACTCAGATGAGATTGGTAAGAGTGGCATTATTGAGCAGTCGTCGAATGTAGATGTGTGTGTTTGCTTTCAACTTCGATTCGGATGCGATTCTTCTTGGCTATTCCAGAAATGCAAATCATACTGAACGATTAGACTGGCACCACTGGAAGGTAAAGAATTCGTCTTTGACGGCCAATGTTTCAAGATTTTGAGATGCTGAGATACCACCAGCATGAAGGTCTGTTGATTACGAAAGACGCACGAGCTTGGCAGAGCAGTTGCTTTTGGAACCACACCGACCAATTGTATCTAATACCTGCCTTTCGCTACTTGCACATCAAGCACCCCGAGAGTATCTAGCCGATCACAACTCCGTCGAATCGCCAGGGCCGGAAGGTTATTCTGGGAAGGCTTTGGCTCTGGTCGAAGGAATCTGAGATAGTCTCTCAGGTGGCACGCTTTTGCTTCACTTGCTTTCTCGGATTAGTGCTGAACATGAGTGTATTGGTCGGTCTTCGGCAATCTGACTCTCTACTACACTGTACTACTTCATTCGGGCTTAGCACGACCTCATGCCCTTAGGGAGGCTATTTATAGATTGTTTGGCGCTCCCAAGAAACTCAGGTCGAAATACACTACTACTACATCAAGAACCCAGGCATTATACTCAACACAGCTCCAATCTAATTAAGAGAAATAAGGAAAAATTTCCGTCTGTCCTCCGAAGAGAGTAAGCCGCTCAAAGGGTGTGTAAAGCGATAAGGCTTTGATAAATATTAGCAAGGCAACTGGTAGACAGTCCCTGCGCCAGAACTTTTTCGTTAACCAAGGAACATTGGAAATTACGGATTTTCATTCTTTGACGCGAGGTAGCAGTGAGGATATAAGTGACATTTTTAAAAATGGGCCAGTTGGAGACGTTAACCGCATTAGCTCTTGTGCGTACTTTAATTAAAATACCAGAAATTATTGTTATTATTTTATAATTATATCTTAATCAAATTTCTACATAAGCTAATAATCTTCAAGGGCCGAGGACACTATGAAGAAGAGGTTGTCTGGACCTCGGAAGCCGAGAGCAATGGCAATCAAAAATACAACTCCCGTGGTCATCCCAGAAATCCCGAGACAAGAAAAAGAGAAAGAGAACACATCCGTGCAGCGAACGAAGTTATGCAAGTGACTGGAGTTGTTGAAGACGCTGCTACTGTAAGAGCTAAATCGAGTGAAGATGAGGCAGACAGACAGCTTGAAAGCTTCATCGGATTTCGATTGATGGAGGTCGGAAGAGCTTGTCTCTACACGGGAATTTGGAGTGCCGTCGGGCTGAGGAGACGAATCTTGGTAAGTCTAAATATAAGTTTCAAAAGTCTTACCAAAAGTCTTACTGACAGTCTCGAGTTATATAGGCCTTACTCTACTCTCCAAATAAGAAAAATATTACAAAGCGAAAGAAAGTTGCACTCAACTATTCATCTGCTCTTCTCAGGTCTTTCTACGATATTGATCCCTCATACGCTTGACTATGTCATACTATTTTTCGAAACGATTCTAGACCATTTATACGGATCGGATAAAAATCAAGAAACTTTCATGCCATTAGGAACAAGAGCTCTTGTTAGGCGAATGTGAGTATCTATCTCTTACTATTTGAGAACTGCTAACTCTAGAAGTGCTAAATGGACATATAACTATTTTAGAATTCAGTTTCAGCTGTTTGCTATTTTACAACAGCTTAACCTTATCCCTCAATCAAGATTCTTACACACCCTTAAATCATTTATTCCATTTCAAGAAACCTCATTAGTCAAATTCAAGCCAAAAGATACAAACAGCATTTGGCAACTTCCATTAACTTGGGCAGGAGCCCTTATCTTAAGTACTGCACCCCTACTAGCCGTCTGGGGGTATGAAAAACTTAAAATCACAGTCTCAGCACTTATTTATAGACGAATATACATGCGACTACCTAGACCAGCAGGATCAAGTATATTCTCTGGTATTCCTGTCGATCTCTTGAGAGCAGAACGAAATAGTGCAGATCAAATATCATCTTATGCTCAAGACTCTGGACCTAATATTTCATGGGCAGTAAACTCCAACCATCCTGAAGCCCAATCACCTAGTATGGGTCAAGATGCATCAGATGACGAGGATGATGAAATGAATCACGCTCAGTTGATAAGCTTTGACGTAGAGCCCACTGAATCTGCTGACGCGAATCGAGGTCCTTGGTCTGCAGAGCTAAGGAGTTCCAATGATAGCAAGCAATCAGGCGTAACCCGGTATCGAGTTACTGGCTTGACGCTACTCCCAACAATATTGGCGGCTGAAAGATGGCGAGACATAATAGCCGATATTCTTGTAATGCCCATCGAAGCCTTAATGGTCAGATTTATCGGTAGGGCTTATCGAATCAACAACGCATTAAGTGTCGACGATATCTTTGAACCCAATCTCAGAATAACCGGGTTTTCAAATCTAATGACGGCATACACATTACAATCAGCTATCACTGGTGTCATCTGGGGTTTAATTACATTCAGCACAAACCGGTATGCAAAAAGAAGGCAGAAAATAGCTCCCAGATCACACCTCTTGGATAGGGATTAATATAAATTGGGTATTAATATAACCAGATTTATAAATATTATTGAGAATAATATAGTAACAAAAGTTATGAACCGCTATGCATAAAATCATAAGGGCTGATGTTAAACCACGTTATTGTCGCTTTATCCTTTTTGAGGACTGGTTTCAATACCTGATTAAACCACATCACCGCTTGTGAGGTACAATCATCATGAATTTCTCGATGCCAACAAAGTACATCTTCCTTTCAAAGAATTATATACTTATTTCAGAGTAAGAATTTAAACTTTGAGTATTATAGGTATCCAGAAACTCATATCAAGCTAAATTCCAGCTCGTTTTTCTTTTCATGGATCTATCAAAAGTTCATTTTTTAACTGTTACCTAAGGGAGAACTCTATGGAGCAGTCAAGTTTCGGGTAACCATAAGGTGCTGCATGACTGGGTTAAATGGCTCTCACGATAACTTTTATTAATAAATTATTATTTCTTTCCTAGATATTAATAGATGCCTTGTAACGCATCTTTAAAATGTAAGGAGCCTGAAACACTAGGGTATAGACCCTAGATCGAGCACTACTTTAAATCTAGAGGTGTATTATCCTTACATATCTGCTACTCAGGGACGGTGAAAGCTTGAAAAAATTAATTATTAGGCTCGAGATCAACTCCCTTTGGATAAATATTTTACGATTATATGTAGCCCACAAATGGCAATCTACGCTCCCATAGAAGGTAAAGCATGAACGAGATTGAGTTGAGCTCAGTTGAGTCCTGCACACATCGAAAAGATATTTCGCGGGGGACTATTCTCAACAACTGTCAGTATTGTCCCCTACGAACCTCCAGCTCTCACTGTAGAGTCTGCAGAGCCGAGATTGAGTTACAAAGTCCTCACTTCCATGAGGATTCCCAACCGCTTTCGAAGTCTATATCGTCTTCAACCCTAAGCACATCCACCTATCATCATTATGATGAAGCTAACCACGATCAGATCAGATATTAGTGTCGTAGCCCTCCTCATCACCCTTCTCGTCATCAACCGTTGATCATGGAGGAGAAGCCATCCGATGATCTTCAGGGGCGAACCCGGCACCCGATACGGAGATGGTGGATTGGATTAAGTCGGCCTCGACTATGACAAAGAAGGGAGATCTAGATGAATATGCGTACCTCACGTGGTCCCGGTTTCTAGGCTTAGTCTGGCTGGGGCTGCAGGTTTTTTGAGACTTTTTTCCGCGCACGCAGTTTCCATTGCTACCACTTTTTTTTAAATGGGTAGAAGGTTCTGTTGAAAATGTGGCCGAATTCCACGGGTAAACACTGAGCTGAATGGCTATTCATCAAGAGCAATATATCAATGATCTTCAGAGAAAAATAAGAGGCAAGGAGCACTGTACAACGTGTGGCCTGGACCAGAGAGGAGCCCAATGTACTAGATAGTCTATGACTCAAGTAGTACAATAAAAATGCCTCTCTCTCTCCATTTTGCAATCGGAGTAATACCTTTATCGGTCATTGAAACGAGATAATGTGTGGTTAGAAAGAGGCTTAATACTTTGATGAGAATGGTAAAAGTAGCATTTGAATTTGAATTTGAGATCTTTTACGTAACGGGAAGAACCCTACATCTATTTTGACGTGACACGGGTAGATGGGCTCTGAGAGCTCATTGCTACCTACATGACCGGCACTAAAGCCAGAAGCGACAAAATAAAAGAAGAAAAAAAGGTACAGTAAATTTCCGAGTTACGGATCCCTGCGCTGCATCCCTATCTTCCAAACACATCTTCTCTCGAGTCAGAAACAATCTCAGTATGGGCGCCTCCCCCTCTGTTTGTTCTTCGGCAGAAGAGAATATCTGCTTATAGTCAGGAATTGGATGAACTTCTGTCATCTCTTCTCCCTTATCATTTCCCTTTCCCCAGGCGGCGCCCTTTTCTCGCAGCTTCTCCAACGTTGTAAAGCAGGTCGGCACTCCGCTAAATGCCAGGGCCTTTTCTCTCGGCCGCAAACGCATTTCAGATGTTGATGTTCGGGGTTGAAACGTTGATGGTTATCGACGTAGTCCCCGTGGCCTGTTCTTGCCGCAATAAGACGATGATACGCCCATCTTAGTAGGGCCGCTTTCGGTGGCCGCTTGCAGCGCAAATAGAGTTCCAGATCTTTGTATCGTTTGGGCCGATACCTCTGCGACCACTCTTCCACGAGCTCTTGGCCAGGCTGATTAACCCACCTCCATAGTGCCGCAAAGGTATGGTTTTAGAGTGCAGCGGACACTATAAAAACACGCAAACGATGGATGGTGCTGTGGTCCGCCTCCTGGTGGTGTTCTCTGGTATAGTTTGAGTAGCCTGAGCACCTACTCCACTTGGGAAGGAGACACCGAAGACTACATTTCGCGCGGAAGAAATTCAGAGGATGATGAAGGCATGTCTGGATAACCCAGGGTTTTTGAGACGTTCCCCTGGGTGGGTATTCACGGATGAGGGTTGACTTGGGGTGAAGAAAAAGCCGCCATAACTTCGCAGTGGTACTTGCAAATGAAATCCGAGGCATGAGTGCACTTATTGTAAATTGAGTCATCTATTCTGTACATTTTCTCCGATATTGTGTCATAGCTAGTTAGCTGCATACGCAATTAAAATCTGATGCAAAAAAAAAAAAAAAAAAAAGGTATGGTTTTGATCTTCTCCACTAGGCGCAGCTGAGGTTAGTTGTAAGGGTTTAATGAATTCAGATGTACTTGAAAGACAATCTACCACGTACTCTCCCATCCGTTATAAGCTCTGCGTAGACTAGCCTCAACTCCCTCCATTGGCCCCCTAAGAATCATCCTTTATCCCCGGCACAACTCTTCTCCTGTATCATACTCCCCATCTGGTACGTACACCCTTGGAGACGGAGTGGTCCTAGTGATCAGTCCCAATCCGGGCAAAGCCCGTCACAATTCCCGAGTATTCTCAAGTGTGTGGATAATGTGGATATTGTTTAAATTTCCTATTGTATGAATTGCTGATCTTATCTACGTGACAGGACCTTCCTCTATGAAACATAGTACATGGTATTTTAAAATTAATGACAACACCAACGGCAAGGTAAATATATGACTCATGCCTTCAAATTACGCTAAAATAGTTTCCCACAATTCCAAGTAGTGGTGCATAGACTTTGAGAGATACATTTTTGTAAAGGACGTGAGAGGTGAGAGGATAAATTGATGAAATTTAGCTGAGGACAGCTCAGTTCCATATGTTGCTGTAGTTTGATTTTTACCAGAAAATAATAGTTATGAGGAGCATTGTGCACACTAAAACATCAGTACTAAAATTGCGAGTGGATATATGAAAAGAGCCAGACGATATCGATGTTCGCCATTAAGAATCGGCGCACCGAACTAGAGTCTGCTTCGTTTTGGGATGTAGGCGGTAAGGGACGGGAGTTCGAGAGCTTAATACCAACATGTCGTAGACATATTTTGCGGGATGATTGTGTACAAGACGACGTAGATGTGTTTGAATAGCTAAGCAGTTCGAATACTTCCTTTGGTAAATATATTACTGAGGTCTTTTCTGCAGTGCTCGTAGTCGCAATTGAGATGGGCAATTTCGTTTGAAACATTTAGCATGAGTATCTCACGTCAAATGATTCATTAAGCATGTTTACTAGATACTAATTGGGAAACATGATGATGTCACCAAACACACGATATGTAATAAATAACAACCTGTCGAAATAGTTGGCCAATGATAAATATCGCACCTGGCATGAAGACTTATGAGCTTAAGAAAAAACTTTGAATTTTCTGTAAATCTTGAGTCGCAGAGGTATCATTTTTTTTCTCATTTCTCAAGTTCAACATCCTGTGCGGTATCTATATACAGAACCATGAAGACGGTAAGCCGCTTTGGTAAGGGAAAAGATTTTCAACAAACAAAACCCGATGTCCTGCCACTCTGAACCGACCCGGCTTTATGCTGAGGACGTTCCTTTGAACCATAATCTTATAAACTTTCTCTAGAATTCGTCAACTCTCCCTTCGATAAAACTAACGTTATGAGAAATTAAAAAGAGAAGGCGCCTCCTCACTCGGCGGTGGTCGTCGAAGTGTTCGAAGAGGTGGCACCGATGGTGGTGCAGCTGGGACTTCGACTACCTTGCGTGGTCGTCCCAGCCCTCTTCTGAGTCCTTTAGCCTTCTTACTGGTGACCAAGGTGAATCCCTGATCATCAGTTGCTCCGACTGTTCGCATTGGCGCCATGGTTGGTTTTTCGTTCCATATTTCCGCCGTTCTTGACAACAGCTTCATCCGAGCCTTTTCCGCACTTCCCTTGCTGACTTGGTATGTCCGACACGCTGCCTTATGCCACGAACGGTGTTCCTTGCCGCAGTTTGCTCAAGAAACCCTTTTCCTCGGTCAGTCCCGAGTTTGGTGAGCGCCAGCGCATTCACCACACCTGCCTGCCTTTCCACAAGACGCCTGGGTGTGTCCCCATTGACTGCAGTTGTAACACTGCTTTCGCAACGATATCATGAATTACTTTAAAATCAAATACCGGTGATAGGATCCTGGTTACGGTCAATTAAACTAGTATCCAGTGATACATGAAGATGCTTTGGTATTTGCGTTTTATCCACAACGATAGAAAAAAAAAATCATCTGTAGATCCTAACATGTAGATGATAATTAATGAAGTTCTCAATTTCTGTTGTGACATTTAGTCAACCATGGAGGCATATTAGCATCTCAAAAGCTTAATTTTACCCCATGATCTTTATTGGAACTAGCCTGCCCTAGTACATGTCAAGGATCAGTCAGATCATAGCTATCGCTTCGAGGACCCTTGTTCTTTCCAAATTGATGGGGAATCAATTCAGATATTTAGAGGATAGCAATCATTCGAAGAAATTTTTGTGCACGAGTCCCGTAACACTGTTAATTTAATCTTCATTCCAGCTGAGAAAATATTAGACTTTCAATGCCAAATAGCGATTTCAGCCAACTAATATGTTGAGACAGATATTTAATTTCATAGTTGTTATCACTTAAACTCTTACTCAGGATTTACTGAGACCAGTAACATTGAAGTAGCTCACTAAAGTTGGGGTGAGCAATAATACAGCAGGGCGTGAAACGTTCCAAATCTATATCTCCAAACGTATTGTTTTACAGTCGTAAACGCAATAGCCTTAGCAATAAATGATATTTGTAACCGTCACTCATGATTGGTGAGTCAGGCTTGGCAATTCCATACATAGAGACTGTTCAGTACATATTGTCAAACTCTTGACGGCGTCTCGGCGCACTTGTTCCAAAGGGGTACTGCTGACTAATGAGGCCCGACCTAGCAGGAGCTGCTATGTGATAGGTTTCTATAATAAGAAATGTTCATCATTGTCAACGGAGCCATATAATTACTAATCCGTGTTCCTGCTATGACTTGTTACCAAGTAACAGAATATCTGCAATAACTTATCATTCAAACCATCAGACTCTCCTCAATTTAGAGTACTAATACCCAAGTTGAACGTAATTCAGAAACCCTGTTGAGTGAAGCACAACAGGCGTTTTTGTCCAAGAGCTCATGCAAAAGCATCATTGATCTTCTCTGCTACCTTTCCAGCTTCTCAAAACTTACCTTTCTCTCAGGATAGGCGTAACTATCACCATGCCTACATTTTCTGATTCTTTCTGGTCAGCAGACTATGCTGGAGGTAAGTCGACATGTCTTGCTTCTGTCAACCCGTCCATTAAGCTAATTGCGGCAGGACTTGGTGTTCTCTTTGAGAAACTCCAACAGGGTGTTGCCGAAAACCAACAAATGCTAATGATTGCACGAATGCGTGCAGAAGCGGAAGAAATATACGGCACAAAACTCGGAGAAATTGAAATTGCGGCTGACAAGATCTCGGGTGGCTTCTCACGGGATGACGGGGCAAGTGTTAAAAAGGTTTATATTATTGACTATTCCACGTAGATTAAAATTCGCTAATTTAATAGGCCTACGACGGTCTTCGGATGGAGATGAACGAAGCATCAACAAGCCACCGAAAGATAGCACAAAGCATAAGAGATCTTGTAGTGGCTCCATTTACGCGATGGTGTGACTCTCATGAAACACGAGTTCAGAGCTGCCAAGATGATCTCCAGTCCCGTATTAAGATGCATGATAAGCAAGCCGAGAGTGTGAAGAAGCTTCGGAGCCAATACTTTACCAAATGTAGGCTTGTGGAGGATATCGAGGAAGAAAATAAAATGGCTTTTCAGGGAGAAACAAGCCCGAAATCCGTTCCGGAAATAAAAGTCTCAGAAAAAGAAGACGAAGCAGCTGAAGAACCCGTTGAAATCGGTGATGAAATTATCCAACCCGACCAGCTCAAAAAAATATTGGCACATATGCTCACAACCATTAATCTTGGTGAGACGAAAGTAGCTATCCTCGGGACATATCAAAATACAAGTTGTGGTTCCGAAATTGTTGAATATCTCCAAAAACACATGGCAGCAACTAGTATTAGTCATGCTGAACGTATTGGCCAGGACTTGATTACAAATGGATTTCTACGGCTTATTGGGAATGTAGGAAATATTTTCGCAAACAGCTCCAAGATGTATTATCAGTGGAAACCAAAAGCTTTTCAATGGAGCGGAGTTATTGAAAAAAGGCAACAGCTAAATCGTACATTTACCATGGGCTCTCATTTAGACTCGACTGATTCATTAGTTGTTGGCACTGTCACGGAGTATTTGGCAGGCTGGAATCCTCTCAGTAACCAGTATCCTAATGAAACTCCGGGAGATCGTCTACGAAGAGAAGCTGCCGAAGCGGACATCAAATATAAAGTAGGGGTTAAAAAATTAGATCAACTTAGATGTAAACTCGAGGAAGCTATTTTTGAAAACCTTCGCTACTTAGAGCGATGCGAACTGGATAGGCTAAGGGCCATGAAGACCATAATTCTTGATTTCTCGGGGACTATTGGTAATGTTATTCCTAGCTTACAAGCATCAGTAGACAAAATGATGTTATATCAAGAGACCATTCAGCCAGTCGGAGATTTACGATACCTTTTAGAGAACTATCGTACTGGCTGTTTTACTCCCAAGGTCGTAGTTTACGAAAACTATTACAATTCGGCTAGTGAGCAAACCTTTGGGGTAGATCTTGAGGCTCGTGCTCGAGCAGAAAAGAGAAAAGTTCCTATTATTGTTACCGCAATCTTAGAGTTTCTTGATCATCACTACCCAGACTTGGAAGGAGATGAAGCTCGTAGAAATGTCTGGCTTATAGATGTTCCACTTCATCAAACTCATAAACTGCGAGATGTGCTCAATACTGGGGACTTGGTCACAGCTGAAAATCTCGAACCGTATGGAATACCTGTTATAGCTAGTGTTCTCAAGCTCTACCTGCTTGAACTCCCAGGTTTGTCGAAGTTTGAAACAGAAATTATTTCACACTAACAATCTTAGATTCTTTGGTCTCTGCACATGTCTATGAAGTTATGAAAACAATTTACTCCACACCTGCGTCACAATCGGCCAACGAGACCCGCATCTCGGTACTTCAAAATACACTTCAACAATTAAGACTTTCAAATATTGCAACACTTGATTTACTTGTTCTTCACTTTACTAGACTCCTTGAGCTCACCTCGGCCGACGAAACATACATATCTGCGCTTGCTACAGTCCTAGCTCCTTGTGTTCTTAGGCCAAAAGTTGAGACATCCTTAACATTAGAAGAGAAATGCTCCTACCGCCTCATTTTAGATCTCTTTTCTCACAGAGACAGTATATTCCTGGATTTAAAGCGAGCTTCATATCTCTCTTCTAGCATCAGTCTTGACAGTAGGCCAAGAGCAATCAGCAGTGATGAGAGTAATCGTAAAGCCAACATGGAAGCTCGTGCTCGCGCAATTATTGCTGCTGGAGGTAGTTCCCGGAGTAGGGCTACAAGTCCAGCACCAGCCCGTGGGCATCGTAGAGACCGTAGCTCTGCAGGTCCTGAAACTAGATTTCCCATCCAAACGTCGCCAACCGATCAGAGGACACCAAGATCCACGGCAAGGCATAGTCTTGATGTTCCAATAGGATTCGATGTTCTTTCGTCAGGGGATAGCATTCCTACCCCAACTACTGCCACAATTTCACAATCAATATCAAATGGAATAGAAATTGCGCATACAAGCGCAACTTACATACCTGGCTTAGACGACACATTAGATGGAATTAGTGTAGAAAAAAGAAATAGCCTTGGTCGATCAAGTCATAACCATATCTCCGGTAGGTATTCAGCTCGAAAACCAGCTGGCTTAGCACGCATGAGCATCAGTCAAGAACATGGTAAAAGAACTAGTCTCGCAAGCTTAAACGGGCTCAGCGATGATTATACTGCCCCCTCTGCACGTGTGGGCATCAATCTTACGGATAAGCCGATGGGCGACTAGCTTGAAATTTATCGGCGGGATGAATTCACGCTTAATAAGAGAGTACTGTATGTGTTTATGTCAAATATGGGTCAATACTAATGAGCGCGCAATTTTGAAAATAAGTACAGTGCAAATTGATGCAGTATCAGTCGCTCGCCGGAGGTAATTATGATAATGGAGCAAAAAATTAAAATTTGTATCCGATGAAATTCTTTGTGGGTTGCATAATATTGAAGGAGTCTACTATTTTACTTCAGGCTATTCCTCTCATGCCCGTCTAGTTTTTGATGGATTTTGGGAAGACATAAAATTAGGTGTAAAATATCATCAAAGTGGTTACGAGCAATATTGCTAGTTTGGCAGCTTGAACCTATAGATATAATGAGCTGCCAAAATTTCTCTCTCAGCCTTTGGTGCATTAGATTACAAAAATGTTCCTGAAGTACGGGAAGAGTCATTAACGGATTCATGATCATGATTATCTTCCGAATAAGGCTTCACTAGCAATCTATATGTTTGTATTTCGAAGTGTGCAGTAGAGACCTAAATTCAACTTTCTTATGATGAACAATGAGATCTCTCTCATCTGACCTTTGTAAAAAGCAGACTCCTGCACCTTTACGAGAAGTGGGTTTTTACCTCTTTATTTGTGATACCCGTTTGAGTCTGATGGAAGCACAGTATGTTGCAAAAATAAATGCGACTATTCATTTCACTTGCACCTATTATATATCCAGTATCCTTCGCCCGTCTGGTGGCTTTAACGTAAACTATATTTATATATTTTGTGCATTACGGCAATTCTGTCTGTCTTGAGTCACAGATTCTTTGAATGAACTACTCAATTCTCAGGGGGACTATTCTCAACACCTGTCACTGGTGACCCCTATAAACCTCTAGCTCTTACTGTAGAGTCTGCAGAGCTGAGATTGAGTCACACCTTTTCAATTTTGAGCTGAGTTATCTCCCCCTCCGTCAAAGATACGCTTCCGATAACACATAAGACGACCATGACGACGATAATGATGCTAGGAGGGAGGAAAGATAATGCGGTAACAAACGCTAAAAAGGTAGTCAGAGAAGCCCTCGTCATATTACAACATGTGCTACCCACCAGCGGGCACATAAAAAGCCGACGAAAGCAAAGTAAAAGACCCTTCCGCCCTCTGGAAAAGCAGATTTTGAGTCGTCAAAAATATCGTCTCTTCTAGTCTACACTTCCGAATCTACTAGCCAGGAGACCATCTGAAATACATGAGTTACTCGACAACCCGACATCTGTAGCGACTTTTGGATGCTAGGCTAGGCTCCTTGGGGGAGATAATGACGGGAAAACAGCTTCTCTTAGTGTGTACTCGAACAAATACCTGTTGGAGTATTACCGCTAGAAAGATGTCGTGAAGTGGGCATAGGAGGGAGAACTCTACCCGAGGCATAGATACTCCCTGCCTGTAGGGAGAAAGTACCTACATGTCCTTAAACATAGACACATACATAACTTTTTTGAATTATAAATTTCGAAATTTCGAAATTTCGAATTTTCCCCCTCTCCCTCCCTTTCGCGCTCGTCGCATTCATCAGAAAATTTAATCTCAGTGAAAAGTCCCCAATCTTCGAAATGGCACTGGGGCAACCCAAAAAATTGCGCGAGTGTCTTTTTTTTTTAATCATAGTGTATGCAGCTATCTAGCTATGACACATATTTGATACAATTCCAGTCCCAATAACTCCAATATTTCAACAAATAGAATAATCAATTCATAAAATTCCCACGTAGACCTCTTACATTAATTTCCTTTCTGTGCTGCCATGCACTTGGATGTATCCAAGTATTTTAGTAATGCTTCTTTTCCTTGTCTAGTGCAGAACAGGATTGGAAGTATCCTTGGCACGTGAGGATCGTGATATCGACGCCCTCGAAAAAGCGCACAAGAAAGTGCAAAAACGCATGATCGACAAGAACTCGACAGTAAAAACTATCAACTATGGAAAAACGGATTTAGAGTTTATCGAGAGGATCAATGCCTTCGAAGAAAACGCCAGCTCCAGCAACCCAGACATCGAAATGTCCGATAGAACCATAGACATATACATTCAAGAGGGCCCCAGCAGCTCCAGGTGTAACGTAGAAGACTCGGAAGATAGCCAAGTCACAGTCATCCACGCCAGTACAACTAGACAAATTGCTCTCCCTGCTGTTAGGCGGGCAGCGACTGCACAAACAAGTGAGGAAAAAAGCGCTGCATGTCCCAAAAATCCCCCTGATGGTAAATCAGGGATTACAGAGGAGAGTACCGCTTTTCGCAGCAAAAATAACCCCGAGCTGACAGAAGAATATCTCTCCGAACTTGGGGCCTTAATCGAAGCCGAAGACCATCGGACTGCTAAAACAGCGGAAAATGTAAAGATCTGCACTGCTGCAATAAACAGTGTGTTACGGTTTGTCCGTTATCTGAGCTGATGTGGATACCTAAGCGTATTGTTGAGGATTCATGTTGTAAGACTTAAAGGAAATGATAGAGAAAACTGGGAGATACGGCACCACTAGCCAAGGGACTAGATTAGTGTCACAGCGCAGTGATTCTCGATAATGTGTGGCTGGGCGGCAAGTATTCGGCCTAGGGCGAAGAAATCAGCAAAGACAATCACTGAGGGGCTGAATGTTATAAATACCCGTTAGTTGTAGCTAGATTTCTCTTTCCTCTTTATACAGTTTATTAAATCGACTTAATCATCACCAACTCGGGTTTCCCGTCACACAGTGTCGAAAATGCTCTCTCCTCCCTATCCAATGGGACGAGTGTTCAATTTATAGACTCTGTAGTGGAGGATTACTAATCATCACGTGACTACATGTACATATTCTTAATTAGTAACCTCAATTTAATCTTCATGCTTTCATGCTATAACAGGTTATGAGCCCGTCGCGTCTTCCGCCGCTAACAAGCTTCCGCATTGAATTACCGCGACATACATTCCTTCGTGCATCTTGTCTTCGCGTTTGTCCACTTTTACAGGTCAACTTACGCAGCAACTCCCGCACAAAGTCATCATGTCATCACTAACTCCCAGTAAGCCCTCTTTAGAGGCCAAAACGGATTTTGATGAAACAAATGAAAGCACTAGTATCACGATATCTGGCATCGAATTTGCCTCAACTGAAGAACTAGAAGACTCGTTAAAAGAGTCAAACAAGAAAACAGAGATTTGGACCATCTCAACCCGTCTCGACAGCATCGAGAGAGTAACCCCAGTACCTAAATTAACCCGATCAAACTGGTCCCAATGGAGGATCGCCATTAAAAGGCTGATCTTCCTCACGCAATCTTCGGCAGCTCTTCTAGAGGAACCCCCCTACAACAAGACTATCCTAATGTGGTCTGGATGGTGGGCTGCAAAGCTAAAAGAAACAGCGGGTGACATCAGGACAGCACCAAGTGATAACCCTCGCTCGATACTCCATGAAATTGTCTTAATATCTCAATCTAATGTCTTCTCTACAGTTTTATCAATCACTACCCGATTCTGGAACTTCCATCCTGGAAACTTGTCGCTGTCTTCATACATCAAAGAGTACCAAAAGCGGTATCACGACTTGAAAGAACACTGTCCGATTACGCCCGATATCAATCACCACATGAAATATCTATTCCTATTTCATGTCCGAAATATGCAGCCTGAGCTGGCAAACCGATGTCGCGACATGTCCTACAACGATACCATATCTGAGTGCCTCAAGTGGACATCCAATACTAGGGTGAAAGGTCCTTCAAGACGAGAGAATCAAGTGAAGTGCAATTTCTGTCACAATTTGGGTCATGTCAAAAATGATTGTAGGAAGAAGAAAAATTCAAACAAGCAGAATAAACATAGCACAATAAACGAGGCGCAGCCCGGGAATCGGAAACATGTTCTTTCAGTCATGGAATCATCTGAAAATGTATCATATCAATTAGATAGTGGGGCAGATTATCACGTCTCGGGCAATGAAAACGATTTTAACTCCTACTCTGCACTGTCTCAAACTGTTCGTGTAGCTGGAGGCGGCTCAGTCGCAACACTAGGCTCCGGTAATATTCTATTTCCAACATCTGATGGAAAAATCGAGCATCTTCATGGTGCAATACATATTGCTGGTGAAACAACTCGTATTCTTTCCACTGCCCAACTAGAAAAACAGGGCTTCAGCATACGGTGGCCATCTTATTACAAAGACGTAGAACTAATCAGACCTAACGGAACAGTATGTGCAACTTTTCGTCGAGAATCTGGCAGATTAATTTGGAGGCCTAACGCAAAGTTTAATCAATCCAAAATCTATTCTATCAATCGTGACTGGCATACTATCTTGGGTCATCCTGGGCAGAAAGCACAGTTTACAACACTAAAGCTTGCTGGCATAAAAGGATGCAAATATCCCATCAATTGTGAAACCTGCACTAAAACCAAACTGACTAAAATTAAGGGTCATGGGAATCTCCACACTTCGTCCGAATTCCTAGATGCTATTCATATGGACCTAGTCAGTGGCCAGAAATCTCTATTTCCAACCACCATTGACAAATCTACTCCGGCAGCCACTTGGTTTCTACTCGCAGTTGATGAGTACACTTCATGGAAATGGTCATGGCCAATTTATAACAAGAAAACTGTTCCAACAACAATACAGAATTTCCTTGAAAGCCTTCGTACACAATACAATAAGGCACCAAAACGAATCCATAGTGACAGCGGGACTGAATTTTCAAACTCTGAACTTCAGGATATACTCCATTCCCGCGGTATTGACTGGATAAAATCATCCTCTCACGCTCCCGAACAAAATGATTGCCGAAAGAAACGTCCGCACAGTCACTGAGAAAATGAGGGCACTTCACTTGCAATCAGGATTACCCTTGAAATTGTGGCCTTTGATCCTCAACGCTGCCATTAATATTTTAAATCTAACCCCAAATTCACATGCCACACAATCCCCGTACTTTGCCGTTTTCAACAAAATTCCAAACATCAAAAACCTCCATCCTTTCGGTTGTCGAGCTTTTTGGCTTAATCCAGACCAAAATAAATTGAAATCCAAAGCCAAAGAGGGCATCTATGTAGGTTCATCATTCACAGGGGGGCATATAATCCTTAACCCTCACACCAGTAGAACCATTATTCGACGAGACGTGCGCTTCCACGAAGATTCGTTCCCTCTCAGACCTCAAGCCTTAACTGTCCAATCGAGTAATCGACGCGCAATCGAGAAAGCGTTATCCGGACCTCGGGCCCAAGAATGGAACTCTGCCATGAATAAAGAAATTGATAATATGACTCGTAACAAAGTCTGGACTCTTGTCCCTCGATCTGAAGCAAGCAAGCAACTAATGACAGGAAAATGGTCTTTAAAAGAAAAATCTGACGGCACATTGAAAGCAAGGTGGTGTGCCAGAGGATTTTCAGAACCATTTGCGGATAATACCTATGCCGATGTTCTCCCTCCTACCAGTATGCGAATGCTGCTTGCATTCGCTGCTTGTAATAACCTCTATATTCGACACGTTGACATTACCGCTGCCTTTTTACATGCAGATCTAGATCGTCCTCTATACATTGAGCAGCCTCATCTTAAAGAATCTAACGCAAACTTAGTCTGCAAACTCCACAAGGCAATTTACGGACTTAAAACAGCACCCAGGCGATGGCAAGAGAAACTCCGAAATGTCCTGCACGAAAAAGGATACCGTTCATTCAAATTTGATCCCAATGTGTTTCGTCGCTCGAACACAATCATATCAACATACGTTGACGACTTTATGATCATATCTCATTCAACAACCCTCGCTCATGAAGCTGTCACAATGCTAGCAGAAGCGTTCCAAATCAAAGATCTTGGCGAAATGTCCAAATTCATTGGTATAAATATTGATAGAAAATCAGATGGCATCCGGATACATCAACAAGATAAAATAGAATCTCTCTGCGAGGACATGAACATGCTTTACTGCAATGGAGCTAATACACCCATTGCAGATGATAATCTTATTGATCGTGACACAGAGAATCTATGCACGGAAAAAGATGCCGCAAAATATCGGTCGTCAGTGGGCACACTCCTGCACATAGCTAACATGACAAGACCTGACATTCAATATGCCGTTAATCGACTAACTCAACATACGCGCAGTCCATCTGAAAATGCAATGCTCTCATTGAAACACTTGTTACGCTATGTTTCTCGAACTAAGTCAGCTGCCCTTTTATTTCAGCAACAAGGCAGTTCTAAGCTCACCGCCTCCTCAGACAGCAGTTGGGGAAATAGTTTATCGTCAAAAGGTACTTCCGGTATCCTTTTCCTAATTGGTGATTCCCCGATTGCCTGGTGTTCTAAGAAACAAACAATAACAGCCCAAAGCACCTGTGAGGCTGAGTATGCAGCTCTCACGAAACTTGCCACCACAGCACGATGGATACTGCCGCTATACGAAGAATTATTCGGGCCTATGCACCATCCAATCATAACTGAAATAGACAACACTGCAGCCCTCATAACAGCAAATTCAACCAAAATTTCCGCAAGAAATCGGCATTTCCTCATGCGAGAAGAAACAGTCCGAGAAGCCATCAAGGACAACATTATCCGGCTCAAATACACACCAACCGATCTTTGTAAAGCTGACGGCCTAACAAAAGCCCTTCAGCGTATCAAGCATACTAACTTTTGCAATCAAATAAATATAGACTTAAAGCATTCAGCTTCAGGGGGGGTGTAGTGGAGGATTACTAATCATCACGTGACTACATGTACATATTCTTAATTAGTAACCTCAATTTAATCTTCATGCTTTCATGCTATAACAGACTCCATGAAAGTCTATATCAGAGCTGCAATAGTTTTATTCATGATATCGGGACCGGGTACAGTGCTCCTAGCACTTCCGTCGCGCCCTAAAACCTAGGCTACTGGCAGCAAGATCACAGAATGTGCCGCCAAAAAGCAAGATTAGCCACAAACTAAAGTGACTCAAGATAAAGTCTCCCAGACCAAAACGACTTGGGCCTCGATCACCCGGAATTGTCACAAGACTCCTCCAGTACCTACAAAAGCCGCGCAGGCTATGCCAAAGGCGACAAACTCGACGCGGCCGTCAAAAAACCCAACCGTATCAACGGAATCAGTCACCAAAGATGAACGCTTGTTTCTTCGTCTTGGAAATGAACACCCTCGGAGAAAGCTATCACCGTTTGGTGTTAGAGAGGCTATGGTTCAAATTCTCGGAATTCCTAAAACCAACATTGATCATGTATGCCGTGTTCCAAGTGGCTTCGCAATTCGAGCCGAAAACCAAGAATTACACGCCAAGATGTTAAGCCTAGCTGGGTCCCTCGTCCAGCAAGATGCCATACTGGAAGAAACATCGGACCTGCTCTCACTTAGAATCACAGCAGTCCCAGTTGCAATTAATACAATAATGGGTAGAGTCATCGTCATAGACGAGATAGTCAGGGTCACCAAGGCTGTCCCGGTAAAAGTTCGCCTACATGGGAAAAGCCGACTTGGAACCCCATGCCAGTCATGGGTAGCCCTTTTTGAAAAAGCATCGATCCCTCGGCCAGGTTTCCGACTTTTTGACGACTCTGGGATTGCAGTCCGTCACCAGCTTCGACAAAGCATCAACCAGTGCAAATGATGCCTGCAATTCCATGGCCCCAGGAGCTGCTCGCACGCTCCAGCCTGCTGGAATTGCACTTCAACTATGCATTCCATCACAGAGTGCAAGGCATACACCAAGTGCCGTAACTGCGGAGGTCCACACAGATCAGATAGTCGGGATTGTCTAGCTCGCCCTACAAAGTCTGGAATGGCCTCCAAGGATTACCTTCAGACTATAAGGCAGTATATCCAACACGAATTCGCCGCAGTTACTCGGGCTAAAATAGCTGTCAGACGCGTAGAGGCAGCGATGACAGCAGCCGCAGAAGCGTCAAATCCAAACCAGCCAGGTTTCAAATCGAGCAACTGTTTTGAAGTTCTCATGTCCGACGCTACAGCAACTGTAGCCGAGGTTGATGAGGCATCAAATCAGCAAAATTCTTTGTGAGGGGCATCCCACGGGTCTCTTCAAGCCTCTCTCCTACTTTAAGCTTTATGTCAATAAACGTAGGTATAGGGGGCTCAACACAAAACATTGCGCTTGCCTGAGCATTTGAGCTGGGTATCGACGTGGTTATTGTTTAAGAACCCCTGTGGAATACACAAAAGAACACAACAAAGGATCACCCGGGATATACCTATCATCTGCCTCACGGAGGTGAATATGTTAGGCCCAGGGCTGTGACCTATAACCCGGATGGACGATAAAAAGATATCGGCAACACAGATCTTTCCATATGGTGTGTCTACTGGAGACTATTGCTGGGTTGAGGTGAACGGTATCACTTTTGTCAACGTCTACAAGGCACCCAAATGACTCGACTGCTATACAGCTTCTCATTAACTGGATTCCACCGCCAAACTCCGTCGCTACAGGGGACTTTAACTCAGTATACTGAGCTTGGAAATCTGGTACAGAACGCCCTCATGGACAAGGAGAAATGATAGAAAAATGGTCAGACAAACACCATTTGAACTGTGATATTGATAGGGAGCTCACTCATCGAGCTGGAAACACGCTAGATCTAGTTTGGAGTAACGTCGATGGCGCCCGTGCTTGGGTAGATCGTGGAGAATAAGTCACCAGCGATCGTTTCCATATCCGAGGACAAATTCCAGTTCGCAACTCAGTGATGAGACCCGAAAAGGCAAAACTCCGAGTAACAAAGGATAAGCTACCCAGATACGCGGGAGTCATTGCAAAGTGGGTTCGACCACCACCAGCTCTTGACACAATCGAAAAGGTTGAAGGATATGCTCAGAAAATTTGTTTCCATCTCATCAATGCCATCAATGCGGTAGGAACCCGTCCTCGAACCAGCTCCGGTAGATCTGCTCCGTGGTGGACCCCAGCGTGCAAGGTAGCATACGCCGAGTACAAAGCCGCGATAGCACCCCACCAACGAGCTCTCTGCGCGAAAAAACTTTGATTAGTTGTCAAGGCTTCTTAAAATGAGTTCAAAACTCAACAGGTCGAATCCATTACTACGCCGAATGATGTGTTCAAGCTAATGAGAATGGGTAACTGCTGGGAATATAATACGGGGATAAGGCTGTTGTAGGGTTAAACTTAAATAGTACTAGCGTCACTAGAAGGTTTTATACCACTCTGTCCATAGATGTAGAAAAGAAGAAGAAGAAGAAACGAACAACCGAAAACCTCACCTGCTCACTCGAGTGACCTGTAATACCAACACTGATCAGTGATTAACTTTACAGTTAGTCACAGACGGCAAGGCATTAAACAGAAGAGATCTTGCTTAGAAAATAAGACTGCAAAAGCTCTTTTAAATTCCTAGTAAGGTGCTTAGGAATTCGGTACTAGAAATAAGACTGCGAAAGCCTCTTCGACTAGTTTACGAATTCAAGGATTCAGTTATTGATGCAGTCTGCTATTAGTCGCCATTGCATACAGTATTCCTGAATCTGCGTCCATCACGCAGAACAATTTACGTTAACGGAAGGTGAAGAGGATTTGAGATTTATTTCTCCATCATCTTATCCAAGGACTGCCAGCCACGATTTACTCGCTAATCAGTCACCGGCAAGAACCATAAAAAAAAAAAAAAAGGCCGATAAAATCCCCATCAAGTTATGGCAGACTGACAACGAAAAATGGGGAAAGAAATTTGATGCAAAGGCTTTATCAAAAATGACGGAAGAGCAAGCCGAGATATACGTTAACACTCATGCTGAGTATGCAATGCGTTATTGGGAAACCTTCAACATCAAGGATTTTGAACTTTGGGAGAAATTTGGTGAGCGATTTGATGAATGGACAGAAGAAATATTCAAGCATATGAACGATAATCTTCTCGAAAACTTCAGGGACTTTCTGCGCTCACGAGGAGTGTGGGTCAAGAAGCAGAGAGGGTTCTCTAGAGCGAAGGCTTTATGTAACCTTCTTCAGGAGGAAAAACCTACTGAATGGAGTAATGAGGAGATAAATTTGATGATGACAGCAGGGAATTTTAACTCGGCACGTAATCCAATGTTTAAGCAGCCTCAATTTATACCTGATTCCAAGCCAAAGTTACCATCGACAATCCCCACCCCTGGAAACAAATTCTATGCAGACCAAGATAAGCAAATAGAATCCAGTCAATCCGTACCGAAGATTCCCATCAATCAGACAGTCACCAGAGCACTGATTGACCTTGGCAAATTTTATCATGACGAAGAAATTAAGTATGGTGGTGGTTACTACGACATTCTAGACGTCAAGTTAGATATTTTCAAGGATAACTGTCGAAAGGTCTCATTAAGTGAAGAATTTTACCATGAGGCTTTCTCAACAATACTGAAGGGAGGTGCCAGACTGTTTTATTATAATGTTTTGCTTCGAGCAGGGCTTACCACAAACTTTAGTATAATGATTGCGCAATTCAAAGAACACTTTGAAACTCCCCAGTTCCAACAGGCATACTTAAAGGAGTGGCGGGAAATTACATTTCAGGGAATTCGAGAAAAGAACCTAGACAGGAGCGTTCAGGACTGCCTACAAATACTTTTTGACAAATTGCAATTGCTCCAACAGGCGTTGGGGGAACATATGTCATGGACGAAACCATCAAACAACAGTTAATTATTGCATGTAAGGGAGTACGAGGAACCCAGCTCATGCACTTTAGTCCAGCGGCTACCTACGAAGGTGTATGCTCACAATTAAGAGCTGCGCTGAATACTGAACAACCGGAAAATCCCGTCGGTCAATACCCAGCCATTGCTACAGAACAGTATATTGATTATAACCAAGCTCCAGAGTATTTGTATGATGAACAATATTACTTTGACCGTACATACAGGGGACAGAATAATGGCCGAAGAAATTTCCGAGGGCGTGGAGGAGGAAGCCGCGCACAAGGCATCCACAGTCAATATCGAAATGGAATGGGATCTAGTGAACGTGGGACAAATTCTCGTGGTAATTTCAACAACGACGGCAGAAGAGGATATCATGAACGTAATTACAAGAAAGTTTGTTGGATTTGTGGAAAAGAAGGTTGTTTCTCCAGCAAACATTCAAATGATGAAAAACAATCAGGTTGGAATAGATATCGCAATCAGCAACATTTCTTCCAACAAGATAGCTATCCAAATTTGAGTGATTACGGCCATTTTCTCATCCATTATGAAGGCATGGATGGACTTCCAAGTTCAGATATGACAACGCCTGATGATTTGGGTCAATATTTGGCTGGATTTTCAATTGAAGACACCGAGGAAGGTAATCACGATAATTATCTCACTGAGATTGGCACCGTTGATGCGATCAAAACCGTCTTTTTGCTCAACAATCAATCCACACGCCATGCTTTGACAAAGCAAGATATTTTCCATGAGCCACGTAAAGAAAAAGATGTATTCCTCTCTGTAGACCGATACAATTCTGGTATTTTTCAAGGTATTATACCAGACACAGGGGCTTCAGGAATCTCGACAGCGGGGATCCCCCAACTTCTGGCGCTGCAGAAGCTCGATCCAACTATCAAGCTCGATATTTCAACCAAAGGCAAACATAATATCAAGTTTGGAAAAGGGTCTGCAGAGACGGTTGGTAGTGCTGTTGTTAAAACCCCCCTTGGCCCAATTATCTTTCATGTCGTCGCTGCAAATACACCATTCCTGTTTTGTCTCAAGGATATGGATGACATGGGAGTAAAATATGACAATCTCGAAAATGTCTTAGTTCAGGGATCCAAGAAAGTGCCGGTGGTACGTAAATGGGGACATCCATTTATGATGACATATAACATGGAAGAAACTGCAGCTTTTTGTCATCTTACTGAAACAGAATTGCGTCAGCTTCATCGGAGATTTGGCCACCCTTCAGTTCGTAGACTGTCAGAAATTCTAGAACGTGCAGGGCATGAAGTTGATAGTGTAATCATTAAGCGCCTCACTGAATTTTGCCATCAATGCCAAACCAACAGTAAATCTCCGGGACGATTCAAGTTCACGCTAAAGGATGAACACAATTTTAATTACGCGATTTACGTGGACATTATGTATCTAGAGGGGAAAGCAGTTCTTCAAGTTGTTGATTCAGCAACATCATTTCAAGCAGCGAGATTTCTCACAGATCAAACCGCCAATGGACTCTGGAACTGTCTCAGATATTGTTGGATTGATGTGTACCAAGGGCCACCTGACAACATTATTACGGATGCTGGAACAAATACTTCGTCGTCGCTAATTCGGCAGAATGCGGGACTTATGGGAACTGAAGTTAAAGTCGTACCTGTGGAAGCACATCACAGCATTGGTAAGGTCGAACGATACCACATACCATTGCGTAGAGCCTATCAAATTCTTCGCGATGAATTGAAAAATGACGTAATTAGCAAAGAAATGATATTACAAATGGCTGTCAAGGCTGTAAATGACTCTGCAGGCCCAAATGGATTAGTACCCACACTACTTGTCTTTGGAGCGTATCCAAGAATGACCTCTTTCGACCCTCCATCACCATCAATTGTTCAGAGGGCTGAAGCTGTTCGAAAAGCTATGAAAGAAGTTCGTAGGACAATTGCGGAGCGTCAGATTAAAGACGCCCTCGGCATGAGAAATGGGCCAAACACGCTCCCGATTTTGAAGCTACCTATTGGTTCTGAAGTATTGGTACATCGTGAGAAGAAAGGCGAAGGTTGGATGGGACCATACACTTTAATGTCAATGGAAGGTGAGACTTGTAGGATTATGATGCCAGGAGGACCGACCAACTTCCGATCAACTTCAGTCAAACCCTACAAACGCGAGCCTGCCGAGCATCCGACTAATGATCATGATGTGAATCCTGACGATATCGTGCAAGATGTTGTAGATATACCTTACAATCCTCCGATGACAAATCCAACGCTACCAGCTCATCAGGGAAGGTCTCCAGAATCTAGTTGCGCTGACTATCTCAAAGCTCCTCGTAAAAGCGCTCGACTACAGAACAGGCTCCAGTACGTGAACCTAGTCGATTTCGAACAACTTGATGATGAACCTGACAACGGAAACTTCATTTCCCACAAAGAACAGGCAGACCTTGTACTTGCACAAAAGTTACGTGAAGAAGGTAAGATTACGACGCCTGGTGAGCCATTCGAGGCCTCCGATAAATTAGAAATTGATGGCTTAAATGCAAGCGGAGTTTTTGAGTACGTACAGTATGAACCTGAAGGGGCTCATAAGGGAATTCGTCTTTTTAAGTCCAGACTAGTTCATGAAGTCAAGGGTAAAGCGACTAATATGCCTTATGAAAAGTCAAGACTCGTCATCCAAGCGTTCAATGATCATGGAAAATCGGCAATTTTAACACAGTCGCCAACAATTCAACGATCGGCTCAACGTATTATCCAAGCACTTGCGCCATCTTTGATGCTTCTTCAAGATCAGGACATACATATTTGGCTTCGTGATATCTCCCAAGCATACACTCAGTCTACCAGCTGCCTTAATAGAATAATTATTGCAACTCTGCCTGCTGAGATTGCACTTCAATACCCGGAGAGAACAATTATGGTTGTTCGAAAACCGTTATATGGAATCCCTGAAGCGGGAACACATTGGTGGGCCACTTATAGTACTCATCACAAAAAGGAACTAGAAATGCAATCATCGACATACGATCCTTGTCTCTTTGTCTCCACTAACAAAGATGAATTTGGTGTTGTAGCAATGCAAACAGATGATACCCTAATTGTTTGTGGACCTAAGTTTGCAGCCAAGGAAGATGAAAGACTACGAAAAGCTGGATTTAAGGCAAAAGAAAAGGAAAAACTCATAGTTGGCAAAGCTATTGACTTCAATGGCTGTATTCTTAGCATAGCCAACAATAATGTCCTTATCCGACAAAAGAAACAAGGCGAAAAGCTATCACTTATCGATCTGAAGGATGAGAATTACGCCCAAGTATACGTAGAACAACGTGCTCGCGGGGCATACATTGCCACGATTTGTCAACCAGAAGCAGCATTTGATCTGTCGGAAGCAGCTCAGCATAAACAACCTACCATTACTGAAGCCGCTATTCTCAACAAACGACTTGATTGGCAGATAAAGAATCAAAATCGAGGACTCGACTACATCCCAGTTGACCTTGCCACTGCAAAGATTTTCGTATTTGTTGATGGTTCGTTTGCCAATAATCAAGACTATAGTTCCCAGATTGGATATGTGATCATGATTTCTAATGAGGTATCAAGAGAAAACGAATTTGAGATCACCGGAAATATAATCCACTGGAGCTCTACTAAAAGTAAGCGTGTTACTCGCAGCGTATTATCTTCTGAATTGTACGGTATGGTTGCAGGCATGGATATGGCATATTCTACCAATAGTACAATCACTATGATTTTAAAACAACTCGAACTATCAGCCCTCCCAATAATCGTTTGTACCGACTCTTATTCTCTTTACGAATGTCTTGTGAAGCTCGGAACGACTAAGGAAAAGCGTCTGATGATTGATATAATGGCTTTGCGTCAATCTTATGAGCGACGAGAGATGCAGGAGATTCGTTGGATCAATGGAAATGATAATCCTGCAGATGCCATGACTAAATCAATTTGTAATACGGCTTTGAAGAAATTTATGGACTCAAACAAGCTGAATATTCGTGTAGAAGGATGGGTCAAACGTTAGAGAAGTAAGTGGCATGCAATATTAATGGTATTAAGAAGGGGCATAAGTTTTAACTACAATTATTTCTCATATTTAATTTTTAGGGGGAGTTATTCTTATAAAGAAAGGTTGCCAGTGCTGGGAATATAATACGGGGATAAGGCTGTTGTAGGGTTAAACTTAAATAGTACTAGCGTCACTAGAAGGTTTTATACCACTCTGTCCATAGATGTAGAAAAGAAGAAGAAGAAGAAACGAACAACCGAAAACCTCACCTGCTCACTCGAGTGACCTGTAATACCAACAGTAACCCCAGACAGGCTAGTATCCCTCCGCCGCTGAAACACAATGGGATGTTAAAAACAGATCCATTAGAACTGGCCACTATACTTCGCGATGCTCTCCTGGCACGATACCAGGCATCAGACAACTTATCTCCATATACAGTTACGAGCAGCAGTCGGATACCGTGGGAAGAGGACGTATCAGATGAAGAAGTCTGAGTCTGCACCAATGGTTGTGGAAATACGACCCCAGGAGCAGATGGAATCTCCGTAAACCTGTTGGAGGCATGTTGGAATACAATCAGGCCTTGGGTTTACCAACTGTTCCGAGCTTGCATTCTGCTTGGCACCCATCCACAGTGTTTCAAACTAGCTGAGGTTGTCCTCCTTCAAAAGAGCGATAGAGATCCAACGACAATCAAGGGATGGAGACCGATTGCTCTTCTTTCATGCTTGGGAAAAGGGTAAGAAAGGCTCTTAGCTAAGCGGATGGCGCACCTCGCAGTTACTCATGACGTAGTTGTCCAGCAACGATTTGGTGCACTACCGAAGCGCTCAGCAACAGACCTAGTCTCATGTGTGGTCCACGACATCAAAGAGGCAAATTCACAAGGATGGGCAGCTACCTTTGTAACATTGGATGTTCAAGGAGCCTTCGACGCGCTACTCCATAACCAATTAGTGAGGAGGATTCAAGAGCATGGATGGCTGGAATCTATTCTCAAATGGACTAAATCTTTCCTCGGAAATCGAATGGTTCAAGTGAGATACTCTGGAGGAGTCACTACCAAGAGAGAGCAAGTGTGCGGAGTCCCGCAGGGCTCACCGATCTCACCACTTCTCTTTCTTCTGTACATGGCAGAGCCCATGCGAACCGGAACCCCAGGAATGAGGTTTAGCTACGCAGACGATATCGGTATCCTTGGGCTTGGTCTGACGATAGCAGAGTCTGCAGCCGCAGCATAGGACGAGGTCAATCATCTACTAGACTAGGCTTGAAATAATGCCGTCGCTTTTGATACAGACAAGTCCGTAGTCGTACAATTCCCCGAACAATATCGCGAGTCATCGGTTGGAATTCATGTAAACAATACCCTCATAGAATCAACGCAAAATATCCGCTGGCTTGGGATGTACCTTGATCCCCGAATAAACTTCAAACACCACGTCACAACATGGTGTGGCAAAGCATTGAAAATTGCACAGCATATTGGTCGCTTCAATACAGTCTACCGAGGAGCCGCTCCTGGAGCGCTGGTTAAAGTAATTGACACGTGTATTGTCCCGATTGCAACTTACGGAGCTGACGTCTGGTGGCCTGGTCTCAGACGCCCAACAGTAAGGGGGATGGTCACACCACCCACTGCTGGTCTATGTAGCATGGTTGATAAGGCCGTCTTAATGGGTCTTAGATCGGCACTACCGGTAATGAGGATAACACCTAACGCCGTACTACATAGGGAAGGATGAATACCTACCGGGAAAATCATACTGGAAGGAAACCAACTTCGCCTCTTCGCCAGGAAATAAACACTTGATGACCGCCATCCACTCAGGATCCGTGCTGCAATTTGCCCAAATGTCGGTACGCGGAAATATAAGAAGCAGAATCGAAAATCTGCGTGTCCTGAAATTCAAATGTCACGGGTTCAGCGTGCTTTTAGACAGCTACCAGAAGCAGAGGCCGCGGAACCTCTTGCCTCACAATTTTATCAATTGCGGCCGGGTTCGAAGGCTGGTTCGAGAAAAGACCAAATAGAAGCCTGTAAACTTTGGATCACTAGTGTGCCAAAGTCAGAAGTTTGTGCGTACTCGGACGGATGGTCGGAAGGAGACGGACGCTCAGCTTGGGGGGTTCGTCCTAAAGCTGGACGGGAAATCTTTTCGAAGAGGAAGTGGCATTAGCACGGTGGACAGGCTCTAGATGCAGAGATTACGGGAGCACAAGAAGCTCTTCAAGCAGCACTGGGTTAGCAATGAGGGAAGGAAGACCAGGCAAAGGGAATGATACAGTCCATTAATGTGTTGATGGATAGTGGACATGCGACAAATGCACTGAGCACGGACAGGTCCTCGACCAGCCACGAGGAAGTACGAAGATTCCGCGAACTATATGGGCTAGCTCAGGTAAGAATATAGTGGGTACTAGGACACTCGGGAATACATGGAAACGAAGAGGCAGATGCAGCGGCCAAATCCGGCCTACGAACGCTTCCCAGCGTGGAAACTGAGCCAGCAACCACCATCACAGCATTTCTACATCAAAAAATGCATCGCCAGCGACAGACTTTGCTCGACAACTGGTGGAATGAAGCTTGCTCGCCACGGTATCGTGAGCTAGATCTGCTCATGCGCCGTCGCAAACCACCAGAGCTGGATATTTCCAGACAACTGTTACGAAATCTCATTGCAGGCCGTACGAGCCACGGCAATTTCGCGGCGTACCATCGTCGCTTCAACAACCCACACGCTATCACAGAGTGTATCTGTGGGGAGGAAACCAGCCCTACACACTTCATTGTCGACTCAACGCAAATATCACGCGTCGAATGAGAGGGTCATTGTCACACAGTGCATTCTCACACAAGCTACTCGGGCCGAAGTGCTCCGAGAGCTTCAAACAATTTGCGCAGGATACCAATTGTTTTTGGTATTCTCCTGTGTATCCATCTCCTACTTTCGGTGGAGATGGAATATAACTCGTCAGGAAACTAAATCTGACTAAACTGAAATCGAGGCGATGAATATTACTTGCAGTTTATATTTTTCTTTTGTCAGTTTTGGGGGAGGAGTTCGCGGCGGCGCATATTTGTAACTAACCGCTGGTTTTGTGGTGGTTCATGCGGTGGAATCAAGTTGGGTATGTCATAGATGTAGTCCTGGCTGTAAACACCGGTCCTGTTCTCAGAGTGGACTTGGAGCTTGAGCTTAGGACTTTAATAAAACAACAGCTCCATTTTTTTGAAATTCGAATTTTTGAATATTCACTTTTTTCCCCTCTCCTTCCCTCTCGCGCTCGTCGTATTTTCTCAATGCATTGTGATCGAGTCACGGGCATTTTAATTATGCCACCTGTTCGAAACAAGCTCGCAAACGCAATGTTGAACAGCTCGAGAGTCCGCCTAAGGGCTCTCGCAAAAACCTTCAAGCATGTTTGCGAGTGAGGCCTTGGTCGAAGGGAGGCCTCCAAGCCTACCCGACAAAGAAATGACTGATTCTGAGCCCGTCATGTCAGTAAAAATTGGTCCCGAGACCAAGACTCCCATCAATCTTGCCCCAGAGGCAAGCGGCTCCAGGAAAGGAACGGGAGTCGTCCGAGAGATGACGACAGAATACGCAGAAACGTCTGCGCGAAAATTCACTGTGCCAGCTTCCAATGGCACAGCTTCGACATCAGCACCGCAATTTTCGCCGGAGCTGCAATCAGTGGTGGAGGCCGAAAAACGTCGCACGACGCAAATCAAGGCCCGTCTAGTAATCTGTTCCACTGCCATAAGCAGTGTCGAAGCAGCACTTTCGCCCTTATTGACTGGCGAAGAAAACGAGTTTTAAGACGGCATCAAAGTCTTCCTTCGAGCAGCCATCGGCCAGTTCGTACAACCAGGCCCAGGAAGCACTCCACCAGCCCCCCTGCGCGCCCCAGCAGCTCTCTTCCGACGAGGGCTCAAGAAATAAGGGTCTCAAACCCTTCGACAACCCCGGCTTCGGCCCAAAGGAAAACTTGGGCTACCGTAGCCCGAGCAGGCCTTAGTCACAGCACTGGGCCTACAACGACAAAGGCAGCCCCGCCCGCCCCGAAAGCAAAGGGCGCCGATACGAGGATAGCGGCCGACACACGACTGTTTCTATGCCTCGCCCACGACTACCCCCACCGACTCCTTGCACCAGCTGGCGTAAGATTAGCTGTGGCAGAGGTGCTCAGTACAGCAGCCAACGTTATCACGTTGGTTCAGCGAGTAAAATCAGACTTTGCACCGACAGCAGAGAATGAACTTGCTCGGAAAGAGCACTTGCATTCCTCCGCATAACGGAGGGAATCTGGAGTCAAGCTGTAACCAGCGTCAAATCTGGTTACCTTGCAAATTGCCATCGTCCCGCTGGAAATCTAGACAATAACAGGTCCCATTGCCATGACGGCAAATATAGTCGCCGAAAAAATCATGCGCGTGACCAAATCAGTTCCTTTTCTCGTTCGTCCTCATGGGACCCGCAAGCCTGGAGCGCCATACCAGACCTGGCAAGCCCTCTTCCCCCGCGAATCCACGCCTCGACCTGGATTCGCCTCTTCGACGACTCCGGAGCTGCAAAGCGCTTCCAACCTCGTCGAAACACAGTTCAGTGCAAACGATATCTCGGCTTTCATGCCTCTCGCGGCTGCTCCCGCGCTCCAGCTTGCTCGAACTGCGGATCAACAATGCACTCGGAAGCAGAGTGCAAAGGCCTCACAAGGCGTCGAAACTGTAGGCGAACTCACCGCTCGGACTCGCGGTTTTGCAAAGCTAGACCCGACAATTTCGGCCCGGTGGAAAAAGAGCAGCTCGCCATACTTGGCTAGGTCGAGCAAATAGGCTAGCAGATTATGCTCGCGTCAAGGCTGCAGCCGAAATAGCCATCGAGGCGATTTACGGCGCGAAGAATGATGTCTGCATGGCAGACGAATCGGGATTCGGGAATCCGAGGGGGAATAAGGTTACGGCGGGCCTCAGTGAAGTCGTCGATGCTCCAATAGATAAAGAGCAGGACACGAGCTCACCTTCAGCTCTCAGCAAAGGTCAGAAATCGTCACTTGGAAGATGTGGCAGGAAAGGGAACGGGCGAGAAGCGCCCATCCGGTCCCAATTGGAGCTTCTTCAAAGTTTGATTTTAATTCTGCTGCTAGCACCATCATTTATGTGGAAGTTCATGCGGTTGGAATGAGTTGCGCGCGTACACAGTGATCCTTTCCGGCCCCACCGGCCCTGTAGCGATAATAGGATGTAGGGCATTTTGCTTTAGCTCAGGACTTCAAAAATACAACAACTCAATCCTCAGATATGACCCCTGAGTCCGTGGCGAATCTCCAATCTCACATTGTGACTTTTTTCTAGATCACAGCCTTATCCCTCGTCGCGCCCTCACCAACATTCCGTGTGGAGGATCCAGGCCCAGCAGGCAAATTCTCATGCGATAGTTACATCTCGTCATTATTCCGCATCCACGGGAAATTCTCCTCATGGGTCCGAGTCCCGGGGCCGTGAGCTGATTTTGTAGCTGAATCCACTTGAGCCACTGGGTTTGAATGCCGAGTCCAAACAATGAGCCACGTGTGGTCTCTTGCAATGTTAATGGAGTCTTTTGATATGCAAGAGACACATCTTCTACGACTGGTAGGCTCCTCGATGAATCATACATCGGTGGCTTATATATCAGATCTGTCTCATCGAGGCCCACCATGGAAACTCGTAAGAATGAAGAATAATTTTCAAACATTGCTCCAAACTAATCCCGACCTCACCGCGCGCAGTAAGAATCATCCCGCACTCCAATTAGTAATGCCAATATCTCCATCAATCAGTTAGCAAGTTGACCATATCCCACGACCCTGAATCCTAATCAACGCTCGTTCAAGATTGAGCTGGCTAGATCAGTGAGATATTGGATCGCAGATAATGGGTGTTTTCCGACATGGATGGGTGTTCGGATTAGGTCTTAGTCAACGATGTCTAGCCTAATTGTGCTAGGTTACAGGCTACTGTTACAACTATTCATGGGGTCATATTCAGGGTAGTGAAGTAGTTTGGGTTTGGTATGGGTTATAAGGTTGATACCTGAGCGTGTCTCATAGTAGTCAGGCACGCGACTCAAGTAGCAAGTACACGGTAAACCTCAACCCCAGAATGATGATACGTATCAAGTTTGATATGCTAGGTCCTGTATGGCTAGTATGAATGGGATATGGGGGATTTTACCTGTAGATAGATAAAGATGCTATAGCCCTCTGATAGTTGGGACAAGTCTTCTACCAAATAATATCGGAATCAATCCTAGCCTCTCATTAAGCAATCTCATGAATTATTTCCGTGTCTGTCATTACAGACCAATATACAGAATCGACGATCAAGATTTAGAAAGTCGATAAATGGGGAAGCTTCTGTTGGGCAGCGGAGAGAAGATGTTTGATGACGAGTGTCAAGCCAGTAGTGGTTGGCGAGTCAGAATTGTGTCGTCGACACCATAGAAACGACCAAGGGGCAAGAGGGAAAAGACTAAACTCTACGAGCCGGAGAGTGAAATATTATCTCGGAGCCGATTTCAGTCGAATTTCACATTGCCAGTGTGGGTGCTTTGTTGCTCAACTTTAGTCTATGACTATCTCGCGTATTGGGCTCCTCTCTGGCCCAGGCCACGTCTAGTGCAGAGCTCCTATGCTCTTTTGATACTCAAGAGACCATTGACATATTGCCCGTGACTAATAGCCATTCAGCTCAGTGTTTACCCGCTAAATTCAGCCACATTTTCCACGGAACCTCCTACCCAAAAATGGTAGCAATGGAAACTGCGTGCTCGGGAAAAAGTCTCAAAAAACCTGCAGCCCCAGCCAGGCGAGGCCTGGACACCAGGACCACATGAGGTGCGCATATTCATCTAGATCTCCCTTTTTTGTAACTGTCGAGGCCGACTTGATCCAATCCACCATCTCTATATCGAGTGCTGGGTACGCTCCAGAAACTCATCGGATGACTTCACCTCTATGACCAAGTGATGGTCATGAGTAGGGCTCCGACCCTACCGTCTAATCTGATGGTGGTTAGCTTTATGACGATGGTGATAGGGGATGTATTGAGGGATGAAGACGATACAGACAGCGAAAGCTATTTGGAATCTTCATCGAAGTGAGGACTTTGTTACTCAATCTCAGCTCTGCAGACTCTACAGTGAGGGCTAAAAGTTCGTAGGGGACACCACTGATAGGCGTTGAGAACAGTCCCCTACAGATAGTAGTAGTCGATAGAAGGAATGCAAGACAACTTTCTGCTCAACTTCGACTTCGATATTGATGACACCGTGGGTCTGATATCGTGAGTCCCGAGCCATAACATCCTCAATTACATACTAGCACACACATCAGTATGGACTCTTGGATCTCAGTCATTTTTGCCACCGGTAGAATCTCGACCCCAAGCCTGCTGACCCACAAGTCCATACCTTGCCTTGCGCACGCCGGCCTGGCAAGCTGCGCAGTTGACACACCCGCTTCTGCAAACACCAGTGGCCCTGACTGCACTTGAATTGAATATCTTCTTGTTTACCATCCTATCCGTCATCTAAGTTACAGAATCATGAAGATGGTGAGAATCGGGAATGTATCATACTTGGGCGTTGCGAATTGGACGTGTACGTTGCGGTGGTCAGGAGGCCGTTGGGACTCCGACAGTGATCTGGCTTGACCCAATTGACTGGGAGTTGCGAGTAGAGAAGAACAATTTTGTGTGTATTCCGAGGTGCCCATTCACCAACTTTATCGACTTCGTGTTCAACCAATATTAAGGCAAGTGTCATGGCTATATAGCTGCATACACTATGAATTAACATAATGCATGAAGCCACATTCATTATGGAAAAGCTTTCAAGCCGCAAACCCCACGGCTTCCCACGGCGACATGAACAAGCTTGATGCTTGGGGTATTGCTTTCTATCCGTACTTTCTTTCTCTTGGAAGTTTAATCTCTTCTACCGCTATGAATATTCCAGCCATCCAGTTACATTATCATCGATAGGATGGCTGGAGCCGTCGGCATCGTAGGTCTGAGGGTAGCGAGCACTCCCATTGAGTCTACCTTCATTTTTCGTCATCATTCTAGCTCCCTCTCCCTCCCTCCTGAGGTTCCGCTTTTTAGCTAGCAATGAATGTCAAGCACTGAACATCAGTGATCGTAGTCGGATGTGAGTCGCAATAGTCGGCACGGGCTCTTCGGGTCTCCATCCTTGGTTCTGAATGCTCGACGAGGTCCTTCTGGATCCTACTTTTGCAAGGCTCACATGACTGGTACGCTACTCTCTCCCGCCATGAACGATGATCGTCTCCAAACTTCACCCGAGAATCTCCTTTCCCGAGACAGTTACAAGTCTGCTGAGCACCAGCGCACAAGCTACATGGGGCTACTTTACTACACGATGCCGGCGTGTTTACTCATTGCCTCTTGATATATCGTTGCTTTGGTTTTGCCCTGGGAGCATATACTAGGACCTAGTATAGCATAAACGAAGTACAATGCCGTATCGCACCACTATCTTTTGATTAGCCTCCGTGGCGAGTTTCACGCTATTAGTGTTGTGATCAGACCCACTTATAGATCACATAACTTGAAATGGCTAGTATTAGGCAAGTGTAACCGACAGGACAAGCAATCCTGTGTTAATGATACGTCATTAACATACAGCAATGACAACACCAGTATCTCAGCCATACATGATAATATGATCATATGACGCAGGTATATCTAATGACATAATTGTTGAATGGCTGAATGGTTGGGAGTTATTGCTATTGATGGTATAGTTTATGTACCGTTTTTGTGTATAAATACTCGCTGCTAGACCTCTGTACATGATCAACCTTTTCCACTCCTATCTCCAATAGTCATCAATATAGCAGATCTACAATACATATCCTTCTTCTTCACGTTAGACTGAAAGCGCTATCCCATATCCACCCAAGTTGACTGTTACATCTATTGCGACAATTCTTAGACTTCTCATAACCTCGTTATGATAATAATTCGAGCCACCTGCCTGACCGCTCTCCATTGCCTCTCATGGCTCCTTGCAATATTGTAGCAATCTAATACTACATTTGTTATATCCTGCAACGTGGACTCTTCAAGACACCTCCATCTCTTTGATTAGAGTTGTCTGGGCGAATTCTCTGCTTTCCGCCCCAAGTATTGGTAGGTTAATCTTGCCGTAAGAGCTGAAAGTCCACTGCTTCCATCTACTCAAGACAAGTGTCGCTTTGGCTCGACTATGGAATAAACACCCGAGGTTAGTTGCTCTGCATCGGGCGTGCTGCGTAGACCCCTAGAACATATTTTGTGCCGATATAGGCAGCTCTGCTGGCTGCATGTATTCTCATTTCTATTTTAACCAACTGAGTCGCAGCTAGCGACATTTAGGTTCTGGAAGTCGGCGTCACAGGCATTGCTGTAGCAGCCACCTTTCGAGCAGGATCCACCAGACTCTTCTTGACTGCTTCCTCAAGAGCCAAAATTATTTCTTCCATGAGAGACTTGACTGTCTGTAAGCCCTTGCTCTACCAGATATATGTACTGCAGGCTCTAGGAGCCTTCGCAATGTCCACTGTGATAATCGAGATGTCAGTATTGACTTTCTCAATACAGAATCCGTGTCACAGATCAACTATAGAAAGCAAGGAGCTTTTGTATGGATGATGGTATTTTAAAAAGTCAACTATAGAGATCTAAGCTATACATGCTATGCCAAATATATGTACAGACTCTTTGACTTCTAGATTCTTTCATCTAAGATCAGTTCACATCTAAATGATTCCAGTTGCTGCTTCGAGGATGTTCCTCTAGCAGCTTCTTCGACGTTTAGTCCTAGTATTATTCATATGGGACCTTCTAGATACCTCATCAGTAGTTCTAGTATATTGTATAAGACCCTTTCTTCGACCCGATCCCTAACAGTTGTACGCCAGTACTGGCAAGTACTGGCTACAGGAAAGTACCGGCTCTCTAGCCGTTACAATCCCCCCTCTTCTTCTTGAAAGGTTTGGACTTGTTGGCTTGACCATTTTGTCTCTTAAATTTTCTGCGGCGTGTGACGTGATCGATGTTTGAAAGTACTTCAATTAATCCTTAGAATATTAAGCTAAAGAGAGAAGAAAGAGACTATGAAAGGCGGGGTATCTACCCCAAACTATATACAAAGAACGTGGGTGACATAATAAAATTGGCGGGGATCCGAGCCTACGTGCCTCAGGCCGCCCTCATCATCAGCATCGTGACAAATCGTCACACGGCGTCGTTCTTCTTTTATGTGATCTTCTGCTGGGCCAACATATGTTCCGGAAGATGTATTCGAGCCGTCGTTTCTTTCGATTGGGCCGTGAGTCACCTCAAACCTTTGTAATGCAATGGTATCCTTGACGAATTCTATGAGCTCCCATGTTGGGTCCACCCAGCCAGCCCACTTTACCAAAGCCTGTCGGTAAGATCCACGACCACGGCGTATGGTTCGAGCACGTAGTATTCTTTCTACCTCATATCCAGGCTCCTCAAGGTCATCAAGTGGCGGAGGATTTTGTGCGTCGTCGCGATACTGACTAGGGAAAGGGTCGTCTCCAGCTCTCTTCAACAATTCGACATGAACTCTTTTGTGAATGGTACCAGGCACATTCAGCTCTATCGTCAGTGCATCAGGCACTGCAGTAACTTCATACTGCGCATGTTGCCAAGCAAGCTTCTTTGAGAGTTGGGGCGTTTTAATCTTTTCTAGGTTTAACCATACCTTGTCTCCTACTTTGAATCGCTCCGGTTGGCGTCGCCTACGATTGGCATTAGCCTCATTTCTCTGCTGGATTGACGCCATAGCCGCTGGTGCAAAATCCTGCGCGTCCTCTAATCTTTGTAGATACGCCGTAGCTGATAGTTTTCCCGGATGTCGCGACGAAGAGTTTACCTCTAGCACTGGCTCCATTAATGGATCCCATTCATACGCGTGACGAAGGGAAAACGGGCTTATGCCACCAACAGCTGAATTTGCTCGATTGTTAAGCGCAAGCTGTGCCATTGGAAGAAGATTCATTCAGTCATCTTGGGCATAGCACGTAGAAACTCGCAAATATCTATAGATCTCTTGGTTTGCACGTTCACTCGCGTTTGACTGGGGGTGGTAAGATGTGGTGAGACGTTGCGTAATACCCGTAAATCTACAGGATGTCTTCCAGAAATGACCCGTCCAATCACTACCGCGATCGCTAGTCTGGTAACGTGGAAATCCAAAGTATCGATAGTAACGATCTATAAAAACTTTGGCGCAACTTTCGGCGGTCATAGATGCTGTTCCAAATATAAATATGTCCTTGGAAAGATGATCTGTAGTCACCATAATATTAGTGCAGCCATTTGAGCGTGGTGAATCGGTGATGAGATCAATTGTCAACTCATTCCCTATTCGCTCGGGGACAGGAAGCGACGGTAAGAATCCCGCTTTAGCTTCACGCCAGACTGTGCTTCGTCCGCAGACATCACAATTTCGTATGGACTTTCGGACAGTCTCTCGGAGTTTGGGCCAAGACCATTTGCGTAAAATCATGCTGACCATTGTATCTTTTCCCGGATGTCCTGCTAAGTGGCTATGGTGGATTTGTTGCATTATTGCTGTTCGCAATGCTTCGTAATCAGGTACCCAGACTCTATTCTCGCGGCCCCGAAGAACCCTATCTCCGGCTACTGTGCACTCAGCTATGTTTGCCGATAACTTAAACGCTAAGTCGGGTGGAAAGCCCCGTTCGTCGGCAGATACTGCATCACGCACCCTTCTCCAATCTTTGTCGGCTTTGCCGCCCTGTTTCCATAATGCCTGCATGCTGTCATCTTCAAACAACCTCGCTAAAGCAGCTGGATCGTAGTGAACAGCTTCATTTTTGTTTTCCGATCTGATAGCCGAAGGATGTGCCTGTACTGATGGTAAAAGTTGCATTACTCGTCCTCCTGTGCGTTCATCTCGAAGATCGGCTGGCTTGTCTTGTTCACGTCGGGAAAGTGCGTGAGGTCGCTAACAAGTTGAACCCGGTCTCCACACAAGGTTATAATTAAATCCTTGCAATAAGTCATTATATCGAGCTTGTCGTTCGTTGAGGAGGCGCTTGGTGGAGAAGTAGGGGAGATTTTTGTGGTCAGTAAGTATCGTAAACGGTTTCGCAACCGATTGTAATTCAGCGTTCCATTCCTGTAAACGTGAGACAATCGATGTCATCTCCTTATCATGAATGGAACGCTGAATTACAATCGGTTGCGAAACCGTTTGCGATACTTTGCTTCTGTTACGAGATTAATCCTTTGGATTTGTACTGTCTGCGCCAGTACGGCAGGGATGGAATATAGGGCCAAGCTAGCTACGTTGGCTACCAGTATTGAGGCCTGGAATTGGTTGCTTAGCAACATTGATCGTTATGATCGGCGCTGATAATTACAATTCTCTATGTATACAGCGAGAAGTAGGAAATCTTCTTTCTCTAGGTTTCATTAACTGATTTTATTCAGGACTTTCTCTGCTGTATACCAACACCAATTGATCCGGCGACAGCTTCTTGACTAGTTTCCGTAAAATCTCCATGTTTGTATCGAGAGGAACTGACTGGAAATCACCGCATTGATCTATTTACATCGTTGCCGTTTTTCGGGGCGCGTTAGGGCGGCTGAGTAGGCCTCACCAGCTCCCACATCCGTTATTCTGTTACACGGAGAATGTTAAGATGATAATGAAGTGAATACAAGGATAAAATGCGGCTGACGAAGTTAAATCGATGCGAAGGGTATCGTGAAGCGCATCATAGTCTTAGAGTAAAATAGTGTTTATGCCTTGCAATAATTGTAGTTAGGAGCTGAATTTATCGGGCAATCGTTGGTCTGGTGAGGGCCCACATATCCTCTATATCTCTATGCTTAACTACAGGAAGCTTTAGTACGTCCCAACTAGCTAAATTTAAAGTCCTGCTTGATTTTTATCTGAGGCATCCAAAGCTGGGTCGTGTCAAGCATTGAATTCAAAACGATACCGCTTCTTATCACTTCATTTAAGAGCCTCAATCGGTTTTCTCGCCATGGCTGATCCTTATTGTGACCGTTTTTCTCCAACTTTTAGTCGTGCTTGATCTTCCCGCGAATTCCTTCATCTGAAAAGTCTCATAATCTTTCAAACCCTCTAGCTTTGCCCAATCGCTATTATAACACCTAGAGTGGAGGAGAATAAAAGCTATAGGCCGAAGTACCGATGCGCCAGTCTTTAACTAATTTTCTAGCTATCGTAGTGCGAAATTCGTCTAATTTCATTATTGGGATTCTTTACAGGTCAAGTTACTGGTTTCCTTGGCCAGATTAAAGCTCAGCTTGTGGTCACTAGCTTACGTATTACCAAAGTTCCTCAGTTCGCGGTGAGCCGAACGTAGAAGGGGCCGCCGGATTTGGGTGGCTGGGAAACAGATTCCAGTAATAGGCGCAGTAGATTGGCAGCTGTGTTGCAAGATTATCATACAGGTCTGAGCCTCACTACGAGTCGCATTTGGAGCTTTGATGGTTGAAGTCGATGAATTGTACAGTCGCGACATCTCCGCAGATGGGGATTTCCAGTGAAATCATGCCGGCGCCAATCCATCCGACCGCTCTCTCGCCGGGACTTTTAGGCCCATCCGCCATCGTGAATAAGTCTCGGCTCCAACGTAGTATTCTACCTCCAGGTTTTCAGCCCTAGTCCTCCCTCAGGATCATCTTGATTTGTGTGTTGATGAAATATCAATGTCAGGATTGGTGAATGTAGTTAATCAGTACGACTTCTCCCATCCCAATTGTAAGCAATGAAAATGTCGAAGTTACTTCAGTAAATGATTGAACCCTAACTCCAGTTGGAAGTAGACCCCTAAAACGTGTGGGGACAGTTTATATATCCCAAGTCTTGAAACTCGACATAGCAAGGCATGTGATTAACCTACCAACCTCAATCACGTGGATCCAATTTCGGGACGAAGCGCTCACGTGCCGAGGGCTTTAGTCCAGGCTAGGGTCGGCAGCAGTGGCACGTCAACTCACCATAAACACCAATTTCTGCGACGAGACGACGCCATGATTTCCCAGCGGATAGCCGTCCGAACGGTTAGAGCGACCCTACCCATCGCCAATGCTGCCCTCGCTGCCCCGGCCGCGCCTCTGGCCCGGAACTTGGCAAATCTAGCCACCATCTCCGACCCAAAGCCTCCGATTGCCCTTTTTGGACTTTCCGGAACATATGCTAGTGCATTGGTATGTTTAGTTGCAAGTCAATTCAGCATTGGCTATAATGCCAAAAGATTGGATTATTTAGCACACCATAGTACCTGCTGACCAGCCTGGATGAATAGTATACTGCTGCCGTCAGGAGTCAGACTCTTGAGAGCACTGCCAGGGCCATCAATGCCCTCAAAGACCTGTACATCAAGGACAAAAAGCTGGCGACAATAATGCAAACTCCAACTCTGTCAGCCCAGGATAAATCCGCAATCGTCTCTGAGTTACAGAAGCTTATCGGTGAAGCTGACAAAGGAAACACCTTTCAAAACTTCTTGAAGACTGTCGCAGAGTACAATCGATTGGGCCTCATGAAGGATGTCTGCGAGAAATTTGGGGAATTAATGGGCACTGCAAGGGGTGAGGTTGAACTTGTCGTCACCAGTGCCACGGTAAACAGATTCTATGGTTCTCACCTAAACTTGGCCCTTACTAATTTCATTGTAGCAATTGGACAGCAAGACCCTTAGTAGGCTTGAGTCGTCTATTTCTAAATCTCAGCTAGCGGGCCAGGGTAAGAGGCTCAAAATCAAAAACAAGGTACACCCCCATCTCGCCTTTAGTCAATCCAACAAAAACTAATCTAAATGTATAAGGTTAACCCTGAAATTATCGGAGGTCTAGTAATCGAGATCAGTGACCGTACCATTGATCTTAGCGTTTCATCACGACTTGCAAAAATGGACAAATTGTTGACCGACAATCTGTAGTAAAATCCAGTCTTGTGCCACTTCTCATCCGCAGTACTAGTCATGGGAATATTGTCTTTAATTATCTACTGATTATTATGTACACTATCGATCATGTTCAGACTTTCCCAGCGTCTGTTGGTAACAGTGTATCATACGGATATTTGGCCTGATTCGTGATGCACATTTCCAAGCCTCTGTTCTCCAACTTTATCCTCGCAATCTATGTTGACTATGTGTATTACGGCTTCTCTTTTCCGGCTTTTCAGACCTTAAATGACCCCCCCCCCTCCCGGCCATTTTTATTTCAGTCTAACTGAGCCTCGTACTCATCAATCAATCCATCAGCGGTGGTGTGATCACGCAACATCTTGAGCTGTTCAGAAACATAATTGGCAGTATGGAGATTAGCAGCTTCTCTCAATTGCTCTTTTTCCGCACTGTCCTGCCCGACAGAGCCATTCGCTGAACGAGTATCGTCCCAGTCAGAGCGAGCACCTATCGATCTGGCTGTTGATGATCTCCGCAGGAACGGGCGCGAGGGCTTGGAGCTGGGCTTCTCTTGTACATGACGGTGGAAAATGTCATCAAAATAATGAGCCATCCCAGTCGAAGGGGTTCTGGGGGTTTGTGGAAGTCGACAATTGATTCTAAATGATTAGTCAACCATCAAAAGAATTTATACTGTTGAGATGTTACCTACCCAGTATCATGAATAATACGTGCCATCAGACCAGTCCAACCACATTGATGGGTTGCACCTAGTCCCCGGCCAGTATCTCCGTCGAAGAACTCGTAGAACCATAGATTTTCTTTCCAGTGTTCATCAAAATCAAGCATGTCGTTTCCGTCATTAATAGCACGTCTCCCATCATCTCCACAAACCATAAGATGCTGCAAGCGATGCTGGATTTCTTCAGAAACACGGCCGAGGTGCATTAAGTCTCCAGAACCGGTTGGGCATTCGACTTCAAAGGTAGGGCCGTAAAACATGTAGAATCGCTGAAGTGACTCTACGAGTAGAAAGTTAACACAGAGCCATATAGGCCCTCTCCAGTTGCTATTACCGCCAAATAGACCACTGTCTGAATCACCTGAAATATAGCTAACTTTGAACTCCTGCCCATTTACCTCCATTGTATAGGGATGCTTTTCATGATATTTTGACAACGATCTGATACCATGATCGCTGAAGAATTCATCCTCATCAAGCATGCGAGTGAGAATCTTTTCTAGACGATCTCTACTGACTAGAGATAGCAAAATTCTATTTTCCCTACCTTTTTTCTTGATGCTAGCCATATTTCGCTCAGCGAGATCATTTCGGTTTTCAATAAACCAATTGACACGTTTCATGAAAGAGGGTAGCTTGTTGATTAGCTCTGGTTCTAAAGTCAGAGTTGCGAATAATGGTATTAGCCCAACGAGGGATCGGATAGGTAATTGTTGTGACCATGGTCCACCCCAAGAGATGGCATCATAATAGAAGCCATCTTCCTCATTCCAGAGTGACTTCTCTTCTTTGGACCCCGACTTGAACGTCATTGCGTCGCTAATGAGGATAAAGTGCTCGAAAAATTTTGAAGCAATATCCTCATATATTCTGCGATGTTTTGCAAGTTCCAAGGAAATGTTGAGCATGCATAGACAATAAAAGGCCATCCAGCCAGTACTATCAGCCTGTTCAAGGACCCCACCAGTAGGTAGGGGCTCTGATCGATTGAATAGACCTATATTGTCAAGCCCGAGAAAACCACCTTCAAATACATTCTTGCCGTCGAAATCCTTGCGATTTACCCACCAGGTAAAGTTGAGCAACAGTTTCTGGAAAACCCTTTCAAGGAAATCTAGGTCCTGTCGGCCATAAATCTTACGCTCAATCTTGAACGTCCTGAAGGTGGCCCAAGCGTGAACTGGAGGGTTCACGTCTCCAAAATTCCATTCATACGCAGGTAACTGACCATTTGGATGCATGTACCATTCTCTTGTGAAAAGATCAAGCTGTTTCTTGGCAAAGTCGGGGTCGATCATGGCCAAGGGAATGCAGTGAAAGGCAGAATCCCATGCAGCAAAGAATGGGTATTCCCATGAATCTGGCATGGATAGTATATCATCGAGGTGCATGTGTTTCCAGTTTGTATTTCGAATAGCCTTACGGTCCGGAGGCGGCGCAGGCTGGCTTGGGTCGCCGTTTGCCCACTGACTCCAGATAAAGTGGTAATGCTGTTTGTTCCACATCATTCCTGCAAACGCCCGGCGCTGAATGTTTCGTATGTCTTCAGTCATGGGTAAAGGGTTGATTTGGTAAAAGAATTCATCTGCCTCATCCTTTCGTTTTTCGAATATGTTGTCAAAGAGTTCTTCGTCCATGTAGTCTTCGTATTTCTTGGAGAGACGAAATCTAACCACCGCACATTCATTGGGCTCCACACCACCACCCTCATTGAACGCATACCAAGCAGCCGACTTGGTGCCTATCATCTTTGGGTTTACGGCATTTTTTTCCTTGTTCACAATATGGCGATGAAAGGCATCCTTTACGTAGGGCTGTTGGTTTTTCCCCTCATAGAGGAGAGCAAAATTTGTATCGTTCTCTGTAAAGATTAACTCGGGCAAAACATCCTGCCCGCTTGGACCTATCCCAGGAGACGGTGATAGCTGGAAGTACCTTTCACCTAGCTTGTGATGTTTACTTTGCGCGATCATTTCGCTGACTTGTCGGATAGCGGGCTTTTGTTCGATGGGTTCGTGACCCCAGGACCATGTGTTTCTAAACCAAACATGTGGTATAATGTGCAAAGGTGCTGGTTCTGGGCCACGGTTCCAAGCTGTCACACGGAATAGTAGTTCCTCTGGATCGTTACCTTCTTTGGCTACCTCTATATTGATGTCCCAATACCTGCTATCATCAAAAATACCTGTATCAATAATTTGGTACTCTCGATCAGCTTTGCCCCTCTTGGCGTTCTCCTTGATGAGTTCCTCGTAGGGGAATTTGGCTTGTGGATACTTGTATAGCAGCTTCATGTAGGAGTGCTTGAATTTTGTTAGCCAGGACTATAAAAATAAGTATGGGTACTGACGGTGGGTGTATTATCTACATGGAAATGGGCCTCCTTGATACTTTCACCATGGTTTCCCTGAGGATTTGAGAGGCCGAAAAGACGTTCCTTGAGGAAATCACTGGGATCCTGTTAGAGCAACAAAAGCTGATGAAAACTGGCACCAACTCCTTTTCATTCCAGAATGCGAATGCAATGTTTTGGAGGCCGTGGGTATCAGAGACACCCGCAATTCCGTCTTCACCCCACCTAAACGCCCTTGAGCGAGCATGATCATGAGGAAAATCTGAGGGGAAAAATGATTAGAGAAGCTTGTGGATTGATAATCATTCTTACGGCTCCAAGCATCACCATCGGAACTATAATCTTCACGGACTGCCTCGTATGTTAGAGAAGACTGTTTGACTGATACAAATTAAAACGCTGGTGGCTGACCCGTTGCCCATTGTCTCTCAGATACGTATGGACCCCATTTCTTCCAGTACTTTTCCCTATCCCTGTCTTGCTTCAAGCGTTTTTCTTCTTCCGTGAGGTATTCGTAGGTTGCATCGAGTTTAACCATAGTGATGCTACTGAGATAGTTAGCTTCAACGAGTAGGGTTAAGCTAGGGTAGGAATAGCTCACATTTATCACACCCAGCTCACCGACTTACGAGGTCGTAGGTGAAGAGGAGTTTGGAAATGAACGCTGCTGCCGAGATTTATGAGGAGTCGGCAGGTTTTGATAGGAAGAGAGAGGATAGGAATGATGGCTCTACTGGTGATAGCAACGGTCGGTCAGTTCCTTCTACATGGCGCTTGTTGGAAGCCTAAGCGTTGGAGCTTTGACGAGACATGGATGAGAGGGCAAGGCGAATGGCAGCTCTCAAGGATCAAATGGAATTCGTGAAATCCCATGCTCTGGAGCCTGCGAGTGACAGACGAAGATCAATATTGTTTGTTATTGAAATAAGGCAATGAACAGGAGTAAATCCGGTACCAGCAGTCATTTTTGCCATGACTGTTTTTCCGCTACCTAGTAAGAAGAGTATTGAAAGAGTCGGTGGCACAGCTCACTACCTATCACCAGCGATAGGAACAAGAGAAAACGGATAGCTCCACATTTTACCATTTCGCCGCCCAAATGCAGGGAAGGAAGGGTAAAATGTGGGTCATGGGCACGACAAGTCAGGTATCGGATATACGAGAACTTTGGCTCGCTAATCGAATTCTCGGCTGCACTCAAGTAAGGCCTTTGGCCGAAGTAACGAGAGAGGATTGTTGACGAAATTTGATTACGGACTACGAAGGTCTAGCTAGCTTAATATTTATGCTGATTGACGTGCTCAACAAGCCCTCGTCACAAGATTGCCCGGCACTGTACTCCATGGTGCATCTCGTTCCATGCGGAACTTATGAGCAACGGGTTAGTAATAATATGGGATTGTATGAGACAAAGATGCAGACCATGAAAGGGTTTGCCTAGGACTAGATTATCTTTGCCATCAATACTATTTTTAAAAAAAAATTATTTGATGTGTTTTCAGCAATTTAGCTATGAAACAAGGCCGGTGCTATGTGTACATGACTTTTTTGACGTTGGAGACACTCAAACTCTGGATTTCATTTGCAAATACCACTATAAGGTATACTCGCTTTCATAGACAGTCGACACTCCTCCGCAAGTACCCACCAAAGGGAAATTCAAAATCTCTGATTATCCAAGCATACCATCGCTGCGAGAAATGTAGTTTAGTTTTGCCTGATTTAAACCAGCGGTTTCCTGTCTCGAGTGGGATGTGTGTCCTAGCTATCCAGACCTTACTTGAGAAGCCGGCCAAGAGTGAGCGAGTGGGTTTTTATTGTACTACTTGAGTCTTCGACTATCTAGCACATTGGGCTCCTCTCTGGCCCAGGCCACACCTTGTACAGTGCTCCTGTCCTCTCTTGTTACTTGTAAGATCATTGATATATTGCCCATGATGAATAGCCATTCAGCTCAGTATTTACCCGTGGAATTCAGCCACCTTTTCCACGGAACCTTCTACCCAAAAAAAATAAAAATGGTAGCAATGGAAACTGCGTGCGCGGGAAAAAGTCTCAAAAAACCTGCAGCCCCAGCCAGGCGAGGCCTAGACACCGGGACCACATGAGGTGCGCATATTCATCTATATCTCCCTTCTTTGTAGCATTCGAGGCCATCTTGATCCAATCCACCATCTCCGTATCGGGTGCTGGGTTCGCTCCGGAAACTCATCGGATGGCTTTTCCTCCATGATCAAGGGTTGGTGACGAGAAGGGCTTCGACCCTAACGTCTGATCTGATCGTGGTTAGCTTCATGATAATGGTGATAGGGGGATGTGATGAGAAATGAAGACGATACAGATCGCGAAGGCGACTGGGAATCCTCATCGAAGTGAGGAGGTTGTTACTCAATCTTGGCTCTGCAGACTCTTCAGTGAGAGCTGGAGGTTCGTAGGGGACACCACTGACAGGTGTTGAGAATAGTCCCCCAAGCCGGCCAAGATGATGTACCACTGCACCATCTAGCCACGACGATATTTATGCTGTCTCCTGAGCTCTCGCAACCAAAGTTTTGGCGCACGCACAAAGCTAACTTTGTAGGACTTACTGTCGAAATCACAAATTTCATGTCCGTCAAGATTGTAGCCATGCTTCATATCATCTAGTGAACTTGTCCTGATCTCTCTCACGTCCACTCTATAGAACTGCCTCCCAGATCTTTGCACCGCACTTTGTTTCGTCTGTCGGGTATAAATATCGGCGTGGGCGTGTATGTGGTGGTCAAAGAGAGGTGTGGTGATTGAAAGGAGGATGTACTAAGTCGTACCTGCAAACTTGATGAGGTTTTGGTGGGGGCTGATCTCGTTGGGTGGGAATATTTGACATGGCGGAGAAGTTTGAATTATTGCCTCGTGGGCCAGCTTGTTCGGTATTGCGAAATTTGACTGGAATTGGCACTCGGAGAATATTTCACTCCCAGGTTCGTAGAGGACACCGTGCACAGGTGTTCAGTCTTGCCCTCCCACCAATACTAGACGGAGGCTACCGACAGTTCTCTTGAGATAGGTGCCTTTTCCACAAACTCAGTACGGATGGCAGTCTCGATCGGATGTGATTGGCCATGTCTACGCTCACAGTCTCAGGCTCCAATAACAGTTTCCAATACAGATCTCATCCTTTCTTCCACGTGCCAGTAGATGATGGCTAGCATGCTTGAGAAACCTGACTATCTAGGATAGGTGTCTCGCTTCGCATTAGGGCCCTAATTGAGACTAAGACATTTCCGTCAGGCATCTATTGCAACAAGTTCGGATAACTCCCCCCCCGCTCAGTCATCATAATCGCCTAAGCGCTGTCTGACACGGATGGCTGCAATCTAAAATTAGCACCAGCCGCCATAATTCCTGCTTTCAAGTTCCTGACTTGGACGGCCATTGATCGTCACCGGAGACGTAAAAGGCTAAATTTACCACTTCGAAATCTTTGACTGACAACGAGCACGTGGAAAGTAGATTGAGGTACGGTAAAGGGGAAGATGGCGACTTGCCAAAATATCCCCAACTTCAGAGGTGCTACAGCCGTGCGTGTCTAGCCAACCATATCTAACGAGTCTCAAGGAGGCCGTGTCATGTGGACTTTGAGTAACAGTTTAATTTTTCTAATTCATCGACAGGTTGCTGACTAAACGCTGGTAAGCAGTACCCCCAACGAAAGGTTTAGCAATCTTTTAAGAGTTGTGTTGGAATGAAATAACAATTGTTATATTAGTAAAGACTTCCTAAAGCTGCAATACACATTTCCTCTATTATATACATCATTCATAGTCCACGAGTGATCCAGCTCTGTAGAGCCAACACTAATGACTTCCTGCCCGACTGGTAACCACTGACAGTCAGCTATATACGTGACGCATACGTTATTTACCCAGTAATGATATTATATATTCTACGTCTCTAAAAGTTGACAGAGCCGAGATCAAGTCATCATTTGAACTTTGGGCCAAAAAACTATGTGACTACAGTAGATCATTAGGTGGACGGCCATCCTTAAATGTGCTTGACGCTGATTATTGCAGGCCCTAGGAAGCAATTGAGCAAAATAAATTGGAGGCCACTCGTTATGGTCATTGTGATGCTTAGATATAAACTTGCAGCAGGCGCTAGACATTGCAAATGCGGAAGAATGAGCCGAGTTTATAGGGACTTTGAAAAGCAAAGGAGAGATTAATAAGCGCCGCACACTAGTCCGAGCAGCGCATCTTGCGACTCACGAGAGCCTCTCGGCAAGGTGTCGGATGATAGATATTTAGATGATCTTCAACGAACATGTAAAGAAAAGCATTTGTTTTGGGATGGTATTATCTTCTCTATGCGGACGTCCGAATTTCAATCATCCACAAAGGAGAGCGTCAACAAGGTAAAGCCCCCATATTTCCCATCTCATGCCTACGATGCCCAATTTTCCTTTCGGAGATACAAATACTCTACTCACACAGGATGGATTTCTTGTAACCCATTTCTTGCCCGCCCCAGCTTCTTCTGCAAGTGACAACTCTCCAAGACATCCTTTGGACAAGATCGATGGTTGAACTGCGGCCACATGTGCCGGGATGTGCGCTGTATCAAAGGAAATGCCGATTGCTTGCGTCGGCCCTTTCCATGCCTCCCTGACCACTGTGGATGCCATGTATTTCCCGCTTTGTCTCCAATACGCCTGTGAGAGTTTTGGACTATCATCTACAATAAGACTCCCCCCGAATAAGGCAAATTAAATCAGGTGCCTTTGCAAGTCGGAAAATTGATACCGATCTGGCCGCGACTAAGGTTGGATGGAGGCTTGAGAAGTGAAGATGGCCAAAGCAGGGACAACTACACATGGACGGTAAGAGACAATGTGCATTGATGAAGCGGGATGCTGGGTGCTTAATGAGACATGGAGGTATGAACTGAACTTCCATCCGCGGTATCCTCTACAAACCTTGAGAGTGAAATATTATCTGAAAACCAACATCGGTCAAATTTCGCATTATTTTTGAAATTAGCCTACGAGGTCGTTTGAGATGGTGGGATTGACAAATATGGATGGCACTGTGGTGTTGCTGTGCTTCCCGAAGATGATGTGTGCAGAGTGAAGACCAGAGTCAGAAAGACTTGGGGGGGGGGGTCTGTACCTAAACATTTCCCCGCGTGTGAATATTGCAGCTCGTAGACACCGGCATGGCCCCGGCCGCCAATCAGGACACCGAAGCCAAATTGAAGTCAGTCACTAGAGCTTGTATGAGATATGCGTCGGGCCTGAACAGGTTATGTAGGGTAAGTTACGGCATGCCGAGGATATACAAAGGGATGCAGGACTACAGGATGAAGTGTCCACGATAAGTCCTGCGTCGCTGAGGTCTTGCAAACAGTCGACCTGCCAGCGGAACAGAATACCCAACACCAGTCTCATTCCGCATCTAGCGTGTGCTCAAGTCCGACCATGTAATTAGCCAAAACATCAGTCATGACACATAATGCTCGAGGTTAATATTGTGTACAGTCAGTAGCTTTATCCATGATGCTTGTTTGCCTTTTTGCACTCGTTCCCCATGATTGCTATCCACATGAAGGAGACTACCCTACTTATACCTATAGCTCGGCCATCTACCTTGACGTGGAATATCCCATCTCTCAGTGTAAGATATTCCATCATACGCTATAGAACAGTCTTCATTCTTGTGCATATTATCCACATGCAACTGTCTCTAGTGTCACTACCCAACCACATCTTGTATAAATCTCTTTGTCATCTACGACAGCTTATCTGATTGGCCGAGAGGCTTCACCTCACAACCGTCAAGCCCGCGGCAGCATTCACGGCACATGAGGTCAAGAACATCTCTGCTCGCGAGCTGCACAGCATTTCCGACATCCGACGCCTTACCAGAGTGAGGGAATCCGGGGAGGCTACTGAGCGATATGACGCCGTCCAATGCGAATCACAACCGACTTGCCAAACATTACGTTCCACGCAATCTTACAGGACTCGTTTGTTTAGGCAAAGACCAAGGAGATTCATATATACAAAGCACCGCGAAAAATCTATAGTCCTGCGGGATTTGTTCAAGAAGTCTTGAGGCTCAATGGAATGGGTATCCATGCCCAACAACATTCTATCCACTTTTCCAGGCCAAGGAGTGTCTCTAGATTCGTGCGCCATGCTTTCTTTCTGCTGGCGTATACTCTGAGGCCAGAGACTCATTGGACGAGGGGCGTGGTCCATGAAACGAGGGCGCACTGGGCCGTACTGGCAGAGGCTTCAGTCGGAGACAATCTTTCTGGAAGGGGAGTTTGATTTGATGGAGGCAATAGAATCATGGCCTCGTGGGCCGGCCTCAAAGATAATGCGAAATTTCCCGGATGCTCACTCCTCGCGGGTCTCGTTGCCCCGTCCTGTGAGCCGATTGTCGGCACACAGATCTACGTCTCAAGTCGCCTGCTCGGGCCATTATCGTGACTGACGGGCATCGCATTGCGCCAAAGGAACTGAACTCGGAGTCTCTCCATTACCGTGTGTCGTGCGAGTGCACAATGGCAGACTGTGAGGGCCAGATGCCATTTCATTCTGTCTCGACGGGCTGGCCGACGTGCCAACGCGCCCCATACCGCCTACATACTTGAACGGCCCAGCTACTGCTCAGCGCCTTGGACGGTTACAACTGTCAAGCTTCTACGTGGTGCCCTCTCAGTCCTGAGGCCTCTACTCCACCACTTCTCACGCTCTGATTTCTCCGTCAGATACTCGTCCTCAGCAACCCAAGGTTGGCGCACGAGGCTCCCCTCGTGTGGTCGGGAGGTCTTGGCTCTTGTTTCCATGCTGTGTCTAGTCGAGAGGCCTTTAGAGGCGGGAATCGCAGCTACACGCGGCCCCGCTTCGCCCTCCTGACAAGCATCTCAGTCGGGGGGGGGGGGGGGAAGATTGCACTTTCACGTTCTCAGGGGGGCTGATTTGATTGGACTTCCCGTCGTGCGAGTGTCTGATTGTTGCCCAGCGTCGTGTCGGCGCCCGCCCTCTCCACATGCGCCCAGCCGCGCATCCGTATTGAATCTTCGCTGCTCTCCACGTCGCCCACTGCTGCATGGAGATATGTGGAGAGCTCCTCACCGCTCCCTCACACCTCAGATGGAGTGTTTTACATCTACAATGTCGGTCCAACACACCCATTACTCTAGCTGGCAAAGACGACCCACTTTCTCGCCGCACCCACAGTGCTATCCCATGACCGGCATCATTCACCGACCGGCCCGCAGCCGAGCTTGAAAATCCCATCAACAGCAAGACGCTTCCCCATACCCCGCTAAAAGCAGAAGCCTAGTGTCGCCGTCAAACGATGACCCGCATGCATCTTTTTGATTTCCATCCAAAGTCGCGCTAGTTCCGACCGCCGCCAAGACCACGCCGGCGCCCTTCATGGCAGAAAATAGCGAGCCATCTATCCCAATCTCGCGCCGCTTGATTCCGAGGGGGGCGAGGGAGGATGTGGAATGGGGTGCAGCGCACTGGCGCGGACTACTAGGCTACCGTCCTGCGCTGATTACTTGGTTCGACGTTGCATACCTTGACCGTAGCCTGCGTCCAGCAGAATCTCCCCACGAGAGATAAATCGAGGCCGACGATTCGCCCAAGTCGCGTGTCCGCACTGAGCCTCGAGACGGTCCGGTCGAATCGTCGGCTCCGGCACAGTCCTTGGACCGGTCCTGATGCCAGGAACCGTGTTTAAACAGCATTCATCTCCCCCCCACACCCTTCGAACACCCCTCGCCTCCCACCGACCCATGCTGATGGCAGCGCGAATGCGGGGGGTTGTAAGTGGACGAAGCATCACTTGGAGCTCACACCGCTCTGTCAGTCTCTCCCTTGCAAGTGACGTGGGGAAATGCGATTGTGCCTCCTTGGGCCTGTCTAGTACGGCCAAACCCGTCGCAGTAGTCACAAACACGGTGATTATAGGAAGTGTGGATGTCTGGAGATACCAGACCTCCTTACACGAGACCCTCGCGAATGAGGACCGACCGAGCCGCGGGAACAATCACCATGGTGGTATTTCGAATGATAGCTAGACTACGAGTGCATCTAGCCCCGCAAGAATACTGCAATATGTATACGAAGCACTGGCCATGGTTCACAGCTAGATGAGTAGGAGAAATGGACAAAGCAAAGGGACAATGTGCGAATCGTGAGGCTGCTCGAATGTTGATTGTTAGGCATCTATTACACGAGCTCAATACATCAATTGAATCAAAAGTCATGATTAGATAGAAGCCAAAAGATATATCGCAACCATCGCACAATCTACTGCTAGAGGGGTTCTCGCGTCTACGTTAGACCGTACTTTTGGTTGGCTCTACACTTTTGTTTTCTAGCCTAACAGATATCTAGATGCGAGGGAGCCATCCACTCTATAATTCGAAAGGCTATTTCGGGATAAGTAGATGGATAATTGTCCTAAATTTCTCTAGGGCATGCCAATCTCTCGGGGGAGAGCGAGGTAGCCGACATGATTAAATATCATACGACGAATCACTGTCTATGTTGTTGGACACTCTCCATTTCCTATTCCCTACATCCATCATGGTGTGCATTCTCGGGGGACCCGGGTAGCCGCGAAAAGCCTAGATAATCGCGCCGTGCGCCATTATAATCCAGCTTCAACCCATCTTCTTCATGCTCTCCATAGTCGTCAGAGCAGCAGCTACAGACGGATCGAGATGAGCTACAATCGCTCTGCGAACTGACAGAGCCGGGTGAGCGACTATGAGAGCGATATGAGAGGCTCGATGTCAGGGACGAGGGCGTTGAGCTGTCTGAAGTGTATGAATGGTTGTCGATGGTGTTGAGATGGGAGGAAATTGCCTCCCTCGTCACGGCATCATAGTTGACTTCCAGGAGAAACTTGGCTGCACGAGGAGTGACGGGTCTTGGCGACTGTATCATGGAAAGGGAGAGAGGTCGGCCCTTGGGGATATCGAGCGCAAGGTTCAAGCTTTCGCGACGCGCCGTTCGTTTGGAAGGCGTCGATGGGGCCTTGTCGCAAACGGGTACAGAAGGCTTCGATGTAGCTTTTTCCTCTAAACTCGTTACATTAGTGTTTCGGCGGCTTAAATCTCGCGAGAGATCAATCTGGTCTGCTCACCAGGAACACTGAGAATGTTCAAGATACGTCTAGTAGTGGGCTCAGTTATAGATGGCTGAGCTGGATTAAAGGTAACGTGAAAGCCGTCAACAATGTAATAGTACCAAGCACGTTGTGCAGGCGATAGAGCGTGAAACCGAAAGCATCCTTTCCAATGTCCCGGACCTGCTTTACTTTTGTCCCTTGACAGCGGAAGCTGTCCAACGTAGTTATCCCACGACCCAACCAGCACGACCGTCTTGACCCTTGCCTTGGTTTCCAGGGAAAAAGTGAGCACTAGAGGCATGGTCGCGAGGCGAGTTGATTCCCTGCGTCTGTTGGGGGGAAAAAAGGTGATGAGAATTCGAGGGGTGAGCAATATCCAGACCGCTCCCCGGGAATGCCCAAGGTGTGAAAAGGGGGGCGAATTAACAATGGCCTGGCAAATAGAATAGAATCAAGTATTAAAAAATTATAAGAATAAATGGTTGGCGAGAAGGCAGACGGTTTCCGACCTCCAGTGGAAGGGATTTGAAGTGAAGACGCGCGACGAAAATAGAGGCCAGCTCAAAAAAAAAAAGAAATGGAATGTTGGAGAGAGAATGGTCGACTTTGGGGGGGGGGAGAGGAGGCTTTTGATCAGCAAACAGGGCGCGCCATACACCAGAGCCTTGTAGAACCGAGTGCGACATCAATATTCATGATGTCGTAGTCATGGGCCGCCTTTGCTGCTTCTCGGCGGCTAGGCAAAGCCTGCAGGCAGGCCCTAATCGAGCAGCCAATCACTCTTCGCCAACGACTAGCTGCACTATAGAATCAGTCGTCTCGACGGCATCCCGCGCAAAACCCGGTTATTTAGCGCGGTATGCTGGCATTCTGTCGCCTCGAACGCTTGGTTTGGATTGAGGCAAGATTACTGGGGGTATATTTGCCCCATGAGCTGCGCGGGAGATGGAAGGAGATTAGTTGCCATGCACAGCAGCCCAGCACGTCAAGCATGCGTGATTGGTATGGAAAAGCCTCGTGAGATTTCTTTTCGTTAAATGGATGAGGACGGCCGACTTTTTTCCTGTGCAGACTTGGGTGTAATTGAAGCCATCTATAGTCGTACCCTTAATAACTAATCGTATAGCGTGTTCCGAGAATATACCACTCATCCTTCGAGATACGATTTCCATGATTTCGGAAAGGTCGGCCAAGGAGATGCTCATTAATATTTGACCACTGCAATTGGAGGAGGCTACAGATGTCGAAGGATAAGTAGCTCTTATCGATGCGCCTTGTTGACCACGGGGTTAGATATCTTTTCCGATTCAAGCTTCTCGCCCTCCCTATGGCTGCATCTGAAGATATACCAGTCCGTGGTCAGAAGTTTTCTACTTATTTCATGGTTTGGCATGCGGGGTGCTTTGTTACATCCAGACTCCCAACATGACTCTTAAAATTGGATCGAGCTGGCCGAGTTTATAATTTTCTGCAGCGCAGAGTTTGCGTCCAGCGTGAATGATTGGACGCCGTGACTACACCGACGTCTTGAGTCGGATCAATCTGACTTTCCTCGGAAGCCATATTTTTCTTCAGTCTCGGGTACCACGCGTTTAGGCCTTGGGCGCCTCCATCATCTCCAAATCGTTGGCCATTCCAGAACTTAGTATTGTCGAAACCCGTGCCTCGCGGTCGCATTCGTGGGCTCTTTTCGTTGAAGATTTAAAACGAGCTGGAAATCCGAATTCGCTAGGATACCTTTCCCATGCTAGTCTATCTCATCGCATGCCGCTTTCATCATGACCTTCTTCGTACGGGTGTATATTGGTAGTAGTGAGGTAATTGTGTGCATAGGTCTCAGAGCTCGCTTGTTTCATGTTGAGGGTCAAGCTTGGTAACCTGAAGAGCTCCAGGTAAATTTTTTGTTATTCTGTGATGGCTAGGTTTACCCTGAAAAGTCTTTGAATTGCATGTCGCTGGGAATGGATTTCCCTTTTTCGCGGTAACATCTCTGCCGACTGAAGTTGTTATTTCATTTTATTGTCCTGTCCAAGTCTATGACTGTGTAGGATATGCGGGTCCTCTCTACCTACAGGCCAAGGATACCTATACTAGTAGTATATCCCCTCCTATGCCTCCCATACAGCTCCCCTAAAACAGAATCATCCCTCACAAATCCAGATTCGATCATAGAATTAGATGAGCCCTTGCCCTTCATCATCTCCCCTCTCCAGCCAACGAAACGAAGGCCATTTGCGGCTGTATGGTAGCCGGGAAAAGTAGGCAAAGCTACCGGGTGCGGTGCTTCTCTAATACCAACATTAGGACTAAATCTGAAGACATAGTGGCCCTTCTGAGGCGTTCAAAGAGGCCGGCCAGCTGGGCGCTGCAGACTTGTGTGCACCTCGGGAAATTGACACTCTGTCTTTCTAGCCTCCTTCCCGAAGGTCGTGCTGTAATATCAGAAAAGTCTTGACAGAATGTGATTGCTGTATGGTAGCTTAGCCCGACCTCTTTTGTGCCGTCTAGGGTACTGGGGAATGCCGTTGACTCATCGACAATAGAAGCCCTCCTAACCAATTAGTATAAATCTCGCTCATGGCGCTAAAAAACGTTCCAAAGTTGATAACCCCTCGAAAATGTCGGTCCCAGCATGGTCTTCAGAGACCTGGTCCCCTCTCGCTCCACACCACATCCGCCTGAATTCAATGCATTAATACAATCATAAGATCTGTTCCGCTCTTGTATCCGACTGTATTCCACCCAGAAAATACTGATGACAAGATCAAGTCGTTCACAGTCTTAGACTCAGAAGAGACTGTAATAAAATTCTCATCTCATCTTACTGTTGATAGGTGCCAGGTTTCAGAGCCCTCGATCCTAATTCTTGGTTTTTTAACAAACTTAGCAGTTCGTATGTTACGGACCCCCTTCTCACGAGCTCGGCGCATCAATATCGATAATACCATGGCTTGGAGCATGATTGAGATAGCCTTGATCATGTTACATCTCTTCTTTTCCCATCCCCGAAGTCATGGTTAAGCGCTCTACATATAGCCCAACGCTAAGATGCTCAATAGCTTGCTCATGTGGGGAAGAAGATTGGTCAGACGAATAATTTCATGACTTCCCATGAAGAGAGCTTCGCTGCCTACGTGGTGGACCACGGCACGCATTAGAGGGTCCACGCTTATTGAGAATTGGCCGAGTAATCGAGCATTTACGATGAGGTTCAAGGCACGTATTAAATGTTACTATCTGGAATGGCCATCTTTGCGTGGCTTTCATCGGCGTGCTAGGCAATTGGCACCCACTGCACTCTGTGCGGGCCGGATCAAGTGAGTTGATGGAAGAGTGCAGATGAAGCCTTGTCCCAACCAAGTGAACGGGGCCACACCAATACTCATCTATCTGTTCGCTCATCATGCGCCAAGTACCCCAAAAACGCGAGAAATAGCAAATACCTTCTTGCAATGTTTGCAAGACCTGCTGGTGTGGTTTATCATACTCTGAAAGTAAATTTTGAATTTTAGTGATGGCTCGTTTTTTTGCATCAGATTTTAATTGCGGATACAGCTATCTAGCTATGACACGATATCCGAGAAGACGTACGGAATAGTTGCCTCGACGTAAACCTAGAGCACTCATGCCTCGGATTTTATTTGCAAGTACCACTGCGAAGTTGTGCCGGCTTTCTCTTCACCCCAAGTCACCCGCATCCGTGAACACCCACCCAGGGAAACGTCTCAGAAACCCTCAGCTATCCAAATATGCCTTCATCGTCCACTGAATTTTCTCCACGCATAATGTCGTCTCGGGCTTCTCTTTCCCAAGTGGAATAGGTGCCCGAGCTGCTCAAACTTTACTAGAGGTCAGTACCAGGAGTCCGACTACACGCCCGGGCTCGTTGACGACACCGCGGACAGGCGTTCAGTCACTGCCCACCATAGAGTCCGCAGATTAATCAGTAGAAGATCACAACAGTGTTTACTCGGTTAAACACCCTGAACTGCCGAAAAGCATCAAAGTGCTTGCTAACAGAGACATCTATTTTTTGGAACAGCACAGAAAAGATTCCCGGATTAAATCATCGGGTTGGAGCTATTTTGAGCCTGTGGCTCTTGAATTGTTATTCATTCAATACGTATGCAGTTATAGAGCAATGACAAAGATCGATTTTTGAATACTTTTAGTTGACTCTTTTGGCGTTGGAGACACTCCTACTCTGGATTTCATTCGCAATAACCACTGCGAAGCATGTTTCCTTAGGCAGAGTAGCCGTCACTCTTCACTGATTATACATCAAACGAGAAATTCAAAGAGCCCTGCTTCTCCAGGCACACCAACACGACGAGAAATGGTCGAGATTTGCTGGATTCAAACTAGCCATATCCTGTCTCAAGAGTGATCTGTGTCTAAGCTATCCAGCCCCACTTGGAAGATCGTCCCGGATGATCCAATGGTTCTTGTATTGCGTCCGACAGTCTTCTTTCACTTTTGAATCCCAACATTCGGATAATGCGTTATCCGCATGAAAGACAAGTCCTGTAGCGTCAGTATGAGATGTGTAAATCAACAATCGCCCCTCAATTTTTTTTCGAAAGATCAATCTCATCACGTACTACAGCATTACCATAGCTTTAAGTGTATGAATTTTATCACGCCAGCCGACACTTATTTTTTCAGGGAGGACAAAGGCTGAACACCTGTCAGTGGGGTCCTCTACGAACCTGGGGTTGAAATATTCCCCCCGAGCCGAGATTCAGTCACGAAAAAGGGTGAATTGGAGAGTTTTTGTCGATTTGGCGATGGGGAGGAGTGGTGTTGGCTTATTTTTGGTCGAAAATCTGACTTGCAGAGATTTCACGACTGCACGACTCAACAAAATCAACCATCTACACCCCAGATACGAACTGCAGACAGGCTATAACCTGTCTCATGTTCGTATCACAACAACCGACACCTTCAATATCTTAATATTTTTCTCTGGATCATCATTTCCTACCAAATTCATCTCGCGGCCCTCTCCACAATCATCTCACCACCTAACAAAGCAATCCAATACCTCCAAAAGTCATATCGTCAACAAAGAAGTAAGAGGATGTCCGAACCTCCGCAACTGCCAGTCGCCGTAAAGGTACGGTCGAAATGCCGGCCTTGAATGCGTCCTCACCTCGGCCAAGGGCACCAACAACTCGACCTACGACGAATCGCCACCGACGAAATAAGCACGAAATTTCGCCGGCATACCAACTAGAGCGTTTGACAGAGGCTGGGGCACCGGTGCCTCGGTCTTGAGCTCTCAGTCGCGTTTTGTACCTCCTCGGTTAGGGGTACGGCAGCGACGGGGCGAGGCTGGAGGGGTGGACATTCTACAAAGTTTCTGGGATGACGAGTTTGACTAAAGCACAAAGGGATGCTGTATGGGAGAATGATAGGGGATACAAACTGAGGAGGCTTTGGCGGACGACTGGATGAGGCCTCCAATGAAGAAAACGACCCTGGATGAGATGAGGAGATGCTGAGATGAGCTAAAGCTGGGACTTAATGGAAGGGAAAAGTTACAGATCGCGAAGGTGTCAAGGGCTCGAGCGCGTGGTGGCCGAGGCTGAGGAATTTGCGCTGCGGCGCGTTAAAAAAGGCTTCTCTGGACGGTTGGGCTTGACATGATTCAACACATGGGTGAAGTCTGAGGGGGTCCGGTCATTTAGGTGGGACGAGGTAGATGTACATAATGGTAGTCAACCTGATCCAGCCCGGCCCCAGTCGTGCTCAAGCTCCAGTAGGAGTGCGACGGGAACCAATGTACCCAGCACGTAAATGAACAAAACAAAACAAACCATATATTTCCAGGAAACATTGCCCGTCGCTCAGAACAGTAGTCTACGAACACAAGCTCTAGCTAGAATCGGACAGGGATCTGTAGTTTAGAGCACCAGCCATTGCTAACACTGAATTCCTCCAAAAAATTAGGCATCGTGAAGCCGCCTACTGACAACAATAGCCCCCTCCGCAGATCCGAGAACCCGCGTGCTTGAATGTTCATTTCCACCGCTTGGACAGATCGAGTACCAGCTGAGTGGCTAGGACAAGGATTGATGAGGAGAATTCCGCTTTCTTTGCGAGGAGGTTGGACGAGAATACGAGTGGTCGGAGTGGCTGTAATTGCCTATGAGGAAATGGCAACGCCATCTTAGGCAGCGATAGACGGTGACGTGAATTCAGATGAAAACCGAGCTTCCTAAATTTTCCATCCTGCACCATGAGCTCCGCTGCGCATGCCTCGAGAATCACGCAACCAGAGTGTGTTCGTCCAGACCTACATTAATTGGAGTGGTGACTTTGTAGAATCAGCCTCGTCTCAGTTGTATGTTTAGATTCAAGGATTGAAAGTGGGCGTGATAGCATTGATGGTCAGTGGATAGAATCGTTTGATTGTCTATTGTGCTGTGCTATTCTCTACCTGATGTCTCCATATTACCACGTCTAAATGCCAAGACATTAGGTAGAATAGAACAGCACAATAGACAATCAGACGATTCTATCAATTAATCATCAATGCTATCAAGCCCATTTTCAATTCTTGAACAGTTTAGGATGTTGAAAAAGTTTATAGTAACTAATCAACAATGCTTCCCCTCTAGCGGAGAGCTAGTCACTATTTCTATTATAGTGACAATTAATCATGTGTACATATGACATAGTCAGCAAAGCCACCCTGGCCTGAACGGGCTGCAAGAGGTGACTATTAGCGTAGCCATTAAGGCTCTGAAGATATGGGGAGCTGCCAATATTGGCACTAACTCGCAGTTGGTCGTACCTTTTGCCTGTATTTTTGTTGGAAATGGAGACACGGAGTGTTGTGGACGTATGGGCCCTCCATTTCGTCTAGGTTCCCGACACGATCTTGTGTGTGTTTAAGAGGTTGGAATGGGTAATATGGTAGCGCTTCAGGCTACCTATTAGATATACGAGCGGCTGTATGGCGTGGGCACAAGGAGGTTATTGGGGGTTTTCTATGCCTAGATGGCGCCACACTCGTTTATGGTGTGGCTTAGGCTACGTGTCGCTTACACTTGTACTTGTAGCGCACACTTTCCATACTTTTAGCTTTAATCCGAACATGACACTCTTTTAGTCAACTTCTACTTTCGTTCCATGAATATTGCGCCCATTTCATTGCGCGATATTTCCAACAATTTTCGGGTCCATCTTAATGCTTCATAATTGAATATCGTAGTATTTCTCGCGTCACTCGTAACGGCCTATGGATGGGCTGAGCGACACGTGACCTGTTTTAAGAGACGTAAACTGGTTAGAGCTTCGATTCAACCAAAATTAATCAAGGTCAACGAAGGACGACCACTGAATACTTGTCCACTGTGTCAAGGACAATATCGAGATTTAAATATTGTCGCAAAGCTAATATTTTCCACTCCAACTTGAGTGCATTTGCAAAGCTTCTCGATAAATTGTCGGTCAAAGGGAGCTGTGTTGGTTCTAATTGGTGAAGCCCGCGCTACAGAGATTTCAAGAATAAACAGCGAATGAAGAAACTCAGTATCAAGGCCATAATCAAGTCGCTTTCAGGGTTTGGTTGGCACCACTCCTTTTTTCAGTACTCCAAGTCTTCACTACTACCATATCAAATAATTACACAGAAAATAGGCAACTCGCAACTTCCTCTCCAATTCCATTCCCAGTGAAACATACAACGACCAAACTAACGATACTTTGGATATGGAGATGATTTAGTTCTTTGAAGGCATATGTCGAGAATTACTGATTTGGGCATCCGGATATGAAATTTCCTAGTAGAGAATGGGGCCAGTGATATCAGCAAAGACTGATACTTGGCCGTGGAAACTGTGACTGTAGATGACAGGGAGCAATTAAGGCTAGAAAGATTCATCCGAGGAGATGGTAGGGATCTTTGTTCTCCTCCCTACTTGTTACATTTGTTCGCCGCTGAACTATTGGCGGCGGATATCACGAGACTTATCGCTACATAATTGCTAGCTCACTCTATGTAGAATATTCAATCACGCTTATTCATATCGTCTTCGTACATTCATCTCCTCGCATAGAATTACACCATCAATGCCGCTCAGGAGGCAGGAAACCCCAGATTCATCGCAGCGGGCATCACGCCACGCGTAGCAATCTTCGTTTTCAAACGTCCGTGAAGGAGCAATTATAGTGGCTCTCCAGGGAAGATAACTATTCATCAAGCTTATGAGACTATTTCGGATGCGGCAGATGAGTATAAGCCCATGTACTCGAACCAAGACCCTACCTCAACTTTTCAACCCCAGGCTCCACCGGATAGAATTAGCGCCTCCTCAAAGACTCCCAAGCTGCCTCAAAGAGGACTAGAACTCCCGCTGACAGTAGGGAGATGGTAGACTCAAGTGTTCGAGTCGTAACTTCTACCTCAGAAGGAGTGATGAATGAATTTGCAACTGCAACTCTAGGCAAATAATCCCGGGTCCGGATATCTTTGCAGTTTACCACCTGCAGTTGCAGCAAGCGTGAGAGCTATCGTTGCGCATAGCGTCGCTCGGATTAAAGCAGGTCTTCCGGCTTTGAAAATTGGCTCTTGGATCAACTAACACAGTCTTGGAAACATACGACGACTATGCTAGCCAGAGAGGCACCTGTTTCACGATCTAGTGCACAAACTCCTGCCGTTCACTTTGGGCGGTCCATGTATAATGCTGGCCTAAGGGTCCGCTTAGTCTTTTTTTTTGCATCAGATTTGAATTGCGCATGCAGCTATCTAGCTATGACACAATATCGGAGAAAATGTACAGAAAAGATGACTCAATTTACAAGTAGAGCACTCATGCCTCGGATTTCATTTACAAGTACCACTGCGAAGTTATGGCGGCTTTTTCTTCACCCCAAGTCAACCCTCATCCATGAATACCCACCTAGGGAAACGTCTCAAAAGCCCCGAGTTGTCCAGACATGCCTCCATCATCCACTGAAATTTCTCCGCGCGAAATGTAGTCTGAGGCGTCTCATTCCCAAGTGGAGTAGGTGCCCAGGCTATTCATGCTATACCAGAGAACACCACCATCGTCGACTTGTGTTTATAGTGTCCGTTGCACTCTCGCAAGCGAAGTCTTGGCGCGCACAAAGCTCAATTCGTAAAACTCTGCCAAAATTCAAAATCACACACCTGTCGAGATTATACCCATCTTCAGCATCATCTTGTAAACTTGTCACAAACCCTCTCACATCCGTCTCAAAGAACTGCCTCCCAGATTTTTGCGCCACGCTTTGCTTCCTCCGTCGGGTGTAAATATCGGCGTGGGCGTGTATTTGGCGGCTAGCTGAGGCCAGAGAATAGTTGATGAGAGGTGTGGTCATTGAAATGAGGATGTACTTGGTCGTACTTGTAAACTTTACGAGACTCAAGTAGGAGTCGAACTCGTTGGGAGTGAAAATTTGACGTGGCGGAGAATCATGAATTATTGCCTCGTTGGCCAACTTCTTTGGTATTGCGAAATCTGACTGAACTCGGCTCTGGGAGGATATTTCACCCCCAGGTTCGTAGAGGACACCACGTACAGGTGTTCAGTCTTGCCCTCCCAACCATTTGGTTGATTTAGCATTTTGAGTTGGTGTGACATTGTTGACGTCTTGGCACGATTTAAGGGTACGAGGCAGAATTGTCAGGATCGTATAAATTTATCATGTATCACTATTGTAGATTGAGTGGACAAGAACATGAGCATCTTTTATCCCAAAGTATATTGTTATCTGATCAGATATCGAGATACGGCCTATGCAACACTCCAAGGCACCCACAAGTCTGCAGCGCCCGGCTGGCCGGCCTCTTCGAACGCCTCAAACGGGTCACTATGTCTTCGGATTTAGTCCGAATATCGGTGATAGAAGAGCTCGGCACCCAGTGGTTTTACGGTTTTCCCGGCTGCCATACATCCGCAAATGGTCATCGTTTCGTTGGCTGGAGAGGGGAGATGATGAAGGGCGAAGGGCTCCTCTAAGTGTATGATCGAATGAGGACTTGTGAGGGGTGTTACTGTTTGAGGGGATCTCTACGTGAGGCGTAGTGTAGAATTCTACCCGCGCAGGCAGATCCATTGCTACCATTCTCGTTCGTGGTTGAAGGTTGCGTAGAAACGCGACTGCATTCTTCGACTAATGACGGAGCTGAATGCTGATCCACAACGAGCATGACATGAGATCTTTTCCGGAGCATGGGAGCACTGTAGAGACACTTGCCTATGTTGGGGAGTTGCGAGCACAATGAAACCGGACCGTCGGTGTGCGACTGGGATGGCTCTATCCCGAGCCAGCACAACTCTCGGCATAAAATCACAAATAAGCAGGGTATCAATCTGCTGACCAGCGAAAACTGGGCTGCTCGACCAGCCCGTCCATGTCTGCGCACGCTCTGAAGACCAGGGCCAAATTAGTAAGTGTCATCACTGCTCAACCTCATCGGGACAATTACTTGCCGACGAAAGAGTCAAAGGAGTTTCGAGAGATCTTTTAACGATAGGTGTATCATGAGAGTTTCAGTCTTAAGCTTGGATCTCTAGGCATTGCTGGAAAACGGGTGCAGTTAATCGAATATTTTCTCCTCCATCCTCGTGAATCTGCACATGGGAACTGGATGTGACATTACATGACAATCTATTTAGTATTATCCAGGACCAAGGTAACCTGCAGATGACTGAGCTAATTTATATTTGAAACATTACATCTCGTACGTTAATTCCTCTACTGTTCGTGCAATAGGTGTCCTCCTCAGACTCTGCTGGTTATATTTTGCCTAGCATAAACGAAGCCAAGTTGAGGTGATTTGTGTCTATTTAAGTAAAATTCTACTTCTCCATTCACTTGAAAGTCCTTGAAAAGGTCTTCCACGACTGGAGCTATGTGTTGTTTTAGATGAGGTTAGAGCATCAAATTTTACTGATCCGTCAGACAGTTTGAATGTCAATATCGTCTTATACACAGATGAATCTGAGAACATATATTTTATTGATCACTAATTAAACAGGAGGTATGGACCACAATAATACAGCTACCGACTTAAAAATAAAACACCATTCATTCTCCACTAAAGACAAGTACTCTCTTATTTATTAGCCTTTGCCATTGTATTTAGAGCTGATCCATTTTTGAACCACTCAATTTGTGGCTCATTAAATGTATGAGCCAGTTTTATCTCAAAGGTTTTTCCATTCTTTGGATGGACCCTGAGAGTAATTGGCTTGCCAACTGATAGTTCTGTGCACATCAAGTCCAACTTATCTTCTGGTTGTATTCTGTCGTAGTCTTCTGGCTCGACAAACGTCAACGGGAGCATACCTTGCTTTTTAAGGTTTGTCTCATGGATGCGCGCAAATGACTTCGTGATGATGGCAAGTCCACCCAAGTGTCGGGGTTCAAGAGCGGCGTGTTCTCTCGAGGACCCTTCACCATAATTCCAATCACCAATAACAACCCAAGGAATGTTTTTCTTCTTGTAGTCTCTAGCTGTTGCCGGAACAGACCCAAACTCGCCTGTGGTGAAGTTCTTGACCTTATTAGCCTCTCCATTCATAGCATTAATTGCACCAATCAACATGTTGTTCGAAATATTATCTAGATGACCTCTGTACTTCAGCCAAGGGCCTGCCATGGAAATGTGATCAGTTGTCGTCTTGCCTTGAGCCTTTATAAGTATCGGAATGTCAAGCGCGTCTTTTCCATTCCAGGGCTTGAAAGGATCAAGAATCTGTAGTCGATCACTTTCAGGAGAAACTTGTACAGAGACTTCGTCGCGAGAAGCTGGTGGTGCCTGATAAGTTTCTTTCCCCGCATCGTATCCTCTGGCTGGTAATCCTTCACCTGTTGGCGGTGATAGCAAGAACTCTTTTCCGTTCTTATCTATCAATTTATCTGTTAGAGGGTTGAAGTGGAGAGATCCAGCGACTGTCATCGCCACGACTAATTCAGGAGATGTGACAAAGGAGTGGGTTGCAGGATTGGCATCATTACGTCCTGTGAAATTCCGGTTATATGATGAGATGATGGAATTTGGGGTTCCTTTCTTGACGTCCTGACGGTCCCATTGTCCAATGCATGGCTATTTAATTCTTAACAAAGTTTCTCACAAAAAGATTAGTGTTATACGTACTCCACAGGCATTTGCAAGAACTGTTCCTCCAAACTCCTCGAATGTCTGAAGCTGTCCGTCACGCTCAATAGTAGCACGAATTTGCTCCGATCCAGGAGTGACAGTAAATAAAGCTTTTGACTTGATCCCATGGTCAAGAGCGTCACGAGCCACTGACGCTGCACGTGACATATCTTCGTACGATGAATTGGTGCAGGAGCCAATCAGTCCGACCTTTAACTCTTCCGGCCAGTTGTTTGCCTTCACAGCCTCACTAAATTTTGAGATAGGTGTTGCAAGATCAGGGGTGAATGGTCCATTGATATGCGGCTCCAGTTCGGACAAGTTAACCTCAATATATTGATCGTACTCAGCACCCTCATCTGCTTTCAAATCTTTTGCGTATAATCGGGCAAAGTCTCCTATTTTATGGCGGCTAGTAGCTGCTAGATAATCATACATCCTATCATTAAATGGAAACAAGGATGTTGTAGCTCCGATTTCTGCACTTGTAACTTGTCAGCAATAATTACGGATCAAGAGGTCGAAGCTAGTATTTACCCCATATTACAGATCGTACCCATTCCGGTGGCCGAGATTTGATCAGTGCCAGGCCCGAAGTATTCAACTATAGCACCAGTACCACCCTTGACAGTTAAGATGCCAGCTACCTTTAAAATTATGTCTAGAAATTGGTTAAAATTTTGTAGTAAAAATGGTTAGCGTGCTTACCCTTAGGAGAGCTCCAACCAGAGAGTTTGCCAGTCAGCTTTATACCGATGACCTTGGGAGCCTTGAGCTCCCAAGGAAGGTTGGCCATAACGTCAACCGCATCAGCTCCACCTACACCAATCGCGCACATACCGAGACCACCAGCATTTGGGGTGTGGGAGTCAGTTCCTATTAACAAGCCTCCAGGAAATGCATAATTCTCTAGCAGAATTTGATGAATAATTCCAGAGCCAGGTTTCCAAAAGCCAATGTTGAACTTGGCGCACGAGCTTGATAAAAAGTCGTAAACTTCTTTATTAATATTTTGTGCTCTCTCCAGATCTTTGGGTCCACCAGCTTGTGCTTCTATTAAATGGTCGCAGTGGACCGTAGTGGGGTTCGCAACAGAAGGCATCCCCGCGGACATAAACTGTAGGATGGCCATCTGTGCTGTTGCATCTTGACATGCGACTCTATCGGGCCGTAATTTAAGATAAGAGACGCCGCGCTCGATTTCCTGGTTGTGTGGATCGTCAAGATGGGAGTAGACAATCTTTTCCGAGTAAGTTAGAGGGCGATTCAGTCTCGAGCGAACTATGGCAAGGTTCTCGGCCATTTTCTTATAATTGATGAAATTATTGGTTTCTTTGTTATTTTGTAAGACTTTGCCATCTAACAGAGACCCCGAAGCTGTCGCCATACGCCGGTTGCAGGGCAGCGCGAGTATTCGTCGCTGAAAGGCCCTGACGGCCGTAGGTGATACCAACATGATGTCAAATACGAGCCAAAATCTTGTAGTTGAGATTTAGAAAGGGATGAGAAGATGGGTGTGCCGGAGGAATTGCGTAAGAGCTGTCATCGGCCTTATAAACTAAACGTGCTACTGAGAACAAGTTTCAGCTAGGCTCATGAGCCGGCTTCGGCCAATGAGCGAAGGGGCAATTCAATGCGCTGTGATGTTATCGTTAGGATATAATTGGACCGATTATATTACTAGACAAGCCGTAAATCCCAGGCCAATCATGTAGACAAATAAATAGCCGCAACTGATGTATAGTATAACATAGTACGTGTGAGTTCGCTGAAATATATGTTTCAGCCAAGATTCAATAGAATATATCTAGAGGCGCCTAATATCTAACCAGAGTCAGATTAATGATTTGTTTCCATCTCTGACCTAAATTATACAACTCATTCATAGATTATGGGGGACCTTTCTGCCAGCATGCCAAGGATACCTTATCTTCGGGGAGTGTATCCCTACCCACACTCTCACGAGTGAATTTAATCCTTATTTTTATTGCCTCTAATTCGCAAGCCGATAATTATTTGATTGATATCGGAGTTGCACGACGTACGGCCAGCCCTCCTGAGTAAAGTAGGACAAATTCTACGAATACCAATAGTGCAGTGGGATCAATGTCAACGAAACCATACATTAGCTGTATACTTGTACCTCCTCCACAGTCTCAGACTCAGGAAGATAACAATACATTAATCAACGAATCAATATCGAGTACAGTATCTTCATCTTCGCACACATTCTATTTCCGTTGAAAACCCGCGATTTCGGACCCAATAACGCTCGACCTCACCTTTTGCGGTGTTTGTGTACAGGATCATATAGATCTGCTTGAATAACTAGGTTCTTGACCTTCCCTCTTGCAAACACTTGAGGATTAGAGTTTGATATATCGAGAAAGTGAACACATGCCAATGTGATTTTGTGCGAATGAAATAGATGGTATATCCATCACCGAGGTTTTGATTGATCTTTTAGTGTTGGTTGGAAGTCTACAAAGCTTCATCGCCCTGGTACAATCCATTTTTTGGATAACAGATGTCGAGCCTTACCTACCGATCTAGGAATACCTAATTTCCAGCTTTGATTATATGGCTCAATGGCATTGTAAAGCTGCCGAGAGTTTCCAAATGAAAAGTGAGTCCAAGGGTTCGGCAGTAACCGTCTTACCCGCTCACTCACATGCATTGATCCATTCCCTGTCCCCATGACCCATCAAAGCACTCCAAGACGGAAAAGAAAAGGAGTTAATTGACACAAAAGTGCTTAGCCGTCGGCAAAATGTTTTTGGGTGCGCAGCGGTCCGCGGGACTGATTTCTATGACCTTGGCGCTCCATTTTACGATTGGTTAGGAATGGATACGATGTAATTGTTAATGACCATATCGGTAGTATAGATAGGCACCTGATTCATTAAAAATTTTACGACATTTAGTTAAGTTACCATTCCAAGGCCTTTGGGCGTAGAGATGCTGGGGAATATCACGCATAAGCCACATCTTGCTTAGACGCTTCATTAATTACGTGTTGTTTAAGCTTAAATGGCACTCGGGGAATAAGCTTTTGCCACTACTTCTTTGTCTCTGCAGCATTCATGAACTCTATGGATTGCCGTGAGTAAAGCTAGAGTGTGTTAGCGAGCTTGATCGCATGGGGGCGTTGCACCTCGTTTTGCAAGGATATCAGCCTCGTGGCTTCCTTTGAATCCGTAGTGGCAGAGCATTCATATCACATTGAGCCTGTCGGAATATGTGCGTGATAGTTCTAGCTTTAGCCAAGAAGTGGTGGTTTATTGGTGCTCCAAAATGGCAGCGTTTCAAGAGCATATTTGATTTTTCAATGTCGCAGGCTACCACTTCAAGAATGTCTGTCAATAGCCATGGATCGTCGAAATGACGATCGGTTTCAAGGTTAAAACATCTGTTAATGCTATTCGCGCTTGAACTTCATATAGACTGAGATTTGAGCACAAGATAAATTTCTTTTTCTTAAACAGCCTTTTGATCTGGTTGATGTGTCGACCACGTCCGCCACAGTTGAATTTACCACCTTGTCGCCGAAAATTGCACTGCTAATGAGGTTGCAAGCAATTTCCTGAGCATCACCCTGTCGCTCTTGATTGAAAAGACCGAGATTCCTGCCGCGATTTCGCGCAAGGAGAAGGATTTTTTTATTTTACTCGTAGTTGAGTGGGGATCATCCCAACAGCGCAAGGTGCGAGGTCGAGCATCCCGAGAGAGCTACACCTTTAGCTCGTGAAGGAGTAGCGATGCGGATCGAGGCAATAAATCCTGCTTGCTACTCTCTATGCCTTATTATTGAGGGTAAACTCGGTTGCTCAAGCACCCGTGAGGACGGCCTTCAGGATAGGACTGATTAAGCTTTTCGGACCATGACCAATATTCAACTTCCAACTTCCAGCCACATCACAAGCTGCTTCGGAATCCCAAGTGTATAAAAGTTGCAGCCACTGACAGGGACATGGACCGCGAACGGTAGGAATTCATCGAGTTTGTTTACATTATCAAAAGTATTACTAATACAGAGTACGTGAAGATTTCAATTGCCGTTTAGCCTAATCCTTAATAACACCCGACGTGTTGGCCTCTACACAACCCAAACGGAGCGAAAGATAGCTAGGATATTATCATTTTGCAGTGGAAGGGGTAGATCCCTCCAAATCTAGTTCTCGAGCTCACTACTTACACAAATGTACGATAAAAACAGGAGAAGCGTAAAGGCTCTACCAACCTAATCTTTTACTAACAAGGGAAATTCAGTCCAACGGAGCACCAAGTTTCCTCATAGGAGGATATAAGTTGTGCCTAGCTTTCAAACTAACGAACTTCTCTCGCCAGCCCAGGCTTTCAGGTTTTGACGCAAGTAAAGCTTCTTGTGATGGATTCCTGAGCCTAGTATCAGGCAGGATACCGGACAGAAGATTAGTTGTGGAATTTTCCCTTTCCGCGTGAAAAAGTTAGAACGGAGTCTTGGTGCTGTAAACAGCGGTGGCATTGTGCATAGTCGCCATTCTCAAGCCGCCGAGCTGTTACATAGCCGATACTACGTCCCTCTTATCGGCTTTGTCTAAAGGGCTGGGCAATTGACAGCCTCTACGCCCTTTTGGAACTCGATCATGAGTGGGGCCGTCTGCATTAGGTTTACTACCATTAATTACGAGACCCTCGCCCCATCGGTATAAATCTTTATCCCCAGGCTCAACCCATGTAATTCATCGCATCAAGTTCGACCGTTCAGAAAACCCTTCTTTGTTCGCACCCTAGCCCTTGACGTCCTTGTCGTCTCTAAAGTTTATTGTTATTTAAGGCCTCGGCATTATCCTGGTCCAATACTTCATTGTAGGGATGTCGGTATTCTTCACCGGGGACTGCAACTCTCTCAATAGAACAGGATCCCTTCTTTCCCTCGAATTATTCAGGCTCTGGTCCACGATTATTTTCCCCAATAGAGTGTACGCTTGTACGTGGTGAGATCACTGTAGAGATGGATTTTCACAGAGACTCGAAGATTCTAAGTTATATCTGTTACTTGGGTGCGAACCTCAGACATACCTAGATCCAACCGTGAACCGCACGTTGACGATGTTGGATTATCCTGAAACTTATATGCGATCGCGACGTCTCTGCGAATAAATTATTTGGCTAAATGGCCATAAAACAGCTCATTCACGCGGACTATCCACAAGACCAAACAAATGTCACCTTTGTTTCTGGTTCAAGAAGGCTTTAGTAACGAAATCATCGGTAAACGCCCGCTATTACAGACATTGCATATTGGAACGTAACTTGCTTTCTGGATTCTAATCGAGATGGATGGCAGGCATAAATGTGAGAGAAGTGTGCTGCATATCAGGAGAAACTGTAGCTTCAGAAATGTAGCAGACCTGTATGATGCAGAGAGTAGCAGAAAAACCCTCTGTGACACAGTTAATTTCAGTATCATAGACTTATGCAGAATCGTCGAGAGCTAATAGTTCCCGGGAGATTTCTTGCGTGTAGCATCAATAGATACCACATCCTATGCTTCCTGAACCATCGATTAGGGTCTCATGTGAGAAGATAAAGGGTTCTAGGTTCAGATAAGCAGCTTCCGAGAGATTTAAAGCGTTACATCGATAGACGCACCTTCTGAATAAATCCCAGTTAGCTTTTTTTAGCGACCAGTATATCATGAAGTGGTGATCGTGTCCTGGGATAACTCAGGTTAGGTACTTTGCTGGATCCAGCAAATACGCTCGGTGTCCGAATATTTTTGAAGAGAGCGGAGAAGATCTACTGTGGACAGCTAGACTGCTACTCGGCTCTGTACACTATTTAGCCACGCTAACGCTGGAGCCCAGCCCGTTTCACGGACTAGGGCCGAGATCCTCATCATTTACGGACTCATTTGAGTTCCTGAAGACTCCATACCTATCAGTGATATTCCCTGTAAACCACCAACTCGCTCCGCAGAATCAGCAAAGCCAAGGTTGAGTCCGAGAGTAGCTAGTAGGACTTCTGCTTACGGCGTTGGAGGAGTCCGGCACCCGGTAATTTGTTCACTTCTTCCGGCGGCCAAGCAACTGTAAACGGCATTCGTTCCGTGGGTTACAGCTGGAAAATCCCGAAGGATTAAATTTATTCTCGAGATGTTTGGGCGGATGAAGACTTGGGGGAGTGATACTGTTGGAAGAAAGTTAGAAAGAGGTCTGGGACAGAATGCCCTACGCAAGGCACAGGTGTCCTAGACCAGAAATAAGAATATCTTTCATCCCCCACATAATTATAGACCGGGGAAATCTTTCATAACAACTTCATACATTAGGGCGTCAAAACTTCCATTGGCCGGAATTCCAGGGTTGCTACTGCGTCGTGAGCGCAGTTGAATGTACAACTCCAATCTGGAGGATAGCGACTAGGACTCGACACAGGTATCTCATGCGCATATGGATCTAGCATTATATAGCAACATATTTTTATACTGCATTTTTTCACATCACGATTCCTTCACACGGGTGATACGGAAGTGCTGGAAGTAGAATTGATAAAGTTTAGTGCTAAACCAAACGTGAACGTGTCACGACACCTGCAGCATCTATTAAAGTTGCGGACAGAGTGCAGGCGACACTATTAAGACCGCCTTGGTTGGATGGTATAGTGGCACGTTATCTGGGTCGTTTTGCCAAGTAGGCTCTGGATAGCTTTGACACACATCTCACTTGAGATAGAAGATGACTAATTCAAATCCAGCAAAGCTGCATCCAATTCCTCGCAGTTCTTGGAAAAACAAGAGGTTTGAATTTTCTTTTGCTGGGTACTGATGGAAGAGGGACGACTGTTCTGCGTAAGCAAACATAGCTCATTGTGGTACTCGCAGACGAAATCCAGAGTATGAGTGTCTCTAACGTCAAAAGAGTCATCCAACGGATATAAAAGTTACTAATTATGAATCATTTCTCTGTAGCAGCATACACTTGAATTGTTTGGCTTCAATCTAACGTCGACACTTGACTTATAACTACTAATTTTAATTGGATTCTTCATTTGTTAACGCAGAAGGGTTCAGACCAAGTCGAGAGCATCACGTGTCGGTTGAGATTAGAATCCCAGGCGAGCATGAAAATGCCTCCGTTTTTGCCAAGCGCAGCGACCGTCTTTTCTAATGAAGTTGCTGCGCTATGATAGATCTGCTGCACTAAAGCCTAGCATTAACAATAATTTATGTTGTGAATACGGAGTACAATGATAAGTTGACTGATCTGATTTCTGATCATTTAAATGTATTCAGCTATTTAGATACGCCACGTATCAGTGCCATGTATATCGGATGGATGGCGCTCTTGACGTTAGAAATACTCAGACTCTGGATTTCACTTGCTAATACCGTTAAAATAGAAGTTTGGTAGAATAGCTTGAGCTGTTAGACTTATGTTTCACATCAACCAGTGGGGGATGAAAATAAACACCTGTCAGTAGTGTCCCCTACAAACGTCCAGCCCTCACCTAAGAGTCTGCAGAGCCGAGAAAGATTAACACCGTCCTTACGGTCTGATTAAGTGTTCGTATAGATCACATGACAGCTTGAGATCCCTTCTTATTTGGGAATAGCGCAGGTGCTACCTAGTAATTTCTTTATTCTTGTACGCATAGATTACATAATCTGTGGAGAGAGGTGAGAGATAAATATGATATACCAAAATACACATTCTCATTACAACCATATTGTAGGGTAACCATCACTGCAGAAGTCTATTCCTACACTCTCATCGATGAGGAGTCCCATTGACCTCACGTTCTACATCGCCTTCATTTCACGGCAAATCCCCATAGCATCATTATCATAATGCTATCCACAACCAGGTCAAATGGTAGAGTCGAAGCCCTACTCGGCATCCATCCCTGGTCGTGGAGGAGAAGGCATCAAATGAGTTTCACAGACGTAGCCAGCACTCAATACGGTGATGGCAGGTTGAATTAGCCATTCTCTTGCATATTTACAGCTCTTGGCCTCTGGTTATTGCCGTGCTCCAGTGTACGTTGAGATGCATGTAGATGGTCGTGAAATAGGCTCGGCTGGAAAAAGCCTTTGAGAAAAAATGGCGACGCTGAACATTTTCAGATGATATTAATGTGAAGCCAAGACCCATTAGGCCTATCCGCGGATCTCGCTTGGGTCACATTGATGGAAGTTGTGTACTTCTACAGTCATGAATCCCCTACGAACTGGCTTTTCGACTGGTAATGACGCCACTCCCACCGTATGTCATCTGTTGCAAAGACTCAGTCTCACCCGAGCCAAGCCCATCAATAATGGTGAAGTTTTGAAGCGCTGGTAGTGTTGTGCAAGAAAGATAGCCACCACAATGTCGAAGATGACTACTTGAGCCCAACCAGGGACATGCGTAGTAAATGAAAATCCTAGTCACACACCCCATGACCATTGGTAGATGGATATAAATTAAAGTCTCTACCCAGTTCCAGATCATGAAAACTATCACATCATCGAGAGATCCATTGAATCATAATAAATCCTGAGATTTATCCCCGTATCCAAACCTGAGAGATCAAGCAGCAATATAGCTGCGTTCAACTAACCGTCGTCCTCAACTTCTATCGACCCAGGAGATCACTTACATCCGAGCCTTCTTAGGATTGCAGCCGCAATGGAGCAATCATAACGTGAACGAAAGCAGCGAATAAGCATAACTCAAGAGTTCCTATAAAATACCGACACTAGGGCAAGGTCCAAGAAGAGAATAGAAGTTGCGGCCTTTGTCGCACCTTTCATCGAAAAGACCTCGCCTATTGAGACAGCTTTTTCGACAGGTAATATCGATGGTACAAACTCCCAGTACAAGACCCCAATGCCCAAACCAATTCAGATAACGAACTCTGTACTTATGGCCATAAAAGCAACGGAGAGAACTCATCATGGACTGCATGCAAAGCCACAGCAGAGTGCTTCTTTGCGGGAAACAGTAGCCTAGAAAGCAGCTAATCTCACAAATTCACCTGTAATTCCAACCGCACGAAGGCCTACTTCATAAGCAATGTCTGAAATAGAAAACCCTTCAAAAGAAGACTAGCGGCTTTTCGTCCGGTTGGGGAGAGAAGATGGCTGGCGTAGATTTTCGCCAGTCATAATGAAGAAGCTGATTACTGAGAGACCCAGAGTTGCTGCATCAGCCATTATTGCAACAAACCAAATTAGATCGGGCCTAGAACTAGAGTGCGAATCGAGCGGGCTTGCAAAATCAATACTGGGAGTTTCAGGCTTGTTCCAGCAAGAAAACATCCGCATTGAAGCAGTATAGGACTGAATTTCAGTCATAGTGCCGTATGTACCATTATATATCTGGACACTAGAGGGTAGTATTTCAGTAACGGAGGAAATTCTAACAACGGAATGCCAAGCTCTGTGCGGGGTCACACCGGTACAGGTGCCACCGAACCAGGTTAAAATTTGACCCTATTCTACAAGTTAAATCATCCACTTAAAATAGAAACAAACAAACCTTGGGTTCAGACTTTTCGACGAGAACGGACTGGCAATTCCGTTCATACGCCGATGTTCTACTGAACAGTTACATAGATGCTGGGGTTTCCACTGCACTCGGTTATGCGCAAAATGACAAAGTTGTGGATTATGCACTGGAGTGCACGAAACATCAGAATGTCAGATAAGGGTACCTAAATGTGGAAATATCGCGGGACCTCATGAATCGACTAACCTGTACTGCATGGCCTGACCTAGGCGCTAGAACGGGATACTATACCCCCGCATACCAGCGGAATTAAGGATAGTCCGATAACGTGGATATCGAGACTTTAAAGCTGCGATAGTGAAGTCGGAAAAGAAGGGTAAGGGCTCAGAGGATATTAGTACTCCGGGCGAAACGATGTAAAATAAATGAGTAGTACAACCACAACTCATTATAATAGCGAACAACAAATCGCCCTTCTATTTCATCAATTGAATGTGGGAAAGTATGGATATCGCGCTGCAGCAAGCATGGGAGGCTGGAGCACACATAGTCATGGTACAGGAACCATAGATAATGCAGAAAAACGGAGAGCCTATCACCAAAAGTTACTCAGAATTCAACAGTTACAAGCCGATAGGTGCAGCTGGGACTCGCCCTCGGGCAATCAGTTTCGTCCGTAAAGGCTTAATAGCCACGAAAGTATACCCCTTTCCCCAGGATCAATCCAGCAACTATTGCTTCGTGCAAGTTTGTAGTGTGATGTTTGTCAGTGTATATCGTGCACTAGTATTGAACGAGACCCTAGAGCCCCTACTTCAATAGAGCCCTTCAGATCCTGCAGTTGTAGGAGGAGACTTCAACGCTTTCTCAACGTATTGGCAACCTCAGGCTACTCGCCAGTATGACAACAGTGATCATAAAATGGAGTGGGCAACAGCTCAGGACATGCATCTACTTACCTCCATGGACGCGCCCACGAATAGGGACGGAAATATACTGGACATGGTATGGAGTAACGCTATAGCGGACGCATCGATAGCATGCGAACCCAACTGCACTTCGGACCATATTAATATCGTAGGGTCGGTTCAGGCGGGACGAAGGCCAGAGCTATAAGTTTTAAGCCAGGAACTGCAGTTACGCGATCAGGATGTAGGCAATTTTGCACAGTATGTCAAATTCTGGGTCGTACCAGGCTTTTTAGAAAGCGTAAACGACATTGAAAGCCGGATGTCAAGTCTGATGGAGGCTTTGGGTGACGCACGCGAGGCAATAGGACGCAAACCTTCAAGAGCGCGCGGAAGCACAGGCCCGTTGTGGAATGAGGATTGTAAACTGGAGCACCATGAGTATCTAGATGCCAAAGGCTGCCCAGAGAGCGCGGCAAAAAAGGACCACTAGAAAAAGCAGGTCGAAGATGCCACGACGGATGCTAAGGTCTTCAAGGTGATGCAATGGGCTAAACCCAAGATAGGCCGAGACCCCCACTGAAAATCGCGGAGGACACGTGGACATATGACCCACTCGAAGGAGATGGAGTTCTTCGAGACTCTATTCTAAATAGATTTGACGCCTTCCACGATCTCCCCACATGGGAAGCCGGGAAGAAGGAGTTCATCCCGTGGAATGCAACACTTTCACTAGAAGACGTAGCGACAAGAATTTTTGGCACTAGTGATAAGTCTCCAGGTTAAGATAGGATAACAGTCCGACTGCTCAGATCACGCCGGTCAGCCATTTTTAAGCAGGTAAAGAAAATCTTGCAAGCATGTTTAGAGCACGGACATTTCCCCACTGCATTTCGTGTATCAGAGGCAATTATGCCTCCAAAGCTAAGACGGGACTCAGCAACAGCCAAAAGATGGCGGCCGATATCCCTTCTCTCATGCCTGGGCAAAGGACTAGAGCAAGTAGTAGCGAAGAGAATGGAATGACTAGCAATTGAACACCGCGTCGTTCCCCAGCAGCTTTTCGGCACGTACTCGGGTCGCTCAGCAGTCAACCTTGTCTCATGTGTTATACACGATTCAGAAGCGTAAATATGGAATGACAAGCTCACAGTAATGGTCATTTTAGACGTGTATGGCGTATTTGATGCGATCTTCTACAAACGGCTATTACACCAGATGCAGAATCAGGGCTGGCCCAGGTCACTCTGCCAATGGGTTGAGTCCTTTTTGACCCGATGAAGGATACGTGTTCGTCACTAGGATGAAATGGCCTGGAATAAAGTCGTGGAGTGTGGGGTCCCGCAAGGCTCACCATTATCATCACTCCTATTTCTCCTGTACATTATCATTGTAGTAAAAGATGGTAACAAGGGCAAAATTTTTAGGTATGCCGACGATATCGCAATTCTTAGCATAGAAAACACAGCAACTGAAGCGGTAGAAAATGCCCAAGCAGTAGTATGGAGGCTTTTACAGCTTGCAAACGAGCATGAAATAAGTTTTGACTCGGCTAAGTCCGACTTATTGGTATTTGGAAGAGGGCCCAAGAAAATATTGGACACTGCAGGCCTAGTCATCTAGATCCAAGGCCACAGCATAATTCCTTCTCCGCATATAAAATAGCTTGGGAGTTGGATAAACTCTCAACTCAACCTGAAGCAGCACGTGCAAGAGTGGTGTGGGAAGGCCCAACACCTGGCCAATTCCATACGTCGAATGAACATTGTGAAACGGGGCGCAGATCCGGGACCGATGATCAAGGCAGTGCAGGCGTGCATTATAAGTATGGCGCTATACGGAGCAGAAAAATTGTGACCAGGGCTGACCTGGATTACCACTCAGCGAGGCAAGAAAGTGGGCATAGACGTCGGTTGGCATACTCATTTCCTAGACAACACAATTATTAAAGCAATCCACGGGGCACTGCCAGCATGGTATATCACCCCAAACAGTGCTCTAAATAGAGAGACAGGCATTCCTCCGGCAGCAATCATGCTCCAGCAAAAGCAGAGGCGAGAATTCTACGAATAGATATGTGGCACCCTCTTATAACTAGATCTCGAAAAGTGTCAAAGGAAACTAAACCCCGACTAGAACTGCGCAAAGGTCAGAGAAGCCAGGCGCTTATGATCCCAGCGTGATACCTTACGCGATTGCAGACTAGCATGAAAAAAGTGCCGCTTGCTGTGGAGGGTCGTGCTCAATCCAGGGAATAGTCGATAAATTTGTCATCGACAGCCAAAACCATTAGTCAGTCAAAACTCGGTAAATACCAGGGCACTTAAGGATTGAGGGAAATGAGAAGTCAGATAGGCTTGCTAAAGCAGCCTTAAAGAGTCTTCCCGACTAGTGGACAAATGCGACACTTTCCACGGTACTTAATCGTAGAATAGAATTCAAGTTTGTATCACTGAACAGATTTTTAAGAGAGCGCACGGTCGAACTGGTGGCACTATGGTGGTAGGAAAATGCACCTCAGTACTATACAGATATGGATCTCAAGATGATTCGGAAGCGGCCTCCAGAGCTTGCTCTACCAAGATGGGCTTATCATGAGCTGATTGCAGCCAGGACTAGACATGGCGATTTCGCTAAATACCATAAAAGATTCAAACAAGAAAAGTATTGAAATCAAGTGTAAATGTGGACGAGAAAGACGCCCGTGGCACTTTGCAGAATGCCGGCCAGCTATACAGCGTTGGAGAGTTACGAAGAAGGAACCCCTCCAAGGGCAAGCGAGATATTGGTGGAAGCAGGATGGGAGAAATTACTCGAATTCAGCACAGTAACAAAGTGTTACAGTGGTAGAACCTTAGGCTGGGTTGCATAGGCTCCCCTAGGAGTATCGGTCTTAATGCTCATTAAATTGTCGGGAAAATAGGACATGGCGCAGGGCGCTCACATTTAGACAAACTGCACTGTTTTTCCCCATCTTTCTCTGTTTCTAATTCTCAGGGTAGACAAAGCCATGCACGTAGGTAATAGTGAGTCCGTCGGGATCACATACCCGCTTCACACCTCATGGGTGTAGGGCACATGCCTGATACAAGTAGCATTCAAATCAAATTAAATCAAATCCCGGACCATGAAAGACGATGTAATGATCTATCCAATCAGCTTCTTGGGTTAGGGGTCAAATTTTCAGAATGAAAATTCTAAATTGTGTTGTTGTTTTATTAAAGTCCTAAGCTAAAGTTCCAAGTCCACTATGAGAACAGGACCGGTGTTCACAGCCAGGACTAAATCTAAGATATACCCAGCTTGATTCCACCGCGTGAACCACCACAAAACCAGCAGTCAGTTAACAATATGCGCCGCCGCGAACTCATTCCCCTAAAACTGACAAAAGAAAAATATAAACTGCAAAGAAATTAGAACTGCAAGTAATGTTCATCGCCTCGATTTCAGTTTAGCCAGATTTAGTTTCCTGACGAGTTATATTCCATCTCCACCGAAAGTAGGAGATGGATACACAGGAGAATACCAAGAACAATTGGTATCCTGCGCAAATCGTTCGAAGCTCTCGGAGCACTTAGGCCCGAGTAGCTTGTGTAGGAAGGCACTGTGTGACAATGACCCTCTTATTCGACGCGTGATGTTTGAGTTGCGTCGACAATGTAAAAAGTGTGTAGGGCTGGTTTCCTCCCCACAGGTACACTCTGTGATAGCGTGTGGGTTGTTGAAGCGACGATGGTACGCCGCGAAATTGCCGTGGCTCGTACGGGCTGCAATGAGGTTTGGTAACAGTTGTCTGGAAATATCCAGTTCTGGTGGTTTGCGACGGCACATGAGCAGATCTAGCTCACGATACCGTGGCGGGAAAGTTTCATTCCACCAGTTGTCGAGCAAAGTCTGTCGCTGGCGATGCATTTTTTGATGTAGAAATGCTATAGTGGTGGTTGCTGGCTCAGTTTCCACGCTAGGAAGCGTTCGTAGGCCGGATTTGGCCGCTGCATCTGCTTCTTCATTTCCATGTATTCCCGATTGCCCTGGTACCCACTTTATTCTTACCTGAGCGTCCGCTTCCTTCCGACGCTCCGTCCGAGTACGCACAGATTTCTGACTTTGACACATTAGTGATCCAGAGTTAACAGGCTTTTGTTTGGTCCTTTCTCGAACCAGCCTTCGAAACTGGCCGCAATCGATAAAATGGTGAGGCAAGAGGTTCCGCGGCCTCTGTTTCTGGTAGCTGTCTAGAAGCACGCTGAGCCCGTGACATTTGAATTTCAGGACGCGCAGATTTTCGATTGTGCTTCTTAAATTTCCGCGTACCGACATTTGAGCAAACTGCAGCACGGATCCTGAGTGGATGGCGGTCATCAAGTGTTTATTTCCTGGCGAAGAGGCGAAGTTGGTTTCCTTCCAGTATGACTTTCCCTGTTGGAATTCCACCTTCTCTATGTAGTACGGCGTTAGGCATTGTCCTCATTACAGGTAGTGCTAATCTAAGACCAATTAAGGCGGCCTTATCAATCATGCTACATAGACCAGCAGTGGGTGGTGTGACCATCCCCCTTACTGTTGGGCGTCTAAGACCAGGCCACCAAACGTCAGCTCTGTATGTTGCGATTGTGACGATACACGTGTCGATGGCTTTAACCAACGCTCTAGGAGCGGCTCCTCGTTAGACTGTATTGAAGCGACCAATATGCTGTGCAATTTTCAATGCTTTGCCACACCATGTTTTGACGTGGTGTTTGAAGTTTATTCGGGGATCAAGCTACATCCCAAGCCAGCGGATATTTTGCGTTGATTCTATGAGGGTATTGTTTACATGAATTCCAACCGATGACTCGCGATATTGTCCGGGGAATTGTACGACTACGGACTTGTCTGTATCAAAAGCGACGGCATTATTTCAAGCCTAGTCTAGTAGATGATTGACCTCGTCCTATGCTGCGGCTGCAGACTCCGCAATCGTCCGGCCTAACCCAAGAATGCCGATATCGTCTGCGTAGCTAAACCTCATGCCTGGGGTTCCGGTTCGCATGGGCTCTGCCATGTACAGAAGAAAGAGAAGTGGTGAGATCGGTGAGCCCTGCGGGACTCCGCACACTTGCTCTCTCTTGGTAGTGACTCCTCCAGAGTATATCACTTGAACCATTCGATTTCCGAGGAAAGATTTAGTCCATTTGAGAATAGATTCCAGCCATCCCTGCTCCTGTATTCTCCTCACTAATCGGTTATGGAGTACCGCGTCGAATGCTCCTTGAACGTCCAACGTTACAAAGGTAGCTGCTCATCCTTGTGAATTTGCATCTTTGATGTCGTGGACCACACATGTGACCAGATCCGTTCTTGAGCGCTTCGGTAGTGCACCAAATTGTTGCTGGCCGACTACATCATGAGTAACTGCGAGGTGCGCCATCCGCTTAGCTAAGAGCCTTTCTAACCCTTTTCCCAAGCATGAAAGAAGAGCAATCGGTCTCCAACCCTTGACTGTCGTTGGATCTCTATCGTTCTTTTGAAGGAGGACAACCTCAGCTAGTTTGAAACACTGTGGATGGGTGCCAAGCAGAATGCAAGCTCGGAACAGTTGGAAAATCCAAGGCCCGATCGTATTCCAACATGTCTCCAGCAGGTTTACGGAGATTCCGTCTGCTCCTGGGGTCGTATTTCCACAACCAATGGTGCAGACTCAGGCTTCTTCATCTGATACGTCCTCTTCCCACGGTATCCGACTGCTGCTCGTAACTGTATATGGAGAAAAGTTGTCTGATGCCTGGTATCATGCCAGCAGAGCATCGCGAAGGATCGTGGCCCGTTTTAATGGATCTGTTATTTGTTGTAAAGAATAGATACAATGACTGAGAGGCAATGTTGCTGTTGACTTGAAGATGAAAGAGAGGAAGAGTAAACTTGTTGGAGAGAAGAGAGAGAAGTACGAACGTTGGGGTTTGTACTTATCGAGATGAGAGAGAATGAGTCTTTCTTACTGTTGTGAAGTTCAATTTAAAGATTGTATTCCTATATCAAAGAGATTGAGATGTTCATTTCTACATAATGACAGACAGAAAATTTTACATATATAGAGTGTGCGTCCGTGCACTGATTACTGAAGATTATTCATGCTGATTGTGACGCCCCGACATTTTAGTGGCCACGTGGTCTTCGGTCCAATAGTTGGTAAGCCGACACAGGGTCAATCCAGGAATTCCAACGACTAGTTTCACACACACGAGTCTTGTGTGTGACAGATTACGATACGAAAGGTTTGTCATGGATATTGGTTTTCATGCGAAACCCTTGGGTTGTAGGCAATGAGGGACAGGAGGTTTCGTGTTGGCAACTTTATTTGAACAGTTGAACCTCCTATGTACATATACAGATTCATATCCTCCTAGATACTTTTCTCTTTAGTTTAGAATCTTATGATTTGAGTCCACGCCAGCTTTTGACCACTCGCCAATCGTCTTTTGTCCCTCGAGTTTCCACATTATTCTAAACTCACACTCTCTCCAAAGACCTGGGAAGGTCTAAACAATACCCCTCAATAAGTTTTTTATATACGAACCTACTGATTGATAGCTTCGTCGGTGAACCTTGCTTACTCTAAGCTTCACCTATAACTCTTGTCTCACCAATTGTGTTGTACCGCCTTCTGTATAATATATCTTACGCAATGATGCACACACCACCCGGAAAACATTCCAATAAAGATGGTAATAATAAATGGAATAACATTAACCAACGCCGAAAATCAAAGAATAAACGAACCTCGTCAGTTGACTTCGTCCATTGTAGAGCAGGCTCTCCTGGGCCATCTACAGCTATTCCAACCCGTGCATCTGCTCTCCGTCGTTCACCGATAAGTCCCCTGTACCCGAATCTTCGTGATGATTTACAGCTATCTCCCCCACCTCCCCTCCAACAAACGAGCAATGAGGACATAGCCAACATACTCCGAACGATACAGCTTCAGTTATCCGAACAATCTCGAAAGATAACTGTCCAGGACGAACTAATTGCTAATTTGTCAGCCTCAAAAACCACAAATACAAAAAAAGACAAAGGCAAACAACCTAATGACCATCCTCCTGTTTCGATTATTCCTGAGGTTTTACCGCATCAAAAGGTAAAGAAATCACCCGAAGAAGAAACAAACCTTATCTACACAGTGCCGGCCAGGCGTAGAAACAAGTTCCTGGAATCCAACGATAGTCACGGTAGCGCGGATGATGTAGGTTCATCTCACGATGATACCCCGAACCGAAGACATTCTAGAAGAACCAATTTTTCTAGAGCCCCCGTAAATGACCGAGTCTATCGAGTTCCCGACCTTTCAGAGAAATTGGACGACGGGATAAGCCCAACCTTTGACGCTTGGGAAATAATGCTCCAAGGAAATCTGTCCAACTACGCATGTTACCTAACGAATCAAATAGCGCGGAAAACATACGTATTCAGCCAGACAAAAGGTACCGCGCAGTCACACCTGACCCAACGGATGAAGTCGGATCATCCTCAGCACTTCCATGACGACCAAGAAATGATAAATTGGCTATCTGGATTCTTTCGTGATCCTAATGAGCGTGAAACAGCGCGTGTGTCTTACAATAAATGCCGGATGTCGACCTCGGAATCGTTTAATCACTTTTACAGTCGTTTCTCGGAGTTATCAAGTAAAGCACGCATCGCCCCTGAAGATACTTTGTCGGATCTATTCCACAAACTCAGCCCGGACTTGCACAAAATCGCCATTTCGTTTATGGCTACGGGTCCCACTTTATCGATAGCGCTCCAAAGATTCACGTATTTCGATAACGAGCTGAAGCTTAACCGAGAAGCAATAGCTAGCCAAACTCGTCGAATAACTCCAAATCCACCTATTCACGTGAGATCTCCCCACCAAAAGTCGAGCTCACCGAACGATTTGGCCCGTGAACGAAGCCTCGGTCCTTTATCTTCCCATTCTACTCTCGCCGCGCAGAAAAGCTCACGTCCACTGCCCACGACCATCAATTCGGAAGCTGTAAAGTGTTACAACTGCCAGAAGATAGGTCACTACAGTACCGACTGTACGCAGGCCCGTCGTAGCCAGTCCAACATATCCAGCCAAATTCAGGAAATAGAGGTGGATCAAACAACAACGGAAGATCAAACTCAGTCGGATTCGGAAAACGACGAGCCCTAGAGGAAGTCTCCTCTCTAGGGCATTTGGTCGAGTTGTTCCAAATCAACTACGACCGGTTGATGGGGAATCTAGATATATTTCGTGTTCCTTGTAGATTAGTTTCCAATGGAATATCGGTTTCAATTCTAACTCTCCCTGATTCCGGAGCACATGGTTTTTGCTTCATAGACCGAAAGGTAGCAGAAAATGTCTGTGACCGCCTAGAAATCCAGCCTATGGCTCTACCCAAACCCATCACACCAAAGGGTTATAACGGCTCGCGCGGGCGTATTATTACTCATTTTCTTGTTTGTACAATGGTGGTTGACGGATATTCTCTCAGCCAAATTCCTTTTCTCATTCTAGATCTCGCAAACCAAGATGCCATACTTGGTGACGGTTGGATGGCTCACTTCGACGTTCTTCCAGACTTGCGTAATCGTAAATTATATTGGCGCACCCCTCCCCAACAAAAACCTTCTTTTTGCCGTACCCTCAATATTCCGCTGAAAAAATCTCGTCCTTTCCCTGAACACCAAATTGACGCAGACAGAAGAGACGCCGCATTTATCCAAGAAATAAATATCCCTGAAGGCGAGGAAATATTAAAAAAAAATCATACGGTACGCCTTCTCAAAAGAAAAGTTGTGAGATTCTCCCTACCCTCAGAATCATTAATTCCATTAACTACTTCATCGAAATCAAATAACCTTGCAGCGAGACCAAGTAAGCCCTTGGTAAATGAGCGTCTCCATCACTCAAAAAGAAAGATTATAGCTTCCAATACAGTGAAGGCTGATATCCTCGAAATTTCTGCAGTGACTTTTAACCTGCTGGCGCGCCGCAAAGACGTGGAAACTTTCTCGACTAGTCTCCAAGAAATCGATCATGAATTAAATAGTCGAGAATTAGATAACGCAAATTGTGAAAATGGTCAAGATGTAGATCGTCAAATTTGTCCATCACAATATCACGACTACCTGGATGTCTTTTCAAAAAGCGCATCGGACTCAATTCCGCCCAATCGGCCGTATGACCATAAAATAGAAGTAGAAGGCAACGAAATTCTAGGTTATGGTCCTCTTTACAACCAATCCAGCGAAGAATTGCGAAATGTTAAACAGTATTTGTTGGACAACTTAGACAAGGGCTGGATTGTCCCCAGTCAAGCGCCCTTTTCTTCCCCTGTTCTATTTGTTAAAAAACCCAACGGAGGTTTAAGATTTTGCGTAGATTATCGGAAGCTCAACAACATTACGAAAAAAGACCGCTACCCTCTCCCGCTAATTGATGAAACCCTCGCCCGCCTAAACAGTGCAAAGATATTCACGAAGTTGGACATTCGCCAAGCGTTTCACCGAATACGCATGCATCCTGATTCAGAAGAATTAACGACTTTCCGTACTCGATATGGTTCCTATAAGTACCGTGTTCTCCCGTTCGGCCTCACTAACGGGCCCGCTACTTATCAGAGATATATGAACGACACACTATTTGATTATTTGGACGTCTTCTGTACAGTTTACCTGGACGATATCTTAATTTACTCTGATGATCTTTCCGAGCACGAGACTCAAGTCAAGCTTGTCTTACAACGCTTGAGGGATGCCGGGCTTCAGGTTGATATTAAAAAGTGCGAGTTTGGCGTAAAAAAGACAAAATATCTGGGGTTTTTTGTTGGTACTGACGGAATTCGCGTTGATCCTGATAAGATTTCTGTCATTAAAAATTGGAAGCAACCAACTAACGTCAAAGGAGTACAATCTTTCCTCGGATTTTGCAATTTTTACCGACGGTTCATCCGAAATTATGGAGTAATTGCTAAACCCTTAACTCGTCTCATTCATAAAGATGCCGAGTTTTGGTTTTCAGAGGAATGCAGAGCTGCCTTTCAAGAACTAAAAAATCGTATGATTAACGCCCCCGTTCTTTCACACTATGACCCTAGCAAAGAATCCAGGATTGAAACTGACGCGTCTGATGGTGTTATTGCTGGAGTTTTTTCCCAATTATCTGATGACAATGATTGGCATCCTGTGGCTTTCTTCTCGAAAACGATGGCCCCAGCTGAATTGAATTACCAGATTCATGACAAGGAAATGCTAGCAATAGTGCGCTCTCTTTCCCACTGGCGCGCAGAACTACAAGGCACACCAAAGCGAATCGAAATCTTCACTGACCATAAAGCTTTGGAATATTTCATGACATCCAAATCCTTGAATGCTCGTCAAGCACGATGGGCCGAGGCACTATCTGAATTCAACTTCTTAATAAGATACCGTGCAGGCAAAGCAAATGCCGCTGCTGATGCACTGTCTCGTCGTGAACAAGACGTAAAACAGCAAGCTTCGATGAAATCAGCAATACGGAATAAAGCCCTATTAACCAAAAGTAGTGTAGAAGACCCCCCACAGAATTAGCTCTTAATATCTCCTTCGTCGAGACGTTTGAGCTTGCCGATCGCCTCCTGAATTAAACAAGTCTCATTCATCACTGACTAAACTTCGTGATCTTGCTAAAACCGGAGAAGAACATTATAAGCTGGAAGAAAATCTTTTACTATTTGATGGGCGACTAGTGGTTCCAGATGCGGATAATATTAGAACAGAACTCGTGCGTGAAGCACACAATCAACCTTCAACAGCCCATCCGGGAACCAAGAAAACCTATAAGTTGTTAGCAGAGCGTTATTATTGGAAAGGTATGAAATGCTTCATTGAACAGTTCGTTGCAAATTGCCACCCCTGTAGGAGATCGCACTTGAACCACGATAAAACTCCCGGATGGCTTCATTCGCTGCCAGTTCCAAACCACCCATGGCAACACATTTGTGCTGATTTTAAAGACATGCCGGAAGATGATGAGGGGCATAATATGGTGGCTGTGTTTATTGATCGTCTAAGTAAAAAAGCAGTCACCATTCCTTGTAAAAAATCTGTGAATGCAAAAGATCTCGCGGAAATGTACTATGTCCATTGCTTTCGACACCTGGGAGTGCCCGAATCAATTGTGTCCGACCGCGGCCCGCAGTTTATCTCAGAATTTTTTGGTACACTCTGCTTACTCCTTGGAGTTAAAAGAAAACTTTCGACAGCCTACCATCCAGAAACCGACGGGCAGACCGAAATAATGAATCAATATTTAGACCTTAGACTCCGTCCTTTTGTAAATCACTTTCAAAATAACTGGTCTCGCCTACTCCCACTGATGGACTTTGCACAACTTGCGTTACACCATGATAGTATCAATACCTCTCCATTCCAGCTACTTCATGGCCATCCACCTCGCCTATCTTTTGACTGGAAAGCTCCTCAAAAGCCAGAAAATGCTCGTCAAGCTATTGCACAAGAAGAAGCAAAAAATCGAATTCATCAAATGCAAGAAGCATGGGAATGGGTTCGTCATCATATGGAGAGTGCACAGCGGAAGAAACAAAAAGACGTCGACATTCATCGTCGTGAACCGGATTTTCAAGTTGGCGATAAAGTTTGGTTGTCTACAAAAAATTTATCTCTAGACCGGCCTAGTAAAAAACTTGGTCATCAAAATGTAGGACCATTCAAAATAGTAAACAAGAAAGGATGGTCATACGAATTAGACTTACCAGCGTCGATGGGAGAAATTCATCGTGTTTTCCACGCCAAGCTCCTTCGAAAAGACCCTGCTAGCCCAGTACCAGGACAGATAAATCCGCTGCCCGAAGCTCTAGAAATAATTCCAGGTCATAAAGAATGGGTTGTTGAATCTATCCGCACCTGTAAATTAAAGTACAAAAAATTGTATTACAGAGCAAATTGGCTGGGAGCTGATGAAGACCCGGAATATTACCCCGCTTCTAATTTCATGTACGCCCCACACTTAATTAAGCGGTTTCATCTCGAAAACCCCGCCATGCCAGGCCCTCCTGTAGCACTTCCGAGGTGGATCGATGCGTGGGAAAAAGGAATAGAAGATTATGATTATCTTGAAGATAATTCGTCTATGGACAGAACTCTGCGGTCAGCGTTCTTTAGAAAGGGGGGGTAGTGTGACGCCCCGACATTTTAGTGGCCACGTGGTCTTCGGTCCAATAGTTGGTAAGCCGACACAGGGTCAATCCAGGAATTCCAACGACTAGTTTCACACACACGAGTCTTGTGTGTGACAGATTACGATACGAAAGGTTTGTCATGGATATTGGTTTTCATGCGAAACCCTTGGGTTGTAGGCAATGAGGGACAGGAGGTTTCGTGTTGGCAACTTTATTTGAACAGTTGAACCTCCTATGTACATATACAGATTCATATCCTCCTAGATACTTTTCTCTTTAGTTTAGAATCTTATGATTTGAGTCCACGCCAGCTTTTGACCACTCGCCAATCGTCTTTTGTCCCTCGAGTTTCCACACTGATGAGTCATAATATCCTTCCACGATTACGATTCATAGCGCAAGTGTCCATTTGTATGGAAAACTAGACTAGATGCAGTCATGTACCGCTTTTATTTCAACACTTCCCCTCAGGACTGCATCTAACGATTTCTGAGAGTCGTTGATGAGCTGGCTTGGCCAGTGATTTCGTTAGTAGGTCTGCTAAATTTTCTTCAGAGGGGATATATTCCAGCTTGAACGTAGAGTCGACATGAGACCGAATAAAATGGTATCGAATGTCAATGTGTTTCGAGCGTTGAGATATCCTTTGATTATTAGACAGATCAATAGCCCCATTCGAATCCGCGTGAAGGACCGCCTCATAGAGTTGATCGAGATCTGATAAGGCTTCTTTGACCCAGATCATGTGTTGTGCAGAGTCTGATATGGCCATGTATTCGGCCTCAGTTGTTGACAGTGCAATTGTTTTCTGTTTCTTGGAACACCAACTGATGCAAGCTTCCCCTAAGCAAAAGACGTATCCAGAACAAGACTTCCGATCGTCGATGAAGTTGCCGTATGAAGAGTCAGAATATCCGTGAAGGATGGAATCATTTTTGCGAGGGTAATGGAGTGTCCAAGTTACTGTGCCTTTCAGATATCGAAGTACTCTTTTCGCTGCTGCGAGGTGGATTTGATTAGGGCAAGAGGAGAATTGAGAAAGAAGGGTAACTGTGTGGGCGAGGTCAGGTCGTGTACCGATGCAGGCATACATTAGAGATCCTATGATTGATTGATACATTGTTGAATCGTCGATTTCTTCCTCTGGCACCCCCTTTGAAGCTGTATACTAGGGTCAAGAGGTGTGCCAACAGGATGACAATTTGACATTCCAAATCTTTCTAGGACTTTATTGATATATGTTTGCTGGTTCAACGAAATGCCTTGCTCTGTGATGTCGACTTGGATTCCGAGAATGTAGTGAGCTGTACCTAGATCTGTACATTCAAATTTTGCATGTAAAATATCTTCTAGCTTATCTAGTTTCTTGGGATCCTGGCCAAAAATCAGAATGTCGTCTACGTAGACAGCGAGATAGGTCTGTTTCTCGTGGTCAACGAAGACGCATGGGTCAAAATTTGTTGAAGTGAATCCTTCTTTGTTTAGGACGGACTTGAGCGTGTCGTACCAGACAAGAGGGGATTGCTTCAGCCCGTAGATACTTTTCCGCAGGAGGTAACATTTGCCAGATTCCTTGTACCCGTCGGGAATCTCCATATATATCTCCCGATCTAATTTTCCGTACAAAAATGCTGATTTAACATCCATTTGTCTTGGAGTCCATTCATTATGCGAAGATAAGGCAAGCAGGAGGCGCAAGGAGTCGTATCGTGCGACCGGTGCATAGGTATCGTCGTAATCCGTGCCAGGCTGTTGAGAAAACCCTTTGGCAACGAGGCGAGCCTTGTAACGATCGACTGATCCATCGGCCTTATGCTTGATCTTAAAAACCCATTTACTGCCGACAACATTTCGATCTTTGGGTTTAGGTACGACTTCCCAAGTTTCGTTACGGTGTAGTGCATTCATTTCTTCATCAATTGCAATCCTCCACAGATCTGAATCGTCATGTTTCATCGCTTGGTGGTACGTTGTTGGTTCAATTGAGACAGCAAGTGCTTGGTACCTTTGGGAATTTGGCACCATTCCTGGACCAGGATCCGCTTGTCGTCGATCTCGGGTTCCTCGCCTTTCTCCAATGAAGTTCTGAAGATGTGGTCGATGTGCACCTGGGATGACAGGTTCAGATTCTGGTTGAGGAGGGGTGACTGGTACAGGCGGCTGTGGCGACCTTGGTGTTTCAACAAAAGTTCCAGGAATATGCGGTGAGACAGGTGTAAAAGGACAATTTGGGATTGTAGTAGATGTGGGAGGTTCGTGTGTAACAACTGGTGAAGATGTAGGTGGAATTATTTGGGTTTCAAGATTAGATGGCTCCGAGACTTCGATTAGTACTTCCCCTGACTTTGTGTTCGGGAATTGAACTTGTCGAGTGATTTGAATTGCACGTTTGCTTGGTATATAAATCCGGAAAATTTGGGATGAGCCGGTGTATCCTACGAATATACCTTCCAGCGCTCTTGGTTGTAGTTTTGATCCGCTTGATCTGGCCTCGTCAGGAATGTGAACGTAGACCTTACATCCGAAGGCATGGAGGTGATTTACCATTGGTGTTAATGTTGGTGTGTCGTTTATCAACTCAATCGGAGATTGGTAATCGATCGTCCGATGGGGTGTTCTGTTGTAGAGATAGACGGCAGTGGCTATTGCTTCTGCCCAGAGAAATTTGGGAAGATCAAGAAGCATAGTCCTAGCTTTGGTGACAATTGTCCGATTAAAGCGTTCTGCCACTCCATTGGACTCATGTTCATAGGGTGGGGAGAACTCATGATCGATACCGTGGTTCCCAAAGAATTGTTCAACTCGTCTGTCAATGTACTCTCCTCCGTTATCCGAGAAAACTTTCTTGATAGTAATTCCATGTTGATTTTGAATTCGTTTGATGAATTGCCGAATGGCATCATATGTATCGTCTTTACTGTGAATAAAGTAGATCCATGCATATCGTGTAAAATCATCAATGAATGAAATATAATATTGTTTTCTCCCAAGCGATTCAACAGAGAACTTTCCAGAGAGATCAGAGTGGACAATATCAAATAATTTTTTCGGCTCGCTTAATCCTTGAGTTTCCTACTTCATGTGTTGATTTGGAGAGGACACATGCAGGACAATGAAACTGTTCTGGTTTGTTTGGGATTTGGCTGGGATACTTTCGCTTCAGATGTAGCATAGCGTTTTGACCAGGGTGACCAAAGCACTCATGAGCTTCCAAGTAAGAGACAAAAGAAGACTTGTATTTGACTCCCTGAACTACAAACTGATTAAACTGATTCAAAGCGCTGAACATATATTCCTTTCCATTTTTAAAAACACGACGAGTTCCATCCTTCGACACAATTTCATATCCCTTCCTATCCAAGACGCTTTCAGAGATTAGATTTCCACCTGTCATGCCAGGTACATATAATACGTCTTCTAGTGTAGCTTTGGTAACTTCTCCAGAGCTAAGCTGAAGATCCAATTGTATGGTCCCGCGTCCGTGGATAGGGTAATCTACGCTCCCAGCACTAGTGACATTACCTGTATGGTTAGACATGGAAGAGAAAAATTCCTTGCAGGATGTTATGTGTGCTGAGGCCCCTGAATCTAGTATCCAGTGAGAGAGGGAAGGTTGGGACGAAGAGGAGACAAAAGCTTTGGCGTAGTTGGAGGCGTAGGAGTCTTCAGGTGAGGATGTATTGGCAACTGCATTGGCTTTTTCATACTTTGGTACAGTTTCCTTCGCCTTTCTTTTGACTTCTGGGAGGCTATCGAGATGAGCCTTCAGCTTCCGACACTCAGTGTGGTAGTGACCTTCGTGACGATCACCATGTTTTCTGCACCATGTACAAGATTTGTTCTTGTCATGCTTTACTGGTGCGGTTTCGGTGAAATATGCCTTTGACGATGAGGCAGCGGAGGACAAGGTGGATGACTTGTTCGTAGAGAGGTCAAGAAGCCGGTTGTTGACATCAGCATATCTCAAATTTTCTTTTGTGGACAAGTTATCAACCACGTTCTCAAAAGAGGGGGGAAGGATAGAAAGAGGCACATAATCTTTACTTCTTCCACAGAGAGAAAGGCTCGAAGTGCGGCGGCTTCAGGGCGGCTGGACATAGAACATCTGTTGTAGAGATGCTCAAGGGAGGTTTCGAATCTGGAGATGTGGTCTGATACAGAGTCGCCCTCATCCATCTTCAATTGTATGAAATTTTTGAATAGGTGGAGGGTGGAAGTTGTTGTCTCGTGGTCAAACTTTGCCTTTAATCTCCGCATGGCAACTCTCGCAGATTCAGGTTCCAGAGCACATCCACCGACAATCTCTTGGAGTTCCTCGGACACCCCAGAGAGCAGGGCAGCATGAGCGATATCATTTCTTTCATCATAATCCTCAATCCGACGGAGGAGGTCTTCTTCTTTCTCATTGCTGTCTTCGTTCTTCATAGCCGACGGGCGACATTCCTTTCCAGGTCCATCGTTGACCACAGACCAGTACTTTGCACCGCGGAGGACCACTAGCCATGCGTTATACCAACGACGATAGTTCGAATGGCCAGTGAGGATTGGAAGGTTTGCCCTAACATTTCCGATGCAAATGGAGGTTGTGGAAGACGATGCAGACATGATTGTATTTATCTGTTATGGAAAAAAAAAAAAAATCCGAAGGTTATTCAATGCGTCAAACCCGGGCCCATTACCTGTTGTAAAGAATAGATACAATGACTGAGAGGCAATGTTGCTGTTGACTTGAAGATGAAAGAGAGGAAGAGTAAACTTGTTGGAGAGAAGAGAGAGAAGTACGAACGTTGGGGTTTGTACTTATCGAGATGAGAGAGAATGAGTCTTTCTTACTGTTGTGAAGTTCAATTTAAAGATTGTATTCCTATATCAAAGAGATTGAGATGTTCATTTCTACATAATGACAGACAGAAAATTTTACATATATAGAGTGTGCGTCCGTGCACTGATTACTGAAGATTATTCATGCTGATGAGTCATAATATCCTTCCACGATTACGATTCATAGCGCAAGTGTCCATTTGTATGGAAAACTAGACTAGATGCAGTCATGTACCGCTTTTATTTCAACATTATTAACGTCCCATTGTGTTTCAGCGGCGGAGGGATACTAGCCTGTCTGGGGTTACCCATTCTCATTAGCTTGAACACATCATTCGGCGTAGTAATTGATTCGATCTGTTGGGTTTTGAACTCCTTTTTCGAGGTCTTCACAACTGTCACGGACCAAGGGCCTATTCTAAATCAATAGGAACTATGTACGATGATATGTGTGCTATTCTGTTCTATTCTACCTTTATCTGTTCTGTTCTTTTCTTTTCTGTTCTATTCTACTTCGTTCTGTTCCGATCTGTATTTGTCATGTAGAGACATGATTCATTCATGAGTTGATATTATTCAGACGATCATGACTATATCACAACGTCATGTATAGACACGATTCATTGTTTGTACCTGTTGTATCAACCATGACTATGTCTTAGTGATAGGAGAAACATCATTGACTAGTTACCAGAAACCTAGTCAAGATCCTAAACATACAACTGAGACTAGGAGAATTTTACTGAGTAAGTAATTATTCTGATGAATCTAGATCTGGAGGAAGATAATCTGGTTGCTTGGCTCGTGTCATAGGACACTAATCACGTGCTACAATGTACGCTTGGACCAGTGAGGAACCACTTTTATGTGTATATAGTATTGCGTTAGCCACCATGTCTTTCTCTCCTCATAGATTACAATCATATTATTGTTTTGCCTTTTAGTCAGAGTCTTTCCTGACCCTCATGCTATCACATTGATTGTAATCTCCATTTTAGTCTAAACCACTTGTAATCAGCGACGTCTCGCAATTATATGAGTAGTGACGACAATTTTAACCTTGAAGGTATTCTCCGTGAAATTTCTGCGATAGAAATCGACGCCTCAAGTGCAAATACAGAGTCTCACAGACCTGCCCTGGAACCAGAGCCACAGACGCCTGAATCAAAAATCGCAACAACTAAACACGAAACCAGAAATATTAAAGCCACAATGACAAACCAAACCGACGCAGTACAGCACAAGTTCACAACTTGGGATGGAACACCTGATCAATATTCTTTATGCTCAGTCATGTGGCGAGTAGCAGCGGAGGACCCAGCAATCATCAAGGGTTTCGGTGGTGAAAGAGGCGTCTGCCTTGCACTTATGCAGACGTTACCAGCGGAGCACAGAAGCCGAGTGGGGCCTTTCTTTGAGAAACAAGTTAAAGCTAAAGAATTTTACTCAAGTTCACTTCTCGACGAATTCGACCGGCACTTCGTTGATAGGGACCGTGAAGCTCGAAATCGACGCCTCCTTTACTCTGTGAGACAAGGAAACGCGCAACCTTTCGCAAAGTTCCTTCACACTTTCGAAGGTTATCTCAGCAATTCAGGTGAACTTGCTCCTATTGGAGTTTCTCGAATCCACACCCTATCTGAGGCCATTGCTCCGTATCTACGCCGGGCTGCAGCAAACCAGACAGATCTAGAAAAGCTGAACTATGAAAAATACGTCGAACAACTATCGACTTTAGCAACTAATTGGGAATCCTTGCCAGAATTTCAGGCTAAGAGTGTAGATGACACTGGAGAAACCTACACCGAAAATGCGATCGGAGACCTTCCTCTAAACATTCAAGAGCAACTACGGAAGCAAATAGTCAACCAAACAGAAACACAATTACAATCACAATCACCAAAACCCAGCGTAAACTCTCCAATACGTGACCGTGAGGGAGATATAAAAATGTCAGGGACTGACATTATTTCTATTGTTTCTACAGTTATATCAGCTATAAATAATGGAAACAATTCCAAAGGGTTTGGACAGGCTCGGCCACTAGATAAACGTCCAAATGCCCCTCATTGTTCCGAGGAAGAACGCCATCAGCGTCTCAAATCAGGTCGATGTATTCGATGCAATGTATTTCCATCGCACCGTTTTAGAGAATGCAAGTTTAAAGGTTTTCGCTCAGAAATGTCCAATCTAAGGATAGCTTCTGCATCAATAAGCGAGTCGGAAAACTAGCAGCCCCTGTACGAAGTCGTGTTCAGGGGAATGTTGGTGTGTTTGGAGAACTACTAGATCAAATACCACCTGCTAGCGAAATTAGGGAGGCTGTTGAAAGGTTGAATAGTAGTCCATTTTTAATTGATATTTTAATAAATTCTACTTGTTATTCCACCGCACTCTTTGACACAGGATGCCTACCCTACGCAGTTTTTGATCGTAGTTTTGCAGACCAGGCACACTTACCACGCCTTCCAGTCACCCACAGATCTCTAAAGCTCGCCAAAGATGGACCTCAAATTCCCATTACCGAAATGACTTGGGCTACACTTGACATTGACGGTAGAGCTGAAAGAGTATTTGGCTACATAGTAGCAAACTTACAATATAATATAATCCTCGGCAAAGGTTGGGCCGAGCGTAACAATGTAACATATGAAGCAGGTAAGAAGTTTCTCACTCTAGGAAGTGGTGCAAACGCAATAAAAGTCAAGGAGTCTGGATGGATGGAACGGGATGAGTTATCAGGCTCTATGCACCAACTACGTCAAGCAAAAAACGTTACAGCTTCAATATTTGCCGCGGAAATCCGTCGTGGAAGAAAAGCAAATAAACATCTACATTTATTCTCCATCACTATAGCAGATATCAACAAGGCCTTGAAAAAATTAGATAACTCAGCGGTCAAGCAAACGGTGGAAGAAATATCAAATCAACTACCTCAGCAGCTTCGACATTTAGCAAAGAACTTTCTAGCTGATGAAGATGGAATCCTCCCAGAATCTAAGCCAGGATGGGACCATTCTATAAACCTTGAACTAGACGATGAAGGCAAACCTAAGGAACCCCCTCAGGTCCACTTTATGGCATGTCACGAGATGAGCTCCTCGTTCTCCGTAAAACTCTTACAGATTACTTACGTAAAGGATGGATTCGCGCCAGCAATTCTCCTGCAAATGCACCGGTACTATTCGCAAAAAAACCGGCGGAGGTCTTCGATTCTGTGTTGATTATCGTGGCCTCAATTCAATAACAAAAAGGGACAGATACCCGTTGCCGCTCATCAAAGAAACACTTCAGCAACTCTCCAAAGCCCAATACTTCACAAAACTTGACGTCTGTACTGCATTCCATCGCCTACGTATTCGACCTGGCGATGAATGGAAAACAGCGTTTCGAACAAGGTATGGACAATACGAGTGGCTTGTCATGCCATTTGGATTATGCGGCGGACCAGCTACTTTTCAACGTTACATAAATGCTGTGTTACAAGATATTTTGGACGAATACTGTTCAGCCTATATGGATGATGTTATCATCTATTCTGATGGTGATTTATCCGACCATTATAAAAAGGTTGAAGAAGTTATCAAACGACTCGAAGAATCTGGCTTACGGTTAGACATCAACAAATGTACCTTTGCCACGTCTGAAGTCAAATATCTTGGGTTCGTAATCAAGGCTGGCGAGGGTGTTACAGTTGATCCAGCCAAAATAGAAGCCATCAAAAACTGGGAGGAACCAACGACAGTTTCTGAAACCCGCTCTTTTCTCGGTTTCGCAAATTTTTACCGAGAGTTTATTCCAAAATTTTCGGCCATTGCCCAGCCATTGATCAGTCTCACATCGAAACAAACCCGCTGGAGCTGGGACACGAAAGAAAAAGATGCATTCGAAAAGCTTAAGTCTATGCTATCCTCAGCACCATTATTAGCGCTTTTTTCAGCCGAGAAAGAAACCTATTTGGAAGCAGATGCCTCTGGCTATGCTATCGGTGGGGTTCTTTCTCAAATTGACGAAAAAAATCGTCTAAGACCAGTAGGTTACTTTTCACGTAAACTGACTCCAGCAGAATCAAACTATAACATTCATGATAAAGAACTGCTCGCTATTATAACAACAATGCGCCATTTTGATGGTGAGCTTCGAAGCGTTGAAAATCCTTTTACCGTTATCTCAGACCATCAAAATTTACGATATTTCACAACTTCAAGACAACTTAGCGAACGTCAAGTGAGATGGGCCGAGACCTTGGCAAGGTTTAACTTCAAAATTGTATTCCGGCCTGGCTCCCAGTCCGGTAAACCAGACTTTCTTTCGCGGCGGGCACAAGAAGCCCCGCGGGATACGTCGGACGAGCGGTTACAAGGCCGCAATATCCAGTTGTTCAAAAATAATTTAAGCACGTCTTCACCAGAAGAATTCATCTTAAATACAATAAACATTGTAGACTTTCCGGATATGACCTTGAAACATATTGAAACTGACCAGAATATCATGCCCAGCGGCAAAAAATTATTTGAAGATAAGGAAATTGCTTCTTTGTGGGACGAAGCTCTAGAAAAAGACCAAGCTTTTCACAGTATTCATGCATCAGTCGCTGCAGGCCAGTCTACTTTACCTATAGACCTTAAATTAGGGGTTCAAATGACAGATTGTAGCCTAGATGACAGAGGCGCGTTAACACGACGAGGTGCGCTATGGGTTCCAAATTGGGAGCCACTGAGAACAACGATCATACAACGTTCCCATGACTCAAGTATTACTGGACACCCCGGAAGAGACGGTACCCTTCACATAGTGTCTCGAGCATTTTTTTGGCCTCAACAATATTTAGACATTCGCAGATTCACGCGAAACTGCTCGATCTGTAGTCGATCTAAAGCGTGGCGTCAATGCCCGCAAGGATTACTCAGACCACTCCCTGTACCTGAACGCTTTCATAGTGAGTTGTCGGTAGATTTCATGACAGACTTGCCTGCGCAAAAAGAAGACGACCCCAAATATCTTATGGTTATCACTGACCGTTTACTCAAGAGCTGCACCCTAGAAGCAATGAATTCGATGGAAGCTGAAGCTTGCGCAGAACGCTTCCTAACTTGTCATTATCGTTTTCATGGGTTTCCTAAATTTATAACATCAGACAGAGGGGCAAATTGGGTGGGTCATTTCTGGACTTCTTTATGCAAAATGACAGGTATTAACCAAAGATTGTCGACCGCTTACCATCCGCAGACCGATGGTAGTACAGAAAGGATGAACCAAGAAGTGTTAAACTACCTCCGAGCATTTATTAGCTACTCGCAGATAGACTGGTCTAAACTACTCCCAACTGCCATGTTAGCACTCAATAATAGAAAATCGACAGTTATTGGCACTAGCCCATTTTTTGTTACTCACGGCTATGATGCTGAACCAATACAACAAACACATACTAATTCACGAGCAACAAAATCACCGCAAGCCCGCGCGCGAGCATTCGTAGACCGAATAATACAGGGTCAAAGTATGGCACAGGCAGCTATGACAACAGCACAGCAATTAATGGAAGAATCAGCCAACCATCATAGGAGACCAGCGGAACGTTTCAAACCGGGCGATACCGTCTGGCTAAACCTTAAAAACGTCGAAACCCCGCAACAAAAAAAGAAACTCTCATGGACTCAAGCAAAATACAGAATACAAAAAGAAATTGCACCTGATGTGTATCAACTAGATGTACCAACAGGCATACATAATCGATTTTTTGTAGACTTATTAAGGCATGACCCAAATGATCCACTGCCTTCACAAAAAGTCGATGACACACAGCCGCCCCCGTTAGTTGATGGAAAACATCCGTTGTATGCTGTTGAGAAAATAGTTCGCGCTGAAACAATCAATGGGCGTCGCAAAGTCCTGGTATTCTGGAAAGGGTTTGCTGAACCCACATGGGAGCCTCGACAAAATCTTAAGTTAACAGATGCCTTCAAAGAATTTGTCAAGCAGTACGGGGATGGCGACAAAGTTGGTCTTCAGTTAGGGATGTTTACAGGTCGAACATTGAGAAATCGAACTATGCGAAAAAGAAAAACAAATAAATGAAACCGGGGGAGGAAAGTAATGTCATAGGACACTAATCACGTGCTACAATGTACGCTTGGACCAGTGAGGAACCACTTTTATGTGTATATAGTATTGCGTTAGCCACCATGTCTTTCTCTCCTCATAGATTACAATCATATTATTGTTTTGCCTTTTAGTCAGAGTCTTTCCTGACCCTCATGCTATCACAGCTCGAGGTATATGAACCTGAGAATATCATGTATTATAAACGATATAGGAATATATCCCAATCACAATCATCATCTTAATTCATGTCACCATCAATAGCTGCAAAGGACAGTTTAACCATTTCCTTATAGTATTTGTCCGTAATTTTCTATACTACTCCATTCTATTCTGTACCAGAGTATACTGGAAATTTCGAGAACAATAGAGAGGAGTATATAATGGGTATTTGGGATAACTCTGGTTCGGCAGATTATGGTCTTGTATTTTTAGACACTCTTTAGAATTATTGAATATTATCTTATGTCGAACTCTTGAACTGTTGAACCCTTGAGTTATCGAGCTCTTGACCCTGGGAATGCGAACACCTCTAGTACCCTTGACAACAACTGATCGAAGTTTTTCGCTCAGAGTGCCCGCTGGTGAGGTGATATCGCAACTTGGTACTCGGCGTATGCTACCTTGCACGCTGAAGCCCACCACGGAGCAGATCTACCAGAGCTGGTTCGAGGACGGGTTCCTACCGCATTGATGGCATTGATGAGATGGAAACAAATTTCCTGGGCATACTCTTCAACCTTCTCGATTGTGTCAAGAACTGGTGGTTGTTGTGCTGGCTCGGTTGAGTTGTTAGTAGACAGGGGAACGGAGAATGGGCTGCTGTATTAGGAAAGGGTGGAAAATACAGGCTGGTGCACAGACGCTGTTCATGTACTTTACAATCTCTTCACCTGCCGAGTTTAGTGAATTAATCTATCCAAAATAATATCATACTTCACATCATCCATTAGATGATATTATCAATCGTCGGGATGCACATCTAGCATCACCTTCATAGATCACCATTGTCAGTAAGAGTTCACATTTGATACCTACTGACACCCATTTGGCCACAGTGATACGCACTCAGTGTCCATCGTGCCATCACCCAGCGTGAGCGCGCCATCTCCGCGACTCACCATTGCACATGAGCCCGTGCCACTCCACCGACGGACAGCAGAGTCATTTAATCGCCATATACCTCACAGCTCATAACCACAACAGTGGTGGTCTAACCCACTTTGCAATGACTTCCGCGTATCTGGGTAGCTTTTCCTTTGTTACTCGGAGTTTTGCCTTTTCGGGTCTCATCACTGAGTTGCGAACTGGAATTTGTCCTCGGATAGGGTAATGATCACTGGTGACACATTCTCCACGATCTACCCAAGCACGGGCGCCGTCGATATTACTCCAAACTAGATCTAGCGTGTTCCCAGTTCGGTGGGTTGGCTCCCCAACAATATGACAGGTCAAATGGTGTTTGTCTGCCCATTTTTCGATCATTTCTCCTTGTCCACGAGGGCGTTCTATACCAGATTTCCAAGCCCAGTATACTGAGTTAAAGTCCCCTGCAGCGACGGAGTTTGGCGGTGGAATCCAGTTGATGAGAAGCTGTATAGCAGTCGAGTCATTTGGGTGCCTTGTAGACATTGACAAAAGTGATACCGTTCACCTCAACCCAGCAATAATCTCCAATAGACACACAATAAGGAAAGATCTGTGATGTCGATATCATTTTATCGTCTATCCGGGTATAGGTCACAGCCCTGGGCCTAACATATTCACCGCCGTGAGGCAGATGATAGGTAAATTCTGGGTGATCCTTTGTTGTTTTCTTTTGTTTATTCCACAGAGGTTCTTAAACAATAATCACGTCGATACCCAGCTCAAATGCTCAGGCAAGCGCAATGTTTTGTGTTGAGCCCCCTATACCTACGTTTATTGACATAAAGCTTAGAGTAGAAGAGAGGCTTGAAGAGACCCGTAGGATGCCCTTCGCAAAGAATTTTGCTGATTTGATGCCTCATCAACCTCGGCTACAGTTGCTGTAGCGTCGGACATGAGAACTTCAAAACAGTTGCTCGATTTGAAACCTGGCTGGTTTGGATTTGACGCTTCTGCGGCTGCTGTCATCACTGCCTCTGCGCGTCTAACAGCTGCTTTGGCCCGAGTAGCTGCCGCGAATTCACGTTGGCTAGCCTGCCTTATGGCCTGAAGGTTATCTTTGGAGGCCATTCCAGACTTTTTAGGGCGAGCTGAGCAATCTAGACTGTCTGATCTGTGCTGACCTCCGCAGTTGCGGCACTTGGTGTGTGCCTTACACTCCGCGGTGGAATGCATGGTGAAAGAGCAGTTCCAGCAAGCTGTGGCGCGCGAGCAACCTCTAGTGCCATGGAATTGTAAGCATCGCTTGCACTGGTTGATTCCCTGACGGGGCTGATGGCGAACTGCGATTCCAGAGTCATCAAATAGTCGGAATCCCGGCCGAGGGGTGGATGCTTTCTCGAAAAGAGCTATCCATGATTGGTCTGGGGCTCCCGGTCGGCCTTTTCCATGCGGACGTACTTTGACCGATACAGTCTTGGTGACCCTGACTATCTCGTCGGTCACCATCTCTTCGGTGATGAGAACTCTGCCCATTAATGTGTTAATGGCGACTTGGACCGTCGCTATTCGAAGGGAAGTCAAGTCCGTGGCTTTCTCCAATATGGCATCCTGCTGGGCGAAAGATCCAGCTAGGCTTAGCATCAACGTGCACGCCTCTTGCTTTTCGGCTCTGATTGCGAAGCCAGTTGGTACCCGGTAGACATGCTCGATTTTTGTCTGTGGGAGTTCGAGCATTTTAGAAACAGCTTCTCTAACACCGAACGGTGATAGTGTTCGCCAGGGATGTTCTTTTCCCAAGCGGAGAAACAAACGTTCGTCTTGCATAGCCGGTTTCGTTGGTCCGGTTGAGGTTTTTGCCGTTCGCGTTGAGTTTGACGCCTTGGGCGTTGACTGTGTGGCTTTTGTTGGAACCGGGATTGACTGTAGGCCATTCCGGATGATCGAGGCCCAAGTAGTCTTGGGCTGGTGTACTTCAGCTTGAACCGTTTTGCGTTGTGGTTCACTTTGTTGACCAACAGTAAATTCTGCGGTCTTGCCAGCAGTAGCCTGGATTTCGGGGCGTGGGGGAAGTGATGGAAGGGTTTTTCTTGGACCCGCGATCATGAAATGAGCTATTGCAGCTCTGATGTAGACCCTCATGGAGCCTATGAATTGAACACTCTATCCTTTGGATAGGGGGGTGAGAGCATTCTCGACACCGTTGATTGCAGCGGTGCAAATTTTTACATTTTCTGCCGTTTTTGCGGCTCGGCGTTCCTCAGCCTCAATAAGAGCCCTGAGTTCGGGGGGGCATTCTTCCGTCTGCCTGCGTTCATTTCCACTGTGAGGAGTGGGGTTCTTTTCTGTAGTTCCTGGTATGTGTTCCAGGTGGTTTTGGGTAGATGCTGCACCTTTCGCCGTGTTTACATCTACAATCGCTGTCAGCCTTGTATCTGGCACAGCGACTTTCATCAGAGGCAGTGTCTGCTGCCCAGTAGTCTCATTTCCTGGATTTTTGTGGCTCGTCGTGGCCTTACCAGCTCCGGTCACGTCAGGCCTGGAGGGAATAGAATCAGGAAGTCTTTCCAGATCCTTAAGAATTTTATTAATGTCAAGACTGTCGACGTCTAACATCTCGTCGTCTAGGGCGATGTTGTCGACCAAACGGTCGATGTTCATCTCTTGAACTGGGGTGAGGGAGCCCAGCTTATTACATGCTTTCAAACGAGCAACATGTTTAATATGTTTGCGGTTTTCTATGGTGTCTTTCGGTCGCGCTGGTTTACTGCGAACTGGAGGCGTGTTGGCGACCTGCCAGTTGCTCACAAAATTTGAATTGAGGATGAACGATATCTCGGTATCGAGAGAGGGGAATGGAGAGGGAAGATGGGGATATTCGAAAATTCGAATTTCAAAAAATTGTGTGTATTTTTTTTTTTTTGGATCAGATTTTAATTGCGTATGCAGCTAACTAGCTATGACACAATATCAGAGAAAATATGCAGATAAGATGATTCAATTTAAAAGTAGAGCACTCATGCCTCGGATTTCATTTGCAAGTACCACTGCGAAGTTATGGCGGCTTAAAAAAATTGTGTGTATGTATCTATGTCTAAGTAAGGACATGTAGGTATTTTCTGCCTACAGGCAGGGAGTTTCTATGCCTCAGGTAGTGTACTCCCTCCTATACCCGCTTTACGACATCTTTTCCAGCGGTAATACTCGAACAGGTATTTATTCGAGTACACACTAATAGAAGCTATTTTCCCGTCATTCTTCCCTCTCTGGCCATTTATGGGTGCGTAACTACAGGGAAGAGTCTCAAGAACCGCTGAGTGCGGGGCTCTACTATGACGAAGAGGCCGGCCAGCCGGGCGCAGCAGACCTGTGATTCGGAAGTGTAGACTAGAAGAGACCATATTTTTGAAGATTAAAAATCTGCTTTTCCAGAGGGCGGAAGGGTCTTTTATATGCTTTCGTAGGCTTTTTGTTCGCCCGTTGGTGGGTAGCATATGTTGTAATATGACGAGGGCTTCTCTGACTACCGTTGTCGCGTTTGGCACGGCATTATCTTTCCTCATTCCGAACATCATTATCGTCGTCTTGGTCGTCTTTTGTGCTTTCAGAAGCGTATTCTTGACGGAGGGGAAGATAAATCAACACTAGGTTGAAAGGATGTGACTCAATCTCAGCTCTACAGACTCTACAGTGAGAGCTAGAGGCTCATAGGGGACACCACTGACAGGTGTTGAGTTTCGTACCCCATATTCCAAGTAGATGCAGCTTGATCCTGTGGGTCAAATTCTACCCCAACATGACTACAAGTTTCCTACAGATATGGCAGTTGTTGCATATTGACATTGTTTGACTTAGTTATGTATCGTATGATACCGAAGGTGACAATTGTTGCCTAAGTTGTGTAAAAGGTATGACTTCTATAAGTAAATATATTTCAGTTATTACATAGAATAAGGGACAAATTATCTAGAAGATGATCGAGTAAAACTGGTTGTAATATATTCTCCGTGTGATGCCTTTTCTTCTCCAATCATCCGGGTCATGTCCATATATAACCATTACAATGACCGTTCCTTCGTCATTTGATCAAATTTCTACTAGTTCTAGTTTCCATACACAGGTTTAGATCAAATAACACTTGACACTAGAACGTTACATATATCTCCTTAATTACAGTGTTCGCATGACTAGACAACCTGTACGCGTTTCTTCCCTTCACAGTTTTATATTCGCGAGACACGCGACTTTTGGCATGGTAAGAGGGGAACTGGATCACTAACCAATAAATGTCAAAGGCTTCAGAATCAGGCCCTACTAATGATCACTGGAGCTTATAGAAGAAGTCCTATAAAGGCCCTTGAGGTGGAAGCTGCTATCATGCCAGTCAAAGTCAGACACCAGAAACATCTGATCTATTATGGGCTGAGGGTTTTGAGACTTCAGAAGGACCACCTCATACAAGGACAGCTGTTCTGTCCTTTGGAGGATGAATTGACAAGCACCAACCAGATTGACCTTGGCTTACTCAACTTTATTGACAAGCCAGTCACCCAACTAATGAGGATTGGATGTACATTGAAGCCCCTTGCTTCATTCAACAAGCTGGAGGAGCAGAATACCATCTGGACACTTCCATGGCACCAAACTCAGATTCTAACCAGCATTTCTTCTGAAACAAAAGAGTTCACTAAGTTGTTGCACTTACAACAACTCAAGAATATCCCAATGGAAGATGTAATAGTTTATACAGATGGCTCCCTTTCAGTCACAGGAAGCAGCATTGGCTTTGTGGTATACTTGCCAATCAGCAGAGAGATCAAATGTTTCTCATATCACCTTTGTGACACTATGGGTATCACAAATGCTGAGACTTACTGCCTATTGAAAGCAACTCAATATGTGAAGAGACATTTTTCAACTAAGACAATATATATATTCACTGATAGTCAGGCCAGCATCCTTCGGATTCAACACAGCAGTAACCACTTTTCACATTAGATCAGGATGGTATCTCAAGGGTGTACCATTCATCTTCAATGGTGTCCTGCACATGTTGGTATAGAAGGAAATGAACTAGCAGACAAACTAGCCAGAAACGGAATTAAAAAACAAGCAATGAGAAGAGACAAGTTTATAACTCATTCATTTATGAAACAAAAAGCAAAAGAATTGGTACTAGAAGAATGGAAGAGAGACTGGAATCTCGAGCTTTGGCATGAGGAAGAGGGCCGGAAAGCAAAAGGATTGGGCAAGTACTACAGGATCCAGGCTCAGACTAACCAACCCAGCCTTTCATTCAAGTTATTTAAATTTCAAGATCATAGCAGGGAGACAGAGTCAGGATTTTTTCAGGCTAGGCTGGGAATTGGAAATACTCGAGTGTATCTGCACATGATAGGAAAAGTTGAAGATGACATATGCAATTTTTGTTCAAAACAAAGGCAGACTGTGCAACATTTATTGTTACATTGTCCAAAATTTAAAAACCAAAGAAACAGATGTTTTAAGGGCATAGAACCAAGAACCTTACCTATATTATTTCGAACAAGAAGAGGAAAAGAAGCACTTCTTAAATATTTGGATACATCCAAGTGCATGGTGGCACATAAAGGGAGTTGAACTAGGATAACTAAATTGGAAATTTGAAAAGTATTTTAAAGATTGTATTTCAGAAAGGAGTTTTGGGGAACTAAATTATGTAAATAATGTGTCATAGCTAGATAGCTGAATACACTATGAATAAAAAAAAAAAAGAGACACGCGACTAGTCACGACCTGATACAACATTACCCTGTAAAGAATGTTGACGCGGAACCTCATCGCGTGTCTCAGCGCAAGCATCAGATATTCCTTAGGACCGAAACAGTGGCCTGGCATAAACCTGTACTTCCTCACGCTTGACTTGTCGTAGTGTAACCGAAACAGAATTGCTAGCAGCAATCAAACGAACATCCGGGACATTTCTGCGAAGCTGATTACTGTTGCTCTCAAACCTTAAGCCCAGGGCACATGTTAGGTGAAGCTGGGCAGTATCATGACGTGTTAGAAATTGTCAAGGATTTCTAGGAGGAAACATCTCAATGAACAAGTGTACAACTTCGGATAAGGTACTATTGATAGTTGTATAAGATATCGAACTCTCTTCTCAATATGAATTGAGAATATGTAATACTCCGTTAACTAAATTTATTACGCATAAATAAGTCTTTCATTAAATACAGATCCCCAAGGCTTTAGTGATCCGGAACTCTCAGTGGTCTGACAACAACCAGCCACTCAATTATCGCAAGGTAGTATTTTCTAGCCACTGCATTTCAGATACCACTGAACCTCATGTCACCTAGCTGAGCTTAATCGTATGCAATCGAATCCATTTAATTGATCTTGATGATCGTACCTAGAAATCTAATCCTTCATACATACTGAGTCTAGATTTCAAACGTAATTCAGAGTCATTGAGGTAGTGGAGCAAGATGCGAAATATTCAACGCGGCTTGGAATCCGTAGGAAAACTCACCGTGTGCATCCCGTGTTATCTGACTTTGGGCCGCGTCCATACTCATCTACTGCCCTTTTCCTTTGAACCGAAGTTTACCAATTCCTTCGCTGAAAAGCCTCACTGATCGCCACGATCGTAACTAGTTGTTTTTTAATTTATTTGATAGCCGATTCGAGCCCTGAGGATACAGGCGTTTAATTCCCGCTGTGCAACTCGCGTACTTCTAGCAATCCACGTTGAACGGAACGTAGTTGTTATCCCGGTCCAACGCGTGCCCCACTTATCTGTAAATAAACACTAGTGAGTATATCCCATCGCATTTTCTCATGCACGTTGAATAACGGAGCACAACTAACAGTGAGTTTGTCTGGTAAATTTCTCTTCCATGCACATAATGTCGGGGTGGTCTCATAACATGCGCACGCAGGCCGTTTGTGTAAAGGTCAAGGGGACTAAAAGCTCTTCACTTAAAATGACCTGTTCCACTCTGGGCCTGATTATTTCATCTCATTCTCTAATAACCACTCAGCCCCTCGATTGAGGTAAACATGAATACAGACACAAGATGTTACTGTTACATTTATTTGAGGGAGTTGCTAGCAACATATCATACATTCTCATTTAGATCTCACAGCTGGTATTCTGATTTTAAACATCGTTACTCCATTTCTTAAAGTACATTTCGAGCAGCTAAGCAAGCCTGTTAATTTTTAAACTCCGGTCCTGTCGTTAAAATAAAAGAAATACTGAAAGAATAGCGCAACCTTGCTTGTGATTAGACAAACTCATGTGGGAACCCTCCAAAGTTATACTCGTGACTTTCCCCTTACGCCGTGACTAGGAAATTTTGTTGCGTCGTTTCTCTGTATATTCGCTTAATCGCTTCTTAGCATACTGTCGACAAGGTCTCCCAGAGGGCCCCAAAAATCCTTGCCAGTGGCCAAATGATGTTCGTCGATGAATAGCACATAGTGCTTGAAGCTAGTATTCAAATGAGCTTCCAGGCCAAGTTGACGTATTACGGAATAGTGGTGGCAATATATGTGGGCGTATACTCTGTACATTCTCTTAAAAACTTGTCGAACCATATTTGGAAATGATTTTGGAAAAGGCACACCTGTATCTTAATTTAGTGAACCTGTGAAGCACGTATCTCAAATATTACACACCTATCCTACTAGGGAAAATGCTTTCATTGTCAATGATAGCCTGTGCCCAACTCATCAGGTGCTCAATGTATGATGGAGCTGACATTTTGGTCGGTCGTTTGAAGTTTTCAGAGTCTTGCCAGAGATATTCAAATCTAGCATGTTAGCTCATACTCAGAAATTTCAATACTGCTCTTACTCGTCGGTGGCCTTCATTTCGGGGCAAGATTGTGGTGAGCAGAATTCAGTTATTGAGCCGTAGAGTAAGTTAATGTGATTATAAAAATCAACCACTGAACAAGTTTAACCGTAGTTTTGGAAATTTGAAATTGTACCTACTATTTACGGCCAGCCATTCATTCTCGTCTTCACCCTCTGGTAACTTTACGATCTTCCGAAGACTACCTCCACCCAGAGTAGCTTCTGCGTATTGCCTTAGTTGATGACTTGAAGAGCCTTTAGCAACATTTCGAGGACGAAATTGATTTCGAGTTCGTTGATTTCTATCGAGAGGTTCATGTTAGAGAGATTTATATAGAGCGAAATAACAAGAATTTCATGCCAGATTCAGCGATCGCGCGCCATATGGTTCGAGCATGGGCAGTTTAGTCTTTCGATGAGAAAAAGGATATCGATGTCATTATGATGCTTGACTGTAGAAGCTTACACGGTGGGAATAAATGCTGTCATTCTGGCCGCAGAGTTAAGTGCACAAAGTTGCTTTTATCTTTTCTGTAGTTCGACAATAAATCGTAGTTGACGTTGGAAATCAGCGCACGATTTACAGACGAGACTCAAGACCGGTATTCAAGTTTTTACTGATAACAGCGCATAATCCCAAGATTGGAGGGCAACTTTCAATTGCTTGATGTGAAAATGTCACCAAGTTCTCGAGGTCTGGTTGGCCGGAGAACTGGATACTCTTGAATGAAGGATCAATTACGCAGATGTAGTGGTGCTGACCAAGGTTACCGCTGCTTCACGGCATGCAGTCAGCATGGCAGGCAGTCAAGAAACTCCTGAGTTAACATTACCCCGCTTATTACTACACAAACACCTAGCGGTATGATCAGGTCGTTGAAAATTGGCAGGATGTGGATCCCGTGTTCCGTGACTTAGGGTCGTTCACATTTGTAGGTACAACGCTTGTAGCTATATAAAGGGGGGAGGATAGAAAACAACATAAACCATTAAATGTATTACTTCTAGTAACAATTATAAGCAGTAGCTTTACGGCTCATTTAATATTAGATACGAGAATTGAAGCCACAAGGATACTAACATCGCTTCCATCGCCAAGCCCCGCAGACCCTTTATACGTCACGTGGAGAAGCAGCGCACCACCAATTCCAGTCACCAATCGCTAATTCCAATAATTGCTTAAGCTTCTAATGATTTTACACCATGAAAAGCCTGCAAAGATGAATTATTTACCTTCCAGCGGTGCCGGTTTAATCGCTCATTATGCTCTGCATATCTGGGATAGCCAAGAAGAATCGCATCCGAGTCGTAGTAGAAAGCAGCCTCAAGCATATCTCCATTTGACAACTTCTCGACAATACCTCTCTTACCATTCTCATCTGAGTCCTCAACCTCTTTCTAGCCACGTATCATCTAGCCTCAAAGACCAATAAAGGAGCTACTCTAATTGTAAACGAGAGATTGCCCCATTAATTTCCAGCCAAATCCCACTACAAGTTTATAACGCTACGTATACCAGCAAGGAGTAAACTAAGTCGAAAATATAAAGCCTAGGTCCTGGCTTATGAGGGGCTGTTGCTCTAACGAGACAAACAACTTGAGGGGAAACAGGTCTTTGAAGACCATGCTGGCACCGATATTTTTGAGGGGCTTTCAACTATGGAACGTTTTTGGGCGCCAAGACCGAGATTTCGGCTAATTAGCCAGGAGGGCTTCTTTTGTCGATGAGTCCACAGCACTCTCCAGTGCCCTGGACGGCACAAAAGAAGTTAGGCAAAGCTACCCTACAGCAATCACGCTCTGTCAAGACTTTTCTGACATTTCAGCACGACCTTCGGGAAGGAGGCTAGAAAGGCAGAATGTCAATTTCCCGAGATACCCACAAGTCTGCAGCACCCAGCTGGCCGGCCTCTTCGAACGCTTCAGAAGGGGCACTATGTCTTCGGATTTAGTCCTAATATCGCTATTAGGAGAGCTCCGCACCTGTTACAGGCCGTGGCCTGGTTTATCCAGCTCCGAATAGGTGTTATACTTATTTTGGGAAAAGCCTCGACTCTGCTTATTAAAGTTTCGCGAGTGATGCGACGCATAATGTTTATATTAGCTAAAACCCTTCGTAGCTACGACTTTCTTCTCTATATAGAAAATAAATTCAATTTTAACATACGATTGCTAGAAGGTGGCGTACCGTTCTCTTGCATATTTTCTATCTCATCTTTACACGACTAGTGCAAATATTGGCTTATACCTCTCCTAGCTGTCTGCTTTTTAAATTGCATGAATATATGCTCTAAACAAGTTCTTTCTCCAGATTCATCTTTATTGGACGACGAATCAGTTACGACCTAAGATTTTTACTCGCTTTCCTCATCTTACGCATTCCAACTAATCGCTAAATCAGTTGAAGAGGATATGACGGATCATATCGATACAGATGCTCCTGACAATGGCAAGGACAAGGGCAGAGCTAATCAATTCGTTTCACAGCAAACAAAAAATGTCACGCTATCCTTGAATAGTGATCAGCTACAACGGCTATTGGTAATAATTCACACGAGTGACGTCAATCAGGGAAAGACTTTACGACCTAATTCACACACAAACAAGAAAAAAGCGTCAATTTGGCCAGAATGGGACGGTTCTAGAGAGATGTACCCGACATATATAATTCAGCTTACAGCGAAAATTGAAGCAGACTGGGACCTGTTGGGAGGCCACAAAGCGGTATGCATGGATATGATGAATACCATCCCCAAGAATCTCCGAAGTCGTGTCTCTCACTGGTACACAACAGGAGGACCAGACAACAATTGGGACTATGAACTCTACATAGATCATTTTAATGACAATTTCGAAGACAAAACGTCGGTTCGGACTGCCAATGAGAAGTTATCAAGGATGAGGCAAGGAAAACATCAGACTTTCGCCTCTTATTTAAACGATTTTGAGCATATGCTAACGCAAGCGAGAGGTATCAACTGGGAAGGGTATGTGAAGATAAATGGCCTTAGTCTTGGTTTAAACGAGAGTCTAACAAAGCTTTTGGTGCCATATACTCTCTCGGAGACTAGCTATGCTCTTTTTGTTCGACAGGTGCGAAATATGGCTAGTAAGCTAGGATCACAGGAGGATTATATACCTAAGCATAGCCCTAGACAAACAAAGACAGGGTACATTAGCAGACTGGGTGTCGTTCCTCATAATACTGGCTTCAGTTACCAAGCACCAGCACATTCACCATCACAGGACAGAGCAACTGCTGTGGGCACGGATGGCGACACCCCAATGTCAGGGGTAAGTGCACTAAGCACTTTTCAACTCGCAGCAATAATAAATGCTGTCAACTCTAAAAACAGTGAAAAGAATAAAGCTATCAGGAACAAGCCACCTGCTCCGTGGACGACACCAGAAGAGTTTGCTGTCCTTCGTGCCGCGGGTAAATGCACTCGCTGTGAAGAGAAGGGCCACTACTTCAAGAAATGTCCTAACTTTACATGGGCCAAGAGACCTGCCGATATAAATGCGGTCCTCACTAAAATACCAAAGAATTCCAAGTCCAGATTGATAGAACCAGACGAGGATGAAGAAGAATTTTGTTGTGCCTAGACCCACATGGCTACAGTGCACAGCTTCAGTTATGATGGTCACGCGACTGCATGCATTTGCTCTGTTTGCTCCTGCTTCGTTGAGTTAGTATAATTAGTAAGCAATAGTCTAGGGACTATAAGTAGAGAGCTTTCCTCCACAGTAGATAGAGTAAGCAATACAGTCTTTCCTCATTCTACAGAGATCATTCTCCACTCCTCTTCTTGACCTGTCCGGCCCAGCAGCACATCTGTGATCACTAGCAGCGAGCTCCCACAAATTGTATGTACACCCGAATCATAGACCTATCATAACAAATTTAGAAATAATGTCTCGGAAAACCAGTAAACCCTGGGCAAAGTCGGGCTCAGGGGGTGACTAAATTTTTGGTTGATGATTTAAGTGTAATTGTAAAGAATTTGGATAGTTCTCCATTTTTATTAGAGATAATGCTCAATATGTTGAATTATAAGAGCGTTGGTCAAACATAATTATCGCTGCATCTTAACATAACGGAGTTAGGTTGTGATTATTATTTACATAGGAGTAAAAAAGGGTAAGGCGTTTGGAGATCTTATATACCCTGTATTAGTAGTTCCATATCCGCGTGTAGATGAGCCTAGTAGGGGAACGTTAGTACGAGCTAGGCTGCAGCATTCTTAGGGAATGCTGAGACTGTAGTAAGAACACACGTTTGTTTAACCCTATACTTTATCGAATCTACTTCCAGCAACACTGTTCTATCCGTCTAAAGGAATCATAATCTAATACAATAAATGCTTTTATGTTAATGCTCTAATGGACACGGTATGTTTATGCTATGCTGCTTTCAGTCACTCGTTTGTCAAATGCCACAAGTTACCGCAAATATCTATTAAAACCAGGGAATTGCGACTTGCAAAAAAAGATTCCTAACGGAGGGTCTTAAATAAATTACTTACGTAGATATAGACATAGATGGCAGACGCGAAAAAATCTATGGGTACGTCATCGAGGATTTATCTTATGATATGATTTTAAGTGATCCATAGATGAGAGCCAATTGTGAGGGAACGAAACAATGGCATTGAAGCGGAGTTGGGTTATTCCAAGTGGCGATCATTTGTATTTGGGACCTGGAACATGCAATAAGATCAAGGTGTAGATCATTAGCAAAAGCGCTTGGACTCATGTTTCCCCTGTAAAGCAAGCTGTATATAGGTCCTCTTCATCTTGAACCTCTTTCTAGATCTGTAGTGAATCTTTTCATCTTACGGTTTATCGACCACGATCATTCATCTCTTGACACCAATGCCGTGGTCTACGATGCTCGCCGACGCGCCATTCGTTTTGGTTCGAAAGGTGGTCTCATTGTGAAAGCTAAAGGATGGGAAGATCGGATGGGCCAAAACAGTAATGCGAAGATAAATTATCTCAAAGTAAAATTAGAAAGTGCTCACAAGGTCATTGGTTCCCAATTCGCGGCAATAGCTACGAGAGCACGTGGTAAAAAGGATCAAGAAACGAAATTGTTTGCAGCATCAATTTACGATATAAATAAGGCTCTTGAGAGGAAGGCAAGACTGACATCTGATGAAATTATGGTTGGTTTACCACCAGAAACTCGTGACAATGCTCGGTACTTAACCAAGGACGAGAATCACGAGCTATCACCTCATCGACCTGGCGTCGATACTAAGATCGAATTGATTAAGGATGAACAGGGCAGGGAAAAAGAAATTCCGTTTGGCCCTTTGTACGATATGTCAAGAGCAGAGTTACTTGTGCTCAGGAAAACGTTGACAGATCATCTTGACCGAAATTGGATCCGGGCTAGCTCTTCATCCGGTGGAGCCCCAGTCTTGTTTGCAAAGAAATCCGGCGGGGGACTACGATTTTATGTGGACTATCGAGCACTAAATTCCATCACAGTAAAAGATAGGTACCCAATCCCACTGATAAAGGAAACTCTACGGCAGTTAACAAAAGCGACCTGGGTTTCAAAGGTAGATGTACGCGCCGCATTTCACAAGCTAAGAGTGCGTGAAAGAGACGAAATAAAAACAGTATTTCGCACGCGGTTTGGCTCATTCGAATGGCTAGTTACACCATTTGGCTTATTCAGAGCTCCAAGCGCCTTCCAAAGATATATTAATAGTGTCTTAGGGGAATTTCTAGGTGACTTTTGCTTAGCATATCTTGATGATGTACTCATTTATACGACTGGAGATGTCGTAGATCATTGGAGCAAATTGAACACGATCATAAAAAGGCTCGGACTCGCAGGTCTTAAAATGGACCTCCAAAAAAGTGAATTTGCAGTTAAACAGACAAAATACCTTGGCTTTATCTTATGCTTAGGAGAAGGAATCAAGGTCGATCCTGAGAAAGTGAAGGCTATTACTAGTTGGCAAGCACCAGTAAGCACGAAAGGGATTCCTAGTTTTACAGGCTTTGCAAATTTCTATAGGGATTTCATACCTAATTTTGGAAGAATTGCAGCACCTCTGTTAAGCTTAACCAAAAAGCATGCTCAATTTCACTGAGAAGCCCCTCAACAGAAGGCATTTGAAGAATTAGAACAGCGCTTCATAAAATCCCCGATCTTAGCCCTATGGGACGATTAAAAGGAGACCGTACTCGAAGCAGATATTTCAGGTTACGTAATGGGTGGTTGTTTATCACAGAAAGACGAAAAAGGGCAACTAAAGCCAATTGCATACTTATCAAAGAAATTGACCTGGGCAGAAGTTAATTATGATATCCATTATAAAGAAATGCTATCCATCATTCGTTGTATGGAGGAATGGCGGGGTATGCTAATTGGACTAAGTAAACCTTTCACAGTCCTATAGGACCACAAGAATCTCAAACATTTGATGAATATGCGTACACTCAACGAGCGCCAAATGCGTTGGTCGCAGTTTCTATCAAATTTCAACTTCATTATAAAATTCAGACCGGAAAATCAAGCAGCAAGGCCAGACGCACTATCAAGACGCGAGCAAGATATGCCACAAGGCTCAGACGATTATAGAATTAAAAATAGAGACGTACAGTTGATAAAAGATTCTTGGCTATCAAGCGTTGTTACCAGAAATCGACTCAAGCAAGTCGAGGAAAATAACACAAATAATATTCCTAAAGGCTCAAGTATGTTTGAAGAGAAAATTTTACAAACTCTATGGCATAAATCATTACGCGAAGATAAGGATATTTCCACTCTTTACAAAAGTTTGGAAAAGGGAGAAAGAGGCCTTCCACCAACTCTCAAACATCTGAAAATCTCTTTGGCAGAATGTAGCTTTGATGCTAGAGGAGCGCTTAGATTTAGGGATAGAGTTCGGATCCCTAACTATGAGCCGCTACAAATAGCTTTAATTCAGAAAACACGAGATTCACAAGTTACAGGGCACCCGGGACAAGACAGCACATTAGCAGTTTTAAGCCGTAATTTTTTTGGCCAGATATTTCAAAATGTGTGAGAAGATTCTGTCGTAACTGCGATGTTTGCTGCCGGAGTCATGTTTGGAGAAAGAGTAAAAAAGGGGTTACTGCGACCACTACCAGTGCCTGACAGGTTTAATAGCGAGCTCGGTATAGATTTCATGACCGATCTACCGGCAAAAACCGCAAATGAGCCACGGTATCTAATGGTCGTGGTGGATCGTTTAAAGGGAGGTGTTGCGCTTGAAGATATGACAAGTATGAAAGCCGAACACTCTGCAAGTGTATTCCTTAGATTGCATGTCAGACACCACGGATTTCCTAACTACATTACATCGGACAGAGGTTCTAACTGGGTTGGAGATTTCTGGACAGAATTATGCAGATTAACAGGTGTAAAGCAGCGTTTATCAACGGCATTTCACCCACAAACAGATGGGGCTACGGAGAGGATGAACCAAGAAGTTCTTGGATATTTAAGAGCTTTTATAACTTACGCCCAATTCGATTGGAAAGAACTCTTACCCTGTGCAATGCTCGCAATTAATAATAGAACCGTATCCTCCCTCGGCATGAGTCCTTTCTTTGCGGAACATGGATACAACATTGAACCGATTCAACTGGTAAATCCAAAAGAAAAGCCATCAGCACCTGAAAAACGAGCACAAAACTTTGTTAAAAGAATTCACTAAGCAGAAGAGCTAGCACAGGTTTCGATGGCTTCGGCACAACAAATGATGGAAGAATATGCAAATAGGAAACGTTCTGAGGCTGACATATTCAAGGTGAGAGATATAGTTTGGTTAAACTTGAAGAACATACAAACTGCTCAACTATCTAAAAAGCTCTCATGGATCAACGCAAAGTATCAAGTCACTAAAATAATCGACTCCCATTCAGTGGAACTAAATACACCTTCAGGGATTTGGCCACGTTTTCACGTAGACTTGCTTAAAAGAGCGGCGATAGACCCCCTACCATGGCAAATAATAGACGATGTACAGCCCCCACCTATTCAACCTGATATGCAAAAGGATGGAAAAGAATATCCTTTTGAGAACGCTAATATACAAGTGGTTGAAAAATTTTTGCGTTCAGAAAAGACAAAGGTTGGACGAGGTCACTGGCGTTTACTCCTGGTGAACTGGAAAGGGTTTGCAGAGCCGACGTGGGAGCCCCGTGAAAATTTAGAGGAAACTGAAACACTGGATATTTTTGAAGCAAAATACGGTAAAGGAGATAATACTGGAGAAGAAGCTGGCGCAATCATAGGTCGCCGCAACTGACCAAAAGTTCTCTGTTGGCGAGGTCAAAAACAATAAATATTCGGCAATAACGCTCTACCATGGGCGGGGGGGTAATGTTACAGGCCGTGGCCTGGTTTATCTGGAACCGGAGTTTGTCCGGCTCCGAATAGGCATTATACTTATTTTGGGAAAAGCCTCGACTCTACTTAGTAAAGTGTCGCGAGTGACGCGACGCGTCATGTTTATATTAGCCAAAACCCTTCGTAGCTACGACTTTCTTCTCTAGATAGAAAATAAATTCAATTTTAACATACGATTGCGAGAAGCTGACGTACCGTTCTCTTACAGCACCCAGTGGTTTTTGCGATTTTTCCCGGCTGCCATACACCCGCATATGGCCATCGTTTCGTTTGCTGGAGAGGGGAGGTAATGAAGGGTAAAGGGCTCCGCAAATTTTATGATCGAATGAGGAATTGTGAGGGGTGTTACTGTTTAAGGGGAGCTATACTACTGGCATAAGTATCCTTGGCCAAGGTGAGGACGCCTTTAAGGCCGGTATTTAGACCGTACCTTCACAGCGACTCGCAGTTGCGGAGGGTCGGACATTCTCTTACTTCTTTGCTGGCGGTATGACTTTTGGAGATATGGGATTGCTTCGCTAGGCGGTGAGATGATTGTGGAGAGGGCCGCGAGATGAGTTTGGCTGGGAATGATTTTCCAGAGAAAAAAATTTAAACCTTAAAGGTGTCGGTTGTTGTGATACGAATATCAGACAGGTTAAAGCCCGTCTGTGATTCGAATCTGGGATGTAGAAGGTTGATGTCGTTGAGTCGTGCAATTATGAAATACCTGCAAGTCGGATTTTCGACCAAAAATGAGCCAACACCACTCCACCCAATCGCCAACTCGACGAAATCTCTCAAATTCATCCTTTGTCATGAATGAATCTCGGCTCTGGGTGAATATTTCACTTCCAGGTTCGTAGAGGACACCACCGACAGGTGTTCAGCCTTCGTCTCCTCCCATAGCGGTAAGGTTACTAGTAGGTAAAGGTTCCGTGTAAAAGGTGGCTGAATTCCACGGCTAAATACTGAGCTGAATGGCCATTTATCATTGGCTATATATCAATGATCGTTCAAGAAACATGAGAGGCAAGGAGCACTGTACAAGGTGTGGCCTGGGTCAGAGAGGAGCCCAATGTTCTAGATAGTCATAGACTCAAGTAGTACAATAAACAAACAAACACAGAACACACATACTAGTAGGTAACATGAGACTGTTGTCGCTCAAAGCCCACGGGATGATCAATATTGGAACTATGTTAGCAGTGTTAAAGTTATGAGCTTGAGCGAATATGGAGGTTATAGCGGAATCAGTGTCGGCGGTTAGACCGATACAGTAAGTCTCGTATGAAGTTGTAGAAGGAAGAATTGACTGGAAACAAGTGTATTGAGATGTATGGTTCTGAGTAAACTGAGCTGATAAGAGTGAGATTGCGTGTGCGCATATCTTATCAACTGAGGTTTTTGACCAGTATTTATCAATCTCCATGGATCATAAGTTATGATCCCTGTAGATGTAAATCTATATACGTACAGATATATGAGCCAGAAATATAAAGCTAAATACATGTGTGTCGGTAATAGATCCGAGAAACCTTTAACCTGCATTTGATACATAATCATCTGATGGAATGCTAGTGTGAAATAAATGCCAATATGCATTGAACTTTCCGCGGGGAATGTGCTGATGACAATGATATAGGAAGGTGAATATGATAACCTAATTAGCCGGACTTACAAATGAGTTATCCTTGGCATTCCAGGATATACGATATGTCAACAAGCAGAAGGTTGTCTAGCTTTTCATCTAAGGACCACTACGGTTTATATATTTCCTATTCTATTGCACTGAAGTGATGACCCTATATATATTTACTTGCGGCTAGAGATTTCCATACCTCGTCCCTAGCTCTTGATTGCCTGAGTAATAGGATCATCTTTGGGTTTTGAATTCGAGCTCCGCACCCGTGCATTGCAAAAGAACTTCATATTACCCAAGAAAAAAACATGGAGAAACTTTTTAAATATGTTGTATATGTTAGAGCCGTGTCATATCTTTTTAGCTGAATACACCATGAATGTAAAAAAATTGCAAGAGATCTGGAGAACAGCCAAATCTAATCAAGTTGGCAGATTTGTACAAACAACTAACAAATTATATATGCATTCATATTGAATGGTGTAAGGCCGGGTGGTGTAGCGGTTATCACAACAGCTTTACAAGTCGGTTGCTCTTTAAAATCTTGACCATGTGTTTCGGCCTTCGGGCCGCATTCACGTAATCGGTCCTGGTGGAGGGGGTGGCTCCTTTCGCTGTTGGTCGCGAGTTCGATCCTCGCCCTGGTCACGCCTTTTTGTCAACGGAAACTGTTGACTCGTCAGAAGAGTCAATTGCAAACTACCAGCTTTTCATTTATAACAACGCCCTCGCCAATTAAGGTAGTGCTCTTTTAACTCTCACGTTCTGTATCCCACAGCATCTTCAAGAGACCCAAAGAGATTTTTGCTAGGAGCCTGGGAAGGGGCCCTACGCCTAGCAAAGTGGCTTTCTGTTTCCGAGTTTTACACAAAGAGCTGCCCTAGAAATTCAAGAGAAGAAATAAATAGATCTAAAACTCAGCCTCAACTTTGAGCCTTGCATTATGGATGGATGGTGCAGTATTTCTGACTGGATCTATTAGAAGCATCCCTAGAGTGGTTGTAATACATTAAAGGAGTAAAGATCCTTGGGGACTGGCTGTAAAAGTGCAGGTGCTACACACACGCAATCATGTAATTAGAGAATTGCCCTGTAAACCTAGTTAGTAAGTGGCGAGGGTGAAGCCACCAGGGCAGTAAGCACTGGCGTCCATGCCTCTAGTTAGTTTAGTAGGTAGTAGGGACCTAAGTTAAGTTTGGCGCCCCGACGGACGAAAAAAAGAAAACAAACAAACCAACTACGGGATGAAGACGATACAGAACGTGAGAGCAAAAGGAGCTACACCTTGATTGGCGAAGGCACTATTATAAAGGAAAAGCTGGTAGTTTGCAATTGACTCTTCTGACGAGTCAACAGTTTCCGTTGACAAAAAGGCGTGACCAGGGCGAGGATCGAACTCGCGACCAACAGCGAAAGGAGCCACCCCCTCCACCAGGACCGATTACGTGAATGCGGCCCGAAGGCCGAAACACATGGTCAAGATTTTAAAGAGCAACCGACTTGTAAAGCTGTTGTGATAACCGCTACACCACCCGGCCCACGATCTAACGTAAGTCGGTCATATTATAAACAGTAACAATGTGCTTTTGCGATCTGATCAGATGACAAGTCATGGGCCCCATCCGGCATCCAGACACTTTTCTTGGTCACAATGTACATGCCATCTGATGCGTAATCAGAGCATATTCAGCCCCCCTACACATCCATCGAAATCCTGATTATTATCGTGGATAAACTGCCTCCAAGACATCGAGTTACATTCATACCGTAACTGTGAAAACATCTACGTCTCAATTAGCCAGCGTGCCTTGTAGTAGACGGCAAAAGCTTGCCGCCATCGCATTACCTGCGAAAACTATTACCCGTGCTGCCAAGCGTTTAAGACTTAAGAGCTGAATTCCATCTGCACGCGAAGAAGCCATTTTTAGAGCTTCCTCTGAGTCACCATTCTCCAGCCGAGTCAACTCTTATTGAATCCGAAGATGAGTCTATGGACTCGGTATCAGAAAATGACTACCCTCCCGACCCAATCCACATGCTCGAGCCTACAACTAAGGCACCAAAGCTACAAACCACAAGGGTCTTGAAAAAGAATTCTGGTACAGGCCCCTCCAGTTCTATACACGCCTTTTCTAAAAGTTAACCCACACATACCCCGAAAGTAGATACTCAATCTACCCCCCCTCTGACGCTTAAATTAGCGCGTGTTATACACCAACCCTCAGAGGTCACGACCAATGATATTGCGACATCGCTATTAGCATGGCAAAACGCCGGTGTTCAACACCTTCGCGCCCTTTTATCAGCTACTGCAGCTAATTTGAAAGCTATCGTGATATGCAGCGCTGCCAGGGTCATCACCGACCTGCCAGTCTTTGTGCAGTTGACAACTGCCTCACAAACTAATGAAAAGACTATAAATAATCCCACTCCAGCAATAAACTCACCCCTATCATACGCATCTGTGGTAAAGAAAGACAGTTCACCCCAGCTCAGCCACTTAAAACTAATAAAAAACCGCAACAAAAGCTGTAAAATCCAAGCCCGGCTCGAGGACCATGGTTCGCCTAGCGCCTGATCACCCCTTACGCCACCAAGATTCTCTCCTTTTCCGCACAAAGTTGAGAAGCTTTTTAGACATTCCAGAGCTAAGTAAGGACATTCGTTCGGTTGAATCTGGTATTACTTTGGTGGCCTCCTCTCCCGACCAAGCTCCATATCTTCTCCAGGCAGATGTAGCTCTGCAGCCCATGACTGGAATTGTACCAATTGAAAGGCAAGAAAAACGTGCAAACTTTATTCTAGGCCTAGTTCCAAAATACGGATACAATTCCTCCAGATCACCGGAGGTCTTATCCGATGCAGATATCTGGTAGGAGATAGCAGGTGCCAAAATTTACACGGAGTCAATTTTCTTCATCTCCTAGACGCGCCGATCGCAGGAACCCTCTGAGTGAGAAAGAACTCTCCGTCTAGTAAACTTAAAGCCAGCTTCAGAGAAATTCCTGTCCAGTATTCGCCTTTTTGCTCGCTCTGCTAGAATCCGTCCGGCTGACAATTGCCCTCGCCTTCTAGTCCGCCCAGTTATTACGGATTTCACAACATAAAAAGCTGCACACGCCGATCCCGGTGTAGCATTTACGCCTTGGACTCTCATAATGGTCCCTATTTGACACCTATAAAATGTTTATATTGCGCTGGCCCACATGAGGCTTCTTCCCCTGGCTGTCCAGTCCGTATATTTCGAGATAACTGAGCTTTTGTTTGGCCAGACAAAGAGAGAATACGGCTGATTCGACAGGAGGGACACAATGCATGGTTTTCCCTACATCATCTTCCGCCTCCTAGTGATTCCCTCATCGGGAGTGAACCTCTACAGGCCTCGTACGCCTCCATCCCGGCTCCTACAATAACATTGGGCTCGACATCTAGGTTTACTCCTCTGGTTTCCCTGGAGTAGTCACTATGAAGGACCGAAACAGGAACCGAGGAAAGTAGAAAATCCCAGGCCTCTGCTTCTTCTAGATCAACGTTGGTAGACGTGGTTCTGCTCACGACGCCGCCCTAGAACTGGCCTCGAAATTTGGAGCCAATGTGGTACAAATCCAAGAACCTTGGGTTTCCACAGACCTTTCTCGTAGACTAACAAAGACTCACCCAAGATTCAAGTTTTTCTCTCCCCTTTCCAGCTGGAATATTAGGCCATGAGTGATGACTTACGTCTGTAAAGAGCAAGGGCTGTGCCCCTTCCAGCCAGCTTTGCACTCTCGAGACCTGTTACAAGTAGTAATTCCGCGCAGGAATAAGCGTGCGCTCGCATGCTGGAACGTCTACAACGCCCCAATCGGAGCAACTGACTCTGGGGAAGGTCTAAAGTATCTAATTAACAGCACAGGGTCACCAGATATACTCGCAGGGGACTTCAACATTCACTACTCAACTTGGGACCCAAAATCTCGAACCAATAGTGTCGATGGCGACCCCCTGCTATTATGGATAGTCTCCCGGGGAATTCGACATCTCAACCATAATGGATCTCCCACTCATGACGCTGGAGCAATTATCGATCTTTGGTTTGTTCGAAATGATATAAATGCCTTTCGTAAAATTTGACAAGATCTGGAAGCCAGCTTAGGCCACAGAACACTTCTCTGCCAAATAAATAATTGGAAGGTCAAAACTCCTGCACCAGGTAAGCTTCAATCAGCCTCCTGTAACTGGTCTATATTCGAAGGCCACCTTGAGAACCATACAGCCATTTTTACCCCTTAAACAGTTGAAGGGGAGGCGTCAGGAATTGTGAGTGTCATTTCAGGGGCCCTTCGAGTTGCCTGTCCTTTATTCCGTAAACTGGTAGCGAAAGCTGTCTGGTAGACTAAGAAGTGCATCGAAGCTCATTTAAACTTCTACCGAGCTCGCCGCATAGGTCTTCCGGCGATTTCCGAACTTCGAGCCTTCGGTAAAGTTGTGAGAAAATCTAAGCGGGCATATTGGCACAACAAGATAGAACAAGTCTCTAGTCTCAAAGAGGCCTACCAGGTAGTACGCTGGCACAAGAAAGTGGCTCACTACCAGACCCCACCTTTAGAGATCCTGACTGGCCTAGTTTTCCATCCAGAAGATAAGGCGCAGCTATTTAAAGAAACCCTTCTCAGCCGACACCTAAATCAAGTAGATATCGACTATACAGACCCTGTCGTAGCAAAAAGATCGATTTCCTGGCCGCCGATAACAGACGAAGAGGTCTATAACTCATGCTGTGTCGTCTCAATATCTGCTCCTGGACCGGACAGTATCACCACGATGGTAATTAGAAGCGCCTGGCCACTCATTGGGGCTCGGATAATAGCTTTATTCCGCTGGTGTGATCAGCAAGGACTACACCTGAGTGTTTTCAAGAAGGCTAATGTTATTATAATTCCAAAGCCTGGAAACCGCAATCGGGCTTTACCAAAGTCTTACCGACCAATTGCTCTTCTGTCATGCCTTGGTAAGGGACTCGAGAGACTAATGGCCCGCCGCCTCTAATTCCTAGCGCTGAAACTACAGATTCTCTCTCGGGATAAATGTAGCACAGTTCCTCAAAGATCTGCCATAGACCTCATCACAGCACTGTCGTGTGATATTCAGGACTAGAGGTCCAAAAAAGAGGTGGCTGGCACGGTCACAGTAGATGTGAAAGGAGCATTTGATGGTATCCAAAACGGCCGCCTTTGTCACTGCTTGCGGGGTCAAGGCTGGCCCAATAATGTGGTACAGTGGGTGTCTTCTTTTATGTCTGAGCGAGAAGCCTCAATTATAGTTGATGGAACTACATCTCCAACATTTAAAATCCACTGTGAGCTTCCGCAAGGGTCTCCCGCCTCTCCAATCCTGTTCCTACTGGCAATTGAGGGCCTCCTCAATCTCTCCCTGAAACGCTTTGATTACGCAGATGATGTGGCACTTATAGCGTCTGCGCCATCTCTACCTCGATGCTTAGAACTACTCTTGAAGCAGTTAGACTCAACCCTCGCATGGGGGCGCGAAAACGGCATCACTTTTGAAGTGCCCAAAACTGAGCTGCAATACTTCCACCGAAAGCATGGATCCCCAGCAGAGCTCAGCGTATACGCTAATGAAGTAGAGGTCACTACAAACAACCACAAATGCTGGCTTGGGGTCATCTTTGACCGAGGACTTCGATTTAGAGAACATGTAAAACAAACATGCGGTAGATCCTTTGCCATCACGAGCCACATAAAAAGCCTCTCAAGAATCACTCGAGGAATAAGCCCTCTTCTCTTGAGACAAGCACTTCAAGGAGCAGTTTTTACAACCTTGCTCTACGGGGCTGAGACTTGGTATTCCAAAGGAACCCCTAATGGACTAGTTCTTAGAATACAACAAAGGATGAACGACGCGGCCCGAGCAGCTCTTCCAGTATTCCGAACGACACCAGTTGCTGCACTTCTTCGGGAGACAGGTTGTGGTCCGGCACAAGCCTGGCTGGAACGTATCCAAGATCGCCTAGCTGTACGCATAGCCTCGGCAGATCCTAGGCACCCCTTTCGTAGAAGATGGAATTCCTCGAGAATACTGTGGATCCGACAAAGAATTTCTCCAGAACTCTCAGAAGATACTATCCCTCCACCATGGGAAGTTAATCGGGATACATCTTTGGAAAAGATCGGGGCAGTCGGTCGTAATGCTGGAGTCGATGCCTTCTCCGGTTGGTTCGTTCTGCAATCATTGTTGGACCTCACTGTTTTCTCCGATGGTGCTTTAATCGAGAACCGAGCAGGAGCAGGATATTCGATACGACGTGGCGCATCACATGAGATAGCCTGTGGAACTATACTTCTAGGTACCTCAGCAGAAGTTTATGATGCGGAAATTGCCGGAGCGACTGAGGGGCTAGCGGCCGCCATCCGCAATCCCATGGCATTTTATGCGACTAACGTAACTGTCTGCCTAGACAACCAAGAAGCGGCTCTACGGCTGCTCCTGTTACCACCCACCGCAATAAGTTCCCGTCAAATTACGAAATTCCGGAAAATCGCAGCCAGCTGGTCTGAAGGAAACGCGCATCCTGCACTAGGGTTGGAACAGTCAGTATCCGATGGTGCCCCGAACATTCTGGAATCCCTAGAAACGAAGCAGCAGACTCTCTAGCTAAGTCAGCATGTTTAATTCCCACAATGTCTCTCCCTCTGTACATTGCAAGGGCAAAAAGGAAGGTGGCTCAACTCTACAAGGCCTCCAGCGACGCCTTCTGGGAACAAGAGGCTCCCGATAGATATAAAGAACTCAGAATTGGTCCTAGCTCAGGAATAACCCCAGAACTGAAAAGCTTAAATCGGCGGACATTTGGAGCGCTCATCACAGCTCATTCCGAACACGGAGATTTCGATCTTTATCATCGAAGTTTCACAAACGAAGGTGCCCTAATGACTTGCTCCTATAGCGAAGAAAAATGCCCTGGTCACTTCTTCTTCTGCACTATAGAATAAAACCATGCCCATCTTCGCGGCGGACCTCGTCACTCTTGCCATGGCATTAAATGGGTACTTGGCACGCCTGAAGGTGCCCTCGCCTTCGGAAAATGGGTCGAGTTGACGAAATTCTTCGACGAAATCCAAAGAGCCCATTAGATATTTCCAAGTGAAATTTTAGGATCTGGTGTGGAGTTAATGTTAGATGGAACTATGTATTCCTATACTCTTGTCCTGCGGGTATAATTTAAAACTAGTTGTAAAATAAAGGGAAGTTCCTCGTAGAGGGAAATTTGCTACATTTAAATTAGAAAGCAGAGTGGCGTACAGCTGGTCGGACTCTTTTGTAATTTCTAGGTGTTGTAATACGTATTAGAGCATCGGGTAGTTCTGTAGGGACTGGGCCGTCCAGCTCGTGACTAAGGTCACGAGCTGAAGACAGGCACGACATTAAATTTAATCAAATCATACAAACTAATAGACCCCAAACCAGGTAAATTCGACCTCAGGGCATCAAGAGATGGTTCTTTAATATACAAGGAGGATCAACAAAGTATATCCCCAAGGCTATGAACCAAGTCAAATCGTGCAACACCAAAAGCAACGGCAGCTTGCTGAGCGTGGCCCAGTCGATTTCGGTTGACACATGGGCTAGGTTCCGCTCACGGCACAATAGATCAAAAGTTTGGGTCTTCTCTACTCAGTCTTCTAACAACTTCCCGATTGAGTTTGACTGGGAGGACTTTATGACTCACCAACAACCTTCCAAAATCAAAGGTAAAATTCCTATCCCTTTCAACCTTACTAACATTGTGTGCAGGACTGAGCAATTGCTCGGCCTCATTTTAGACAGGCACCTCGACCGCGACATCAACATTCTCAACTTTTCGACTCATTCCAAAGACGGCGCGAACTAAGACGCCTCACTCAGACAACAATCAATGTACGACAAAAGCTGGGGCACCGATGTCTCGGTTTTGAGCCCTCGATTTCGGAATTTCAGCCCTCTCGAATGGGGGTTGAGCGCAATGCGGGGGAGAATTTGGGAAGAATGATATGTGATTTTCAACAGACTGTTGGCATAGTTGGTCGGGTGCTGGATGTACTTTCTAGAAATGGTAGGATGGATTCCTACACGGCCTGTTTATGGGGGGACTACGGCTGCTCGTCGTGAAAGAGTACAGGAGGAATTATTGAGGTTTTCCCACGAAAGTTTTCCCTCAATACATGGTCTGAGGATCATGGTTAATGCGTTCCCACCTATTCGACCTGATGTAACAAGCGTGAGGCACGTTGTAGGAAAAGTCAGGCACCGGATGGGCTTTGCTGGAAAATGGAGGAACTTGTATTCTAGATGTCCTCCATACGTGTCATGTCCACTGGATGGAGGGTGTAAGCCTGGCACTATAAAAAATAAAATAAAATCATACAAACTAATAAACCCCAAACCAGGTAAATTCGACCCCAGGGCATCAAAAGGATGGTTCTTTCATGGATAAACGTAGTAGAAGCTAGGATCGTGTCTCATGGGGAGTTCCATGCTAAAACACAACGCGGTGTTAGATTGAGTTCCTAAACAATTAGGACATACTCAGGAACATAGGGTCGTTTCATAGGAATCACGTAGTATCACTGTTCGAGACAGTGCTTAGAGCTGTCCTGTTATCCGATGTACATATATACCCAGCGTGAAGAAGTATTCTTCTTCACGCAACGTCTTCTGTTTATACTCATACCTATTGTTCACATACTCATCTCTTCTCTAAAGAAGACCGCCGTTGTTGTACCATCCTCACCTATTACTTACTTCACCTTTACCTCTTCCGTGAACCCTACACCCAACGCTGATTTATACCTCCTACTCTTAGGAATCACCACTATCCTCCACATCTATAACCTACTTGTACCCAACTCGTACCCTACGGAATACCGATAACACAGTGCCTTGAGAGGTTCATTGGTTTTCAAAAGAATACTAGTAAAAACTTCATCATTTACCACCCCCAACAAACTCCCGTGCAAGGATGGAAATGAGTTGAAAGCGTCACTCATCATGCGACTTTCAATGAAGATGTAGTGTTTGGTGATGAACTACCTGCAACAATTCAACAAGAAGCCAGCAGCTATTGGGCTAACAACGATTCCATATTTATTGAATCAGTGACCCATAGCCAGCATCACGATCCAGACCTAGCTTCAGAATGTCAAACTCAATCGTTTGAGGGGGAACAAATATCACCTACATCAAATATGGATCAGACTGCACAAAATACTATGAACAGCCCCAGAACAGATGTAGAGAGCAACAATCTCCCCGAACCAAGACTAGAAAATAAAGCAACATCCCTCCTACCACCTGAGGAGCAAGTTTCTCATCATGTAAGTTCCCAAAGCAGTGCGCAAAATTCACCTACTGAATCACACCACTGTTGTGGGGAGGACGAAGGCTGAACACCTGTCAGTGGTGTCCTCTACGAACCTAGGAGTGAAATATTCTCCCAGAGCCGAGATTCAGTCACGAACAAGGGTGGGATGAATTTTATTTGATGGATTTTCGGCTTGAAGGAGTTGTACTCGGTATTTTGGTCGAAAAATCAGTCGACAGAGATTTCACAACCGCAAGAAAGTCGAACAAAAACTCATCACTACCAACATACGATTCACGGATGGACCAAGGTCTGTCTGGGGGTCGTATTCAAACAACCGACATTTCTCTAGCTCCCCATATATTTGCAACGAAGAATTTCTCAATCGGTCCTATACCTGCGACCCACCTCCATACTCGTCAGATCACCTACCTAAACACGCCCTAATGAGGAAAGTCATGATGGAAACGGGACGTGTACAAAGGAGGAAGAAGAGGGAAGATACACCGAGGGGATTACACAATTCCCCAATGACGACAACAACCCAACGGTATGATATGAAAGTGCAAGGCTAGAGCAACGATGAGATATTGGACAGTAATTATATTTCGGAGTTAATGAGAATGTCGAGGGCTCGGGCGCGTGGTGGCCGAGGCTGAGGAGAATTTGCGCTTCGGCGCGTCAAAAGAGGGTTCTCTGGACGGTTGGGCTTGACATGATTCAACACATGGGTGAAGTCTGAGGTGGTCCGGTCATTTAGATGGGACGAGGTAGATGTTCTTAATGGTAGTTAACCTGACCCAGCCCGGCCCCACTCGTGCTTAAGCTCCATTAGGAGTGCGACGGGAACCAATGTACCTAGCACGTAAATGAACAAGAACAAGAACACCACTGTTGTGGTTATGAGCTGTGAGGTATATGGCGATTAAATGACTCTGCTGTCCGTCGGTGGAGTGGCACGGGCTCATGTGCAATGGTGAGTCGCGGAGATGGCGCGCTCACGCTGGGTGATGGCACGATGGACACTGAGTGCGTATCACTGTGGCCAAATGGGTGTCAGTAGGTATCAAATGTGAACCCTTACTGACAATGGTGATCTGTGAAGGTGATGCTAGATGTGCATCCCGACGATTGATAATATCATCTAATGGATGATGTGAAGTATTATATTATTTTGGATTGTAAAACTTAGAGAGCTCTTCGAGTGAATGTCACGTAGATCGTTAAAAGGTAACAGCGAATACAAGAATGAATAATAAAATTACTACATGCTACGAGGTACTCGTAGCATTATAATATCTAATTCTACTCTATTAACGCCCCTGATCATCATCATCATTAGATCAATAAGTGTTTGTGTAGATCGTACTTTCGCTTCGGGACTGGGTTCAGACTTATGCTTGCATTAGTCTTCTTACATGGATAGATTAATTCACAAAACTCGGCAGGTGAAGAGATTGTAAAGTACATGAACAGCGTCTGTGCACCAGCCTGTATTTTCCACCCTTTCCTAATACAGCAGCCAATCCTCCGTTCCCCTGTCTCCTAACAACTCAACCGAGCCAGCACAACAACCACTCCAATCCAAGCATAGACATTTCATCTGAGCCAAATTCTCTCTACAGCCACTCACAAGAATTAAACTTCCAATGAAGAAATCGACCCCTGGATGACATGAGGAGATGCTGAGATGAGCCATAGCTTGGACTGAATTAAAGGGAAAAGTTACAGATGGCGAAGGTGTCAAGGGCTCGGGCGCGTGGTGGCCGAGGCTGAGGAGGAATTTGCGCTTCGGCGCGTCAAAAGAGGGTTCTCTGGACGGTTAGGCTTGACATGATTCAACACATGGGTGAAGTCTAAGATGGTCCGGTCATTTATGTGGGACGAGGTAGATATACTTAATGGTAGTCAACCTGATCCAGCCCGGCTCCACTCGTGCTTAAGCTCCAGTAGGAGTGCGACGGGAACCAATGTACCTAGCACGTAAATGAACAAAACAAAACAAAAAAAACAAGAATTAAACTTGCAGCCGCAAAATCAGGAGGTGTCAAGCTCAGGCGAAGAAAGCAATGTCCAACGATACGACCAAGTTATGACTAGTTGGGACCCAGTTCGCTCTGTTGCTGGACATAAACGGGCGCACTCGCGAGAGAACGAATACGCGTCAGAATCAGACGAACCCTCCAACAAAGACACCATGATAACTAAACGAGGTAGAGAGGTTAGAAGGCACGACTATAAACGTCTTCACCACGGAAGGACAGCACAAGTCTCCTCTGACCCAAAAACGTGGGAAGAGGCAATGACATGCGCAGAAGCTACTCAATAGAAGATAGCAACAAATGAAGAATTCCAGTCCCTAAAGGGAAAGGGCGCCATCAGAATAATTAGTCGCAACCAACCCCCTAGAGGACGTAACTTATGAAATGCAAATGGGTCTTCAAGAAAAAGTTTCGAGCTGATGGCAGCATAGAAAGATGGAAAGCGCGATGCACCGCAAAGAGTTTCACTCAGCGACAGGGCAGAAATTATCATAAGACATTTGCACCAACTCCACGCTCAGAAACAGGCAGAATCATGCTTGTGCTCGCTCACCAACTCAGATGGCACCGAAGACAGGGAGATGTTCCGACGGCGTTTCTCAACCCCGATCTCGATATTGACCTCTACATGAAAATGCCGCAAGGTTTTGAGAAGGAAGGATGCATAATACACCTCCAAAAAGGGCTTTATGGTCTAAAATAGGCTGCTGCCTTATGGTACGACGATGCGAAGGCCACACTTGCAGAACATGGTCTACACCCTACCACCTCAGATGTATGTCTATACACCAACTTCCACAAAGATCTGTTTGTGGTAATGCATGTGGACGATTTCAAGGTCATGGGGCCAGACTTAGGCAAGATAGAAAATTTAATACAAGCCCTGCACAAAAAGTACAAACTAAAAACGGTGAACACAGATCCTTTTCTGGGCATTCTTATCAGTTATCTAGAGAACGCAATCCTCGAACTGTCCCAGGGCCAATATGCGCGTACGCTAATTGCCAGGCATGGGTTAAATGACTGCAAGCCTGCAACATCTCCCATGGAGCGTCTCATGCTCCCGAACGAACAGGAATGCAAACCAGAGCAAGTAACTGAATACAATTCGATTATTGGAGGTCTGCAGTTTCTCGCGAACAACACACGACCCGATATCGCATTTGCAGTGAATCACCTAGCGCGGTTCCTAATTAATCCTTCCAACAAGCACATCCAGGCAGCATTCCGTGTACTGAGATACATCGCAAAGGAGCCAGACCGAGGAATTATATTCAACAGAACTGTAGAAAAAACTACCATAGAAGCTTACACAGATGCAGACATTGCGGCAGATCCGTCTACAAGTAGATCAACCTCCGAATCGCTGATATTATTGGAATCTGGGCCAATAAGTTGGCGCTCGCATCTCCAAAGAGAAGTTGTTCTCTCCACCACAAAAGCGGAATACCTGGCCGCCACCGAGACATGCCATCAGTTCCAATGGACAAAGTCATTACTCCAGGAACCAAATGTAGGCAACCGCATTTTAGGAACAGATTGCACCAAACTTTACATCGACAACCAATCCGCAATCTCCCTTATCAAAAATCACGATAACCATAGACGGTCAAAGCACATCTCTCTTAGAAATTTCCTCTGCCGTGAGCAATATCAAAAGGGTCTAATTCAGGCAGTTTACGTTGACACTTCTAAACAGCTAGCAGACTGCTTAACAAAGGTAAAGTCACCAGTCTTGATTCAGTAGAACTATGAGTCGTTACCGACAGGGGGAGTGTTGTGCTTTTGGCATGTCCACCATGCATAACACAGCTTGCATTAGGTGTGTTATTCTAGCACTGCATGAGGAAATGTTTGATGGGTTTGTTTCTGTAATTTATGCGGAGCTATAGTATAAATAGGGGTCGGAACTCCCCGTAATGTAGCATAGATCAATCAACATCTTTCCACACTTTATTCCCAATAAAGCTCTCCTAACAGTCAAAGGTCAGCATCATGGTGATACATCCTAACCCATAACTGTAACAATATTCTATCATATGCTGTATAATAGTTTACATTCTTGTTCTTATCATCCACATGCAACTGTCTATGATGTCACTACACCAACCACACCCTGTATAGATCTCTATATCATCTAATACAGCTTTTCTAATTAGCTGAGTGATTTCACATCATAAAAGGTCGGCCTCCCATTCCTAGTGTCGACAGAGGAGCCGTCTTGCGCACTAGCTCCTCGAGGCTCTTCGTTACTGCCTTTTCTAAGGCTAGTATTCGTTCTTCCATTGGGTTAGCCGTCAGCTTCGATCGTAACATCTAGGCGTGGGCTATGAAGGCGTTGAGTGCCTCATCTATCTCGACCATCGGTGTCGCAGATCCGTCGGTCCCTGCAATCACCAGTTTATCTCTAACCTTTTTTAGATAAAAGGCTATGGTTTTAAGTTTGTCCAATGTCATGCCTATGGATGTCGCGAGAGATCCTACAAGCATTATTGCGGCTGTTCCGCTATCCGCTGGTGGTGGTGGTGGTGCCGTGAAAATTTTCCAGCCGTAAAATCCACCTTTCTGGCTCCCCAAACCGCCATGCCGAAGCGCAGCGAAAAAAATTCGGGGAATGAGATAAGATGGACCGATTAAGAAGGGAGCAATGATTAAAACGATGAAATAACGTTCGTGGGACGTGGTGCCGCTTTTGACCAAATGATGATGTTTTTTCTTATTATTAATATTATTAATATTATTTCATTTTATTGCCCTGTCTGAGTCTATGACGATGTAGGACATGCAGGTCCTCTCTACCCACAGGCCAAGAATACCTATACCAGTAGTATATCCCCTCCTATGCCTCCCGTACAGCTCCCCTCACAAGTCCTCATTCGATCATACACTTAGAGGAGCCCTTTGCCCTTCATTATCTCTCTTCTCCAGCCAACGACACGATGGCCATTTGCAGGTGTACGGCAGCCGGGAAAAATCGCAAAAACCACTGGATGCGGAGCTTTCCTGATACCGTCATTAGGACTAAATCCAAATGCATAGTGACTCTCCTGAAGCATTCGAAGAGGCCGGCCAGCTGGGCGCTGCAGACTTGTGGGTTCCTCGAGAAACTCACATTCTACCATTCTAGCCTCCTTCCAATTCCTTCCCGAAGGTCGTGCTGAAATGTCAGAAAAGTCTTGACAGAATGTGATTGCTGTATGATAGCTAAGCCCAACCTCTTTTGTGCCGTCTAGGGTACTGGGAAATGTCGTTGACTCATCGACAATACAAGTCTCCTGGCTAATGGGCCTAAATCTCAATCTTGGCGCCCACAAACGTTCCAAAGTTGAAACCCCCTCAAAAATATCGGACCCAGCATAGTCTTCAGAGACCTGTTCCCTCTCTCGCTCTTGTTTGCAATTGGAGCAACTTCTTTATTGGTCGCTGAAGCGATGTGATGCGTGGTTAGAAAGAGGTTGAGGATTCAGATGAGAATGGTAAGAGAGGCATTGTTGAGAAGTCATCAAATGGAGATATGCATGTGTTTATTTTCGACTTCGATTCGGATGCGATTCTCCTTTGCTGGTTTTGGGTATAAAATTGTGGTGTCTAAAGTGACGGCTTCCTTAGGCTGAGAAAGTCGTGACGCGCAAATATACTTCAGTATTGAAAATCCTTCCCCAGAAAATTTTCTCCCTTTCTTCAGACTGTGTAAACCTTAGGATTATCATAAAAACCTATTAAAAGATCTCTCTCATTCACCTGAAATGTCTGTCTCCCTAGATTGGTGACCCAGGATTTGTTTTTCCCTGCGGATACTAACATTGCCATGGCCCTCTACTTGGGGGCCAAATGACACCAGAGGCTGAATAGAATGTAATTTTTCTCATGACAGTATTTATGTACAAGTTCATAATTATGAAATTGATAAGTTTTTGGTAGGAATTGGCCTAGCTGTGAATGAAAGACTGTAATGGTTGTAAATCTCTAGCCATCGTGTCGCAGGCCAACTTGTTTGGTCGGGGGAAATTTGAAATAGTGCGGCTCTGGAACAATAACTGGGTCCCAGCCCTTACGAGGACATGGCAATAGATGATAATTGTTCGCCTTCCCGTAACGGATTGAGTTGTTGCTCTAGTGCTTGTATTGCCATGACTAGAATTATATTCCTGTCTAGCAGGTGATGTTACAGCTTCTTGACATACTCGAAGAACACTAGGTGCAGCAATTATACCACAGCACCAATCGACCCAAAGCCATATCGTCTAAAAATTAATTTCCTGCAACACTATGGTGCAATGAAAAGCATTCGTCGACATGACAGACATGTTACTTGACGCCGGTTACTAGCATTAGCCGTGGCTTAACGTCAGAGGCATCTATCCAGAAAGCTCGTCAGTCTTTTTTCATGAGGACGGTTCTATGTCTCCCAATCAATCAAAATGTCAATACATTCGAGCGACGTCAGAGTATATGTAGAATGGGTTGAATCAGCCGTGTTCGCAGGTGATTCAATAGAGTGCATCATAACCTTCAAGAATATCGCGACTATTCCTACGCCATCAGGAGGATCCCACTATCCCTCACCATTGGAAGGCTCAATTTCTTCAGACAATCCTAGATTGATACTATCAGTTCCCCAAAAGAATATTCACACAAGGAACGACAGATCAACTCAGCCTAGCAGAGGACACCGTACCGCGTTATCACTAAACCTCTCGAATAAATCAGGCCCAGTAAAACCCGGGAATCCTACACCACAAGCAAAACCTAGTGGCTTCCAAAAGGGAAACCTCCATAGACGTTCAGTATCAATTATACCGGTAGGGATTGCTGAAGATTCATCCGAGCAAGGAATATCTTATAGCGATGTACTAGAAAGATCTCGCAGAGCTCTTAGAGGCCATGGAAGGTCTGCCAGTCTTCAGATCTTTCCACAGAAACAAGGTAACAAAGACTATATCCTTGGAGTACGTCCTTTCTACAGGCATTAACTGATCGACTAGCAACCGTTTCCAAACGATTGCAGATGCACTCATTTTGTTTACCTTCTTCAAGTACTCTGGATATGGCGAGCAGATATCAACAAATGCCATTCGATGCAACCTTACCTACTCGTAGCCTAAAGCCACTACCAGTTCCATCAGAAACATCCTTATTTCCACCCAATTTCCAATGTAAAAAAGATCCGAAATCGCCCTCGAGATTATCTGTCGATAAAGAGTTTCAAGACGCTCTATCACCTTCCTCGCACCTGAAAGATTACCAAAGTCACGACCAGAAAGCAGCTGCGCCGACCAAGATCCATACCTCAGCTGGTGCCGTCGAGACACCGAGAACGAGCATAGAATGTTGTTCTCTGAGCAGTAATTCCTCTGAAACCCTTGCATCTGAATACCAACCTCATCGACAAAACCGTGCCACATCGCAAACTGCCGAAGGTAAACGTCTATGGGGCTCGAGAGCTAATGATGGTGTAAAAAAACCGCCAGAAGTTCTAATGATGGCCTATGCCCAGCTTCATGGCTCATTTACTCTAGATTCATCCCTGATAAACCTAGCTCCTTTTGAAGAGGTAAAGAGGAAAGGAGTTATAGGTAGTCAGGGTGGAGGGGTTATTGGGTTAGAGACAAATAAACGTGACAGTGGACTGTTACGCGGTTTTGGATGGGGTAATATCGGGGACTCAATAGGGGGATTTCTTGGTTCTGGTGAGCTTAGCAGCATCAAGGATCTAAGAGAAACTCTAGGCTCTCGATCAATTCCAATTCTTTCTACTCCTCAATCTATATTATTTGTTGACCTCCGACTCGGTCCAGGGGAGAGTAAAAAATTCAAATACTCATTCAAACTACCCCGCGGAATACCTCCATCACATCGGGGTAAAGCGATTAAAATAATTTACAAACTTGTGATAGGAACTCAGCGGCCTGGTGGAGCGAAAGAACAGCAGGTCAAAATGAATGAAATTCCTTTCCGAGTCCTGGGGAGTGTTGATAGCAATGGAAAGCCTATCAAACATGATTTGATGAGTCCGTATATCATTCTTCGAGATCAGGCTTCTGTCAAGGCTATTTCTGATACAAACCAGGAGACTTTGGCTGAAGATAAGACGTTAAAACTGAGCAATTCTTCATTGAGTGACTTTCTATCATACGTAAATCTTCTTCTCGCAAAATCACATGGGGACTCTGGCTCCGGACTGATGTCACCCACAGAGGATTTAGAGCATCAAGACTCATCATGCAATGAAGAACCTACCAGTGCTAGAGAGGCTATCAATATGGCAATATTTAAGAGTAATACTATCACTGGAGCTCAACAGAGCGCAAATAAGTTCGAAATTTCCCGCAGTGGTAAGAAGGTTGCTATTCTGATGCTCGCCAGACCAGCGTATAGGCTAGGAGAATCTATCATAGCTGCAATTGATTTCACTGATGCTAGAATTCCATGCTACGCTATACATGCAACCTTAGAGTCGTCGGAAAGAGTTGACATATCAATCGCCCTTCGATCAGAATCTAGTATTCTCCGAGTTACCCGGAAAACCCATAGCTCACATTCCGAATCCACCTTTTTTTCCAGAAGAACTGTATTTACATCCACAATACCTATCACAGCAACACCAGAATTCATAACCAGCGGTGTTAGCCTCGAATGGCGCATTCGTATTGAATTTGTCACTGCACGGCTGGGGTATGATAACAGGTCTGCCCAAGTGCAATCTGAGTTGTTAGAAGTTCTCTCAAAAGATGAACGCGGAATAGTTCTAGCACCAGTGGAATTTATGGATTGCGAGAGCTTCGAAGTCACTATCCCACTTAAAGTTTATGGTGCACCAGATCCTAATGAAGAGAACCCATCGTTATCAAACGCACTGACCGTGTAATAAACTGGATTTATTGCAGACTCTAATTCGCTTTTAGCCGCATCCAAACCTCCTTTGAAGTTATACGCTAACGTCTGAGCTGTCTTAATGACAGGGACAGGCCAGAAATATTTAAAGCTTTTAACAGTTAAAACCCTAAATTCATATGTAATATATCTATTGGAAAATCATGGTCGAAGTCCAATTTGATAAGCGTCCGATAAACCATTCATCTGGTCTAAATGTATTATTTCAAAGGTTTAATGAGACTAGTTCGGGATCATATTGTTGCCCATTCGAGTAGATGTGGAATTTATTCGACCCTTTCTGAGAAAGATTTATTGGTCTGGTGGTACCAATCAGCCACGAGCTGTAAACGTGCCAAACTACACATTTTTATTTGTTTTTGTGTAATAATGAACCAGATGACTTAGATATATTGAGGTCCTCACGAGCTTGACACCAGCAGGATCGGGCTAGACTAGGCTAATTACTATGTACAGTACAATAAAAATAGTCTCGCCAAAGTGACCATACAACCTCAATGTAGGCTTATGTATTGAGTCATATCAAATCCTAGCATCAATAGAACCCGATTTCTTATGCCGTAGTGTAGGTTCCTCTTCAGCCTCGGCCGCCTCACGTTTGGGCCCTTGATATCATCCAGACCTTTTCTTTACCTTGCGCTCTCAGCTCTACCCTGATCCAGCATCTCATCTTTCCCAGGGTCGTTTGCTTCAGCGGGAGGCCCCTCTGATTTGTTTCTTTTTTGAGCTTCCAATATAGCACTTTGTTCCACCATCTGTCCATCTCTTCACTTCATGAACTTGCAGGCCGTCCTGCTCTGATGCTGCCATACCGATAGTTGAGCATCCCGACTGGCAACCTATGGCCATCTGAGTCCATGATAATGGCCAGATTCCTGTGGATTAGATGCTTGAACACGGAATGAACCTATCTTCACGACCAGGTGCGCCAACCCACGACCGAGGGAACACTCTCAAGAAGTGTGTATGCTATTTGTCCACAGGGTGCAAGTGTGACTAGATGGGAGGTCTGTTGGAAATATCGCGCAGTAAAATGGGCGCAATATTTATGGAACGAAAGTGGAAGTTGACTAAATGGGTGTTATGTTCGGATTGTGGATAAAGGTGTGGGAAGTGTGCGCCATAAGTATAAGTGTAAGCGACACGGAGACTAAGCCACAGCTTAAACCAGTGTGGCGCCATCTAGGCATATAAAACCCTCAATAACCTCCTTGTGCCCACGTTATACAGCCACTCATATGTCCATTAGGTAGCCAGAAGCGCTACTATATTACCCATTCCAACCTCTTAAATACACACCAGATCGTGTTTGTAACCTAGACGAAATGCAGGGACCATACATCCATAACTGTTACGGTTTGTCCGTTATCTGAGTTTGTGCGGATACCTAAGCGTATTGTTGAGGATTCATGTTGTAAGACTTTAAGGAAATGATAGAGGAAACTGGGAGATAAGGCACTACTAGCCAAGGGACCAGATCAGTGTCACAGCGCAGTGATTCTCGATAATGTGTGGCTGGGCGGCAAGTATTCGGCCTAGGGCGAAGAAATCAGTAAAGACAATCACTGAGGGGCTGAATGTTATAAATACCCGTTAGTTGTAGCCAGATTTCTCTTTCCTCTTTATACAGTTTATTAAATCGACATAATCATCCCCAACTCGGGTTTCCCGTCATAATAACACTCTGTATCTCTATTTCCAACAGGTTCAAGGTCTTCTACAAGAAGAGAAAGAATATGTAGAATGAGAAGACGTTGCGTGAAGAATGCAACTCGACTGTAGACTACGCTTTAGTATTTACATGCTCTTAGTTCAATGATCGACAACCTTTCCCCACTTAGGCCTGCGAGATTTATATGCGAATAGTAAACCATCCTCCTAACCCCTGTCACCATTCCGTGAAAAACACACTTGACCTAGTTTGGTCCAATGTCGGGGCTCTGGCCGATATATCAATAGACCTCGGCTCAAGAGTGGATCGTCGGACTCTTGCTGACGACGTCTCTCGCCAAAATCCTAGACTCAGAGCCATCATAAAGATTAGACAGCCATTTCGAGTCAATGACAGTGTCCCTGAAGATTTTACCAGGCTTTGGGAAGGTAGGGCAACCGGACCGGGAGATGACCAATGGAAGCCACATCTAAAATTGATAACTTCGCCGATGCCTTCGTCCAGATAACGGGCAACGCAATCAGGGCCGCCGGGAAGCATGGTAGTGCAAAGAAGATCATGACAGCGCTCTGGTAGACGGATGAGTGCCGCGAAGTAAAACGCCAGACGGTAAAAAATCCAAGCGCCATCGTAGGAGCCGCAAGCTCCCCGAGGCAGGAACGGATGTCAAGGTGTATGGAATAGTATGCTAGGCAAAGTATCGACCTCAAAACGCGGTACTGCTTCTCAGCCGATTCAACAGCGAAAATGTCGTTTGTCGCGGGAAATTTAATCCAGTAGGATACTTAAATAGTCATAGACTCAAATAGGATGTAAATATAATCCAGTAGGATCTACTATAGTCCAATGGCCCTCCCAATTCGTAGTTTTTCCAATGGCATAAACTAATGTGTTATAAACAGGATATTTAAAACCAAGGGCGAAGCCAATGTGACGTTATTTGATCCCATACAATCAACTACAAAAGACTTACAGTTTCTAGAGTAACATAGCTTTGCTTGAGAAATTCATATAGTAATATACCGACAAAAGATGGCGTCCACACCCAAAAAACCGAGCCAGTAGAGGACACGCTATCATGGGCTTCCAGCATCTCGGATGAAGCCAAGTGGCATACGACGGCATGATAGAATAGATTCCAGGGCCGGATGCAATGACTGTGCGGCTACTTAGGGTAGCATAGTTGTCAATCAGTTACGCAGTGAGGGGATTGGACGAGGGATCACTGCGAAAGAACTCCTTCCCAAAAGCGTTCAAGCTGGCTGAAGTTTTATTTGGAAATATACTCTGTACGCCATTATGTGTCCATAGGATGATGAAGTAAAGAAGACTTCACTTTTGACGACTACGAAAACAATAGACTTATATATACATCTATGAGGTAGATCCCAAATAGTCTCGCGTGCCTATCATACTTAGTAATAATCAACCACCTCAGTCAGATTGGAGTGAAGGCGTATGGACTGAAGCGTAATTGTAGTGGAAGAGAGATTAGTTGGACTGCAAGAGATGATTGAAGGTCTACATGAGATCACTTAAAGAAACTAAAGGATCGAGCGAATACTAGTGGTGACTAGAGGTACTAAAGGCGACCAGAGATGACCTGAAGGCGTTGGGTATGAAAGAATGCTAAACGTGAAGGAACTTTGTATCTACAGTCGAGCTATCATACACATACAAAGTGCCAAGAACCGTACTGTTGTCACAGCAACATCAAAGAAAGGGTGAAATTTAAAGCTTAAGTTAGGATTGTAAGGATTGAATGGGGTTTCTCTACAATCTCTCATCTACCATGATGAGAGAATGTAGGCTGCAGTACGTAAATATCCGAATGTAAACACAACAGCAGGTTTGATCAGCGCATCCGAGACATTTGAAGAGAGACTTGATCTTGTCGGGAACCTCCGACAAAACACATGACGAGCGAGGTCTAAATACGAGAGTCAGGATTTCCAACAAGTTATCCATATAGACTGAGCTGGCCAACACGAGACCTTACGGTTGTTTGTTTGTTTTGTTTATTTTGTCCTAAGCTAAAGCTATGTTTTCCACATTGGGTCAAGGACAGGTGGAGCCGGTTAGGATCACTGTATACAGGCCCAACTCATTCCAACCGCGTGAATCGCTACCAAAAGTGCAGCTGATTAAACATAAACGAAAAATCAAGAAAATCAAAATAACTCCGAAAACCAGAAGATTCCTTCATATTTGACCCAAGCAATGCGTTCCTCACACATTCCCTGGTCCGTCACACCTTCCAGATGACAAGTTTGCCCCTTCTCTGCTGAGAGCAAAAGACGGGTTAGCAGGCACCTTTTATCCAGCCGGTATCCTGCTAATAGTTAGTAGATGCCCCGAAAGGGGACATCGTCGAGGTCGCTGTGTCCTCAAACTTCTTCTTCAGATCCCAGCATTCCGAAACCTGTTGCCTCGGCCATTGCGACATCTTTCGCCGCGGCGACGATCGCCTCTTCGGCCTTTTTGGCTGCGGCCCTCGCTCTAGCTGCCGCTGTGAACTTCCCTTGCTCGAGGTGGCGAATCCGCGCGAGCTGCTCTTTGTTCACCGGTCCGGACTTTCTGGGTCTGACTTGGCAGTCCCGATAATCCGATCGGTGGGGTCCCCCACAGTTACGACACTTTGTGAGGGCCTTGCACTCGGCTTCCGAGTGCATGTTGGAGCCGCAGTTCCAGCAGGCTGGAGTGCGGGAGCAACCACGGGTGGCGTGGAAGCCCAAACAGCGTTTACACTGTTCAATTTGACGACGAGGCTTGTGAATGGTAGCCATACCAGACTCGTCGAAGATGCGGAAGCCCGCACGAGGGGCGCAGTCCCGGGAAAAGAGGGCATGCCAGTTTTGATACGGTACCCCAGGTCGACATGTCCCATGAGGTCGGACCTGAATTGGAAGCGCGCCGGTCGTACTGAGAATCTTGGTCGAGACCCACCCAGCATCGACCGCCCTGGGGCCGTGCACTGTAACTATACTTACAGGTACATTCGGTATCTGTAAGGCGACAAGATCCGAAGATGCCTCGAGTTTGACGTTTTCACTCGCCAGCTTCGAAGAGGCATCTAACATCTCTTGTCTTAATGTATCGTTCTTTGCTAGCATAGCAAAGCCGGTTCTCACTCGATGGAGTGAGGTTATTTCGTGGCTGAAGTAGCTGAATTTGTACTCCAACTTGGTTCTCACGCTACTTGTGGACAGTTGTCGCCACGGGTGGTCCTTTTCAAGGCGAAGAAACAGTCGCTTGTCGACTTTCGCCTTGGGGGTTTCTTTTAGTTGGGCTTTGGCCGTAGGTCGCGGCACAGCTTTGGCAGTAGGGACTGCTTTTTGTCGCAGTCCGTTTCTGGCCACCGTGGCCCAGGTGCTTTTTATTGGCAGCGCTGGGACGGCGGGAATTGGTGTGCTCCTGGCGTCGAGAGCCCTTGGGAGAGGGTTGGCCGGGCGAGGAGGGAGGACGGGTGGCGTGGAGGCCGGGCCCGTGGCCATGTATTGTGCGATGGCGGCGCGTAGGTAGACTCTCATCGAGTCTACGAATTGTCTGTTTGACCCATTGGTCAAAGGGAGGAGGGTGGCTTCTGTTAAAGTTATGAGCTTGAGCGAATATGGAGGTTATAGCGGAATCAGTGTCGGCGGTTAGACCGATACAGTAAGTCTCGTATGAAGTTGTAGAAGGAAGAATTGACTGGAAACAAGTGTATTGAGATATATGGTTCTGAGTAAACTGAGCTGATAAGAGTGAGATTGCGTGTGCGCATATCTTATCAACTGAGGTTTTTGACCAGTATTTATCAATCTCCATGGATCATAAATTATGATCCCTGTAGATGTAAATCTATATAAGTACAGATATATGAGCCAGGAATATAAAGCTAAATACATGTGTGTCGGTAATAGATCCGAGAGAACTATAACCTGCATTTGAGACACAGTCATCTGCTGGAATGCTAGTGTGAAATAAATGCCAATGTACGTTAAACTTTCCGTGAGGAATGTGCTGATGACAATGATGTAGGAAGGTGAATTTGATAACCTAATTAGCCAGACTTACAAATGAGTTATCCTTGGCATTCCAGGATATACGATATTTCAACAGCTTCGACGCCAGAAATGGCGGCGGAGCAGAGGGCCAGATTTGCCGCTGTTTCGGCGGCACGTCGTTGCTCGGCTTCGAAAATTGGTCGTAGTTCGGGCGGGCATTCTGCTTTTGTAGCAGCTTTTGGCTGCGACGTTGAATTTGACGCTGATATCGGCGCAGCGTTTTCCGACAGTTTGGGCGCGGTCGGAGGAGATTTTGACGATTCTCCAATCCCGTGGGGGACGGAGGGCGGTTGAGAGATTTTCTCAATAGTTTCAACTGACCCGATCATGTCAGTATCGGGCTCAGTGACGGCGGGTAGGGCTTTTTCCTTCCCTTTGATTGAGACCTTGCTTATCTCCGCGCATTTCAGAGACTGGGTCTCAAGGAGTCTAATATAGCGGTAGTTCCACAGGGTACGAAATGAAATCGTAAATGGAATGGGGATCATACGACAATAACTTAGGCTGAGGTTTCACTGAGAGGAGTGAAGGAGACAAAAGAAGTGAGGCAGTGTAATGGTCTTCCCAAAGAAGAGATGAAGTTAGAAGAAGAAGCGTATATATTTTTCAGAAGAAGTTGCGTGAGGTCTGAATATTCTAGTACTAACTCTCTTATATACATAGCCCAATCCAGTTAACCATCACACCTTCCATAATATCATGAGTTTCATGATGTCATAATTTCGGTGATATCATACTCTCAGTGACTTAAGAATATCGCATGCTATTGATTAATTGATGTCATAAACACCCAAGTAAGATTATTCCGATCTAGATGATGTCATGACAGGGAGAATTCTAGAGTATTAATCGACGAAGATATGACGTACGAAGATAGTACATCTTCGCTCCTACCTTCAATACTTCATCATGATGGTTTAGTCTGTGAAACTGGGCAAGGCCAGGTAATTGTTCGAGAGCCCTCGGGTGGACTCTCGTGTTGTCCAACTTGGCGTTGGGACGCTCTTTTCGAACAGGTGGCATGATGAAAATGCCAGTGACTCGAGCACAATTATTTGATAGAATGCGACGAGCGCAAGAGGGAGGGAGAGGGTGAAATGGTGAAGATTCGAAAATTCGAATCTCAAAAATTGCGGTGTGTTGTGAGCTGGCACGACGTTGAATAAAAAAACAAAACAAAACAAAAACAACAAGTTATCCAGCTCCCAAAACCCGGTCGAGCTCCTGGCATGGCCAAGGGCTGGCGATCCATCACTCCAGTTTACTCCCTCGCCAGAGATCTCGAGAAGCTAATGGCGAAGTGGATAGAATACCCTACTTTATCACACAGGGCGATGCCTCTACAACGTTTTGGGGCAGTTCTAGCTATCTTCCACGGAGGCCTACTGCCGAAAATGAGGAAAGTAGGAAGTTGGGAAGCAGCCGGTCGACTGGATAAACTCCCTTATCCACGGGCAATCAGCCCGCGTCCATCATTAATACGGAATCATAGAGTCGGCTTTCCTGAACTTAGGGCTCACAAAAGATTCGCCGCTATCCTCAATCCTCTTCCTCCACCTGACTGAAATTGTGAGAGGGATCTGATAGATTTTGCTAATGCGAATGGCGTCGCAATAATCAAATTGGCTTCACTCTGCACGAAACTGAAACAGCCGTTCAGCGAGAGGTCGATGCGGTTCTAGCATAGGCAACTGAAAGTGCTATAACTTTTGACCCTTATAAAGCCGGAGTGGTCCACTTCCTCAGCCCGAGCATCAGAAGATGTGAGCTAGACATCCATGCATCGGACAAGACCCCGTGGCTCAGGGTCTACCTGAACTACGGCTTGACTGTTGAAGGCTATTTTGCTAAGCGCGCTAGCAAAGCTATTCGACTAGCACATCATTATTGGAGCCTAGCTAGGTGCACTCAAGGCCCAAAGCTGGACTTACTAATAAGAGCCATTCCCGAGGAAGCTCTCCCAATCATATGCATAGGGCTAAGGTTTGGTGGCAAGGAATAACTGGTAAAGCATGCAAAGATGTTGTCCGAAAGTCCACGGGAGAGCAGTGCAAAGCTATCGACCTGGGCTTCACGGCTGGGATCCGTACAGCTCTACCAAACCGGTATACCGCCGCAACTTTAACTCTAGGGCGAGAAACTGGCATCCTGCTAGCACAAATTCTCCTTGAAGATTATCGAATTAAATCCGTGGCCTGCATAAGGAGTGACTGAACAGTAACCAACCTTGGCACAATCGCGCCTTAAAATCCACTGATAGCATTCGTCACCACACTGGACCACGGAAGTGTGATGGAAGCAGGCACAGAATTGCTATTCCCAAAAGCCGGTCTCGGAGATGATCTTGTAGATTATCTCTGTAGCTCATGTTAGCTGACCGAATATTCCGTTTGGCACCTCTGCACCAGGCCATAGGATTCCGTCCATAACGCCATACGTCTACCAAGGGGCCCAACGGGAATGATACACTTGTGCTTCAAGGTATTTCTCCCTAGAAATCCTTGTTAATGTCAGACACAACTCCAGGACCATAGCAGGCCAAGCGACACTTGTAGCAGTAGGATGTAAATACCGCGAAAGGGGACTATTCTCAACACCTGTCAGAAGTTTCCCCTACGACCCTCCAGCTCTCACTATAGAGTCTGCAGAGCCGGGATTGAGTAACAAAGTCCTCACTTCGATAAGGATTCCCAATCGCTTTCGCCGTCTCTATCGTCTTCGTCCATAAGTACATCCCTCTATCACCATTATCATGTAGCTAGCAATCATCAAATCAGATGGTAGGGTCGAAGCTCCTCTAGTCACCAACCCTTGATCATGGAGGAAAATCCATCCGATGAGTTTCTAGAGCGTACCCAGTACCTGATACGGAGATGGTGGATTGGTACAAGATGGCCTTAACCATTACGAAGAGTGCAAACCTAGATGAATATGCGCACCTCGTGTGGTCCTGGTGTCTAGACCTCGCCTGGCTGGGGCTGCAGATTTTTTGAGACTTTTTCCCGCGCGCGCAGTTTCCTTTCCTACCATTTTTGGGTAGGAGGTTCCGTGGAAAAGGTGGCCGAATTCCATGGGTAAATACTGAGCTGAATGGCTATTCATCAAGGGCAATATAACAATGATCGTTCAAGAAACAAGAGAGGCAAGGAGCACTGTACAAAGTGTGACCTGGGTCAGAGAGGAGCCCAATGTTCTATATAGTCATAGACTCAAGTAGTACAATAAACACATAAACGCGGAACACACAGAACACGCATACTAGTAGGTAACATGAGACTGTTGTCGCTCAAGATCCACGGGATGATCAATATTGAAACTATGTTAGCAGAAGATTGTCTAGCTTCTCATCTAAGGACCACTACGGTTTATATATTTCCTATTCTATTGCACTGAAGTGATGACCCTATATATTTACTTGCGGCTAGAGATTTCCATACCTCGTCCCTAGCTCTTGATTGCCTGAGTGATAGGATCATCTTTGGGTTTAGAATTCGAGCTCCGCACCCGTGCATTGCAAAAGAACTTGATATTACCCAAGAAAAAAACATGGAGAAACCTTTTAAATATATTTTATATGTTAGAGCTGTGGCATATCCTTTTAGCTGAATACACGATGAATGTAAAAAAATTGCAAGAGATCTGAAGAACAGCCAAAACTAATCAAGTTGGAAGATTTGTACAAACAATTGACAAAGTATATATACATTCTTCTCATTTGAAGTAAGGCCGGGTGGTGTAGCGGTTATCACAACAGCTTTACAAGTCGGCTGCCCTTTAAAATCTTGGCCATGTGTTTCGGCCTTCGGGACGCATTCACGTAATCGGTCCTGGTGGATGGGGTGGCTCCTTTCGCTGTTGGTCGCGAGTTCGATCCTCGCCCTGGTCACGCCTTTTTGTCAACGGAAACTGTTGACTCGTCAGAAGAGTCAATTGCAAACTACCAGCTTTTCCTTTATAATAGCGCCTTCGCCAATCAAGGTGTAGCTCCTTTTGCTCTCACGTTCTGTATCGTCTTCATCCCGTAGTTGGTTTGTTTGTTTTCTTTTTTTCGTCCGTCGGGGCGCCAAACTTAACTTAGGTCCCTACTACCTACTAAACTAACTAGAGGCATGGACGCCAGTGCTTACTGCCCTGGTGGCTTCACCCTCGCCACTTACTAACTAGGTTTACAGGGCAATTCTCTAATTACATGATTGCGTGTGTGTAGCACCTGCACTTTTACAGCCAGTCCCCAAGGATCTTTACTCCTTTAATGTATTACAACCACTCTAGGGATGCTTCTAATAGATCCAGTCAGAAATACTGCACCATCCATCCATAATGCAAGGCTCAAAGTTGAGGCTGAGTTTTAGATCTATTTATTTCTTCTCTTGAATTTCTAGGGCAGCTCTTTGTGTAAAAGTCGGAAACAGAAAGCCACTTTGCTAGGCGTATGGCCCCTTCCCAGGCTCCTAGAAAAAATCTCTTTGGGTCTCTTGAAGATGCTGTGGGATACAGAACGTGAGAGTTAAAAGAAGCTACACCTTAATTGGCGAGGGCGTTGTTATAAAGGAAAAGCTGGTAGTTTGCAATTGACTCTTCTGACGAGTCAACAGTTTCCGTTGACAAAAAGGCGTGACCAGGGCGAGGATCGAACTCGCGACCAACAGCGAAAGGAGCCACCCCATCCACCAGGACCGATTACGTGAATGCGTCCCGAAGGCCGAAACACATGGCCAAGATTTTAAAGGGCAACCGACTTGTAAAGCTGTTGTGATAACCGCTACACCACCCGGCCTACGATCCAGTACGAGTCGGTCATATTATAAACAGTAACAATGTGCTTTTGCGATCTGATCAGATGACAAGTCATGGGCCCCATCCGGCATCCAGACACTTTTCTTGGTCACAAAGTACATGCCATCTGATGCGTAATCAGCCCCCTATACATCCATCGAAATCCTGATTATTATCGTGGATAAACTGCCTCCAAGACATCGAGTTACATTCATACCGTAACTGTGAAAACATCTACGTCTCAATTAGCCAGCGTGCCTTGTAGTAGACGGCAAAAGCTTGCCGCCATCGCATTACCTGCGAAAACTATCACCCGTGCTGCCAAGCGTTTAAGACTTAAGTAGTACAATAAACACAAACACAAATACCGCGAACCAGCGAGAGAATCACTGCGAGGCTGGTGGGGATCGGCCCGGTTAAAGCGATGCGCAGACACTTACTTTGAGATGCGGTGTGGGAAACCGCTGAAGCTGTCTATGCTCGCCTTTTAGCAGCTTCCACAGGACACAGCGACTTTTCGGCATACCATCTTCTGACGTCACTGCGAGCGGGACAGAAAAATGCACGGGGCAACCTAGACCAGTACAAAATTGCGGTAGCGAAATGGCAACTGAAATGCCGAGGGCGCTGGCATGGTAAGGCCTGCTCAGATCAAAGGGCTGCCATTTGTTCATGGAGTATGTCCAAGTTAGCGGATTTACGTCATGGCAAGTCGAGAGGTAACAGTGCCAGGATTCTGTGAGACTAAAGCCATTGCTTATGTCAACCGGTATATTCACCGTCAGAGCCATACTCATGACACTTTTTTTGGCGTGCTAGCTGTGTCTACATTGCAGAATTTGAATAAACCTAAGCCGTATAAGAATTTTTACCCCCAGATTCTTGGAAAAGCTTGCTATTAGTCAAATTCTCTTCATCCTCATTGTTTAATGTATGAAGTTGTGATGCGGCATCTGCTATTTATCATAAAACAAGTGTATAGTGGTGCTCGCAAGCCAAAAGTACTTCAGAAATGTGGAGCACGTGAGTATTGGATGGACTAATATATGTGACTGCCAAATTAGTGTAAACAAAGTGTCTAACTGAGTTCGGATGGTGTAGTGGTACACCATCCGGGCCGGTCTTCTAAGTAGGGTCTGGATAGCCTGAATATCTACCCCATTTGAGACAAAAGATCGCCGGTTCGACTCCAACAGACCTCACCTTACTGACGTAAGCTACATTGATGATGGTGGCATGCCTGGATAACCCAAGGTTTTTTGAGAGGTTTCCCTTGAGTGAGTTTCACGGATGGCATAGTTCGACAGTGGTGAAGAAAAAGCCGCCTTGTCACAGCCGTAGTGAGACTTGCAAATGATATCTGAGGCATGATGTTCATCACAACTATATCATCATTGTATCCGACTGAATTCAACACCTGCATGGGCCCATAGAGCGCCAAATCGGGCTTAATGAAATCAATTCCAAAAGGTGTCTAACTATAGTTCTATACTACATCACGTGAGCTACTCAGGGAGTCACTCCTTATCCAGAATAACGCCGAGTAGAAGAAAATAGCTTGTCTCAGTGAGTAAAAGTTGTTGGAGGGAATTAGGAACAACGGTTTAATTGATACGACTATTGTTACGGTAAGCTAGCCACAGAACCTATCCACCTGAAATATTCCGAGCAAAAAAATGGCGCTTTTCATTTGTGACACTTTTTGGCCTAAATGACAATTATTTATTATACCTTGTGTCTAAGCTAGGGGTAATTTTGAAATTAATCCTCCACTAGAATTTCACACTCACATAGGTACACTGGCATTGGTTTGTAGTAAATAATGAGCGTAGCGTCTACTATTTCCAAGCCCTGCATATTCACTTTTGTGTGTTGTAGTGTTACTTATCTAGGTCGTAATTAGAAACGGAACCTTTTCTAGTTTGCATATTCGTAGTTCACCTTATTAAATATAGTATCACCAATTATCGGTAGCTAGACTAGGTTCGCTTTCTAATTTATTGATTTGGAGCTTGGATCATGGTGATGTAGCCGATACAGAGAGTTAGGATTAGTTACTGGTTGTACTTAAGATTACACCAAGGGGTTATTGATTAAGGATCGCAGTCGAGAACATCAGATGCATGAGCCCTTTTCGGTCTTCTGGAAGCTCATGGTTATGCTTTGATTTAATTGCAATTTATTATAATTTTTAAACTGATCCCAACTTACAGCCTATCCGATTACTTTGGAAGGCGACCATAACTCCTGGATCTCCGCATACACCTATGAAGCCAGTCTTGCTAAATAATTTTCAAAATATTAATTTTAAAGTGCTTGTATCCTGTCTTTGGAAGGTCAAGTCGCAACCTTTTGATGTGTTGTGGGGAGTACGCCAAAGCGGCCGTATGTTTTTTGATCAATAGAGACATAGTGGGGTAGCCTGCCTAGTAGGTTCAACTTTCCCTCAATCCATCTTAGAGCTCGTTCTGGCGGAGCAAGAAATTTTAAATAACCGAGGCCCCCTGACTTTGTGAGTAACTATTATCCCTTTATCTCCATATAAAAACTTACATCCGTAACCGAAAGCTAGACCACATAAATGGCCAAGGAAGCTTGTGTTTGGAATTAACACTGAGACAAAAATTGCCATTACTAAAGGTGATATCCAAGTTGGGATAGGCGTAGATCCAAGCATGAAGTGAGGATATGTCTTATAAGTTTTCATAGCCTCCATCGCAAGTAAGGTAAATACCCAAATGCTGCATTCGAGAATATTAGCTTTGAAATTTACAGCTGAAATAATTGCATGCCTTGCTCCAAGTATGTGAGTATCCATCTTCAGAATAATTGTCTCTATAAATGTGTATAAGAGCGCTGGGATAGTCGATAAAGCTTTGAATAATCAGCAACCGAGAAAACAGTGGGAAATCTAAAGCTGAGAATCTGCGTACGACCGATAAACAGTACAAGTGTTGTAAGTGTACCATGTTCGGCTTCAAATCTTTCCAGCAACGGGGTTAGAGCAAGAACATTAGAAAGAGCGTGGAAGAGGCCAACATGGACCAGAGGAAATGTATTTATCCTATACACTGAGCCGAAACATTAGTATTTATGAGTCTTACGGCTTTGGATCCAACTGTTCTGAGAAGTACACACTAGACTTTAAATTAATCTCTCTTGGTATCAGAGCTCCCCATTGCGACACATTCCAGATGGGTTGAATGCTTAGAAGCCAGAATAGGAGGATAACTAGAAACACAGTTCGAGTGAATAGAGGCAGTCTAGAAATAAAGCTTCGCAACCTCGAAGCAGAAAATTGCGCCAATGAAGGGGCCATTGCTAATGGTTAGGCGCGAGAAGCAGTACTCGATTGTCTGCGCAGATATAAAGTTGTTAGAATCTTGTCACAAGTTAAAATTTGGTGACAGGGGACCATACGATGCCTATTAAGGAAGTCGAAGGATTAATGATAAATGTTGCCTATGCTACTAATCGATGACCTTGTATCCCGAGATGTAACGTAGAACCGTAGCTGTGGGCATACTTTTTATGTATGTAACACAGCCAGTTAGTTGACCTGATGAGATGTAATGCGGCGTGATTTCTTGATATACTTCCTCAGCCAAAGACCAAGTAATGGATGTATATGCAAGGATTTACGGGAATGCGAAAGGGAGGGATAAGTAGCCCACCAAGCTCGCCAAACTGGCCTGCAAACCCCTTTGAGTATGGGTCGCAAACCCCTATCCCTACTCTCAGCAACATCATTCATGAATAGTTCGCGGCCTCCAGAATTAGCAAATTTTGAAGGCCCTACAATATGGCCTAAGCAAAATGGTTTCACCCTAAGAGATACACCTGTCAAATATCACCCGCATGAAGAATAAAGACTGAATCTGCACCACAAATATTTACTTCATTCTAATTTCGCAATGAGAGAGACGATTTCGCGAATCAATGATTCAAGTCTTCCCACCCCTTTAATTCTACACTCCTAACAAGCTGGATCCACATGTATAACCCAGCATATCATCTTTGAGATTACTTTGACTTTCTCTTGATTAGTCTTGCCTTTGATTGCCTTCCATGGATACTATCACGACGTCAATTATACCCACGGAGCGCGGAAAGCGGCCGGCAATTTAGGACAAAAATCTCTTGGGATGAATCTTATTGACGGGTGAAGGGATAGATGAAGTCATGCTAGAGATTGACAATATGCCGGAAGATCTAAACTAAAAAAAAGAAGGGAATTTGGAACACCGCAACAAAGTATATACATATACATTAGAATGATACGACGGTATAATGTGAGGGGTTGTATCCAAGCAAGCGATCTTCTCATACTTGGATAGGAGACATCTGGCTAGTTCTTTGTAGGCGGTTAATTAGGGTACGGCTATCTAGATATGACACTATATCTGTGCTACACGTATATGTTATTTTACTTTCAAAATTTTACAAACATTCATTCTTCAGTTTTCATTCTCAAATAACACAACTAGGCTTGTTTTACTAACCACAACAGTCCACTTTCTGTGAGTATCCACCAACAGGTATTTCTAAAACCGCAGGCAATCTAAGCATTCTATCATTTTTGCACACGGGTTCGGCAACGAATGCCAGCAAGTTTTGTTGGGTTAGAATTTGCAATCTCATACCTTGAGTGAGATGAGTATCCATGATATCTAGGCCCTACTTGCACGATCGGCCAGGATGATAAGCCACCACTCCACCCAACCACAGCAATTTTTACTGCATGGTCTGGCTATCGCGAGTGATTTTATACAGCACACAGTGCGCTTCAATGCAATAACTCGATCCTTGAAAAGAGAATTCAACCTCCGAAACTTATACACCACGATTTGTCTTCTTCAAGTATTACTGTTGGCGTGGGTACAGGGTATAACCTTCAGTATCTATTGGTAAATGTTGAAACCCCAAATTTCCGTAATTATTATTAAATTTAGAGCTAGCCAGATGGCTTGAGTAGTCCTTCATTGTCATATTGTAATCCTCTGTAATTTCATCATGCCAAGATCAGGCGCTGCATCTAGTTTGACATGACACGGGAGGTTGATCCCCAAAGTCTTGATACTACCAAGATGGCAAGTTCGAAAGAATGGAAGAAAAAACATGAAAACTGTTGGAATTACTACGTGGTAGTTTCACGATCCATCGCATTGACTCAGCATAGAGTTGTACAATTCTATGTCGGTCTAAGTATATTCATAATATCTTCTCTTTCACAATTCTAGAGATTCACAGCTTCACTGTGGATCCTGGATAGCGCATTCATGATGACACATCTACTTATACTTTGTAGATGAATCGACAACAACCAAAATTTCTAGGTACGGTGTGCAGCTGGCTAGGCGCAGGGCGTTAAGTCAGGGCAGCAAAAATTTTTGGTGAAACTTTTGTCTTTTTTTAGATCATGTAAATTTCTGGCCACATAAAGCCAGCATCAGTTGGGACATGGGTACTTTAAGTCATATATGAAAAGAATTGGGAAATCAACTACAGGAAAATGCAGATGTGGAGAGGAGCAAGATGCAAGGCACTTGCTACTAGATTGCAGGCGATATTCCCAGAATAGAAAGAGGATGAAAGAGAAGCTAGAGGGCCAGGATATGAGCCTGGAATTATTACTTCATAACAAAATTGGAATTAGTTTAACATTGGACTTTTTGAGGGACACAAAAATACTGACCAGGGGGTGGTATGTAGGGGAAGAAAAAAGTGGAGATTAGTGTAGGTGTTATTGGATTTTGGGGGACAGATATTGTAGTGAAGCTACACATCTTTATAGTCATAGACTCAAATAGGATGTAAATATAATAAAAAAAAAAAAAAAGCCAGCATCAGTGGTGTTTGTGGGTCCCCCCCGGGAACACGCACCCGTGTCAAGCTTCCTGGGTGTAGGGCTTTAGCCTGATACGTTAAATTATTCAAGTAGATTCAATTCTAGGTACGGTGTCCTGCACCCTGTCTGAACTCCTCGATGTTGTTCACCAACATATCGGTTTCTACGGCATTAACTTGACTTGCACCAACCTCTGAAATACTGACCTTAGTTATTTTCTCACACATCCATCCAGCGAGGCAACGTGTTGTGTTCTATATTTAAAGTATCATTAGCACTATCAAAAACCGTATCCTAACGCCCACAACACTCCCAATTATTAATTCATTCTATTGTGATTTCTGAGTCAATGACTACATGGGACATACAGGTTATCTGGGCCTACATTCCGTAGAGAAGGTGACTGAGTTCCACGGGTAAACACTGAGCTGAATGACTATTCATCACGGGCAATATATCAATAATCTTACAAGTAACAAAAGAGGAAGGAGCACTGTATACGGTGTGGCCTAGGTCAGAGTGGAGCCCAATGTGCTACAAATTCTGTGACTCAAGCAATACAATAAACCGCCTCTCTCTGCCTACAGGTCAAGGATACCTGTACCAGTAGTATATCCCCTCCTATGCCTCCCACACAGCTCCCCTCCAACAGTACCACCCCTCACAAATCCTCATTCGATCATACACTTAGAGGAGCCCTTTGCCCTTCATTATCTCCCCTCACCAGCCAACGAAACGATGACCATTTGCGGGTGTATGGCAGCCGGGATAAATCGCAAAAACCACCTGGTGCGGAGCTCTCCTAATACCGACAATTGGAAAAAATCCGAAGATGTAGTGAATTTTTTGAAGGGTTCAAAGAGGCTGGCCGGCTGAGCGCTGAAGACTGGTTGGTACCTCTAGAAATTTGCACTCTGCCTTTCTTGCCTCCTTCCAACTCTTTCCCAAGATCGTGCTGTAATGTCAGAAAATCTTAAAAGAGCGTGATTGCTGTATGGCAGCTTAACCAAACTTCTTTTGTGCCTTCCAGGGTCCTGGCGAATGCCATAGACTCTTCAGCAATACAAGTCCTCCTGGCTAAATTACCGAGACCTTTTTCTTAGGACGCACAAACATTCCAAAGTTGAAAGCCCCTCGAAAATTTCGGTCCCAGCATAGTCTTCAGAGACCTGTTCCCCCTATCGCTCCTGTTTGCAATTGGAGCAACTTGTTTTTGGTCGTTGAGGCGATATGATGCGTGGCGAGAAAGAGATTGAGGACTCATATGAGTCTTCAATGTACCGATACCCAAGCTTTGCATATTATGGCATATTAACTTCCTTGTAAGTGTCTATAGCAGCTTAGCCTTAAAGTAAATGATGACCGATTTTTTATAAGGCAAATTCTTGATAACAATTGGTGCGACTACTTATTCGATGGTTGAGACGAGTTGATTTGTCGTTTAAGTAAATTGAAGGACTCGCATGAGAAAGATATGTCCGACATTAATGAGAAGCATCATTGTCATAGACTCAGTAGCTACTTGGATTTAATTCTGTACTGATCAATTATAGCCATACTTTGAGCTGGATATGCTCTGGAAATACATCGGATGGTTTCTCCGTGATCAATGGTGAGTGCTGAGTAGAGCTTCGAGCCTATAATGTGATCCAATTGTGGTTAGTTTCATGATGATAATGCTGAGGGGGGAATATGGAGAACTGAAGACGCTACAGTCCGATAAAGCGTTTAAGAAACATCATCGAAGTAAGGAAAAAGCTGTGACATGATGTCGGCTCAGCAGAATCTACAATGAGAGCTGGAGGTTTACAGGGAACATTTCTGGCAAACGATAATTTTACATACCCTCCGATACATTTAAATTTGAGCTACTTAAGATTTCGATTCTATTATGAATGAGAGCCAAACTATGTATTGCGGAGATAAGAGGAGATATTTGCGTTACGGCTAAGAGCCGGCTCTTTTTAGTCGAATGGCTTTTTGTGATGATCAAAGTCTGCGCGAGGAAGCAAGGGCTTCATAGACAAAACTCATTGATCATATCGCATCGCAATATTGACGCAAGCTCATATTAATGAATGACTCAAATATGAGTCGCTCTAACCAGTGGGAGCTTAAATATCAAATAATGTAGGTACGCATTACATGAGTACGTCAGATACTCGATGGGCATGGATGAAGAGAAAATTGTATATGTTTATAACCAGGTGTATTTACTTCTGTGTAAGCTTTGCATTCATCATTAGAAATTCACTTAAACTCAGATGCTCTAAATAGAGTTCATGTTGTTTCCCGTATTCATACAGTATAATTTAAGCTGGTGATGTCAAAGTCTACAGATAGGAAACATCAGCCATTTTTTCTAGGCCAGTAAACGAGAAGTAGCCGAGTATGTTTCAAGATAAGCAATGTCGCCATTTAATCTATCATTTCCAGAAAGCTATTTGGGCAGCTGACCTCTTGTGCTAATAACTCATTCTGATTAGTTTGTTATACTGAGAATCAGGTTCATTTACTTAGCCTTTCCCGGGTTGTGGTTGATCACCTTATCAAGTGGGTATGATGAGAGTTAGCTTGAAGCGATGAAGACAAATATAGACCGCTTGATAGATTGAGATCTCCGAGGGCGATTATACTTGACAAAGGATTTCGCTAGGTACTTCGGTGTAGTGAAATTTCCAAGCAAGCAGGTATTAGATTCAATATTGATGGCAAGTTTGATAAAGCACACAATATAATTCAGCCTCGTAGCGAAACAACGTCACTTGCGCCAATGCAGGTTTAGAAAATGAATTGTAACAAATAGCGGAAGCCCGTCTCTGCTTGTAAAGATGTGGTATATAATTGTTATTAAATGAGCAGAATCACGGAGTGGGACAAGCTATTACAGAATTCATTTCTTGTAGGTTAATGGTATCCCTCCTGAGTCTCACTGCTAACATCATCAAAGGCCTTTTACCAGAGATGACCATGGCTCATGCCCAGAGAACTCCGATTAGGAATCTTTGGAAAAACCTCTCCCAGGAGACAAATCTTTTGATAATTCCAGGGACGCTCATTCCTAGTCACTATTTTCTAATTTCAATAGTCGCAAGGCAAGTGACAAGGCATTCCACTCGGAGGACAAATATACTATCTGTTTGTAGTGAGTGGCTTGTTTATTGTACTACTTGAGTCTTCGACTATCTAGCACATTGGGTCCCTCTATGGCCCAGGCCATATCTGTTTGTAGTGACCTGTACAAAACTACTGAAACTCCCGCTACGCTAAATTAATTTGCTACAAAGGGTTGAATTTGTAGGTCTAGACAAGTTGACCACGGGTGGCGCATATGTTGGCAAGTTTCGGACAAAGATCCGTTCTGCATAGACTTCGTGACTGCACAGCCCAACGAAATCAAATATAAGCATGCCAAATGTAGACTATAGGCAGAGTAGATCCTACCAAGTGATTGTATTCAAAAAACTTTTAACCTTAAATATTTTCATTTTCCTGGAGAATCTTTCCCGGTTAAGCTCAAAACCTTCTGAGGCTCTTTAAAGTTAAAGATTCGTACTCGCAATAAAAGATACATTAAATAACTCGAAACGCCATACACTCTTCGCGCAATGAAGCTACGGTAGAAGTACCAGCCTTAAATGGGGCCCTACTTCCGGCAAGTAGACAAATAACTTGACCTGCGAAGGATCACCATCGACGAAATATGTTTAAATAGAAGTATTTTCCTTCATGTAGATAGATATTGTTGAAATAGATAGTTTCAGACCAAGTCTTCAGTATCACGTGAATGTATTGATTAGTAAGCTAGGCGAGCATCGCGAGTCAGTAAGCTTCACGATGATTAGAGACCATCCTTTCTGTAATCTAGTTATTACACAACAATCGATCTGCTGCACTAATGTTTAATAGATATCATAAAAAAAGATGTCAAAAGATCTACAGACAGATTCATCCTACAAATAGTATTTCTAAGGGCTTAGTTATTCACTTTACAAGGCAAGTAGTCTTGCCACTGCATGACCGCTCAAACTCAATACATCGACCAGAGCATTCGATTAAAGACAAGGCATCAGTGACTCGTCCCCGAGCTCTGCAACCTATGTCTACATTAAAGAATTTTGGTACAGTAGCGATGGGTATTCACCATCAAAACTCATCCAGACGGGAGCTTAGAAAGGTTCAAGGCTCGACTCGTTGCAAGAGGGTTTAGTCAGCAATATGGAAGTGATTACACAATGACATTCGCTCCTACTGTGCGTATGGACACTCTGCGAATTTTTTTGGCAATTGTGGCCAAAAGAAACATGGACTGTTGGCATTTTGATATAAAAAATGCTTTTACAGAATCAAACCTCAAAGAGGAGATATATCTATCAGCTCCGCAAGGTATCGTTATTGAAAGAGGAAAGGCTTTAAGAGCGCTTAAGAGTTTGTATGGCCTAAAACAAGCTAGTCGTGATTGGAATCAATTACTGAAGCAGTTTTTAGTAGAATGCAAGTTTAGCCAGAGTCGAGCTGATCCTTGTCTATATGTAAATGCCAAAATGGAGATTTGGCTGTTAGTATATGTCGATGATATTGCTGCTGCTTCCTACCATGCTACCTCCCTTGAATAGTTTTATGAAAAATTATCATATAGATTCAACGCCAAGAACCTGGGGGAGATTTCGAAGATTCTTGGAGTTCGAATAACTCGAGAAAGGAAAACTAGGACAATTTGTCTCGATCAGGAGCAGTACATTTCAGGGGTACTCGATAGATTTGGTATTACAAAGGAGAAACATAAACCTAAATTGATTCCTGTAATCGACTACGAACATCTGCGACCCGGGAAAGAAAAAGATGAATCAATTGATCCAAATGAGTTTTCACAGGCAATTGGTAGCTTAATGTATGCAATGATCTTCACGAGACCAGACAACGCATTTGTATTAGGAAGGCTATCACAGTTCATGAAAGCGCCTGTCAATCATCATGGTTATGCGCTCAAGAATCTTATGCGATATTTAAAGTCAACCATAAAACAAAAATTGCGTTTCGGACCCGAAAGTAATCATGCCGAAAATTTTACCATCTATACTGACGCAGATTGGGCAAGCGATAAGGTCGATCGGAAGAGTATCTCTGGGGGAGTTGGAATGTTTTATGGAGGGCCCTTCTCGTGGGCATCTAAGAAACAAAATTCTGTCTCAACATCAACCGCAGAATCCGAGTATATTTCACAGGCGATGTATGCCAAACAGGGACAGTGGGCCGCACAAGTTTTCAAAGATATGTTGTTCCCAGAGTACATAAGTCCAAATAGGAAAACTGTCCAAATGTTCGGCGACAATCAAGGTGCACTGGCTTTGGTGAAAAATCCCTACCTTCATGAGCGTTCAAAGCACATTGACATCTGTTACCATTTTATACGTGACCTCGCTGAGAATAAAAGGCTTCAGGTTCATTATATTTCAACGTCACAAATGGTTGCAGATGGGATGACGAAGCCGCTTACACGCATAGCTTTTCAGAGATTTAAAAGGCAGATGGGATTGTTGGACATTGATAGAAAAATTGAAGAGGCGACTTGCTCCGAGGGGGAGTGTTTTTTTTTTTTTTTTTTTAATTTAACGTCGTGCCAGCTCACAACACACCACAATTTTTGAAATTCGAATTTTCGAATCTTCACCTTTTCCCCCTCTCCCTCCCTCTCGCGCTCGTCGCATTCAATCAAATAATTGTGCTCGAGTCACTGGCATTTTCATCATGCCACCTGTTCGAAATAAGCGTCCCAACGCCAAGTTGGACAACACGAGAGTCCACCCGAGGGCTCTCGAACAATTACCTGGCCTTGCCCAGTCTCTGAAATGCGCGGAGATGAGCAAGGTCTCAATCAAAGGGAAGGAAAAAGCCCTACCCGCCGTCACTGAGCCCGATACTGACATGATCGGGTCAGTTGAAACTATTGAGAAAATCTCCCAACCGCCCTCCGTCCCCCACGGGATTGGAGAATCGTCAAAATCTCCTCCGACCGCGCCCAAACTGTCGGAAAACGCTGCGCCGATATCAGCGTCAAATTCAACGTCGCAGCCAAAAGCTGCTACAAAAGCAGAATGCCCGCCCGAACTACGACCAATTTTCGAAGCCGAGCAACGACGTGCCGCCGAAACAGCGGCAAATCTGGCCCTCTGCTCCGCCGCCATTTCTGGCGTCGAAGCCACCCTCCTCCCTTTGACCAATGGGTCAAACAGACAATTCGTAGACTCGATGAGAGTCTACCTACGCGCCGCCATCGCACAATACATGGCCACGGGCCCGGCCTCCACGCCACCCGTCCTCCCTCCTCGCCCGGCCAACCCTCTCCCAAGGGCTCTCGACGCCAGGAGCACACCAATTCCCGCCGTCCCAGCGCTGCCAATAAAAAGCACCTGGGCCACGGTGGCCAGAAACGGACTGCGACAAAAAGCAGTCCCTACTGCCAAAGCTGTGCCGCGACCTACGGCCAAAGCCCAACTAAAAGAAACCCCCAAGGCGAAAGTCGACAAGCGACTGTTTCTTCGCCTTGAAAAGGACCACCCGTGGCGACAACTGTCCACAAGTAGCGTGAGAACCAAGTTGGAGTACAAATTCAGCTACTTCAGCCACGAAATAACCTCACTCCATCGAGTGAGAACCGGCTTTGCTATGCTAGCAAAGAACGATACATTAAGACAAGAGATGTTAGATGCCTCTTCGAAGCTGGCGAGTGAAAACGTCAAACTCGAGGCATCTTCGGATCTTGTCGCCTTACAGATACCGAATGTACCTGTAAGTATAGTTACAGTGCACGGCCCCAGGGCGGTCGATGCTGGGTGGGTCTCGGCCAAGATTCTCAATACGACCGGCGCGCTTCCAATTCAGGTCCGACCTCATGGGACATGTCGACCTGGGGTACCGTATCAAAACTGGCATGCCCTCTTTTCCCGGGACTGCGCCCCTCGTGCGGGCTTCCGCATCTTCGACGAGTCTGGTATGGCTACCATTCACAAGCCTCGTCGTCAAATTGAACAGTGTAAACGCTGTTTGGGCTTCCACGCCACCCGTGGTTGCTCCCGCACTCCAGCCTGCTGGAACTGCGGCTCCAACATGCACTCGGAAGCCGAGTGCAAGGCCCTCACAAAGTGTCGTAACTGTGGGGGACCCCACCGATCGGATTATCGGGACTGCCAAGTCAGACCCAGAAAGTCCGGACCGGTGAACAAAGAGCAGCTCGCGCGGATTCGCCACCTCGAGCAAGGGAAGTTCACAGCGGCAGCTAGAGCGAGGGCCGCAGCCAAAAAGGCCGAAGAGGCGATCGTCGCCGCGGCGAAAGATGTCGCAATGGCCGAGGCAACAGGTTTCGGAATGCTGGGATCTGAAGAAGAAGTTTGAGGACACAGCGACCTCGACGATGTCCCCTTTCGGGGCATCTACTAACTATTAGCAGGATACCGGCTGGATAAAAGGTGCCTGCTGACCCGTCTTTTGCTCTCAGCAGAGAAGGGGCAAACTTGTCATCTGGAAGGTGTGACGGACCAGGGAATGTGTGAGGAAAGCATTGCTTGGGTCAAATATGAAGGAATCTTCTGGTTTCTCGGAGTTATTTTGATTTTCTTGATTTTTCGTTTATGTTTAATCAGCTGCACTTTTGGTAGCGATTCACGCGGTTGGAATGAGTTGGGCCTGTATACAGTGATCCTAACCGGCTCCACCTGTCCTTGACCCAATGTGGAAAACATAGCTTTAGCTTAGGACAAAATAAACAAAACAAACAAACAACCGTAAGGTCTCGTGTTGGCCAGCTCAGTCTATATAAACTACCCGACGTGCCGACGCTTTTAACTAAGCCCGACATGTAATAAATGGGCCAAGACCAGCCTGCCATGCACCCCGAACTATCAACTGAAGTCAAAAGTACTCTCCAGCTGAGACTTTTGTATTCTAATACAGTAGAGAAGATATTTATCTATATTAACAAGAAAATTATCCATCACCTAGACTAATAGTCTTTAAATCAGAGCTCTTGCAAATACATGCCCAATATTTATAGTTTGGGGCACTAGTTAGTGTTGTTATTGCATGTTTCAAAAAAGCATGTTTCATGAAGCCATTTACTAAATGCTATGGCACCTTCAGGAGAGCCTAGAATCCAGGGAATTCCCGGTGTTGGATGTCTAGTATTGCCAAGGAGGCGGGACCGGCTACGATTGAGTTGACAAAAGAAAAAGTGATCAGGCGATTTTTCTAGCCCGCAAGCGCATAATAGAGGTGCGTCCGAGTGGTGAAAGCGGCGGTGATAGTCTGCAAAGTCGCCGTGACCTGATCGGGCTGCAAGAAGGCGACCAAGGCGTAGCGATTGAGGCTCTTGAGCTCTGGGGAGCTCCCAGTATTGGCGTTTATTCCAGTTGTTGGTATCGTTCAGGAGCGTTTTGGGACCAGTACAGAGATATAGAGGATTTGTATCGAGTGATTACGTCTCTCTTTGCTCGAGAGATTGTTGGAGATAGGGGGGCGTAGGGGCTGTGCATGCTTGTTTAGCAAGTGCGTCAGCAGCTTCATTGCCAGGTATGCCGACATGTCCTGGACACCATCGTACTCTAACTATACCTGGTTTGGAATAGCAGCTGCGTTCTCTTTCTATCCACCTGGTAGCGAGGTGTCGGAACCGAGCGATACGAGAGGAACTGCTTGGGGTAGGAGTATCTATGAGGAGGCGAAGGGCGGCTTCCTGATTATCTAGGCATACCGTAATATTTGTGGCCAATCGGGCCATCGGATTATGGAGAGCAGCATCTAGGCCTACAGTGGCTCCGGCTATTTCTGCATCATACACTTCGGCCGATTCTCCGAGAGGAAGAGTCCCCTGCCCAACTCTCTGTGTGAGGCCTCGATAGATGACATATCCGGACCCGGCTCTACCATCAATAAGGGCGCCATCAGAGAAGATGAACAGATCTAAAGGGGATTGAGAAGCTTGCCATCTATTGAATTCTTCGAGGCCATTTCTTCTGCCTATAGCCCCGATGTTTTGTAGAAGTGTTTTGCGACTGGCATTCCAAGGGGGTGGTATTGTATCAGTAGAAAGTTCGGGAGATGTTCTTTGTCGGATCCACAACATTCGGGAGGAAGTCCATCGCCGCCGTAAAGGGTGACGTGGGTCTGCTGATGCTACTCGTACCGTAAAGCGGTCATGTATTCGTTCTAGCCAAGTACTAGCCGCCCCCAACCCTGTCTCTCTAAGAAGGGCAGGAGTTGGGGTAGTGCGGTAGACAGGGAGAACGGCTCTAGCGGCGTCGTTGATCCTACGCTGAACACGCCTTATTATATCCAGTGGCGTGTTTTTGGAATACCATGTCTCGGCTCCGAAAAAGAGGATAGCGAAAGCTGTTCCTTGAATAGCTTGCCGAAGAAGGAAGGGGCTAATGCCACGGGTGGTGCATGAGAGTCTCTTAAGGTGGCTTGTAATGGCTAAGGACTTCCTACAGGCTTCACTCACATGGTATCGGAAGCGTAAGCCACGATCAAAGTATACTCCGAGCCAACGGGTATGGTTGTTAGGCGCTATCTCGATTTCTCCCGCGTGGATTGATGGCTCTACTTTTTCGCCGCGTTTTCGGTGAAAGTACTGTAGCTCAGTCTTAGAGATTTCAAAGGAGATGCCGTTTTCCCGCCCCCAGGATAGGGTATTGTTAAGTTGAGTCTGGAGGAGGCTGGCACACGAAGTCAGGGAATTTGCGGAAGAGAAATGCGAGATGTCGTCAGCATACCCAAAGCGGCCACGGGACAGTCGAAGCACTCCTTGAATTGCCAGAAGGAAGAGGATAGGAGAAACAGGAGAACCTTGGGGTAGACCACAGAGGGTCCGGAAAGAGGAAGATAGGTGCCCATCTAGATATATTGAAGCCTCTCGTTGTTCCATAAATGAAATTACCCAGAGTACCACGTTGGGTGGCCAGCCCTGATTTCGTAGACAAAGTGAGAGACGCCCTTTTTGGATGCCATCAAAGGCACCTTGTACGTCTACTGTTACAATTCCTGCTACTTTCTTTTTATCCCAGGCTGTTTGTATATCGCATGCAAGGGCTGTGGTAAGATCTGTAGAGGAGCGGCGAGGGACTGCACTACACTGGTCCTTAGCTAAGATACGATGTTTGAGGGCGATGTACGAAAGTCTTCGGGCTATTAGTCGCTCGAGTCCTTTTCCTAGGCAGGAAAGAAGAGCTATAGGCCTGTAGGACTTGGGGAGGGAGAAATTACGGCTTCCAGATTTTGGTAGTATAATGACGCTAGATTTCTTGAATACAGATGGGTGAATTCCTAGCTGGACACATTGGCGAAACAGAGCTATAATCCGTCTACCTATTATAGGCCAAGCTTTTTTAAGAGCGTCTATGGTGATTTCATCTAGTCCTGGGGTGGTGGACTTCGCCTGGCAGCATGCGCGGAAAATTTCGTCCTCTGTTAGCGATGGCCAGGGGAGACATTTCCGGAGTACAGCTGGCGCATCTATCGGAATATCTTGTAGGTTTAGATGACGGCTAAGAAGTGTGTCCGAGGGGGAGTGTTGAAATAGATAGTTTCAGACCAAGTCTTTAGTATCACGTGAAGGTATACATTAGTAAGCTAGGCGAGCATCGCGAGTCAGTAAGCTTCACGATGATTAGAGACCATCATTTTGTAATCTAGTTACTACACAACAATCGATCTGCTGCACTAATGTTTAACAAATTCCAATAATTAAAATCGTGCCTGCGCACAGAACGTGAAATCTTCACGTATTGGTTAGCCCAGTCTCCACGCAGGTACCCATCGTGTTGGCACCTAAACACACCCAACTTAGCAAATAAATACAGGATCCTATCATCCTGCGTTCGAAAATTAAATTAAACATAAATTTCACCTTCCCCCCTAGATTCTCATGAGATGTTGAGGGTATTAAATGATAAAAGAAAAATAAGACAGGAGTAAATTGGTTACATCAATTCATGATTCTATTCCATTCAGACTTGTCGTTATTCCCTTTCAAAGAAACTTGTGATACTCACCCAGATATTAAATCCATGAACTACCTCCACTGAAGCAACAGCCAAAGATATACTATGTGTAAATATTTTTGCCTTTTGGAGCTTAGCCTAGTACAGTCCAAGGTGGCAATAGAACAAGTGGTTCGGGTGCATTTTATTATCCGTAGAAGTAGGTTAGGATAGCGTTTTCGTGCTGAAACCATCAATGGTAGGCTACCAAATAGTCATGTAAGACTGTCAAGCTAGTATATAATCGAGTGTGCATCGCACTAGTCGGGTGAACTCAATGGTAATATTAATATTGCATCTAATACCTAATTCTTTATATCTAGACGGTGCGTTTTCGGCCCAATAGACAGCGACCAAAGCTTCGTTTTGGGTAGGAATGAAGATTGTAGAGAGATTACTAATCAGATATATTAACAGAGTGTCACGGGGGAACATAATCTCAACACCTGTCAGTGGTGTCCCATACAAACTTCTAGCTCCCACTATGGAGGCCGCAGAGCTGAGATTGAGTCACATCCTTTCAACCTAGTGTTGAGTTATCTCCACCTCCGTCAAAGATACGCTTCCGATAACTCATAAGACGACCATAACGACGATAATGATGCTGGGAATGAGGAAAGAGAATGCCGTGCAAAACGCAACAACGGCAGTCATAGAAGCCCTCGTCATATTACAACATGTGCTAACCACCAGCGGGCTAACAAAAAGCCGACGAAAGCAAAGTAAAAGACCCTTCCACCCTCTGGGAAAGCAGATTTCGAGTCGTCAAAAATATCGTCTCTTCTAGTCTACACTTCCGAATCTACTAGCCAGAAGGGCACCTGAAATACATAAGTTACTCGACAACCCCACGTCTGTAGCGACTTTTGGATGCTAGGCTAGGCTCCTTCACGGCAGTCACTCTCCATCAAGACTTTTCTGACATCCTATTAAAACCTTCGGTTTGTCCTGCGACATGAATTAGGGTAGGAGAAATGAGGATGCTAGGAAAGTTGAGAGAAGCTCATTGGTATACACAGGTTTGCCGTGCCCGGCTAGCCGGCCTCTTCGTAATAGGAGAGCCCTGCACCCAGTGGTTTTTGTGATTTTTCCCGGCTGCCATACACCGGCAAATGGCCATTTTTTCGTTGGGTGGAGAGGGTAGAGAATAAAGGGCAAAGGGTTCCTCTAAGTGTATGATCAAATGAGGACTTGTGAGGGGTCGTACTTTCTGAGAGGAGCTGTACGGGACGCATAGGAGGGGATACAACACTGGCACAGGTATCCTTGGGCCGTAGGTAGAAAAAACCTGTATTTTATATGATCCTCGATTGAGAAAGGACAATAACGATTTATAATATTAGCGGTATCTCTGAATTAAATATAGAGCGTTTGTCTATTGTAGAAGTGATAAAATGTACGCAGATGCTTGCATGCTAAATAATAAGGGTATCCGCCACTCGTGGAGCGCGTTGACCACTCAGGTCATGCCAGGTGACTGCCGGACGCCGTACCATTACGCCTTTCGGCTAAGTTCTGTGCGGTCTATCGCGGACAACGTGCTAGACATTGCGGTCCTATTTATTCGCTGCTTTGATGTGACCTGAAAGATATGCCTGGCGGTGTTAGGCCGAAAGATGGGCCGTTCTATATCGGGAAACTGTGTGCAGGGTTTTTGTACCTAGTTACTGGTTCCCAAAATAATTATATTCAGTAGAAAAGTATTCAATGAGTGATCTCCAAACATGGTTTCGGTGATGTGCAAGTTTATAAAGGGCTTCATGTTTATAGCTGCTAACGGCACAACTAGCTTCGGGATTCCTTCTGCGGCGCAATCCCTTTGTTCTTAAAATCGCCCCATTTCTTTCACTTTTATGTGTACTTGTTGGTGTCGCCTGGCTTCTCGCTCTTCCACTGGACAAATACTCTCGAAGAACTTATATATCCGAGAATGCGCTCCTGCCCGGTCAAGTGCATACCTATTTCGCCGGAAGCGACCAGGACATATTTAGGGGCTACAAGCACGAAATCGAAACACTGGAGAATCACAATAACATTGAGTACATTGGCACTCCTAGATACCAACCCTTGGAAAATCTAATTATTTGACAAGGGCAAACAATGTTCTAGAAGAAATTTTTAAAGCATCGGGCTTGAAAGTCGCCAGACAGAGCTTTCGTTACTATTCAGCAGGAGAGCAATTCGTCGGCGAAAATATATATGCCATATTACATGCTCCCCGGGGAGATGCCACGGAAGCCATAGTACTAGTTGGAGCCTGGAGAAATGTCGAGGAAGAGTTCAATCGCAGCGGAATAGCGCTACTTCTTACCCTCGCCAGGTATTTCAAAAGATGGTCGTTATGGTCTAAGGACATCATTTTTCTTGTAACACCAGAGAGTAAAGCTGGTCCCCAAGCATGGGTTGATGCTTATCATGATGCACACCAATCTCCTCAAGTTGATTCACTTCCACTGAAAAGTGGAGCGCTCCAGGGTGCATTAGTGATTGACTATCCATTTGATCATCGGTTTGAGTCTCTTCATATTGTGTATGATGGGATCAATGGAAAGCTACCTAATCTTGACTTGTTCAATACGGTAGTTTCTATAGCAAGCGGTCAAATGGGAATCGGTGTCAAACTACAGAAGATGTGGCAACATTCAGACAGCTATAACGATAGACTTCAGACTATGCTCCGTGGTATGATAAATCAAGGGTTAGGTCACGCGTCTGGTCCACACAGCAGCTTTATTCCCTATCACGTCGACGCAATCACACTACAACCGTTTGGAAATGGTTGGCAAGATGAAATGGCAATGGGGCGAGTGATTGAGAGTGTTTTCAGGAGCTTGAATAATCTGCTTGAACATCTCCACCAGAGCTTTTTCTTCTACATTTTGATGCAAACAAATCGGTTTGTTAGCATAGGGACATTCCTTCCTAGTGCCATGCTTCTGGCTATCAACTTCACGATCATGGCAATCTCTCTCTGGATAAAAAGTGGTACTGCAGCCTCTAGTGCTGAAACTACGAGTACGAAAGATAAAATGACCAGATCAGCATTAAGCCAAGATGTAAAGGAAAAAATTCCTAGCCCAGACGAGGATGGTGTGACTGTCGAAAGAGAACTATTCCTACCACTTTCTGTGGTCGCTGGAGTACAGTTTCTTGGATTACTGCCCCTATATATTTTTAATAATACCTCTCAGACAGTAAGTCACGCCAGAAATGCCCCTATGTAAGCTAACAAATCTCAGCTTCTCCCTTTCACATTTTTCGTTTTTGCAGTATTCAGCCTGTTCATGCCTTTCTTAATCTCAACCATCTTGACTCACTACGTTTCGCTTACAATCCAACACTACCAACTAATAAAATCTTTTTCGCTTCTTTTGCTCGGACTATTTCTCTCATCTCTGGCAACATTGAATTTCTCGCTCGCATTCTTTGTTGGCCTATTTTCTGCTCCCCTGGCCTTTGTTAGACCTCTTCCTCATTATCCTAAGGTCTCTCTACTACTCGCGGCATTGCTACACTTAATAGCTCCTACAACTATAGTTGCTCTCGGCACTTGGTACTGGGGGTTTGGAATTAGAGAGATCCTGAAGGAAGCTGCGTTCGGTTGGAATGTGTGGTGGATGAATACGCAGGTCGTAGTATGGTGTGTTTGGTGGCCGGCATGGCTTCTTGGTATGTTTTCCTTGCACGGGAAGCCAAGTTCAGAGTTGTGAGAATCCTTGATAAAAATTGAGGTAAAAATCACAACTACCTTACTCAATTAATCTATCCACAAGTAAAAATCTACTTAAAAACATGCATAATTAGTTTTTCTCCGAATCTGGTACGTGAGTTCAATGCTTTCAAAGGGTGAAAACTCTTGAATGTCGCGGATAAGAATTATTTAAGGATACTATATTAATTCTTGCAGGGATAGTACAGATTGTATCTTTCAAAAGGCGTATCAGAAACGAACGGTTCGGTAGTCTACCCTTGAGTTAAATCCATTGGTGGCCTCATGCAGTCACTGATGGAGACATCCTTCATTTCCCTACCCTTTATTCCTATGTTCTACTATTTCGCTGTTCCATCAGCCAACACCTCCATCTTCAAATTTTGGGTGTTTTTCGGCTCCCAGCCTCACCCAGTTATGACTATAGTCGTCGAGACTAAGTATACAGCAAAAGTCACAAGAACGAATTACTGAAATGCCGGCTTTTATGGAATAATCTGATTGAAATGCCGACGAAATCTTGCATCTATTTCCTTGTTGTCTGTTCGTTGCAGGTCGGCTCAATGGTGCTTATGGCCTAGCTTTTAAGGAGTATACAGCCTATATCTTGAGAGTACCTTCACGAAGCGCGTTATTGCTGAGCTCTTTACCTCCTGTAAAGCTCAGGTACAAGTTGATATGAATACTTGGAGGATTGGAAGTACAGTTAAGCTCAAACAAATATTCAGGAATAAGGGTGATGAATTTCTTCTGTTTATCTTTTACAAAAATCGAATAGCTCTTAGTCTATATGCACTTCGAACTTTGGGTTAAAAATTCAGTAATATATGCAGTCATAAATCTCTAATGGTCGGGCTTTCGACCTAGAGCGGGCCAGCACCATTTCTTCTGACTGCAATTCGGTCGTGACCGAATCTTGGCTGAGGGAGTATTTCAGCCTCGGGTTTCTGTTGACCATAATTGGTAGGTGCTCGGTCTTTGATCTCCGTTTTCAGTGACACTGAGAACGTATTAAGCTATCAGATAGGTTTGGCCAGTCTCTATTTACTACCTAACCTCATTAAACTATCTAGTTCGATTATTGTTGGTAGTATTGGCCAGAACAGCTTTATTACTTACATTCTATTTTTCGTAAATTACCCAGACGCCATTAAAAGCCAAATTATGCGGCCCAAACGTCCTTTCCTTTGAATTCAATCCAGTTTCCTAGTGAATTGACTGTGGAGTCCCATTCCTCCAACCTTAGTCGCATACTATCAATTTGTTTCAGATCTAATACTTTGGGCTGTACCCAGTTTATACATGCAATTTTGTCTACTTGATCAATAGTCCCCCGCAATAGCCCTAAGCTAAGAGCTTTCATTATGAGGTGCTCTATTTCATCTGGACGTACTTTGGTTTCTTCGGAGATAGTTTGAAAGGACATTGCTCGGTCGTGCGGTGGTCTTCGGAAAACAGCTTCGGTCAACGCAGCAAGGTATATTTTGTTTTTCAAGCTTTCTTGATGCCGTTTAAGTAAACAATCTGAGCTTATTTGACCAATTAAAATTTCGTATGCGGTCAAATTGCCTTGATTGAAAGCGAAAAGTAGGTCATAGAGCACCTTGTCATTTGTTTTTAAAGAATCTAGTACGGGGTGCAGTAACAACTCTCCAAAATTATAAATGGTATCAGATACTAACGCAGCGGTTGCAAGGTCATAAGCTCGACTTCGACGCTCCGCAGGCGTTAGGTCATCCAAATTGATGCAGGCAAGATAGAGCAGGGCATTTCGATAATAGGACGCAAATTCCTCTTTGGACTATAATGAAGTCAATTATATTAGTCATTGAACTCTGAAATTTTTGCTTGCCTGGTAGTACTCTGCGTTGGCTTTGTAAAAGGTTGCATGAACAATTGTCTCAACTGAGTCAAAGTTGTCTAGTATTTTCTCTGACTTCACAAGGTCTTTTTTCGCACTCTCGAAATCACGTAACTCTAGTTTTACCGTAGCTACGGCGACTGTGGCGTAAACATAGGCATCCTGTGAATTGGGATTGTCAACCTTGGTAGCCACTGATGATAAGAATTCAAGGCGTTCTTGGCTATCTGAAGATTTGTCAATTGGATTTCAAATTTATCCATTTATTTTCTCTACCTCTGCATTGTGAAGCAGCGCTCAGGGCAAGAGTCACAAGTTTTAGTTGGTTGATTTGGTCTGCAAAATGAAGTATAAAATTTCGATAGAGAGGCAAACGCTGGAATGCACTTTTTTCGTGTTTAAAATATTCGATAAGTGTATCCGTCAATTGATGCCATAATTTTCTTTCCCATTGGTCTTCAAATTCCAGGAAATAATGTTCAAGTTCGACCGGTGCTTCGCCCCTCAGTTCTGCAAGGTACTCCGAAGTAGCATTAATGATATCCATATCGAGATGAAGTAGTTTAACAGTACGTAATTACAGAATTTTTGGGCACTAAGTGCAAGTAAAATAAGGCGACAGACGGTATTTAGTATTGCGAGTGCATGTCACGGATAGTTTACAGAAGGGGAAGCTTGGCCGGGGGGCACTAGTTTTAAGGTTGCAAACCTCTGCCATGTCTCCCGTCACTATAGCTGCAGCAATCTTGCTGAAAAACCACCTGATTGCGCCGTCAACCAGCGAAATCGTCGCTAATCATGCAAGTCTGTAGGAATTTCCGCACGGCAACGCTTGCATCTAACAACAGTGTTCGTGGTGCATCAATCAGACGGATCTCAGATATTGCCATTACACGGACAGGAAAGCCCATACTCCGAACACAAGGTGGCAGGTGAGGAATCATCCTACAGCTCAAATTCTCTATTTGTGACATTCTTTATCGTAGATCATCTATCGGTGGACATACAGTGACTGTATTTGGTGCTACAGGCTTCCTCGGAAGATACATCGTCAACAGGCTTGGTGCTTTGTTTTAACCCAAACTTAAGACAAGAACTGCTCTAATTCGAATATCAGCAAGGCAAGGATGCACCGTAATTATTCCTTACCGGGAGGAAATGGCGAAGCGTCACTTAAAAGTTAGCGGAGACTTGGGTAAAATTATATTTATGGTATATGTTATATACATACACCGTTCTTAAGTAACTGACGTGAGATTAGGAATACGATCTACGAAATACAAAATCACTGGAAGAAAGTGTGCGACACTCTGATGTAGTATATAACTTGGTTGGGAGAATGTACCCCACAAAGTCAGTCATAACTTCATATTCCTGATCGGAAATCGCTGAATTCTTGAAGAAATTTTGACCTCGAAGACGTGCACGTTGAGGGCGTGGAACGAATAGCAGAAGCAGTTGCAAAATATGATGTTGACAGATTTATCCATGTCTCTTCATACAATGCAGATATCGACTCGACATCTGAATTCTTCCGTACAAAGGTAGTCTTCATACCAGAGACAAAGATAACGTTCTAATCTTGAGAAGGCCCGTGGAGAAGCAGTTGCCAGAAATATATTTCCGGAAACTACAATTGTTCGGCCAGCTCCTCTATTTGGATTTGAAGATCGATTACTTCACAAACTTGCAGGAGTTACTAATCTATTCACTTCCAACAACATGCAGGAGCGTTACTGGCCTGTCCATGTTAGTTTCTTAACAATTAGGTTGAGGTATCTTATTAATCTATGATAGGTAATCGATGTTGGTGAGGCACTCGAAAAAATGCTCTATGATGATAGAACTGCTGAGCAGACATTCGAGCTCTATGGACCAAAAAATTATTCTACGGCAGAAATTTCCAAGATTGTAGATAAAGAAATTATAAAGCACCGCTGGCACATCAACATCCCTAAAAAGATACTCAAGCCAGTCGCTGGGCTATTAAATAAGGCCATATGGTGGCCAGTACTATCAGCAGATGAAATCGAGCGAGAATTTATCGATCAAAAGATAGACCCTACTGCAAAGACTTTTAAGGATCTGGGTATCGAGCCAGCAGAACTAAGCAGTCTTACCTTCCATTACTTGGTGAAGATTAAGGCATCCCCACAAAAGACTCACACTAACACATTTTTAGAAATCATATCGAAGTTCAGCATTTTACGACTTACCTCCGGCGACAGAACGCGAAAAAAGAGAAGATAAGAAGTATTTGCATGTCTTAGATAGCCAGTAAGGACTAATACACTAGCGTCAACCTGGCAATATATGATCCGAAAAAAGGCATAATTGAAGCGGTTTCCTTTAGCATGAAGACAGAAGGATTTTAATGTACTTTTACTGGAAATTTGACAATATATGTAGCTTTGATAATTTCTAAATCTATGTACAGCCATAGAACCTATGTTTTCTGCTATTCTTGGACATTGTTACATTTACGTTCAAAATTTTTGTTTTCATTTCCTAGGCTAGGCCTCGACGCATAGGGTAGTTCATAAATCTGAGGCTTTAAACGTAAATTCCTGCAACCGAAAGACCCAACAATTTTTATCGCGAGGATAGTTGACACGATAAATTCCCCGACCTTTAATTTTCCCTTACGTTTTCATTTAAATGGACGATGAGGAGACGCCGTAATTAATTACGTGAGATATTTTTCTTCAGTAGCTTACAAATATCTAGAACTCTTTCCAGTACAGCAATCTCTGCATTGCAGGAATTCTATGCTGAACGAACAGCACGGGAAGAAACATTTCAAAAGCTAAAACATGAAGCTGAGGTAGCTGCCGATAGTGTAGATATACTTTCTATGGATTTGTTCGTGGAAAGCTGGCAAGATTCACAGTTTTGGGTGAGTCGTGTTGGGATGTTAAATGATGGGTTTTTAGTTATGATGGTAGTACTCTGAGGAAACCGCGAATATACTAGCAACAGCCTTGCTCGGTGATGCAGATGAAAAAGAGACAATAGCAATAGTCAGCGCGCCTAGTGCGTATGTCATGGCAAGGAGGATTCTGGTAAATTTTTAGAGCAACCAATAAGTATATCTGAAGCTAATTGATTTGTAGAAACAAAGTGGAAGGCCAAAAGAAAAATGGCCACGACTATTTCTGCTCGAGTACGATTTACGTTTTGAAATTTTCAAGGACGATTTTATTTTTTTCGACTACAACAAGCCACTCAGCCTGCCTCGTACAAATTTCCTCCACGATACTTGCATTGGCTAAAAGTACATAGCATGGTTAAAAGGAACAGTTGATCACATCATCTGCGATCCTCCCTTCCTCAGTGATGACTGCCAAACTAAAGGTACTTGATATTCGCTCGAAACTCCACCAATAAATTTAGCTCTAACTCTACATCCAGCCGCGATGACAGTGCGATGGGTATCAAAATGCCATAAAAATGACTCGGAGCGGGAGGTGGAGAATTCAAGACTTATTGTGTGCACTGGAGAGAGAATGGAAAATGCGATATTAAAGCTTTACCGGCAACAAGGTATAGCTAGAACAAGCCTAGAGCCAGTTCATTCCAAACAACAGTTGAGTAATGAGTTTTTATGCTTCGCCAATTTCGAAAGCGATTTTTGGGCGTTGAAGAGAAAGCACTTGGAGAAAAGTGATGATTTCTAACAAGCTCTGCTACACAATCAAAACGCAAACAAACATCTACTTAATTATCTCAAAAATAAGGGATCTTTTTGAATTTCAAAAAAAAAAACACCATAAAGCTCGTCTCGACTGGCAGTGAAAAAGTTTAAGTCGAATCAACTGCATCTTACAGAGTGGGAATTTCTATCTAAACCAGAATTTAATGAACGGAGCCAACACTTGCAGAGTTTTTGATAAAATCTTTGTCTCAAAGAGATGTGGTGACTAGTCTAGGCTTAGAACAATACACAAAAGTCAACAAGCCAATTGAAGAAAGCGAGTTGAATCCATGATTTCATGTAGCGTATCCTAGCAGAAAATCTCCGGAACTTAAGATTTGTAAAAAGTCTTGATTCAATTTCCTACTGAAAATGGGGCCCGCTCTTACCAGGAGCATTTTCACGTTGAATCGATTGGTGTAATTGTAGCAGTACAGCCATGAAATGTAGACGATATTTTCACGTTAGAGATATTCATCCTCTAATTTCGCCCGCAATTGCCACCATCGCCATTATTTCGTTAACGGTTGTGACAAATAAAGCACTTATGCCTCGGATCTCATTTCCAAGTACCACTGCGAAGTTATGGTGGCTGTTGACCTTGCCCAAAAATGCCTTCGAAAGAGAAGTCTCACAATTTCACGTAATCCTTGCATGCAGGCACCGCAAATAATGTAATTCGACTTGGTTAATTCGAGCGAGCCATCTCCTGTCTCAAGTGGGATACGGCGACTTAACCCACTTGGACGAGGAGTGACTCCTGGTTACCGCCATCGACTCATGCATTGTACCAGTAGCAATATTTGGAGCGGATGTGTGGTGGCCCGGACTAACACGGCCAACGAATAAAGGTACCTCTACGCCACAGACTACACACTTATGTAGTCTGATCGATAAAACCATTAGACTAACTCTACGTGCCACATTACCAGTCTGGAAGACTTCACCTAATGTCCTTCTTCACAGGGAAGGGGGCATCGCACAGGCGAATATTCTCCTCGAAGGAATTCGACTCCGTCTAGCAGCTAGTATTCAGTCGCTCGATGACCGGCATCCTCTCCGGAACCGCGCAAGCGAGTGCCCTAACGTTGGCTCGCAGAAGTACAAGCTAAGGAAGAGAGTCAGGCGCCAACCAGAAACCCAGATGTCGCGCCTACAACGTGCTTTCCGACAGCTCCCGGAGTCAAACGAACAGGCAGAAAGGCTGGCAGGCCCAGTGTACACATCAAGTCTTGGAACGAAAGAAGAGAGAGTCAAAGTACACTACAACTGGACTAGCACGATCTTTCCCTCCGACATATGTGCCTACTCTGATGGGTCATCTGAAGACCACGGACGATCCTTGTGGGGATATGTTCTTCAACGCGGAGGACAAACATTCGCACAAGTTCACGGACGTCTACACGGCGGTGAAGTTTATGATGCAGACATAGCAGGAGCAGCAGTAGAACTTTGGGAGGCTATGCGCGCTCGAAAGAACAGTGAGAGAATCTTCGTTCTCCTTGATAACCAGGCAGCTGTACTTGCGCTTCGGACGGGGAAGTCATCATCGTCACTGCAGATAACCCGCGTCTTTCACAAGTTCGCTTCAGAAGCAAACGCGACAGTGAGGTGGGTGCCTGGACACTCCAATATTAGTGACAATGAAGAAGCGGACGCAGAAGCCCGAGCCGGTATTCAGCTGCTGCTAGATCGATAGACGCAGGTATGCATACGCCGTTTGATGCACAATTGCCGACAGAAACTGGTGGAAGAAGTCGGGTCCGGACAGATATCAAGATCTAGACTTACGGATGCGACGTCGGAAACCACCAGAACTAGGGCTCCCTCGACGATTACTCCATAGGCTCCTGGCAGCAAGATCAGGACATTGAGGCTTTGCGGACTATTATCGCCGTCTGAATCACGAAGATACGAAACTGGAGTGCATCTGTGTGTAAAGGACAACGCCAACTCACTTTGTCCGATGCCGAAAGAATGCCGCTATAATGCGCAGGTTGAGAAGATCCATGACCGTGGAGGACTATACCAATCAACTCCTTGGACCGGAAAGTCTCAGGAAGTTCATAGAATTTGCAAGGACTACCCGCTGCTTTGGAAGCATGGATGCAGACCCACCCTCAGATGAATGCGAGGGCCGGAGTGATTATTTTGTCAGGACGAGAGAAATGACTTAGGGGGGCATAGGATGAGAAATACTCGCACCGCTGCTACATGCTAATTTGATTTGTTTCATCTGATTCTGTATGTTATTTCTTTTGGGGTTTGTTTGTTGTAATCGGAGTCACATAGTGACAGTGTGGTGGAAACGAGTAGGGCATAGATATTTAGGATGATCCTTACCAAGCCCACCAGTCCGGTGCCTGGGAACTTAAATTAAATCAATCAATCAAGCCGAAACTCTGGATGTCATAGAACAGACCTTCACGAACCCCTACTTTCCCTCCATAAAAACCAGACAAGGGCCCAAAGTAGCCTAGCGACCCATATTCGAAGCGAGCACAACAGGCTTAGTTCTTATCTACACAGGAGAAAATTACTAGGAATTTGCCATCAGTTCTATCCATGTGGCCACCAATCATAAAATCCCAAGCACATGATCATGTCCTGGACTGGGTGGTTAATTGGTAGATGAGAGATGCGGAGAACAGCCTAAATAAGCTCCTTTGAAATAATGAAAAACAATCCTGGCGACATGCAAAGAAACTGCTTCAAAAGAGTTACAGAAGTTTATAAGCTGACTAGCACGCAAATACTCGAACACGAAACTGCCACTCTACCAATTGAAATCCACCTAAAGCAGCAAAGGCTCCAATACGTTGGCCCCTCGAAAAACCTACTAGTTCAAAAGCTCATATAATCTGCCTATAGTAATATCTACCTGCCCAAACGAGGGATAGAAGACATTCGCCCCAACAACAGGAGATCAGATCTGGCAAGCTGGGTGGAAATTTGTCGTGAATACCAGTCTAGAAAACGGCAGAAAGAGACAGGAAAAGTCGCAGCATACCAAGAATGGTCTAAATTCTGGCAAAATCTAAGGCGGCTCCGACTACCTCGAAAATAAGCTATCGCCGACCCCGAAACCTGGGGAGCAGCCAAATTCTGTCAGAACTGAAAGTCGGATCAGTGGAAAATAAGCCTCCAGAAATCGCCATTTTTACTCCAACGAATCCTGACAAGGGGCAAAAGCAGTCTAGCGATGCAAATACAAAGTGATTATATGGGGCTCAATTCATATCTATATCGAAAAAAGTACCCGGAGTCGACAGTCCAAGCTGTCCATGTGGCTATCAATCGCAGAGCCCCAAGCACATGATTATGTCCTACCCTCAATAATCAAATGAAAGAGGAGAGATTTGGAGACTAGCTAAGGATCGATCCTACGAAGTTTTGCTAAACAATCCTGGAGACATCAAAAGGATAACACAGTAGATCCTAAATCATAGTTGGATAGAACAATTCCAGATAACAAAAGCGGTCGATAAGCTGCAATGGGAGAAGGACAGGTCAAGTCATTTTTAGGATCGATAGATATGATGTGATTGGTAAACATGGAGGGCACTATAATCTAGCTGCGCTTCCTGAAGGATATATCAGAAAAATATAGACAACGGGAAGGTTTGGGGGGCTTTCACCAAAAGGTTTCCTCCACTGTAAATTAGAAAGTATGATAGACACCTGCATGGGCCTATAGGGCGCCAAATCAGGATAATAAAATCAAACCAAATCCTGGCGACATTAGAAGAACTACGCAATTGATCCTTATTCATGGTTGGATAGAATAATTCCGCATGACAAATGCAGTCGGAATGCTGCTTAGATAACGAGACAGGACCGGCACAAGGTTGGGGTCGATACGGGGGACACTATTATCATTTGATTTTATTGTCCTTTCTCAGTCTATGACTATGTAGGAAATGCAGATCCTCTCTGCCTACAGACTAAGGATACCTATACCAGTGGTATGTCCCCTCTTATGCCTCCCATACAGCTCCCCTCAAACAGTACCACCCCTAACAAGCCTTCATTCGATCATACACTTCGAGAAGCCCGTTGCACTTCATTATCTCCACTCTCCAGCCAACGAAACGATGACCATTTGCGGGTGTATAGCAGCCGAGAAAGTCGCAAAAACCACTGGGTGCGGACCTCTTCTAATAACGACATTATGACTAAATCCGGAGATATGGTGACCCTTCTGAAGCGTTCAAAGAGGCCGGCTAGCTGGACGCTGCAGACTTGTGGTTACCTCGGGAAATTGACATTCTGCCTTTCTAGCCTCCTTCCCGAAGGTCGTGCTGAAATGTCAGAAAAGTCTTAACAAAGCGCAATTGCTGTTTGGTAGCTTAGCCCAACGTCTTTTGTGCCGTCCCGGGCTCTGGGAATTGCCGTTGAATCATCGACAATACAAATCCTCCTGGCTATTAGCCGCAATCTCGGTCTTGGCACCCACAAACGTTCAAAAGTCGAAAACTTCTCGAAAATGTGAGACATATCAATTCAACAGGAGGTATCTTCCTTATATCATTCCACGCCCCAGCCGTCTGTCCTTCCTCAAGATGTACAACTCCATTAGAGCAACCATCCCCCATAAGCCAACACCCTAACTTTTTATATTATGATTTAATTTCCTCCTTACGGGTATAAGAAGCGTCGAAAATATGTAGTGGGTGATGGCCGGTAATCAAAGAGGCAAGCTCCTGTTTGTAATTGGAGTAATGCCTTTATTGGTGGTTGAGGCGAGATGGTGCGTGGTTAGAAAGAGGTTGAGTACTCAGATGAGGATGGTAAGACCGACATTGACGAGAAGTCGCTGATTATAGATCTGTTTGCTTTTGACTTCGATTCGGATGCGATTCTTCTTAGCTATCTCAGATAGGCAGAGCACATTGAGCGATTACACCAGCACCACCGGAAAGTGAAGGATTCGTCTTTGCCGGCCACTTCTACTACAACTGCATAATGGCATGGCAAGACCCAACACCTATACATGATGTTCTCTACGAACCTGGGAGTCAAATATTCTCTAAGTGCCAAGTTCAGTCAAATTTCGCAACACCAAAATTGGCCCATGAGGCGATCGTTCAAGATACGCCATCATGTCAATCTTTCACTCCCAACGACATCAGTTTCGACCAAAAAATCAGCAAGTTTACAAAAACGACTCAGTACATTCTCATTTCAATGACCACAAATTTCGTCGACCTTCCCTGGCCTCAGCTGGCCCTTAATACACGCCTACGCCAATATTTATTCCCGACGGAGGAAACAAAGCGATCCGCACAAATATGGGAGGCAGTTCTTTGGGATGGACGTGAGAGAGACCATGGCAAGTTCACAAGATGATGCAGAGGATGAACACAGTCTCGACAGGCGTGTGATTTTGAACTTTTGCAAGGAGTTTTACAAATCGAGCTTTTTGCGCGCCAAGACTTTGCTTGCGAGAGTGCAGCTGACACTATAAAAACACGCAGACGATGATAGGTGCCGCGGTCCGCCTTCTGGTGGTGTTCTCCGGTATAGTTCGAGTAGCATGGGCACTTACTCCACTTGGGAAGGAGACACCGAAGACTACCTTTCGTGCGGAAAAAAGTCAGTGGATCATGGAGGTACGTCTGGAAGACTCGGGATTTTTGAGTCGTTTCTCTGGGTGGGTATTCACGGATGAGGGATGACTTGGAGTGAAGAAAGGCCGGCACAACTTTGCAGTGGTACTTGCAAATGAAATCCGAGGCATGAGTGCTCTTGTGTATTGAGTCATCTTTTCTGTATATTTTCTCCGATATTGTGTCATAGCTAGACAGTTTCATACATAATTAGAATCTAATGCAAAAAAAGGCTATAAATAATTGCAAGATTGTCAAATGACTTGGTCATGTTGGGCTAAATATGCCATTAGTTCCCGTTCTGTAAGCGTATTAGGTATTGTTACCGGTTTTACCTGATGTTAGTTGGCTGGGCTGACCTGCGGACTTAGTCTTGCACGTAATTGGGATGTGGCAAATTGATCTGGCTCTTGCACCAAGTTAGACGTTTAGTAAGTGCTTAGTGTAAGGTGGCCATCAGCACACACCTAAAATTGGCTCAGTCCCACTGAAGTGTTCTCTTTATTAGAGAAATTGAGATTATTTTGTGGCATTGCTTGCGTGCAGCGACTGTGACTTTCGTCCTTTTACCGGTATCGCTTTGGAACCTTGAAAACAATTTCTTTTTGCTCCTCTAGTTGCTTAGGCCAATTTATAGCCTCCTTAGAAATCTCTACTACTTTTGACGCTATTGGGTGATAGCTGTCGACTCGGCAGAATCTGGCTGCACTTTGGAGCTGTCGCTACTGGTAAGATCCCTGATTTGTGGTAGAGAAAAATGTTTGGTGTGGTTGGCCGCAAAAGTGGTGCAGCTCAAATTGCGATGAAAATAGTCCTGTCCAGTTATTTGAGGCACCATTCAACACCAATATTTACCCACTTCTCTCGTATTTTTGTGATACAAGTAGGTTCAGACCACCAAGTGTCATTGTCATAAACTGCCGTAATGATTAAACTTGCATTCATCGAACGTATTAATGGCCCCGTAGTCGCCCTTCGCTGTACCATGTTTATGCTACGCAGGAGGTTAGTCACTCGTTGCGCTTTTCTAAATCAATCCTGAATATGCTGTTTTAATATTAGTTGCGTGTCAAGCCATACTTCGAGCCGTCGTATGTTTGAAGATGGCGTAACAAGCTGTTCCCCAACTCTGACCGTGATGTTTAATGAGTCTAATTTCTTCTTAGATCCCCCAAAAACAACAAATAATCAGGGCTTGGAAGGGTCGAATCTAATCATGTGTGACGGGTCAAGTTGGATTATCCTGTGGACTTCTTCTTTCTCAGGCTCTCCAGCTTTACTAGGACCTTTACCGACATGAAAAATAGCGATGTCGTCTACATATCCGAATCTAGAGTTTGGAGTGACATTCACGAGTGGTGCTGAGGTGTATAATATGAATATAAGTAACGGGAATAATGACCTTTGTGAGACACCACACTGAACAAGCTTTTCATCAGTAAAGTTTTCTTCGTATCTTACTAAAACTTTTCGTTGTTTCAGAAATAAATCTTCCCAGAGACAGAGTGATAACGGCCAGCCCTGTCTTTTCATTCGTGCAAGCAGTAAATTGTGAAGCACTGCATCTAAGGCACTTTGAATATCAAGTGTGACCATAGCCATAACCTTGTTCGATATTTTTGCAGCTTCAGCATTGTGTGTAATACACGATATCAAGTCGACTACTGAGCATTCAGGAAGTGCACCGAACAGTTTGGTTTGGTTTATTCATTAACGTGCTAGGTACAGTGATTCCCGTCGCACTCCTACTGGAGCTTGAGCACGGGTGGGGCCGGGCTGTATCAGGTTAACTACCATTAAGTGTATCTACCTCGTTCCACATGAATGACCGGACCACCTCAGACTTCACCCATGTGTTGAATCATATCAGGCCCAACCGTCCAGAGAACCCTCTTTTGACGCACCGAAGCGCAAATTCCTCCTCAACCTCGGCCACCACGCGCCCGAGCCCTTGACACCTTCGCGGTCTGTAAGTTTTCCCTTGAATTCAGTCCCAGCTTTGGCTCATCTCATCCAAGTGTCGTTTTCTTCATTGGAGGCATCATCCAGTCGCCCACTACGGCCTCCTCGGTTTATATTCACTTTTTTTCCCAATACAGCATCCCTTTGTTCTTTAGCCAGCCTTGTCATCCCAGAAACTTTGTAGAATTTCCACCCCTCCGGACTTGCACCGTCGCTGCCGTATCCCTAACCGTGAAGGTCGAAAACGCGACTAAGAGCTCAAGACGGAGGCACCGGTACCCCAGCCTTTGTCGAACGCTCTAGTTGGTATGCCAGCGAAATGTCGTACGTATTTCATCGGTGGCGATTCGTCGCAGATCGAGGTGTTGGTGCCCTTGGCTGAGGTGAGGACGCAATCAAGGCCGGTATTTCGACCGTACTTTCACAAAGACTGGCAGTTGCGGAGGGTCGGATACTCTCTCATTTCTTTGTTAGTGATTTGAATTTTGGAGGTATTGGATTACTTCGGTAGGTGGTGAGATGATTGTGGAGAGGGCCGCGAGATGAGTTTGGCAGGGAACGATTTTCCAGAGAGAAATTAAAACCTTAAAGTTGTCAGTTATTTTAATACGAACATCACATAGGCTATAGCCTGTTTGCGGTTCGTATTTTGGATGCAGTTGGTTGATTTCGTTGAGTTGTGCAGTCGTGAAGTCTCTGCAAGGCGGATTTTCGACCAAAAATGAGCAAACACCACTCCTCCCGATACCCAACTCGACGAATACTCTCAAATTCACCCTTTGTCGTGACTGAATCTCGGCTCTGGAGGAATATTTCACCCCCAGGTTCGTAGGGGACATCACTGACAGGTGTTCAGCCTTCGTCATCCGCCGAACAGTTTGGGAGGTACTGGCTTGTAATTTATCGCAAGAAAGTACATTCTTTTCGCTATAGGCTTTTCCAGTACCGTACATAAACAGGAGAGTGGTGACATTGATCACCATCCTTTTAGAATGGAGAGATCGCGCTCAATTTTTGAAGTAGCACAACTTCCGCTACCTTGAAAGGTGTTGGAAAATATTCCAAGTTTAAAAATGCCTAGAACAGGTTCCTGAAATGTGTTCCAATCGAGCTCCAGTAAGCCTTGAGGAGTCGGACGGTGATCATGTCAGATCCCAGAGCCGTTTCTTTACTTCTAATGGTTGATGCTGTAATATATTTCAGTGACACCTCTCAGTTCCATGTAATAAAATCTAGTTGACCATCCTCTCACGTAACTATATTATTTCTCGCGTTGAACCTTGCAAAGAGAGAATCTCGCAGTTCAATAGTCCGCTCGAGTGGTTCTGAAAGCTACTGGTTTGGTGATACCTGGAGAGGAGGGGGCTCCTTTACCGACTTAGGTTTGACCCATCGCGTTAGTTTGAGAACTTGTGCTTCTTTCTCTGTCCCTTCAATTTGATTTTCCCAGTATGCGCGATCTGCTGTCCTCACTATGGCTCAAAATACTCTAAAAGTTAGTTTTACATCTCCAGATTTCTTTTTAGCTATCCTGTAGTAAACCTGCCGCCTTTTGCAGTTATCAGTCCACCGAGGCGCCGCTTTTCCCCTCTCGACCGCGGAAGCTCGCCCAACAACTTTGAGCGCGTCTTGAAGCACTCCGATTAACCTCCTTGAGAAGTCTTCAACCTCGATTTGACTGCTAATGGGGCCGTGCTTTACCCATTACTTTTCGCATCGAGCGAGCTCATCTAAATCGCAGTCGCGTACGCGTATCAGTCTTGGTACCCCAGAGAGCTCCGAGTACCCAGGCGTCAACTGCGCCTTCAATCGTATACAAGTTTGCTGTTGCGAAGATGTATGATTTTGGTGTAGCTTTCTCTGCTACTTGAGTTTGAGACTATCTAGCACATCGGGCTCTATTCTGACCCAGACCACACCTTGCACAGTGCTGCTATTCTAACTGGTTACCTAAGAGATCTCTGATAGATTTCCCACTATGAGTAGTCGTTCAACTCAGTACTTACAGATAAAATCCAGGCACACCTCTCACGGAATTTCTTACCAGAAAAATAAAAAGTTAGCCATGGAAGCAGAGTTGGCGAGAATTATTCCCAAAATATCTGCAGCCCCAGCCAGGCGAGGCCAAGACACCAGAGCCATATGAGGCATGTATACCTAACTATATCTCAGATCTTTGTAACATTAGAGGCCAACATGATCCAATCCACCATCGCCATATGGGGTGCTGGGTACGCTTCGGAAACTAGTGGGATGGCTAATACTCCGTGATCAAGATAATTGATTGGAAGATGAATATGACCTCAACCCTGCAATCTGATCAGATCGCGTCTAGCATAATGATCGTACTGCTATGGGGGTTGTGCTGACAGACGAATGCGATTGAAATAGCGAGACTCGTTGGGAACCCACATCGAAGTAAGGAAGACAGTTTCATTTAATTCCGTCTACGTAGACTCTATAGTGACAACAGGAGTTTTGTAGAGGTTATCGCTGACAGGTATTGAGTTTTCGTCCACCTTGCTCTGCACATACTGGTATGGTTTTAAACTCTAGAAGTTAATAATCATACAAAAAGATAAGGTCGACATTGTAGCCAGACAAAGGAGGCAAATTTTTTATGATTTATTGAAATATGCTTGTCTCAATAACTGTCCGCAAGTGTAAATTCATGTCTATCTAGAAATTATACAGAAACGTATAATGCTGACAGCAAGGCTGAATATCAACCGTTGAGCTACTCCTAACGTCCTGTGCGAGCTTGCAATTACATCTCAACAGACGAAGCTCTACACGTTCGAAATTTCTATACTTGATAAGTGAGTTAGATATGTGACCATGCTAGCGGATAAACTGTGATATACCAGAAACAAAAGTGATGTGTATTTACATCATATAGTGCTCTTAGACCAGTTTGGAAGGCTTGAACGCAACCCCTGAGCAGCTGGGCAGAGGCGGTCTAGTCGTATTTCGGAGCGATTCTTGACGACTTAAGCTTGTATCTTCGCATCTGCGACAGATCCCTGGAAGAGAAGATGTCTACGGTGGGCCCAGTCACACCTGGATCATCCGTATCTCTCAAGATTAAACCCTCTCAACCCGGTATTCCTCTCTTTGGCTGTGGTAAGAATCTCCCAAATCTGTAATTTGTCAGCCTTGCAAGCTCACACGAGTCGGCTCAGTGCACATTCAGCGTCTCTTGACAAAAGACACGAACCCAGGTGAGGGACACTTGAAAAAGTACAAGGACTGCTTGCGCTGTATTACGGATGGCGACCCAGTGTTATCACAAACTTCACAGACTTCTAAAGGACAACCTCTGATAACTTTAACACCAAATTATTTATGCATTCAATGTAATGCCACTTTAACTGAAAAGGGCCGTAAACGTCACAGTGATGATACTTCTCACCGTTACTGTAAGCTCTGACACCCAAAACAATTGCCTATTCTGTCTCTAACTCATTAGTTGTTGAATCTCGGACCGGTACAGTCTTCTGTCAACTATGTAATGACTTTATTTGGGACCCGACTCTCGAAGAGATGAGGATCCTTAAGTTCGGGACTGGCATGTTCCAAGGTAAGTCCGGAAGCTATACAGTCTACAAGCCTTGTTAAATACATCACAGGGGCACGAAAGCGTAAGCATGAAGATATCTTTACAGAGCTACCCAAGGAAAGTATAAGCACAGTATTAGCCAACACTATCGAGGCGTCTTGTCGTGTGAGTGGTATTCGTGGTATTTACAACATGGGATCAACCTGCTATATCAACGTTATCTTACAGTGTATTGTCAACAATCCACTACTCCGAAATTGGTACCTTGGTTGCAACCATCAGTCTTCAGAATGCTCCGTCAAAGCCTGCATGAGCTGCTCTATGGACATAATGTTCCAAGAATTTTATTCACAAGAATCAACGGGGGGATTCTGTGCTGCCCAGGTACTGGCATGTTTTTGGCTATCAAAAAGAAAAGCTTACGAAGAACTAGCGTCCAATAATGAACAGGACGCGCATGAATTTCTCACATTTCTTGCCGAAGAATTACATGAGATAAATAGCGGTTCCAGACAGCCTGGTGGATCTCTTTTAACTCCCAAAAAACCGAAAAACAGCCGTGATGGTAGCTGTACATGCATCATTCATCAAACTTTCTATGGAAAGTCACAGAGTGTTATCACATGTCAAAAGTGCCATCGTAATAAAACCTCGGTTCAGGCTTTTATGGATTTAAGCCTAGCAATTGATGATTTGCCTAAATATGGTACTAACGGACCAGCCTCAACTCTGCAAAGGAGATTAGAAGAGGAATTCAAGAAACCAGAAATCTGTGAATATAATTGCGAGTGTGGATCGACCAAGGCACGAAAAGTTACCAGCATAAAAAGTCTCCCAAACGTGTTATGCATACAGTTCAAGGTTTGAACCCTTTCAATTTTACCTTAATAAATATCTACTTATTTATTTATCAGCGGTTCAAGCAGACAAGTAATGGCGCTTTAAAACTTTCAACAAATGTTTCGTTTCCGTTAAAATTAGAAATGCTGCCTTATACCAACAGATCACAAGAAAAAGCTTCAAGGAATTCTCCTCTGGCCTTAGGATGTACGTATGAATTGCAGAGTGTAGTAGTTCATGTTGGAGAGTTAAAAAAAGGTCAATCCCTTTCCTTTTGGAGGCTAATGCTCCCCCTGACACTACATAGGACATTATGTTTCATACTCTCGAGTTGGAAATCAGGTACGTACTTTACCAGATTAAAAATAATACTGTATTAAACTAAAAGGAATAGTGGTTTAAGTTTAACGATCATAAAGTCACTCTGGCAATGAAATCTGAAGTTCTTAGCGCAGAAGCTTACATGTTATTTTACGTTATTCATTCACTTGCATGAGGTATCTTGTGCTGTCAAACTTTCTTCGGCAAATGTGTGGCATGGAGTTTTTGCATATGGTATGGTAAGTATCAGGTAAAGGGTGTAATTTAGGATGATTGAGAATATAGGCGCTATCGCTCATAACATGGGTTTTAATTTGTAGATCAAATAGAAACTTAGCAAATCCGGAACAAAATAAATATTATAAAATTACAGGGGAGATGAGTGGGGGTTTACCTAGGTTAAAGAGTCAAATGCTGAAGCCTTTGCAAAATGCGATTGGACGGGGATATTTTTAACAACTGTAGGGATGGCCTGAAGGCTCAAGAATCTATGTCAAAGATGACCCAAATACTTCATCGTTCCAGAAATAATGAATTTCACCGAATCATATACGAAGTTCCTCGCTTCATCGTCGTGACATTCAACCATCATATACCCAACTTCCGCTTTAAAACCTTCCACACCACACAATGGCAAGTATGGCAACTGGTAAGATAAAGTCCAGCGGTTTTAGCGAGTCTCGAAAAGTAGAAATAGCCAAGAACAACGACGGCAGCGGAGCAAGATCAGCTCCAAGAGATAAGAACCTTGAGATTCTTTAGTGGTTAATGAAAAAGATTAGCACTTTTATTGGGGCAAGTGTAAGGAAAATGACATGCTCAATATTGAGAATTTGTATCAGGCTATCTAGGTGCTTCTAAGAAAGATTAAAAGGAGATGCCTTCAAGGGTATCCTCAATTTAGGAAAATATGTTAGTCTATTAAGAGGCTTTTGAGAAGAGTCTTGCTGATTCCACCCGAAAAGCGGTTCCTTCGATTGCACTGGTGTAGCCATTCTGAAGGGCTTACGCGTCAGTCGTAACGGTTACAGTGGCTTAAACATCGGTCGGAATAAGAGTAGATGGAGCAAAGGATATACAGCTATTACAGCTGCTGATGAAAGGGCTTCAACAATTTCCAGGTAAGAAAACAGTGGGAAATGTAAGCCGTAGCGTCACAATAGTAATTTTTCTAGGTGACGTCTTAGAGAGACGAGGTATTTGATGTAGCCTTGTCGGAGCTTTTCTAGATGTTTAAGCGAGGTTTCCTCGTACAGGTTCCAAAAGTCCTAATTGGGACTAAGGTTAAAGGGAAAATGAGTCGTAATATAAATTGCGTCAAAGAACACCGATAGTTATAGAGAGCGGCATATTTGATGCTACAAATTTATAAAAATAGTGTCCAAAGGCTTCGTTTGGGTTTCTGGAAAGTTCGACCAAAATACGACGAGAATAACATTATTCAACAGCAGTTAGACCGACAACAAAGATAACTAATGACCTGAGATTTATTCCGGTTATGAAAAGAGAAAGTCACTGTCACAGTGGTATTAAGTAGCGCGTTAAAAGAATCGAAAGTAACCGGCTATTACCATTGAAAGTTCCCGAAAATGGACCAATAGAGAAAGTGCTTTCTTGGTTTAACTTCACTAATACGATAGATATCAAGGGAGGAGTTTGTGGAGTTTAAAAATGAAATTTGCAGACAAAAATTCAAGTTCGGCATGAAGCTGGGCTGCATCAGCCTGGCAGGATGGTAGAGTTTTTGCTTGAACGCCTATTCCCTACAAAATATAACAATCCATCCTCATGGCCCTGTGGATAGGGGTGTAAGGAATAATATGAATTTTATACATTCTTATTCCGGTCAGCAAGACAAACGTGCATGCACTTTATATGATATTGCGTGCGAAAATTTTATTATGAAGGATGGGCGTTGTATTGCTCTACGGGGAGCCTAAGATGTGCTTCTTCATTACTAGAGGACAGTAGAACAAAAACTCAACACCTATCTGCCGTATTCTCTACGAGCCTGGGAGTTTAAGTGTTGGAAATTCCGACTCTCGAATTTAGGAGTCAACCATTATCTGTTTAGTCACGGGTTCCCGACAAGATCGTCCCTCTCAACACATGTCTTGAGTGCGCTAATCGCGCCTACTGTCGCATATACGTTGTGGTGTTTACGAACTGCAGAGAACTTTATCTCGTCATGGGAGATGATATTGAAAGGCTATGCTGAGCTGGAATGACGTACCGTTAGGATGAAGCTACGGAAGGAGGTAGCCACGGCCTTGAGAGAAGTGAAGTTCGTGAGCTATACTCCTAGGACTTGAATCATTGGACGAACTTGAGGATATCCCCGAGTATTCTCAAGTATGTGAATAACGCGGAGATTGTTGGAATCTCCTATTGTATGAATTGCTTATATTATCTAGGTGACAGGACCTTCCTCTATAGACATGAATAGGGGGTTTCTGCCCACTAGTGGATGTTCCAACATGTCTCCTTGTCTAACTGAGAAAGGAAGGATGTGAGAGATCCTTGCGCCAATAGATACCACTAAGAGTCAATTGGAAAATACTACATCATACCAACGAGTGATGATCTGGGTCGATCATATCTCATGGCGCATGTGCACATTATTCGAATGTGAACAGTTTACTGTGATGCAGTCATATTACTCTCCTAATTACAATAGATAAGAGGTGTCGGGTTATTGCCAAGTTTGACCGGCACGCGAGACTAGTGGGAATTCCTCTCATAGACGAAATATAAGTCCAATGTTCCCGAAATTGCAAAACATTAGGTCGTCTTTACTTCACACATATCCACTTAACATCGTACAGAGCATATTTGCCAACATGAATATTCTCGCAATACCGAAGAAGCTAGCTCTTGAGATAATAATTAAAGATTCTATACCAATTCAAACTTTTACCCTCAAAAAGATCGCTGCCGCCGAAGCCTCATCAAGTCTTCAAGTACGACCTAGTACATCCTCATTTACACCGCGCCTCTCGTCAACTTCCTCTAGCCTCAGCTGATGTTGTCGAGGGCTAGGAATAGGGACTGTCCGCACGCACGCGGGTTGTTTGCTTCGCTCAGTGATTGTATTCTGTATTGAGAACTGCAAGTTATTCTATTCCTAGCGCATGTTTATATTACGAGATTAAGTCAATCATGATCAGTGTATTTGGTCCTAGAATTCCGGGAGAAGTAGGAATTAGGGTTATTTCTACAGAGTTGGCTTTTGATTACATACACTTCACCCATCACAGGTCAGGCTCCCAGCTACCCGATAGACGTTAGGTGCTAGATCCGGTTGGGCTTTAGCCAGGCTGTGTATGTCTATAGGGCCCACACTTGATTTGTGAGTGCAAGCTAGGAGGTTTGAATTGAAGTTTGAAATCTTTTACGTGACAGGAGGGTCCGAAATCGCTTTGGATATGATACGGGTAGATGAGTCCTGAAAGTTCATTACTACCTACATGAATGGTAGTCCAGCTAGAAGCGAGAGAGGAATGAAGAAATAAGAAAAGATATCAGTGAATATATGAGTTACGGTGTCCTGTGCCGCATCTCTCTCTTCCAAGTACATCGCATGTCGAGTAGGAAACCATTTCAGCATGATGACTTCATGTCCTGTTAATCCTCCGCCAGATCGTAGCATCAGCTTGTCGTTGAGGATTGTAGGAATACTTGCCATCCCTTCCGCCCTATCATTTCCACGGCCCCTGGTGGGACCTTTTCAAAGCTCCTCCAACACTGCAAGGCGGGTCGGCACTCTGAAAAATACCAGTGCCTTCTCTCTCGGCCGCAAACGCATTTCAGATCTTCATGTTCGGGGTTGAAACGTCGATAGTAGTCGGCGTAGTCCCCCTGGCCTGTTATTGCCGCAGTAAGACGATGATACGCCTACCTTGGCCGAGCCAGTTCCGGCGGTCGTTTGCAGCGCATCAAGAGGTCAAGATCTTTGTATCGTTCCCGCCGATACTTCTGCCACACATCTTCCACAGACTCTTGGGCGCGCAGTTTGACAAATCCCCCGAATGCTGCAAAGGTCAGGTTTTGATCTTCTCCATCGGGCCTAGCTGAGGTCGGTGACGCGTTGCTAAAAGAGCTACAAAGCTCGGTTTGTAAAACTCCTTGGCAAAATTCAAAATCACACGCCCGTCGAAACTGTATCCATCCCCTGCATCATCTTGTGAACTTGCCCTGATTTCTCTCACGTCCATCCCAAAAGACTGCCTCCCACATTTGTACGGGTCACTTTGTTTCCGCCGTCTCATATATTTAGGGCCAGCTGAGGCCAGAGAGAGTCGACGAGATTTGTGGTCATTGAAATGAGGATTTACTGAGTCGTTTTTGTCAATTTGTTGTTTTTTTGGTCGGAACTGATGTCGTTGGGAGTGAAAGATTGACATGATGGCGTATCTTGAACCATCGCCTCATGGGCCAATCTTGGTATTGCGAAATGCGACTAAACTTGGCTCTGAGAGAATATTTTGCTCCCAGGCTCGTAGAAGGCACCACGTACAGGTGTTAAGTCTTGCCCTCCGAAAGTAACCTCGAATATATCTAAAATCGACGACTTTTCATCAATGTCGGACCCATCATTCTCACGCAATTCCTCTACCTCAATCCTACTATCCCACCTTGCCTCGACTAGCAGGAAAGTTGCAACTCCAATTGCCATGGGGAATTTGCCTCATCAAAAATCGGTCAGCTCCCACTACAAAGTTACGATGCCATGTATACCTGCATGGAGAAAAGTAAGTCATGATATACAAAGACGGGTTTGGTATATGGTGGACCGTTGTTCCAATGGATATTCACATTCTGAGGGTGGATAGGTAGCTGGAAGGTGGGAATGGAGATACAGAGTTTTGTGGACGTACGGACCCTCCATTTCGTCGAGGTTTTCGACACCATCTTGTGTGTATTCCAGAGACTGGAATGGGTAATATGGTAGTGCTTCAGACTACCTATTGGATACATGGTGTGGGCACAAGGAGGTTAATGGGAATTATCCATCCCTAGATGGCGCCATCGTCGACTTTGCTACGGCTTAGGCTTTGTGTTGCTTACACTTGAACTATTTTTCCTTTTGCATCAGATTTACACTTGTACTTGTAGCGCACACCTCCCACCCTTTAAGTCGGATATTTCTTTCGTTCTTTCATTGCGCGGTCTTTCCAACACGCCTGAATACCCACTTCACTCGAGAAAGCGAGGACTGTGCAAAAGATATCAAAGGCATGCTGTGGTGGCCCAAAATTTTTCCTTTGGTGGATACTCATAGTTGAGGGAAGAGTGAAAGACCCTAGCACAGAAGTCTCGAGTGGTATCACTGAATGCTTCCGCTACATGAGTGGTCCAAAATTTAGACTGGGCTGTTATCGTATATAGTCGTCGGGGAAGAACTAGCCTTCCCCCTATCAAGCTCTATGAATTGTAGGCTTGTGCCCATCACGAACAAATATTCATTCTTTATCCTTTATGACCATGAAAAGTGTGACTGGATGCCGGGTGGGGCCCATGACTTGTCATCTGATTAGATGGCGAAAAATACAGTGAAAATGGTGTTAAGGGGAGCTACTGCTGGATGAAGATAATACAGAATGTGAGAGTAAAAGGAGATTTACACAAAGTGACGACATTGTTACTCCACAGGAAAAGCTGGTGGTTCGAAAGGAATACTTTGTCAAGTATTATGGCTCCCTGGCAAAACAATTTGACCAGGGCGAGGATCGAACTCGCGACCAACAGCGATAGGAGGTGGCAACCCTCTCCTTCAGGATCTTTGACAGTGTATGCAACCATTCGGTTATGACACATGAACCAGACATTGAAGGAAAACCAACCTGTAAAGCTGTTGTGATAACCGCTACACCACCCGGCCTCCTGCATCTTCGACGATCATACGTAATATAGACTGCCTTTTTTTGTAAAAAAATTTCACTTGATCATAATGGGCTATTCTTAAGATCTATTGCATTACATAGCTGCTGATCCAGGGCTGTAAACCCAATAAGGATCTATTGGAAAGGCAAGAACTAACTGGGGCTTCATTGGTAGAAGGTTTAGGGATGATTATCGATGAATCAATGCGAACAGCTGATCTTCTTGATATTAAGAACTATAAAGATATAGAAGTTAGACAGCGCTTCTAATACACACATCTAAAGTAGCCAGACTCTCGCCTTATTTTCCCAGAGCAATATGACGGAATATTCTAGTATCTTCCATCTGGTGGTGTAATCTAGAAACATTTTCCATGCAGTGTTCCATTCTCCCTCTACTCCTCATGGAACCACGTGGAGAGTTCTTTGTTGTGATGCTGGTCTGCGCAAGGAAGCAAGGGCTTCATAGGCAAGACTCACTGATGCGACAACCTGAATTTATTTATGCAAGCTCGTATTAATGCATGACTCCAGTGTGAGTCGTGCTAATTATCAGGAGCTTAAGGATCACACAATGTCGATACGCATTACATGAGTACATTAGACAATAAATAGGCATGGCTGTAGAGTAAATCCTACATGTAAATTATCAGGTCCATTTACTGCTTAGGTAGATTATGCGTTCATCTCTAGATATCCATTTTATCCTCAAATAGTCTAAATACGTTCGCCCACCACCAGAATATTCATTCCACATTCTTCATTATATATATATACTGTCCTACCACAATACTTATCCACCTAACCTCGTAATTATAGTACATTGGCGAATAAAATCTGAGTGTGAGTGTTCTAAAGGTCAGATTGAGTCATTCTCCCACAATTAGATGAAGGAAAGCTGTTATGATGTGAACTGTTTCAGTCAGTCAGAAGCTACTCGACTCGAGTCAGCTTCCGGGCCTCATGTAGGCGGCGGCTCACTTATATCTCAGCTCCTTTAGCTTTAGAATCAGCGCGTTATCCCCCTTCGGCACGGCTCGCTACTCAGTTGTGGGAACTGCTAGATAATCTCAACGTCGCGCGGCACTATTCACAGGTGCAGGGCAGCTCCTCGCTGAAGCATTTGTCCAGTTTTGCCTAAAAGGCAGCAGATTGGCCCAGCCGATGTCGCCTACCTTCTCCTCTCCAGGCAGACTCAGAGTTTTCTGGATACCGAGAAATACCCTCTTAGACTTTGAAGCAAAAGAAGGATTGTCATTGTAGGCTAGGCCGGGTGGTATAGCTTATCACAGTTAGAGCGTGTATTCTAGAATGTAGAAGCGGCTAGTTACAGATGCGCTTGCAATGATATAAGTGAGGGTTCTCTGAAATTTTGGTACATTTGCGCATGTCAATTTTTTGGAGGACAATTCAACTATTGGTGATGATTGATTGTTATGTACATCTACAGAGAATGCCTTGTAGTTCAAAGAGTGCCAGAACTCGCTCAGATTCGGCTTCTGGCCTGATGCCTCTCTTACAACGCTCCCGTGCTCAATCACGTGACATGTAATGACTGCTCACCACGAAGTCTGAAGATTGAACAGGGCTGCATCACAACAATCAGCATTGACCAAAAAGGCTGTAATTGCAGCTTTAAGGAGTATTGGAAGCCATATTCCATTTATTCTTATTAAGATCTTTGCATCAATATTTCAGAGACTTGTCTAGAAGGGCTCTTGCTACCCAGGTCCCTCGTTGCCTATATCCTCTTTTTTTTTTTTTTGCATCAGATTTTAATTGCGTATGCAGCTAACTAGCTATGACACAATATCAGAGAAAATATATAGAATAGATGACTCAATTTACAATAAGAGCACTCATGCCTCGGATTTCATTTGCAAGTACGACTGCGAAGTTATGGCGGCTTTTTCTTAACCCCAAGTCAACCCTCATCCGTGAATACCCACCCAGGGGAACGTCTCAAAAAGCCTGAGTTATCCAGACATGCCTTCATCATCCACTGAATTCTCTCCGCGCGAAATGTAGTCTGAGGCGTCTCATTCCCAAGAGGAATAGGTGCCTAGACTACTCAAACTATACCGGAGAACACCATACCATGAACCTTATAACCATGCTAAGACATTTATTTACCGTAGTTGTGCTGAGCGCAAGGCTCCTACCTACATGTCACAGTGCAGACTGTCACCTTGGAGACTTCCCAAAGCGCCCAGGGCCTACTCAGATGACAGCACCATTTTCCCAGGCACGGCAAAATCTTCAAATAGGACATAAATGGTTTAATAATAGTAATACCCCAAACTTCTGTTGTAAAAATCTGAGTTCATAACTGCACACACCATCAGGGAATAACCGTGCACCAATTAAGTTAACCCCTTAGAATCTGATCACTATTGCCTCCTGATTGCTACACACTAACATCAACGTGTTCACTATAATAAGGACACCATTGTAGTTACTCTAGCTATCATAGAAAATAACATATGGAGGAACAAGGGTTGGAACTCCTGTATATAGATAGGACCTTTTTACTCTTAGTATCTACATCCACATCTACAATTCACTACCATTCAATCATCTTACTCTGTCCAAGTGATCTATTGAATTCTCCCATACCTATCAGTATTCTACTCACAAGGTGACGTCTCCCTATCCATCGCCCTCAGCCTTTCAATAGGTTATGAGCCCGGGTTCGCCGCTCAAACTGCACCACTCATCATACTAAAGCACCACAAGATATGCCTACCACAGTCACTATCAACGACATCAAGTCCGGCCTCCCGACCCTTCTCGGAGCGTCCAACTTTCGCCGATGGTACAATACTTGGTACGTCTCTTTACGAGGTGCTGGACTATGGTCAGTAGTCGATGATGGGGATAACAAAGAATCACGTCCCTCCCGAGTTAAACGTGAAGGTACGGAGACAATAGAAGACCTACAGTTTAACTATGACAAAAGAAACGATTCCGCACATGCTCTACTCGTCTCTGGAGTATCTGAAGACCTCCAAGACCTAGTCAGCTCTGTCGCGGATGAACGAGAATCAGCCCGTGTTGCAATGCGCCTGCTGAAGACAAAGTTCGATCATGAGACTACAACATCAACTCTTAACCTCTTCACCAACTTTCTCGACCTGAAGATGGATGACGGAGATGACTTGTCCAATCATCTATCCAACTTTGATACATCCTTCCACCACATCCTATTAAGATGTGCCCAATCCAAACGACCGGAATCCAAAGCGCTCAAAGATTTCCTATCAGTAGAGCAAGTCTGAACAATGTGCCTCTTTCGATCCCTCCCGCCTTCAATGGAAAACGTTGTCGACAATCTGTCAACAAAAGACGGTCTCAAGTACGCCGATATAAGTGCCCACTTGTCTGACCTCATCTCCAAGAAGACTTCGACAACTAATCCCCCATCCAAGGCATACTTTTCATCCAACAATATTGGTAAGGGAAAGGGAAAAGGAAAGAACAAAGGGATCAAAGAGTGCAGTTGGTGCAAGAAAAACGGATTTCCCTATAAAGGTCATGAACACAGGGAGTGTCAGAAACTCAAGGAAATGAAGGAATCCTCTATAGGCCGAGCATCAGATAACATCAGGCCAAGTAACTATGCAAATGCTGTCAGTAATCCCCATTTAACGAACGATTACTGCGGTGCAAGTCACGTGATCAGCGAAAATGCCTTTGCTGCCTCGACCTCTCCAGCTCCTTCACACTGGATCCTTGACTCTGGATGCACAACCCACATGACTTCATGTAAGGACCTTTTCTCTTCAATTCATAGACAAAAAGGTACTGTAACAATAGCCAGTGGTGTGCAAATCCCTGTCCTCGGCTGTGGAACTATATATCTCGACTTGCTTACTAGTTTCGATAAGAGACTCTCGGCAACACTCGACAATGTCTTATATGTTCCCGACTTAAAAGGTGGAAACTTGATATCCGCAGTAAATTGGAAAGGAACGGATATGAAATTAATTCAAAAAATGGACAACGTCGTGTACTAAAAGATGGACAAGAATGGATGTATGCTGCATTGGACAACATGGGACACTTTGTAATCAGGGAGTTTAGCAATTCTACTTTATTTACTTCTTACATGGACGCGCACTTGTGTTTTGGCCACCCAGGTCAAAATGCCATGCACCATCTTAAGGAGCGATATCCTGACCTGATACCCAAGAGACCAGACCACTTCCATTGCCCATCATGTATTCTCTCCAAGTCCACCCACGTCTCCCCGAAAGCAAGAACCAGTCGATCAGAAAAGCCTTTTGACATAATCCACTCTGACCTCTCCGGAAAGTTTTCAGTCGATTCTCTCGGCGGAAAACGATACTACATTACTTTTATCGACGACTATTCTCGGCATGCTTGGGTCTCCTTTCTTAGAAACAAGAACGACACCTACTCAGCCATCAGAAATTTTGTCCATCGAATAAAGAATCAGTACGGGGTCACCATCAAGAAATTCTTCTCTGATAATGGGGGAGAATATGTTGATGGAAGAGTCGAGAACTTCTTAGGTGAATGTGGCATCGATCTCTTGAAATCTCCTGCATATGAACACGAATCAAACGGTGTTGCAGAACGTTTCAACAGAACAGTTGTCACCAAAGCTCGAACCATGCTTCTTGACTTTCCCAAATTCCTCTGGGCAGAATCAATAGCCACCGCGGTCTACTTGTATAATCGAACACCTCACCGGACTATCGAATATCGATCTCCGCTTGAACTAGTAGATAAAACACCTCTACCGACGGTCTCACATCTCCATCACTTTGGCTGCAAGGTCTTCGTTCATATCCCAGATGAATCCAGACCCAGTGGATCAAAATTGCAGCCAAGAGCCATGGAAGGATACTTCGTAGGATATACAAATTCGAGCAATATATTTCGAATATATATCCCGAACAAACGGTCAATTCAAGTAACTCGACAAGTCCTTTTCCTGCCCAATAAAACAGGGGAAGCAACTCTCGACTTACTTCAATCACAAATTGGAGATGAACATCCGGGCCACGCGCCACCCTCTCCTACTCGAACCACCCCATGCGCAACATTCGATACTCCAACTCGTCCCCAAACTCCTGATCATCAAATTTCCCTGGATCCTTTGTTGATACTCCTGAAATACCACAGCTTCCACTACCAATGACACCACATGAACCCCTGTGTGAGCCAGAAGTTCCTAGAGCGCCTCGTCGGGATCACCGAAAACTCTTGATGAGAAGAGAAACTGCCATCGAGCCCCGACAAGAAGGGCTAGTCTCAGATAATTCGCAAGATAATTCGCATGATAATCCGAAAAGAGGAACTAGAGAACGAAGACAAGCTGATCCTGGCCCCGGAATGGTGCCAAACACACAACGGTATCAAGCGTACGCTGTCACTGTGGAACCTAGAACTTATCAGCAGGCTATTCAGGCAAATGATTCGGAACAGTGGAAAAATGCGATCACGGAGGAAATGGACGCCTTACATCGAAATAATACTTGGGAAGTTGTGCCGATCCCGAGAGATCGAAATGTGGTGGGGAGTAAATGGGTGTTTAAAATTAAGCACAAGGCTGACGGATCATTGAGCGATACAAGGCTCGACTTGTCGCAAAAGGGTTTTCCCAACAACCTGGTACCGATTATGACGACACTTACGCACCTGTAGCACGCTTTGACTCCCTCCGCCTCCTGCTCGCCTTGGCCACCCACAACGGATGGACTCCACGTCAGCTCGACGTTAAATCAGCATTCCTATACGGAAATTAGACCGAGAGATATACATGCAGATCCCTGATGGGTACAGGACATCTGGAAAATGCTATCTCTTGCGTAAAAGTATTTATGGTTTGAAACAGTCCCCTCTTGTCTGGTATAGCACTTATCTGCCGTACTACAAACAGATGGATTCACTTCAACCAATTTCGACCCGTGCGTCTTCGTTGATCTCAATAGGAAAACATATATTGCCATCTACGTCGACGATATACTGATGTTCGGCTCTGACGAAAAGATTTTAGACAACCTCGAGAAGACACTACATTCGAGATTTGAATGTACTGACCTCGGTACGGTTCACTTTATTCTTGGGATCCAAGTCGAAATCACAGAAAAATACCTATCGCTATGCCAACAGTCATACATACTAAAGGTTCTCGAACGATTCGGAATGGTCGATTGTCATCCGGTAGGCACCCCTCTCGACCCTGGAACACAGCTTCGAAACGGTACTCCCGAAGAAGAAATTGACGATCCTACCACCTATCAATCCATCGTTGGATCTTTGATGTACGCTTGCATTGCCACCCGACCAGACTTAGCGCATACCGTGACGCTACTCTCTCAATTCTCTTCATGTCCAAACAGCACGCACCTCGCAGCAGCTAAACGAGTACTCCGATACCTTAAAGGAACAGCTAATTGGAAACTACACTACCCTCGCAGAAATGATCTTACCCTTCACGGATTTACTGACTCCTCATATGGAAACTTCATTGACGACAGAAATCTTGTGCTGGATACATATTTCGCCTAGGGGAAGCAAGCATTAGCTGGAGCTCCAAGAAACAAAAGACAATCGCCTTATCAACAACAGAAGCCGAGTATATGGCTATGTCTGATACTGCCCGTCATTTTATTTGGACAATAAATGCTCTATCGGAACTCAAACAGCCTTACAAACCGATCATGCATGCTGATTCAAACGGAAGTATAGATCTCTCACGAAATAATAAAGTATCTCAACGCTCTAAGCATATCGATATCAGATATCATTTCATTCGCTCTCATATTGATACAACCTTCAAGCTTGAATATGTTTCGTCTAGAGATAACCTTGCAGATCTACTCACCAAACAGCTGCCCAAGACAGACCATCAGCGACTATCAGACCTCGTGAGATGCAGTTCTGAGGGGAAGTGTTGTAAAAATCTGAGTTCATAACTGCACACACCATCAGGGAATAACCGTGCACCAATTAAGTTAACCCCTTAGAATCTGATCACTATTGCCTCCTGATTGCTACACACTAACATCAACGTGTTCACTATAATAAGGACACCATTGTAGTTACTCTAGCTATCATAGAAAATAACATATGGAGGAACAAGGGTTGGAACTCCTGTATATAGATAGGACCTTTTTACTCTTAGTATCTACATCCACATCTACAATTCACTACCATTCAATCATCTTACTCTGTCCAAGTGATCTATTGAATTCTCCCATACCTATCAGTATTCTACTCACAAGGTGACGTCTCCCTATCCATCGCCCTCAGCCTTTCAATAACTTCCACTCATGGGATCGGAATAACCTAGTTAGTCCCTCTGTCCTAACCCTTAAAAAATTTAAAAAAGCTTATTCAGCGCTCCGTAAATACGACGAATGTCATGACGAGCATGAAGCATCGCCATCAAACAAAATGAGGCCCATCTACGTAGTAATCATCACATCTCTGCCAAGATAGACTATTGAGAGGCCGCCCAAAGGCTCGCAAAGCTCCGTAGTTTACTTTCGACCCTACTTTTTGTTTGGAAAGGAGGCGCCCTCAGCCAACCAGAGCAGTAAGTCGTGTGCCAAATCGGGTGTAGTGGGCGAGACTTGGGCTCCGGCCAACTCCAATTAGACGTTCAATAGATTAAAACAGAAAAATTGACGATCCTCTCTACAGTCTCAATGACGAAAGGGTCGTTATTCCCTTGACAAAATCGACATAGGTATCTCATCAAGCAATCCCTTGAATATACCTTTGTCTACGATAACGAATTGACGTCTACGATGATCAACTAGTACCATTGCAGAAGTTTAGAAGATTCAAAGTCTAAAACACTCACAACAGTAAAGTTAATCAAATCCGAATAATATCTTCATGCTTTTTCACACAGCAATCGGGCCTACAAACACTTTTCGAGTTGCATCGTGTCAAACTGCGGATAGATTTGGACCTACTGAACCTAGTGATGAGAATCATTGGGTATGGAGATGACATATCCTCTCAAAGTAACTGTCTCGAGCTTTACTATCTCACCCAGGACATGGTGACCAGGATGTTCAAAGCTCCAACTTGAGATATTTTGACCTCCAACACATCTAATTTTGGGAATTGAGGGGAGGATACTCTCTCCTGGAAACAGTTTTAGTTTGATATATAGCATCAAGGCCGCAAAGGGGTAGAGTTTTCATCATTATAACTTTACATTTGACCCTCAGTCCTTCATAGTCATGGACCCAGTAGGGACTTTGATTCTATTCCATTCATTTGTCTCTCAGTGTCTAACACATCACTTGAACTACCCAATTATGCTGTACACATAGGGGCACCACATCATTCACCCTCTCAAAGTCCTACCAAATATTATCAGTCATATCAATACATGTCAAGAGAATGTGTTGGAGCACAATTACTTAAGTGATTTGACAAGATCGGAAGACTACTCGGTCATTAAAAACATTGCGGGTGGCTACGCCCACTATTACATTGTCGGTGTTGAATATAACGAAATCTTGTCCACCTAGGCCCCCTAAAATTTGTAGACATTGGTCAATATCAAGGAACTTGGAGAGCAACTAAATCTCATGGATTCTGTCATTACCTTCAAGTGGATGATGCCACAATGCTCCGGTAATGTCGTAAGAAAGCTGATTGAATGTAGAGGGATAACCATTGTCTGTATCATTTTGATCCATCAATTGTCTGGCTGTTTGAACTACTTGTATGAGATGATTTTTTTCGTATACTCTACTATTTGGGCACGAGAAGCTGAATTCTTGGTTCGGATCAGGCACTGGTGATGCCGCTGTTCTTCCTAGACGTGACATCGCTGTCACTGGCGCTAAGACGCAGAAGAGCGTGGAAACGCCGGTGATGGCGAAAAACTTCATTGTAGTGTTTCGTGGTGGTGTTGCTTCCAAATCTCAAGCTAGGAAATGCCGAAGTTTGAAGGTTAATAGAGATCAAGTCAGGAATCGAAATGGCTTGTTGGTGATTTCAGAATGCAGTTGATATTCATTCCTTTTTGGCTAAACTGTAGCTTAGCAAGCCCAATCGACCATGTTTGGAGTATGGTAATTATGAGGCATTAGCAATGTCAATGTATCCATGTTAATTACGTCTTATTACGCCTTTCTGCGAACCTGAATTGCCAAGTCCCACTCGCGCTCTGCGGTGAAGCATTGTCCGGAAAATAGGCTTTATGACTATTCATCGAGATGTAGGGGGATAGGATTGGTCTCCGTGTCTGCAATTATTTGCTTGACACATTAAAAGAGAGGAGTGGGAAATTTAGAAGCTGGGTGCGCTCTAGCCTCTCGACCTCCAATCCATCAGCATGGTTTGCTGAAGCCAAGTCTGAATGATGAACATTGAAATTACTATATCGATTTGCTCTCAATACATGCGACAACTTTCTTTCCCAAACATTAGAGGTGGTTTGGGCATCTATTAGATAAGACGGCGCTCTCGGGATCTATCCAAGGCCTAATTCAAATACTTTGTCTTGGAAATTGAGTCACTGAATGTTTTGGATGTATGCGGCCTCCATTTCGTCTAGGTTCCCAACGCCATCTTGTGTGTGGTGAAGGAGTTGGAGCGAGTAATAGGCTGGCGCTTCAGGCTACCTATTACATACTTGGGCTGCCATATGGCGTGGGCACAAGAAATTTATTGGGAGTTTTTCATGTCTAGATGGCGCCATAGCTTCCTATGCTGTGTATCTCTTACACTAGTATTCGTAGTGCACCGTGAGGGGAATCAGACCAACTGGCTGGTCGCAACTCCATCTAGTTGCCACGGCCGGAGGCTTATTCTGCGAGGATTTTGGCTCTGGTCGAAGGAACTGGAGGCGGATTCTCTGGCGGCATGCTTTTGCTTGACTTGTTGTCTCGGCGTAGGCTGGGCAATGGGGCGAGAGGGATTTATTGGTCTAGGACGGGGGCACTGGGAGCATTGGGCGATCTGGGGCAATTTGTCTCTACTACCCGCCGTACTACTACTTTTAGGCTTGGCACCACCTCATGCCCTTAGGGAGGCTGTTTACAGATTGTCTGGCGCTGCCAAGCCACGCAGCTCAAGCAAAGACTCCGGAGGGCAAGACTGAACACCTGTACGCGGTGCCTTCTACGAGCCTGGAAGTCAGAGTGCAGCAGACACTATAAACACAAGTCGACGATGGTGCTGTTCTCCAGTATGGTTTGAGTAGCCTGGACACCTACTCCACTTGGGAAGGAGACACCGAAGACTACATTTCGTGCGGAAAATATTCAGTGGATCATGGAGGTACGTCTGGATAACTCGGGGTTTTTGAGACGTTTCCCTGGGTGGATAATTACGGATGAGGAATGACTTGGGGTGAAGAAAAGCCGGCACAACTTCGTAGTCATACTTGCAAATGAAATCCGAGGCATGAGTGCTTTTGTGTATTGAGTCATCTTTTCTGTAAATTTTCTCTAATATTGTGTCGTAGCTAGATAGCTGCATTTGTAATTAAAATCTGATGCAAAAAAAAAGGTGGGACTATTCTCAACACCTGTCAGTGGTGTCCCCCACAAACCTCCAGCTCTCACTGTAGAGTCTGCAGAGCCGAGATTGAGTAACACCTTTTCAACTTTGAGCTGAGTTATCTCCACCTCCGTCAAAGATACGCTTCCGATAACTCATAAGACGACCATAACGACGATAATGATGCTGGGAATGAGGAAAGATTATGCGGTACCGACGCTACAGCGGTAGTCAGAGAAGCCTCCGTTATATTTCAACATGTGCTACCCACCGGCGGGCGAACAAAAAGCCCACGAAAGCAAAGTAAAAGACCCTTCCGCCCTCCAGAAAAGCAGATTTAGACTTGTCAACAATATCATCCCTTCTATTCTATACTACCGAATCTACTAGCCAGGAGGGCATCTGGAATACATGAGTTACCCGACGACCTCACGTCCGTAACGACTTTTGGATGCTAGGCTAGGCTCCTTCACGACAGTTACCCTCGATCAAGACTTTTCTGACACCCTTTCACGATCTTCGGTTTGTCCTGCGGCATGAATCAGGAAAAGAGAAAGAAGGAGGCTAGGAAGGATGACAGACGCTTTTAAGTAAACACAGGTCTGCTACGCCCGGCTGGCCGGCATCTTCGTAATAGGAGAGCCCCGCACCCAGTGGTTTTTGAGACTTTTCCCTGCAGCTACACAACCGTAAATGGCCATCGTTTAGTTGGCTGGAGAGGGGAGTTAATGACGGGATAATGGCTCCTCTTAGTGTGTACTCGAATGAAGACCTGTGGGGGTATTGCCGCTGGAAAGAAGTCGTGAAGGAGGCATAGGAAGGAGTACACTACCCGAGGCAGAGATACTTCTAACTTGTGGGCAGAAAGGACCTACATGTCCTTACACATTTATAGACTCATTAGGACAATAAACACTCTCTTACTACTGTTGCAACTATGGCGTCTCAGATAGTAGAACAGTATTTCAACATGTCACCAAACATTCGGAATCCGCCTTTTCATCTACAACTTCCGCCCACTATCTGCAACGCCAGTATACAATTTATTTTCGCTTTTGCCTCGTCCGCAGCCTTCTTTTGATCCAATTTTTATCAGGAAACTGGGGAACCTGTGCTGTAGCAGGTGAAGAATATTTACGGGTATCAACAACTCAGTAGAAACAACTTAATTCTTTTCTTCCAAGCATCCGTCCCCAGAAGTTATCACTTCTCTAGGTAGACCGTGCGTTCAACTAGCTAATTAAAAGTACTCTATTATTGGACCCAATATATCCAAATGTGATCCAAACACCAAATAAACCTTAGATACTTCCTAATGTCTAAAAGATCCCCCAGGACTTAAACACTTTTTAATCCTGTGTATAACTAATATATACTAAATTGAGCATACGTACAAATTCAGCGTGTTTCTAGGCAAAGGGATCGACGCAGTGCATTAATGTGTTGATGGATAGCCGTCAAACAATAAATGCACTGAGCACGGGCAGGTCCTCGACCAGCCACGAGGAAGTACGAGGATTTCGCGAATTATCTGGGCTAGCTCAGGTAAGAATAAAGTGGGTACTAGGACACTCGGGAATTCATGGAAACGAAGAAGCAGACGCTGCGGCCAAATCCGCCCTACGAACACTTCCCAGCGTGGAAACTGAGCCAGCAACCACCACTACAGCATTTCTACATCAAAAAATGCATCGCCAGCGACAGTCTTTGCTCGACAGCTGGTGGAATGAAACTTGTCCGCAACGGTATCGTGAGCTAGATCTGCTCATGCGCCGTCGCAAACCACCAGAACTGGGGCTTTCTAGACAACTGTTACGAAATCTCATTGCAGCCCGTACGGGCCACGGCAATTTCGCGGCGTACCATCGTCGCTTCAACAACCCACACGCTATCACAGAGTGTATCTGTGGGGAGGAAACCAGCCCTACACACTTCATACATTGTCGACGCAACTCAAACATCACGCGTCGAATAAGAGGGTCATTGTCACACAGTGCCTTCTCACACAAGCTACTCGGGCCGAAGTGCTTCGAGAGCTTCAAACAATTTGCGCAGGATACCAATTGTTTTTGGTATTCTCCTGTGTATCCATCTCCTACTTTCGGTGGAGATGGAATATAACTCGTCAGGAAACTAAATCTGGCTAAACTGAAATCGAGGCGATGAACATTACTTGCAGTTCTAATTTTTTTGCAGTTTATATTTTTCTTTTGTCAGTTTTGGGGGAGGAGTTCGCGGCGGCGCATATTTGTAACTAACCGCTGGTTTTGTGGTGGCTCATGCGGTGGAATCAAGTTGGGTATGTCATAGATGTAGTCCTGGCTGTAAACACCGGTCCTGTTCTCAGAGTGGACTTGGAGCTTGAGCTTAGGACTTTAATAAAACATCATCATCATCATCAGCGTGTTTCTGTTTGCCTAAGGCTTTTGTCATACCATCAGCAACCATTTCATGTGAACTTACCCATGAGACCTTGATCTTTTTAGACTGAACCTGTTCTCTTAGCCAGTGCTGATAGATATCAACATGTTTCAGCTTTGTCTGTAAAATTGGGTCTTCCTTGGTCAAAAGGCATAAGGTCTGGATGTTATCATTAAAATTTCCACTTGTTGTTCAGGATTAAATTTAATTCCGGAAAGCCTGCAATGTATCCAAATTAATTCTTTAGTTGCATGAGAAAGAGACAAAAGCTCAGCTTCGGTTGATGAAGTTGTTACTGTTGCCTCTTTGCTTGAATTCCAATGAATCGGACCACCAAATAGTTGAAAAACAAATCCCTGAACACTGCGACGTTCTTGAGTATTTCCAGAGGCTGCATCTGTTGTGATCCTAGTCTGCGCAAGGAGGCAAGGGCTTCATAGGCAAGACTCAGTGATAAAACAACATGACTTTATTTATGCAAGCTCATATTAATGCATGACTCCAGTGTGAGTCGTGCTAATTATCAGGAGCTTAAGGATCACACAATGTCAATACGCATGACATGAGTACATTAGACAATAAATAGGCATGGCTGTAGAGTAAATCCTACATGTAAATTATCAGGTCCATTTACCGCTTAGGTAGATTATGCGTTCATTTCTAGATATCCATTTTATCCTCAAATAGTCTAAATACATTTGCTCACCACCAAGAATATCATTCCACATTCTTCTTTACACATACTATCCTACCACCATACTTATCCATCTGACCTCGTAATTATTACAGCATTTGCTGAGCAATTGAGTAATTTTTCCGGAGAGTGCAATCCAGAATACTCAATACATAATCTTTTTGTCTCATAAAGGTAGTTGTTGTGCCTGGACCCACATAGCTACAGTGCACAGCTCCAGTTATGATGGTCATGCGGCTGCATGCATTTGCTCTGTTTGCTCCTGCCTCGTTGAGTTAGTATAATTAGTAAGCAATAGTCTAGGGACTATAAGTAGAGAGCTTTCCTCCACAGTAGATAGAGCAAGCAATTCAGTCTTTCCTCATTCTACAGAGATCATTCTCCACTCCTCTTCTTGACCTGTCCGGCCCAGCAGCCCATCTTTGATCACTAGCAGCAAGCTCCCACAAATTGTATGTACACCCAAATCATAGACCTATCACAACAGTAGTAAAGACAATGGTTTACGGCTTCTTGATGAATAGGGCCAGGATTTGCCATAAACTCAGCTAGATGGCTCACTGTTCTAGATATATCAGGTCTAGTAACTCCTGAAGCATATGTTAGTGAGCCTACTTCCTGTTGGTAACACTTTATATCTTCTGCCGATGCTTGGTGATCATACTTAAATAATTTATCACTGATGATGGGTGTTTTTACTTGGCGTCCTGGCTCATTACACGAGAGTTCTCGGCATATTCTTTCGATGTATGACTCTTGACTGAGCCATATCGTAGTCTTGGCTCTATTGCAAATGATATTCACTCCTAGAAACCATCTAAGATCACCTAAGATTCTAAATTCATACCTTAGAGTGAGGTTCTAAGCAGTTTAAGGGCATCAGCACATCTTGCTTCAGGAAAACAGAAGACAAGATCATCGACAAAGAAAAAGACAATTATTCCTTTGTAATCAGTACAGATACGCGGCTGATCAGGCACTTGACATAAATTATTGTCCCTTGGTGTTCCAGAGAGTAACTTGAGCCACAACTTTGGTGACTTACGAAGACCGTAAAGTCCACGCATGAGGCGTAGAATATGACCCTTGTGATTAAATCAAGGTGGGTTGTTTAGATAGATTTCATCATCTAAAGGTGAGTCACAGAAAGCATTCACAGCATCTGCTTGGATAGTCTCAAGTTCAAAAAATGCCACTAAAGCCATAAGCAGACGAAAAACTTGATGGGCGAGCGTTGCTGTATAGTTGTCATCATTTGTTGTTGGCTGAAGGTTGCCTCTAACACACATTCTGGCCTTGAATTTGAGTAGGTAGCCAGCTTTGTCAAACTTGTTAGCAAAGACCCATTTTAAAGGTAGTGGATGCATTGAATCATCTTGCCTAACTTTTTCAACGGTTTTCTTACTTAGTAATGCGTTAAATTCTGCAGACATTGCGTCCCTAAAAGTCTGTGAATATGGATGACTATTTAAATGCCGAAAGTTATCTGGCGGGGCTGGTAATTCTGACTGATGAAGGCTGTCAAAGGGTAGAATTTCACCTATTCATGGAAACTAAGCTAGTCACGTCACATGACCTTCCTAGCAGTAAATAGATTTCATCTGTAGCAGTAGATCTCATTACAGTCATATCATTTTTCACGCATCTAACACAGCATATTCTCATCTGTAGATTGTACTGTAAAGATCCTTCCGTTCTGGCTCCGATCAGAAACAACCACAAAAACATCAAACCCCCCCTTACCACCCTTCACAAGTCGCGTCAAAAACCGACAACTGTAGCCAAACCGACATCAGAATCAAGCCGCATCCCGCGCTCAGCGCGCGCGAGAGCTGCCCTCCCGACTATGGAGGGTCTTAACCAATCTCAAGCGGTAGATTCCATTCCCTTCTATAATCCAGCTCTTAGCAATTGGGACACACCCGGGAGCAGCCAGCAGCTTGACATGGAGATCGATCCAATTAATTACGACGATCTAATCGAATACGACGACCCCGTAGACGACACATTTTCAGAGCCAGTTCCCGCGGGCCTGATGCAAGATACTCTGACCAAGAGCGTAAAATCTTTGACAGCCCGAGCAAAAGAAGCAGAGACCCTTTTTGGAGGTATTTCTGCACTAATCAACAAGCATAGCAGCCCACCCAACTACGCTACACTACCCGCCAAGCAAGCTGAAGCATTCAAAAGCCTTTGCAATGATTTAGCTAAAGTCGCAGCACGGCATTTCGATGCTTACCTCTGTGATAAGCCTGTGACCGTCACCAACAATGCCGCCCTGCCCAGCCGCAATGCCCCAAAAACTGCGCAGACCTACGCAAATGCAGCTTCAAGGGCATCCAATAAGCAATTCGCTGGTCGCCACACTCCAACCCCCCAAACAACCGCTAAAGCGCGGCTTCAGCCCAAGCCCACCCGCACCGATGATCGGTTATTCGTCCGCATCCCGGAAGGTAATACACTCCAAGATCACTCAGCATATGCGATACAATCCCACCTGAAAGCTAAGCTTGGCAATGAGGGTCAGATTCTCACAAATGTGCGGTCAACAAAGACTGGTTTCGCTCTCTGCCCCAAAGACGGAGATTCCGAAAATCTCATGGAAAAGATCAAGTCCGTTAGTTTCTTCGGGGACGCACCAGTTGAGAAAGCAACACCATGGACTTTCTACCGCATCAAAAATGTTCCTAGGACATATGGAGCCCTGGAACACATCAACAAAGAATGGAAGTACTGTTTTAAGCCCGTCACAGCTGAGGCGTTGAAGGATGCTCTTGCCACGGCAGCTGGAGCGGTACCTGTAGCTATTGCGGCTTCTCGCGACAATGATGCTAATCCAACGTCCTCATCGACAACATGGATCATGCGTTTCCCAGAATCACATCAGCGCCTGCCACGAACCCTCTTCCTCTTTGGCTGCCGCACGCAGACAAGAATTTTGCACAAGCGTCAGATGGCTATCCAGTGCACCCGGTGCTGGCTCTGGCAAAATACACGCACATGTGCCTCCGACCTCAGATGCCGCCTTTGCAGTTCCTTCAGACACTCCGAAAAAGACCATACCAATCAATGCGGCGCTACGGGCCAACATATATGCCCCAACAGATCCATCCACTGTCATGGGCCCCATCCTGCGGACGATGTTAGCTGTGACCTCCGGCCTAAGCCCTCCGGTCCTCCCAAGACCAAGAATCAACTAACTGCTATCCGCCAGATTAACGCAAATGCTCGCCTACGGAAACAAGCAGAAGCTGGCTGTATCAAGGCTACGGCCAACCTCAAAACCATGCATACTGCGGCCGCAACTCCTGCTGAAATAGGCCAAACCCAGCCGGTTTCCGTAAAATCCATCAACCCCTATGAAGTTTTACTCACAGGGGATCAGAGCAACAATCAAGCGCAATCGTAATGACTCCTTCACGGCGCCGCAAACAAAACAATTGCCCATTAAAAATAGTATCTGCAAATGTCGGCCGCAGAGCCCAAGCGCACGAGTTAGCTCTCAACGAAGCCAGCCTAGCCTCCGCTAATATTGTACTAATACAAGAACCGTACATTTACAGCGACCGCGCCAGGCGTATCACCAGACGCCACCCATCCTTCGAGACCTTCTCACCTATCGACGACTGGACATCTTCACGACCCAGGGTGATGTCCTATGTGCGGAAAAATGCCTGTCTCTGTTCAGAACAGGGTTATACGGCATCCTCAAGCGATATGCTTCTTAGAATTATCTCGTCCTCTGGTAAGTCCATAAGCATTATCATCGTCTACAACGCTCCTGCAGGACCCACTAGTAATAGCGTTCTCGATTCTCTTTACTCTATCACCCTCCCTTTCGAGGGCAATCTGCTTATCTCTGGAGATTTCAACCTACACCACACTAGATGGCAGCCATCATGGACCCGCAGCCCCTCTCCCGGCGCCGAAAAGTTCACAGAATGGGCAGATAAAAATAATCTCTCTCTTCTATCACCTGCAGATATGGCAACGCATGACCCAGGCAATGTACTCAATTTAGTTCTCGGATCCAGCCCTCTAGTTCAAAAGACAAAGTGCACCCTCGCTCCACACCTGGACACGACGTCAGACCATGCTACAATACTAACTTTTGTAGATTGGGAAGGCTATACTGAACCCATCCGCAGGCTCAGATTCGACACGTTGGACAAGGATCTTTTCCTCTGTCTCCTATCCACCAATATTGATGGTATTAGTCCAATTCCACTAGCTTCCACCAGGGAGGCGCTGGACAGGTGTGCTATAGAGCTTACAGAAGCTATTCGTACAGCATACTCGGGCGCAGCCCGCCGTTCACTAGGCTATGGTAAAGGG